>OY728122.1:738768527-740018527 GCA_963277665.1 Viscum album
TATGGACATCAATATGAATTCATGATTATAGATATGATGATCCCTAATGTGATTCCTAGTATAGACTAGCTATCCAGGTTATGAGCCCACATTGATTTCTGTCTTAGATGGGTATCATTTTCATCACCAAAGGGAGTGATTTTTTAAATGTTTATTTATTGGGATTTTCGACTAGGTGGAGTGTTTCTATATGTGCCATAACATGGGATGATTACTACACATATTGAATTCTTGGATCTTTTAGTAGAATCTGTGGTATCCCCTTCATCATTTCAATCGGTTTTGGATTTCTACAATGATGCATTTCTGAATGAATGCACTGGTATTCTACCTAATATAGGAATTTCGTTGGAGATATATATCTTTTCATTTATGCTTCCCATTTTTACCCATTATCAAATAGAATCATTCTACTTGAAGGATAAAAAATTAACGATGTTGGATATAGAGTAGTTGGAATTGATTAGGATGAGTTTTACCCTATAATTTCCACATTTTTTTGTTCTCCATAAAGGTGAGATATAGTATTTGACATGATATAGATTAGAGAAAGATTAATTATTTGAATATACAGAGTGAAATACCTTTTCCTAGGATCATTTATTCTTTGATCAGTTTCTGAGAGCCCTTTATTTCATTAAGATTGATCATTAATTAAGATATAAGAAGGTTTGGGATAGAATTGGGAAAAACCATTATATTTAATTAAGAATAATATATTAACTACATGAGTAATTGGTGATTCCATTTGTATAGAACAATAAATTTCAACTATTCATGGATTTTAAGAATAAGATATTTTACCCATACCTTGACTATTTCATTATGATATTTATTGATGATATTAACATTTACTTACTGGCCACAAATAATCATTTTAGATATCTCTATATATTTATAAGCACACATTGACCAAATAAACATTATGAAAATATGTCGAAGTTTCGCTTTTGTATACATGAGGTACAATGATTGGTGAATGTCATTTTGGAGAACAGTATATCAGTTGATATAGAGAATGTTGTGCTGGTGATGTCTCAGACACATCTATATATTGTTCTAGAGATCATGGGATTTCTGGGTTTACATGGGTATTTTTAGTGTTTATCTAGGATATCTCCCCTTTATCAGCACTCATTGATGGGATTAATAATAAAGGGAGATGTTACTATTGTCAAGCTAGTGTGTGGATACATTTGTTGATATGAAGTAGAGGTTAATAACTTCATTGTTTATTATTCCTAAGACAATGATATGTTATTCAATATCTTGCAATTTAATAGGAGTTGGATTTGGTAATGTTGGTACTGTTTTAGTGGAGATTAGTTACAAGTAAAATCATCTATGACCCCATTATTAATGCTCTCATACCCATGAAATGCATATGGTATCAATGGTCCTAAATTTGATGTGTTGTGGAAAGTATCTCCTTGTCTAGAAGATTATGGTCTTAAATAAACGCAATATTCATTGAATATATATTCTCATAGTGGGATCTAAATTGGAGGAATATATAAGAAGAAGATTACCGATTTGTGTTCCATTTTTAGATGAACTCATCACTAGGTAATGGTAATGTCATTATAGATCCTCATCTTTTTTACGTTATAGGTATCTAAAGAGTTTAATGATTGGCCTTCAGAGGAATAATGGTGTTAGATGAGATTATCATCCGATTGGATGATGGATTCTTCGAAGGAATAGAAATTTATGAAATTTTCTCCACTAGTGATCAAATATTATTTTGTATACATAGTGAAGGATAGATAGGAATCCAACCCAAAGTATGTTGCAATGCAAAAAATATCTAGTAGTTGGTGACAGGGTACACGGTCAGTCCTGAGATAATATTGATTTAATACTAGTACATAGAAGAGTTTTACTGCATGATTCCCACAATTAAGTGATAATGAAATGCATTAATACCATGATTTGGGTGGTTTATCATAGGGAAACAAATATTTATCAGGACTTTATGTTATAGTTCTAGTGTCCAAGGATGCACATGGACATTACGAGATTTGTTTCCCAAAACATTACCTAATAGAGGATAAATTATGAGCACTAGTGTATGTGGTGGTTTCTCCATCCACTTATTATTCCCTTGTTTAAGTGGGAGTATGTCCTTATATACATTTTCATAATGTTACAAAGGACCCTGAGGAGCCATGGGGTTGATTGGGTAATTATTTATTAAGTAATATTTTTCCCATTTCATACTTATCCTTAACACTCACTCAATAGAATATCTTGGAATGATTTCTATCACTGAGATAGTATAATTATATATAAATCCCATGACCAATTAATTTTCAGATAGGTTGTGTTTTTATCATGAATTTGGTACGACTTATATAATTATTTGGGGACTGTGTTGATATTCATCACCACGTACCATCATCAAATAGATGGACTGTCTAAGCGGATCATTCTTATATTAGAGGATGTAATCTTGAACTATATGTTGAATTTAGGATGAGCTTGGGATGTTCACGAAGAATATATAAGATCACATACAATGACAGGTACTATGATCTAATTTAGATGTAACCTTATGAGGTTCGTTATGGTAGGGTATGTCATTCACCACTATGTTAGCATGAAGTTATGGGTGAAGAGAACAGTATGGTATAAGGGACCTTTACATGAGTGAAATGATTCAGAAGATATAAATTATATCTCAAAGTAGGAAGATGTATTTTTATGACCATAAGATATCACATTTGAAGTTTTATATATTGTACTAGGTTTATTGGAGAGTGACACTTCTATTAAGAAACTATATTATGATAATAAATGTGAATCTTGGGTCATTTTTTGATAGACACACCAAGATCACTGAGAATATTGGAAGAGTTAAGTAACATCTTGATTTTCCTTTTTGCTACATAGGTAAACACAATGTGTTTCATGCATCTCAGATCATATAGTATATTTCATACAATTCACATGATATAGATAGTTTGGATCTTGAACAAGATTTTGATTAATAATATGAGTATTATATGTTTATAAATATATACAAGATATAAAAATTGTTATTATGGAACATAATTATTCATTTATATATCCTATACTGGCATTTAAGGATCAAAGAGTATACTTGTGTGTAATAGAGATATGTTTGACGATATTTCCCTATGTAGTTTGATACATATTTCAAGAGATTATTTTGGATGAAAACAATTTTTAAGAGGTAGAGATTATAATGCTATATATTTTTCAGGTGAATTAAATGTTTATTCCAAATATAAATAAATTTTATTATGATTTTTATTGTTTCATAACTGTTCCATGGATTTATATTTATTCATCATATATTTTTAGGGGAATTTTAATGGTGAAACATTCGGACATTGTATAACCAAACCATATGAATTCTCTCGGAATCCAATTTTCCATATGGATGAATCCTGAGGGGTTTTAGATGATCATGGTTTTCAATTTTAACAATTCTGTGTCCGTTCATGAGAAATCCTGATATACCCTCTTCTGGCTAACAAAATAGTTGTCCTCTAGTTTGAGAAATTGTATGGGTTCCTTGTAAAGGTAGAATACCCCCAAGGATAGCAGTTGGTTTTCTCTATAGTGCACCCAAACCATTTGAGCATGAATTTGTTATCCGAAAATACTATTTAATTACAATTTATGTTTATTAATTTTTTTACTCATTATATATGAATCCCACTTAATACATGAGATTCTAATTACCATCCATCAAATATTTCACTACTCCCAAGAATTATTCTAGAGGGTCACGTGATTTTAGTAACATGAATTAATGTATTTGTTAAAAAACAGCATTCTTTTCATTTATCCTAGATAAAAACATTTTCCCTTGAAATGATTCAACGTTTTTATTCTTTCTTATGATGAATTAATTGATCATTTCTAGAAAAGTGCTCGATTTTATATGTTGATCACATCCCTAATAATGGATCTAGATACCTCATAAATACTATTTATTTCCTATTAATTTATTATATATCATTAATCGTGAGATCTTATTCTTTTTGAATATCATATTGGTTATCCAAAATAATGAGGGATTGATGGTTGGTTGATGTTCATTAATAAAAACTAAGGTTATATTATATTTTTGATTAAGAATTCATGATATTTTGTTTATTCTAAAAGGGAAACGGTGAATTTGAGTACTCTACATCGGCATATATTATATCCATTTTAGTTAATTGAGTTAGTTGTGTATTTGTTTCTATAATTACATTTTGTGGAGTTGAATTTCCAGAAGAAACTTTTATAACCTTCTCTATTGGTGAATCAGAGCCCAACATAGTCATCCTTGATATATGAGCTAATTTTCATGAGTGTAAAACATTTTTGGGTTTTGATTCTTTGAATAATATTAGATTATTTTTTCAATTTTGATAATGTTGGAAATTTATTATCATTTAGGTCCCTGGTAAACAATGTTTTCTTTTATATGTTTCTTGTGATTTCATTGGATGTTTGAGAATTCTTTAGGGTTATTTCATGTCAGTGACTATATAAACCCTAAGAACCATTTATAATGATATATTCCATGATTATTATTATGTTTATCGAAATCATGTTAGATGTTTTTTATATATTTATGTATGTTTTTTCAAATTAGCAATGATGACATGATTTATGTTTACTTTATATTCCTTTCATAGTTATATATAATATCATGAATTTTGAGGAATTGTTTTAGTATTAAGAATTTTTGGACCATCTTGATATTATTATCCCATACTAGGGGACTGAACATCACAAGAATCGATAGAGACATTGGAACCATGGATGTCAAGTGACATGTTCACTTGATTCCTTGTTGATGTTGAGTGACATGTTTTCTCGATTACTTGTAGATTAAAAATAAAATGTTACCTTGATGATGTATATATATCGAGTGAAATGTTTACTAGATTCCTTATTTATTTTGAGAAATATATTCATTACATTTTTTATGAGATATTGATATATTCTAGCACCTGTTAGAACTACCAATCCATCATAGGGTCGAATTAGTTATGACATGGGGTGAAAATTGCTTGGATAGAAAACAAGTGCATATTATATGAGTGGTTAGGATTGTTTTCACATTAATTATATCATGTTATACACCTATTATACTTATTTTTACATGTTAAGGTTGTTTTGGTGGTTTCCTGATATGTTTTATTATTCACACCATACATGAGAATCTGGAAGTGAATAGAGACTCCAACTATATGGATCTAGGAAAGATAAAGGTCCCCATAGGGGATAGCCAATAATTATAGATTATATATTCTATTTGTACATTGATGTACTATAAGGGATTTCACAATGTTTCAAAAAAATTACATTCACCTAATACTCACATTTGGCTTTCTACACTAGGAGACAATTTTATTTATTTAAATTACATAAATTCCATCTATTATTAAATTTTGATGATTTATCTTCCACCATGATTATTATAGGTTTTTTATAATAAATTTATATTTTTTGTGCATAGATATGATACTGAGGGAATATTCTTGTCTTTATCGGAATTAGGACCCTTGAATTTAGTTGATATCTATTTTCATATGTGGAGGAATAAATGATGTCTTATAGTTATTTATATTGAACCTGGTGGATCGTGTTAGGGAATTAAAAAAGGTATCCATATAATGAGAGGTTAATTTGTTCTAAATTGATCATCTTCCATATCTAATATATAAAATTAATTTGTGATAACACTATTTTTGACATAAACAAGATCATTATAAATAACAGAATAAGGTTTGGTGGTACATTTGTTCTCAAATTGTTTGTGTATTCAAGTAGTTATGAGTTCTCAAACCAATAATTAAAAATATGAAATGTTTGAAATAACATTGATAAAAGATACTAATTCAATCATGACATCCTAGTATGTTTCTTTATTAGTGTGAATATATATACATAGAATCAATTTCCATTCATTCTTGGTATATTTTAGAAAATCATATTATTAGGACAATGATTTCCCATTAAATATGGATTATGAATTTTCAGAAGTATTATAATTTAAATAAAAAAATTTAATAGGTTTTTTGTTTATATAATGTTCAAAAAATGAAAAAAAATTGGGTTTAGTTTTATTCTTTTAGTCAGTGAGTTATCCAACCTGGATCCATTCCTATGTTCAATTAAACTTATATTTTCTTTTCATTTATTTTGGTAGTTCAATTTAGGTAATGAAGTTAAACCTCCAATAATATGATTTTTAATTCTACCCATACTGTAAGATATTATAATCTGTTAATCCATTTATATGTTAATTATTAATTGATGTTTTTGTTAAGTATATTGGAATTACCTCAATTTTTTCTCATGGATTCATGAAAATTAGATCCATATTTTTGTGAAAGGATGAGTTTTAATAAACCTATCCAATATTGTGAATTATATTACACATATAATAAACTATTTTTAGAATTAGTGGGCTCGTCATGAGAAAATATATTCAATTATTCGAGCTATATAAATTATTATTTAGTTTGATTATTCTAGGGATGGTTGAAATTTTTGTTAGGTTGAAAAGATAATTGTTCATTGGAGTGAAAATTTATTCTGAGAAAAAAAACATTTCATTTATCATTAGGTTCTTTTTTATGGAATTTTATAGTAATGTATTTATTTGAATAAAAATGATACATAACGGACATGTATTTTATTTTTTGCGGTTTTGGTTTAGGTTGTGGTGTGTTTAAAAAATTTATTAACCTCATTATAGTAGTAGCATAAATATCATTTCATACATTAATTCTTTTATTTTTTATTGAGGGATTTTCTAAAGAACATATAACATGTAACACGCCTCTACTTTGAAGCAGCTTAGCATTTGGGAAAATATTTTCATTTAATGTGTAAGAAATCTATTTTCAATCAGGTATGGTTCTATTAAATTTTAGTATAAATCATTTATTTGTACCTTTTATGGATGCCTAATGAGTTATAAATGGTTTTGAGGGTGTTGGGGGATTGTTTGATGATTGGTACGCCTCTTTTTTGTGAAATAGGTCACTTCGAACGGTTTGCGCATGGTTAGGGAACTATTTTTCTAACTGTAAAGATTGTGTTTTTTTCAGATAGATCTACCTCTCACAGTTTTCACACATCCATGCGACTTAACCATGTAATGTTCCCTTCTTTCCAGTTACTTTTGCATTGTTTTCTCATGGGTAGACCAAACCATGTGGTGGGTGTTTTTTCAGATAGAACTATCTCACACAGTTTTTTCATGGGTTATGAGACCTTTCGGAACAATAGTACACATGCTTAATTTTTGGTAAATGTTCACTTTTTCCAATATTGATATTTTAATCCACCTATTCTTCTAATCTCATAAACCAGAAAGATTTACCTCCATTTTCACCCATTTTTATTTTTTTTGAAAACCTAATCAAGGGATCCAGAGATCTCCTTCATCTGGCACATTATCAAGCTTCTATTCATCCCATTGGATGCACAATGGTATGTAATCAAGTCTATTCAGACCTTATGCTTCTTTTTTTCTCTTGAACATGTTATCATGGTTTGATGATTTTTCACATATTCTTGGATCTTATCTGATCTGAGGCAAGTCAAGGGAAGATATCAGATGAGGAGAGTCATACAACCCTATGGTGTGTGGTATATAATTTAACCCTAATGTTCATTTACTTTTGAAATACTTTGTGGGGACCACCGATTTAATCGGGTTCCATTTATTAAATTCATATGTCATAATTACACATGTTAGAATCATATGGTTATGGACTTTCCAAATACGTGATTACTGGTTAGCAGTTACACCCACAACTCAATCCACCCCTTCTCGATGGCAATTCCATATTTGGTTTTTTAATATTTTCTCATGTTTCAGCCACTAATCTAGGGTGCCTTGGTTTGACCTTTCTAAGGGTATGCATTTCTATATTTATTGGATTGATTTATATCGTGAATTGTATAATGAAAAGTATCATGTATTCATACCACATGACCCACCGAAGGTAAGTTCTTCAAAATTATAATTAAATGTTAATTATTAATTGGTTACATATTTTTATAACACCTTTACACATTAACGGAAGTTAGAGTAATGATCCTTGAATATGGAATATGAATTAAATTGAATAAATGGTTTCATCCTACTTGGCCTTTTCAAATTAATGGAAGGCAAGGCTTGAAACAAATGACTTGATAAAATGGTTCCATGTTTCTTGGCCTATTAACACTAATGGTCGGCATGGCCTGAATTAATTGAATTTTTATATGACTTCACTATTAAATAAGAATGGCATGACTCAAGCTCAACATCGAATCTGATCATATAATTCCATGAGTACTTGGGAACCCCATTCCAATTCAAGGATTCAGCTTGCATAGATTGAGACCCACCTAGAACTCGATCCACATCTCAGCATTGGATGCCCTAAATAGCACTATATAGTCTAACATATAATAATTAAGGATGAATTTGATATACTCCTTAGAACTCAGATTCCATGGATACACTCCAAGGATCCAGCATTGACATGTAGGTTCCACATTTAAATCCCATTAGTCCCATTTTTTTCATAGCCCCATTTACCTTTTATTTACTTTCTAGACATGGTAGGTGCCTAATTATGAAATGACTTGGACTATGATACTTGGAATACAATCATATCTGTTATCTAGAATCATATACTAGAGATTTATCATACCTTGAGGATTATGTTTCCCTGGTTACAACCATGGAAATTCATTGTTAAATATCATCATAGGTTCCCTTGTTACATCTTTGAACCTTTACTATTAATAACAAGTTAATAATTCAAAAATTGGTTACAGTAAAATAAAGAATTGGTTACATGTTCATACACCAGATGGGGGATGAAGCTGGTAATTGGGTATTTAGTTACATTATCTTGCTTTACTTTATATATACATGTCTCCACAATGTTATATTCCATTACATGGGATAGATGTTATATACATCGTTTGCGGTGACCCACTGAGATTTATCTCACATCATCTTCTGGTGTAGTTTGTTACCTGGAGTAGATTACATGGTTGCAGGTGTCCACAAAGGGAATTCTTCTTCTTTAAACTCTTGATTGCTTAATTTTTTGGATGGATCGTGATAGTAGTTGACTGAGCCGGAGCTCGGGATGCTTGGGATAGTCATTTATTTACATTATAATGTTGTCGAACTTATTATGCCTATTTTCTTTTATCCATGTTCTTGAGTAATCTAGTGACATGAATTGTCAACATATGTATTTGTATTGTTTTATGTTGTTTCAGTTTCACAGTAATTGTTATCCATATTTTATCTATTTTTATTATCTATTTCCGATGTTACTTGTCTTGATTCCTCTAATTTCCGATTTTATTTGTATTTTAAATCCTATACTCTATTAATGAGGTAATAGTATCATAAAAAATACACCTTAGGACCTCGCTACTATTTGGAAGCCTCTTGTATTCGGGGAGATGCGGTTGAGGCCATATGGACCACCAGTATTAGCACACCTATTATGTGCCATCCTGGATCAGGGCATCACAAAGTGATATCAGAGGTGGTTTCTTTTTTTTGGTTTACTATTTTCGGATTATATATTGGAGAATAATAATGCTTCATAGATAGTCATAATCTATCCTTGGGTGTCATGAACCCATGTTCAGGGAAAAAACCATGTTGCCTGAATTATAATTTTTTTTTCATTTTCCAATAACAGTTGATATTATTTCACCTTTTGATGACACAAATTTTTTGTGGTGTTATAGATTAATACTCTATTTGAGTATTTTATTTCATCCTTGATCCAATGATATGAGGGTAAGAGTCATTATTATGTGAATCATTATAGGAACCATGAATTCACATGTCATGCATATTTCCATTCCATATAGGTTCATTCCACTACATTGAATTTCTTGATATTCCTGTGATTGATGAGTAATGTTTTGATAGATAGAATATGCTTTTGTTTCACTTGGATTCGATTGAGTGATTTCTTATCTCAATTCATGTGATTTTTTGGCCATCATGGGTTGGGATGATTAATTTTCTAAGTTGATCCATTATACTATAACTAAATGGTGTAGTTTCTGATGATTGATATATGGGAACTGATTCATTAGAAATTAAAATCCATTATAATGTGAATCTTGAAATCTAAAATGAAATAGTTTCACATCCTTATCCCTCTATTTCATGTTTATAAAAGGTAAAGTATTCAACCTAGTTATTAAATGTAAACTGAAATAAAATTTACACTTGAGAAGTTACTGATACCTGGCCGTCTAAGTTGGTAGTTGGGGTAATATGCATTGGATAGTGAGTTTCTGTATATTTAGCATCCAATAATGCTGCTCTTTTTCCTCTTTTAATATCGTGTTAAGGTGTGTGGATTCATATTGTAGAACAATTATTCCATGATGTTCTTGTATCATACGTCAGGAGGGTGGCGATGACCATGCTCTAGATGTGTTGGGCCAAGAGCCTCCAGTCTTACCATTATGAGTGCCTCATGAGGAAATACCTATTTTACCTGATATAGGAACTGATGCCCAATATCATTATAGTTACATGCATTTGATGTAGTCTAGGTATGGTGAACCCATAGTTTCACCTGTGATTGCTAAACTGACTCGTGATTTCCAGCAGAAATATCCTTCTATTTTTCATAGGGGTTATTGGTCAATAGGTAACTAAGTCTTAGATAGAGGCCATCCTATCTATCTTTGAGAATTTGGAAATGCCTCCAGAGCATAGATAAATTCTTTTAATATTCATGCTTCAGGATTTGGCCAGGAATTGTTGGTTTGTGGTTACCTAGGATGATCACCATCAAGGAATGATATGGGATGACTTAAATATAGAATTCTATGATTAGTTATTTCATCCAATGTAGAGAGCTTATAGAGCCAGATAGTTTATGCATCTCAAGAAGGGTTATTTGTCAGTTATGGAGTATTCAACTAGTTTCACAGAGTTGTAGCACTTCACACTATTTCTAGATGGTGGTACGCTTTCACGTGCAAGAATTTTTGAGGATGGGATCTTGTATGCCATCCGTACACAGGTAAATTTTTTTCACCTACCTATTTTTTTAGAGATAGTCAATTCGTCTATTATCACTAAGCCAAACCTGAGGGATGAAACTAGTACCAGGTTTAATGGATTTTTGGCATCGTTAGCCAGTAGTTCTTCTAGTGGAAGGAAAAATTCTCTCAAGGCTTCTCATTAGGGAAATTAAAAATGGAGTACCATTTTCGATAGCTAATTAGTGATTCATCAGTGTGGATACATGGGTCATTCGAGGACTAAATGTGATAGAGATCCACTGGAGTGTTGACTTGTTGTAGTATGGGGAGCCTTCAATGTTTGTATAGGAATTTTCCACCGTCCTAGAGTAGAAAATGATATGTTCTACCTCAACCAGGAGGATAAAGGTATTCTAGGCCGTGTCAGGTGGGAAATTGGAATAACACTGGAAGGTCTGTCCGAGGAGGAGGTCTTTGACGTGGTAGCCAGACCCCTGGTCACTAGTAGTGCCAGCTAAGTAGTTTTGATCGTGGTAGTCCATCTGTTGCACAAGGCTATGGATCAGGTCAGTTGCTTTCACTACAACCAATACCTGAGGATTAGGTTATGGGACATTATAAATTATGAGGTACTATACTAGTGGCCTCTAATACTGAATAAGATTTGTTTGATATCGGTGATTTGAACCCTTTTACCACTAAATATATTGTGGAATGTATCATAGTAGAGATAAAGTATCACTATGGTGTAATGACCCCAGATATGTCGTTTGGGGTACGAATAGACGGAATACATTAGCGTTGGGACTATCTCATTGAGGTAGGCATATACCCTTTCATATAAAACCTATTATCCCTCAATATGACTAGATTCAATATCATTCTCAAAATTTATTGGTTGGTTCACTATTATTCTTTTGTAGATTTATATCACTGTAAAGTTTCTGTTACATATCTAGAGGGCCACAGTTATCAACATATGGGTGATTGGGAAGTCTAGGTTGGTAGAGCTATACCAGAGCACCATGGGCTAGGTGGTGTGACCAGCCATATTTTAAATATCTTCCTGGAGGATTAGGGTTTAATACAAGATGAATTCCCTCCTGTAGTGGATCATTTTAGGGGTATCTTTCTAGATAATTTATCTAGATTATCTCTTCATAAATAGGTAGAGTTTGTAATGGAGCTTATTCCAAAGGAGACTATATTTTTCATTCCTCCTTACATGATGGGTCCTACAGTTCTTAAAGGAACCAAGCAGCTGTTAGAGGATTTATAATCCAATGGTTTATATGTCCTAGTACATCCTCTTGGAGTTCACACATGGTTTTCTCCATGAAGGTGTATGGAACCTTACATCTATTCATGGATAACAAATTCTTGAAATATCTTATGGTCATGAATCGATATCCACTTCTGCGAATACATGATATAATTGTCCAGCCCTGAGGAGAAAAGGTAATATCTATGAATGACCTATGATCGGGTTTTCATCATGTGCAATTAAGACCACCAGACATTCCTTTTATATACTTCCATATAAGGTATGGTCTGTATGAGTACATTGTAATGCCATTTGGACTTATGAACGGGCCTTCTATTTTCATGGAGTTGATGAATAGGGTTTTCCACCCCTTTTTGGACTCTTTATTCATGGTCATTGAGGATGAAAACTTGGTGTATTCTTGCACTCATAGAGACAATGAAAAACATCTTGAGATCAATCTGATCACACCAAGAGAGAATCATCTTCATGACATGCATGATAAGTGCCACTTATAGATCGAAAAATTCAACATATTGGGACAAATTATCTCATAATTAAAAGTATATGTGGACCATGAAAAGGTTATTGGTGTATTTTCCTATGAGAATCCCAAGAACATGTTTGATATACAGAGTGTTTGGGGCCATATGGATAATACAAGCCTTTCATAAAAGACATATCATGTATTTCATTACCATTTACTATTCTTAAAATTATGGTTTTCATGTTCACATGGTTATAAGAATATGATAAATCCAATAAAGAGCTGAAATTGAGGCTATTATTAGAACCTATTCTAATTCTCCTTGAGCTGGGTATAGGTTTCACCATCTTCTATGATATATCAGGAACTGGTCTAGGAGAAGTAATGATGCAGGAAGATAGATTCATTGCAAATGGTTCTCTATAGTTGTGGCCTCATGAGAGAAATTACCCAATGCATGACCTTGAGCATGAAAAATTTGTTTATGTCTTACGTTGTTGGATACATTTTCTTTTGGGTGATTACAATGTGGTGTACACCAACCAAAATAGCCTCAAGTGTATATTTTTTCAGTATGAGTTGAAACCCAGACAAGAGAGACGGGTAGAATATCTAAAATACATTGATTTTGAGTTTACAAATACTCGGGAAGGAAAATGTAGTTGCAAACACACTATGTTAGAAAACATAGGAAAATGACGTATGAGAAGACAATGACGAATGGAAGTAAATGGGCATCTTTACTAAGTGGAATCATGTGTTTTGTGATAGTCATGAGATGTGTTACCTCTATTCCTTAATAGTTACCTATTCTCTCCTTCAGAATGTGAACATTATATATTTTTCTAATCCCAAAAATATCATTTGTTATGGAAGTAATTATTGATGACAAAAATAATGTTTCATTGTTATTTCTTCAATTTATTACAATCTAGAATGAAATTATAATTTGAATAAAATAACCCTTCTAGGGATACACCTTCTAATGAAAAATGAAATAATCAATGACGATTTTGGATTCCAAATTTTTTAGGGGTTTTCTTTTTGACACACAAATAAATGAATTCCTAAATATGCAAATATAATATGTAACTACGAAATCCATTTAATTTTCTTCATTTGAAATCAAAATAATAATTAATGTTAGGAGAATCTAGGGAGTCATGGTATTCAATTGGGTATTATTGATTTCCTTCATAAGTTGAATCCCATTTTGTTAAATATATATATTTTTAGTTATTTTAAATTAATGATAAAAAATGTTTATTCTAGTTGTGTTAATGGTATTCTCACATATAATAACAACTTAATATCTAACAATTCTATACATATAGTGGATTGTTTTTTCAATTTTAGTATACAATGAAAATAAAATATTGATATAATTAATGAACATACCTAAAAAAGTAATATTAATCCAAAGAAACATCCCTTGAAATTAAGTTGTTTGATAGAAGATATTAATAATTTGTCTCTTGTTAAAAAGTTATACCCTTCTGAATGTGCCAATTTATCCTCTAAAGTTGTATATCATGGATGTTGTTAAACTTATGAATTAAACTAAAAAAAATTATACAATATTTTCTAAGAAATACTAGATAAAAATATTATTTTATTTAAATAATATTAAAAATTAAACAAAAAAGAAAATTTTAAAAAAATTATACTGAACCAATAAATAAATATAGTATAAAATTATATATTAATGTAGTATCCATGGTAAATGTGGATCCTTAGTACTCCACATTTTCATTGCCAAAATAATTTTCTAAAATGTATTTAATCATTTATACCGAAAGAAAACTAGTTAATAATTTAAAAAATATAATTAAAACACTAATACCTGAGTATATGTATTTTTACCACTATAAACATTATTCATACACCCAAAATTTGCAAAGAAAAAAAATAATTAATGAACTCATTTTGGTTGAAGAGATTTAATTCTCAATTAAGATTATATAGTGTGGAAAATAAAATTAGTTTATAAATTTATGGATCTTGTTTGAATTTTTTTTAAATACAATCATTCCAGAGAGAAGAAGATCATGTCGGTTCAAAAGAAGAGTTCCTTGGAGACACAAAATAGATAGTAATAAAACATCAACTATGTAAATGTTTCCACTGTATCACAATTCCAAAACTACCCAGGATCATCGCCATGAATTTCTAAAAAATATACCATATTATTAATTTGTCAAAAAAACCTCACACTTCTAATAAGATGGATCTATCCTTTAATTTTTCACACACAATTTTCTTAAATATCATATTATATTATCAATCCCTTGCTCTATAAAAATTAATGTAAAATATTTTGAATTTTATTACATCCAACAATAAAATCATGGGAGTATTTTTATACCCAAAAAACTCATCCTAGATTTATCTATTTGGAAATGGAACAATATCACATTATTAGTGTACAAAAGGGTTGAGAAAATTAATGGTTCTTGAATATGATATGCATTTAATATATTTCATTCTTTTTAAACCACAATCATAAAATATTTATCATCTCCATTAATGATTTCAGGTGATTTGATCTTCACAATAGCGTAAATGTATTTATATGAAAAACAAATTTCCAAAAATCTAATTTTTTTAAAGGTATGTGATTTGGAAGATTCATTATATTAATTTCCTCATCATAGGGATTTTAATACTTATTTTATAGTTTTATTCTGTATTTTCATGGTGGATAATGTTTTATGATGTAATGTTATATATATATATGCGAGTGATTTAATATTTATTTTCCATATTAAAAATATATATAAAGTTTTCCAAAAATGATGGTCAATGAATTTTAGTTATTCTAAAATACATATTATTTTATTAGAAGCATTACATAAAATCGTAATACTTATGTATTTACTAAATATCTTGTTTCAAGTAGGATACAAAAAAATATAGAAATAACTCATAATAAAAAATGGTACATACTGATCAATTTAATAATGAAATGGTTCAAAACACTTAATAATAATGAATTAAGACATTCTATTAAGATTTTGAAAATATAATTTGAAACTAAAATATGTGTAAATCACCAATAAGTGATTTTTTTTGACAATTTATATCATTGGAACACAAATAAAAATTAATTAAAAATATTAGTTTTATCATAGATAAATTCTTCATACCCTATATTTAATCATTTCTGTAAAATTCCCTAGAATGTCATGAAATAAGAACTATTGTAATATTATATCACTAACACATAAGTATATAATGCGATTTAAATAGTACCTTTTAAAGATGGATCTCAAACCTATTGGAAATTTTAGTATCTTGAAACATATTAATAAATTTCAAAATACATGTTTTCCTAAAAGATATTTTATTGTAAATTAATACATGTATTGGCAGTTTTAAGATGTATATTGAAATTTGAGCTATGAGATTCATCTATAAAATAATTATTGAACAGATAGAGTAATATATCATATAATCTAGCTAAATTGTCAATAATCAATATTCATATTTTAATTTTATAATACTCTTATCATCTATAACATTAGTCTTATTTTTAGGATCTATTCATGGGTTTTATTTCTTCACTATAAATATGGTTGAGATATTACATATAAAGGGAATGATTTTTAACATTCATAAAAAACATTCAATGTCCCTTTTTAATAAATATATGAATAAAAATTTATGATTATTACTACTCAAGGTGTGATTATATATTTAGGATACATCATAATTAACACATCAACAAACCTGTTTTTTTTTTCATTTTATTTTAGGGTATCACATAGTCATATTCCTTATATTGTTTAAAGAATCTTATTTTCTCATGTTGAGTGATTACTATGAGAATATATACTTCCAACTATTAGGATCAATATCAACATCATATATTTTACTACCCTGATAGTGTCATTATATGATCATAGAAATCATTTCTATCACTATCTTTGGATCATATGTTTGATAATTTTATTAATTTCTTTTATTTATCATAATGTGAAACTAAAAAAAAATATCGTTTTTCTAATGGACTCACTCTGTTTCTTTATTGATGATGTTCTCTATATAAAAATACTTCACTAATTATTGATAAATATAATAATAGTTCATTAAATAATTTTTTCTTATATTCTATAAAAAATCCTCACATTCATTTGAACATGGGACTTTAACTACATTATGTGTCAACTCTATTAATGGGTTAGCTAATCGAGATATTTTTTTAAAAAATGAAATATTTTAGCGAGAGAATACAACAAAAATATTTATTTTATTTATATTTATTTCTATTATAAATTCATATATTACATTTGTCTTTAAATATTTCAAATATATTCCATTCTTGATGAATATATTACCTGGAAAATAAATTCAATGATGAAATGATGCCCACGAACAAAATTTTATAAATAAAAACTTCTATATTAGGGTATTAAGAATGATATTAAATAGTTATCATAATAATTATACATCATTAATTATATAATTATTCCATATTTAAATAACATATAAATTAATAATATAACATTTAATATTCTATTCTTAAATTCTAAAAACACTATGTGTCCCTTTTGTAATCCCAAAAAATATTGTGAACTCATAATGTTTACAACATAAATGGATTATGGAATTTGATATATTATCCTTATAAAATAATAAATTATGATAAATATAGAAGAGATAAATCTTTGAGATTTATTGATCATCTTTAATATTCTAAAATATTTTATCATCACATTGTAAAATATACTTGATCCTAATAATAATAACATTGATATCCGAATAATTGATCTACATCCTTATAGACAAATATTTTTTTTTGAAAAATAATATAAGTGATCCAAAATATTAGATGGTAGGTTGTATAATTAACGTATAACAAAATAAAATAATTTTAATTTTATACTCCAAATTTCACATAGGATAATTTCTATCAGATGTCTTAGATATATATTTTTCTTCAGGGATATGGTAAATGAAAAATTTTACATCATGATTTGGCTGATACCACTAAAATTAATTAGTGAATACATTAAGTTAGTCTTGAAAATTTGATACATATTTTTTTATATAATATCTTTAACCATTAAATATTTTATTTGATTATATTGTTCATTAATAATTTCTGGAAAATAATCCACTGAATGTGGTAACAAAAAAGTCTTCAGAAAATATTCCTCTCCTAAAATATATATGGAAATTTACATTCCTAATATATTTAAATTTCATTATTTAAAAATAAAATTGATATATTTTTATATCATCTATACTATGAATATGGTCAAATAAAATAATTATTATAAGAAACAAATTTCAGATTTGACATCCTATACGTATTCTTATTAAAATATATAAATATATTTTATTTCATATATGTTTTTTAGATATTTTTTTAACTAAACAAATAATTCTATAATGTCTTAAGGGGTGATTAATTATTGTTATAAAAATTTATAGACAAATTTGTGTATTAATATACATATAAAAATATATTAAATAAATTTAATTTTATGTTAAGAATATATACTATTTCATCATCATAAAATTCATCTATCATTATAGTAATTTCATAAATATTGACTTTCTTATATTGACCTCTTCCAAGGTAAGTTCCATTAAAGCTTTTATCAATGATTTTAATTGTATCATATCTCTTTTAAATTGATGTATTGGACATTAGTAACTTCTTTCATTCAGTTTTACTCATGAGATTTATTTACTATTTCCTCTCTTCTGAGATGACTCCCATTCCTTTTAAGAAATATTCATATTGTTTCATCTTATAAAAATTTCATTTTATAAATTTTATAATTCTATGATTCTCAATTTCAGAAGATCATACTAAATGAATTTCATATATCCTCTTCTTCATTTGAATTCATAGAAAAAGTTAAGATTTATATATATATTTTTCCAACATAATATCCCTTAAACCAATCTCTATACATGTAAAAATGAATGAGGTTCTGATTGCATTATATTTCCAGGATATAGTCTATAAAATAAGTGGCCAACATTGATTTTTTTGATAACTAAATAATTTTCACCAATTTCAACTAACCTTATAAAATTAGGATTATACTCAATAATATTTTCATTTTCTTTATTTCATAAATTCAGTGATTTTCTATTCGAACAAGATCATTCTTATTGCGAAAAATATTTCTGATTAAATATTTCCTTAAACAAATCTAATACTTTATTTTTATATATTCCAATTTTATATTATTTTTCATCAATGAAAAATATTTTATAGCATATATCCTTATATATTTTACCTCTATAATAAAATATACATTTTCCATGCATCATAATAAGATGAATTTATTTTTTGTAGATTTCATCTATTTCACCATTTCTAATGGATGAGTGGTTTTATTGATAAATTTAGGTTTCATCACCATGAAATAATGAAACATTGTTATATCTTACTATGGGGTACATGGTTTTAAAATATAGTCACGGTTATATTTTGTAAAATGACGGAAATTAAAAAATATAGTAATTATTTTCTTAGTTATAACACCAACTTTGTTAGCTTTCTATTTTAGGTAATCACTACTTTAATTATGGGGGTTGACATGATTTATATTCCTTAAATTAAGAATATCAATATAAAATGAATATATTAATTATCTCAATATTAACTATTAAAATAATAGAATATATTACCTAAATTTTAAATATTTATTTTAATTTCATATCATGGATTATATAAATTTTAGAAAAAATTATCAAATTTTATAATCATGTTTCGTAAAGATGATTCTTATTATAAAGGAAGATTTTATTGTTCCTAACATTATATTATTCAAACTATAACATCCTTGAATGTAGTAAGCTATATAAAGTGGTAATTTATTATAATATAAATTAAATTTATATGATTATAGAACAAAAGATCAAAATTCTTATTAGTATTCAGTGTCTAGATATGTACAATCACATTATAATAAATTGGAAACATTATTTAGAACACAATAAGTAATGAAGAACTATTATTCCTATACTCTTATACTTATATAATATGAATTTCTCTTTATGGTTTAATTGATAAATAAGGGAATCAATATAAAGGGTCATCTACTTTTCAATAAGGTATTAAATTAAAGAAGAATCTATCAATTAATAATAATGGCCTAAATTATATGAAGACAATAAATAATGAAATATAACATTATAAATGACTGAATAAATTTATCATATCCAGGGATTATTTAATAATAGAAATAATTTTAATAAACACATCAGATATTATAATATAATCACATATGATGGAATGCATAATGTTAGACAACAGAACTATACTATTGTGGTCTTGTACCATGAAATCATAAATAAATGATACAGATTCATCTATTACCCTATTATAGTTTTAATAATGATGCATTATAATACATTGAGGGAGTATATAATTTTAATTCATACTAATAATCTAATAAATTCAATGTATCATTTATAGGAAATGGATGACTAGAAAATAAAATATATAATTTCCCTTAAAGTAAATTACTACAAGAACCAGTATATATAATTAAAAATTATTCATCTTGGAATAATGAACATATATATATATTCTCATAGATTATATAGTCAATTGAAAAATATAGATATATATATCATTATCTATTGATAAATGTTCAAATTAACAGTATATTCATAATGCCATGGAATTTACCCATATTACTGGAAATATAAGGGAGTAATAAAGAAATTATATTTCATTTAAAAAAATTGTAAATTAGAATTAAAAATTTATTAAAATAGATTATAGTTGTAGGGTACTATAGAAAACATTGATGAACCCCCCACCCCGCCCAACTAAAAATTAGAGGTATGTAACCCAAAAATTGTATATCGTTTTTGGACAAAATATTTCTGTAAATATAAATTGTAGGATCTAAAACTTTCTACCAAATGCCCAGTAGTTCCAAAAAAAATTTCTATTCCACTAGATACACAATTTAGTATATATTAGATATATTGCAGTTTTATTTTTTTTTAGAAAAAGACCCCTTTTATATATAAAATATAAATGATAAAACAAATACATTATATAAATAGGGATTTCAATAATTATGTTCATAAATAAATGTATAACTATGATTAGTTTTTCTTAAATCAAGAAGAATTGGGTGGTGGCTAGTTATTTCTATCAAATTATGGATAATTATTAAATAATGTATATAACTAGTATTTGTAAATATGAATTGTGTAAAATTGACTTCCATTGGCATAAACATGTTTTTTAATCATGTTATTCGATAGATAAACCATTCATTTTTAAATATATTAATAAATGAATTGATCTCCATTTATTAATATTATTTTTCCTAATCAAATTGATTTATTTTCATATTTTTTTAAATAATTTTATTACATTTTAGACATTAGAAAATAAATTATTGAAATTTTGAAATTGATATTAACAATTTAAAATTATTTTTTAATAAATCAACAAATTTCTGTCATGAAGGAATTTATATTATCTATTACAATGTATTTATATCAAATTGAATTCATAATGTAACGACCCATGATTTTAATAATGAAAATTCATCTTTATCTAATTAAATGTCTTATTATGTAAAATGGTTATAAAACATGTGGACATTTTTGTTTTATGTTTTTGAATTTTAAAATACTTTTATAAATTGTGCCAATTTCTAATATAGATCTTAAATAGTGATCACAAGATTAGTATAATCATTGGGATTTAAAAATCCAATTTACTCAAACAAAGGATATAATGGATTCATCTAGTAGAATTTCCGAATATGAATCCCATTTGTCGAATCTCGAAAGGGAGGTGGCATCATTGGTATTCTTTATTGACCATGTCCAATCCGAGCTTCAACACGTTAAGCTCTAGTGGAACTGCCTATGGGAGAAGTGGAAGTTGTTAAGGATTACCACCCATGAGTCTGTCACCATCATACACCATACCTTTCAGACTTATAAAGTTGTTATAAGGGGTTATGTAACAAGAATCTTTCACTATTATTATGTACATTATTTTTATAGAGAATATAAATTCATTTTATTATTGTTACTTGGTAAATTGTTTATAAAGAAAAAAAACGATTTTTAGGTTAATATTCAATTATGAAATCTATTTTGATGAATTAATGGATTTTTTTGAATTAAATAATATTATAATAAAATATTATCACTAAATTAATTTTTATTAAATATAAATGATCGTATAATTTTTATGAATACAATAGTGATTTTTATTAAGTAGTGAATGCTTTTTTTATCAAAACCCATGAATTTTTTTAAATGTCAGTTTCTTTATAAAAATATTAAATTAACATATTTTGAAAATTATTTATATAAAATGAATATTATTTTTGGAATTAGAACGTTGAAATTATCCAACGGTAAATTTTTCATAATTTTCACAGACAGTCGGATATTTCTGCAAAAATTAAATACTGTTTAAATATATAATGAGTTTTTTACATCATAATGACCCAATAGTGATGTAATAAAATACTATAAATATTTTTTTTTCAGAAAATATATATTTTATCATTAAAATAATGATATTTTAGGTTTGTTTTATTTTTTTACAATGCATTAGTGGACCATTCAAGATTAATAAAACATACTATCTTTTAAGTTGATTTCCTTAAGAGTGTGACAAACATCCACATAAGAACACCTAATATTTTATGAAGATATGCCATTAGCCTTATAAAATATTATTTTCCTCTACCCTATGGCAAAAAAATGGGCTGGTTTGTGGTTTTGATTAATTAATTTGTGGTGACCCAAACTTAAATAATAAAGAATTCCCTCTCCTTTCAAATATAAACCCACCCAATATCCCACATATTATTCACTCAAAGCCTATAGAGCATGACCATCCCCTTCCCTCATCTATCAATAATTCTCCCAAGTCACCCCAAGATCTCAAGATGCCTCTCTCAATCCCTTCTCAAGCCATTTGGACCACATTTCGATGTAAAGGATTCATTTCGTTCTCATTTTATCCATGTTTCTTAATATTCTTATACCCCTTTATTTTTAATTTTAAATTTTGGCGTATGGTTTCTAATCTCCCCCATACAGTCCTATTTATGTTTTAATGACGATAGAACCCTTTCAATCTCATTAATTCATCCAATGTATAACTATTTCCATGAAAAAATTCAACAAATATTTTCTCTCCCCTTATATACATTCAAGAAATTATTTTGTATTATGATTATAAATTTCCATTACATATGTTGGGACATGTATCTATATTACCCCATTACTATCAATTTTATTTATATATTATGATATACACCATTCACTCTCATAAACCATTTTTTAAGAATTCTTATGTCATGTTGTTATGTTTCTGAAATTGCACCATGTTTTTCAAATCCAAAGTCGCTGTGTTGTGAATACCATGCGCATTTCTCTATCAAGGTTATGAATCTTTATGCAAATTTTCTAATTGATTATAGTTATTCCTGTATGAATTCCTCATTTCTTTATCTTGGAATAAATTATTATCTTTAATGATTCCATGTTTTATTATCCATGTGGCACACTTATGTATGAAATGAAATGTTTACGAAAGGTGTGCCCTAATAGCAGTTCAATGCATTGGGCAACGATTAGAATCATGATACATGAAGTGAAATTAGGGTTTAATCATAGAAATTCAAATTGCAATGAGGGATTAATCATTCTAATTCAAGTGAAATGAGGATTTACTCATGCTCCATGTGCAATGAGCCTTGGATCATACTAATACCATGCTAAGTGTTTTTTCCACATTTCCATGTCTTGATAATTT
Organism: Viscum album; assembly: GCA_963277665.1. NCBI lineage: Eukaryota > Viridiplantae > Streptophyta > Magnoliopsida > Santalales > Viscaceae > Viscum > Viscum album. The sequence goes on from OY728122.1 coordinate 738,792,066, forward strand.
TTCTATATCAATACATTATATTCAATTTCATTTAAGATATATTGATATTCATGTTTCCTAACATGTATTTTATTCTTGATGTTATGACTTGTTTACTCCCTTACTGGTCTTTATAGCTCACCCATTTCTTCTGCATGTCCTCAGGTTTTCCCATTCAATATGAAGTATGAGGGAATGTAGTGGTCATGCAATATAAGTTTTCAATAAAGATATTGTTTTTCATGTTTTAAGTGGTTATGTAATGTTCTTAAGCCCCAAATATAGTATACCTCTCAATATTCTATGTTTAATCAAGTTAATATTTTATGTAATAAGTTATATATAAGGGTGTAATAAAAAGAAGGGTTGTTATAGTTGGTATGAAAGGATATGATTACTTATTGAAGTGATTAGTATTAGAATACCTTAACAAATCCTTATAGATAAGAATAAAAATCAAAAAAAACATCCCTATTATTTATATGTATTTAGTTAATGGTTTATCTAAAAAATATATCCGTGTATGGATATGAGTTGGTAGTGGTGGGACTTGGACAAATGTGACATGGAATGAAAACATCGAAAAAGTGTTTCAAGCTAGACTCGGGGTATCCTGGTACAAGACAATAGGCCTTCCTGCACTGTTGGTTACCACACTCCAGAAGGATATGCTTTGGTATATTCCGAAGCATTGTATGATCCATTTGTTAAGGGAATAAAAAATTCCCCTATGAATATATATATGTTGGGAATTAGATCATGGATAATACATATTTATACCAATAGATTCATATGTTAAGGAAATAAATTTTTATTAAAAGTCATCCATTTTTTCAAACTATTACCAGCCATTGGCTGGAATAAAAGGAAAATTAGGGGTCATCTGTTCCATCAATCACCGAACAATGGATCAACTCCATTGAAAAGATCTTCTACATCAATCAATGTTCTAAAGTGGAGAAGATTCTTTTTGATGCTTTTCGCATAGAGGGTGAAGGCGATAAATGGTGGATATTGATCAAAAATAAGAAGCCTGAGTAGGAGATCGAGGCATTGGAATGGAAGGATTTTGGGAAAAAATCGACAAATATCTTACTCACACCCTCAGACTTAAAATTCTAAGGGACTTCCTTTCCCTCAAGAAAAAAGACGGAGAATACATCGGATAATATGAGGAAAACATCACAAGGATTTCACGATATGCCTCCTTATTTTTAGTTACCTTCAAATGCAACATTGACCGATTCTATGGTGGGATTAAAATAATCCTACAGAAAGCTCTGGCGATCCGTGAATTCGATATCTATGAAGAAATTGATCAATGTTCCTTCAAGGATGAAATGTAGGATAAAGAATCTCACAGGTCTCATGGGGATAAGAAGTGTAAGGTTTAATTCCATTCTGGTGGTCAGATGGATAAATCCAATGGTGTTAAGAAAATATTGCACCCCACTTGCCAATAGTGTGGAAAGAAGCACCTCCGAATTTTCATGAAGGGGATGAGGAAATTATTTAGGTGTAGAAGAGAAGGGAACCAAGTCATTAACTGTCCATAATAAAAACCTGAAGCTATGATTGGTGAGAGGAATGCTTCATTTGAATCTCAATTCATAGTTCATTGCATCAACTAAAATGAATCAGGTCACCATGAAAATCAGTACTCTAAGCTAAGGGTTTTCGGAGGCAACCAATAAACTCCATGGAAGCAAGGGATATCTTTTTCTACCACTACTACCGATGTGAACCTCGAGAATGAAGTGGTGATTGGTGCACTAGTTATAAATTCTTGAATAGTAACTTTACTTTTAATTCAAGTTCTACAAATTATTTTACATCTCGGAAGTTCAGCAGAAAAATCCCAAAACCACAACAAATTTTGCTAGTAAAAATTTTGGTGAGTATGAAAAATGGGGAAATCATTACATCCCCTAAATATAACACCTCCCATATCAAAATTTGTTGATTCAACATCCTAGATAACCTCGTAAAACTCCCTCTGGTGAAATTTGATGTAATTCATGTAAAGGATTGTCTTTCCTTATATAAATCCCATATAAATTTCCATGATAGGGAAATCACACTCGATATGGTGAATCGACCCCTGATTTTGTACAAGTGCAAGGAGGAGGATGAATCATTTTTAGAACAATAATCTCAAGCATGAATATTACTTCAGAATAAGCACGTATATCTGGCTCAGATGAATGAGTTTAAGGAAGCAACCATTCTTGAAGACATACCTTTGGCGATGGAATTCATTGATGTGTTTTTCGAGGAATTTCCTAGTCTTCCTCCTAGATGTGATGTTGAATTCTCAATTGATCTTATACCTGGGGAATTACCAATATCCAAGACTCTATATAGAATAGCTATTGTGGAGCTTGAGGAGCTGAAAAGACAACTATAGGATTATTATGATAAATTGACTAAATTACCATGTGCTTCACCTTGGGGGGAACCAGTCCTCTTCATCAAGAAGACGTATGGGTCAATGTTCCTTTGCATTGATTATCGCGAGCCCGCAAAAATAAAAAGAAAGAACGAGTATCATCTTTCCCGAATTTATGACTTGTTCGATCACTTACATTTAGAACTATACTTCTCCAAGATAGATTTGCGGTGGGATATTAACAAGTAAGGGTAAAGAATGAGTATATCCCCAAGACTAATTTTTGACCTACGTACAAGCACTAGGAATTCACAATAATTCCCTTCAGTCTCACTAATTCTCTATAATTATTCATGTACTTTAGGAATAGAGTCTTTAAATATTACCTAAAATAATTTCTGTTATTCATTATTGATGATTTTTAATATACTCCAGGACAAAGGAGGATCATGAAGAGAATCGAAGACCTGTACTAGAGACATTACGAAAGGGGAATCTCTCTGAAATGTACATCAAGAGTGAGTTCTGATAGAAGGAGGCCTCATTCTGGAGTCATATCCTCACAAGAAAAGAGATATTTGTGGATCCCTCCAAGACAGCTACAATTGAGTGATGGAAAAGGCCAACATCGATAACAGATATCCATAGCTTCCTTGGGATAGGTTGATATTATTGCAGATTTGTGAGAAATATTTCATTATTTTCAAAAACTCTTACCATGCTAACTCGGAATGGTGGAAAGTTTTATTAGATTGATGAATGTGAAGAGAACATCAAGGAGCTGAAAAAGAGGATTATCACTGCAGCCATGCTCACATTAACCAAAAGTGGAGAATTTTTTTTGGTATTCAGTGTTGCTTTGAAGAAGGGTATGTGAAATGTGTTGGTGAAAAATGAAAAAGTCATTACCTATGCTTCAAAGAAATTGAATGTTCATGAGAAAAACTATAAAACACATGATTTTTTGTTGGCTGCAATGATATTCACTTTCAAATTTTGGCCGAATTACCTCTTTTGGGGAGATGTATGAAATATATAAGGGCCAAAAAATCCTCAAGTATATATTCAAATAGAAAGAGTGGAATATGGACCAATAAAGAAGGTTAAAGCTAATTGAAGACTATAACTGCTCAATCCATTTTCCCCTAGGAAAGAGAACAAGGTGGAAGATGTTCTAAGTAGAAATGGCCATTCAATTCTATCATTTATGAGAATAGAAAATGATACAATCTTATTAGATTTGATGAAGATGGAAATGTGAATCATAAATAAGAGAAAATCATAAATCCTTTCATAAATTATTGCTCATCCGTATCTTCTAGAGGGGTTAATGGAAGCTCAAAAGGATTATGTGTAAATTTAGAAGAATTTAGAAACTATAAAAAAGGGAAATCCCCATAGTTCAATGTCAATGAAAAAGGAATTGTGAGATATGGGTCAAGAATATGTGTTCCATAAAATCCGGAGATAAATAAGAAACTTTTGGATGATGCACATAGTTCAAATATCTCTATTCACCCTGGAAACAAAAATACGTATCGAGATCTCCAATAAATTTTTGGGGGATAACATGTAGAAGGAGATCACTGAGTATACATCTAAGTGCTTGGTATATAAGAAAGTGAAGTCTGAGAGGCATAATTCTAATGGGATGATGCAACCATTACCCATACCATCATTGAAATCGGAGAACATCACCCTGGAATTTGTCACAAGTCTTCCAAAGACATCCAATAGAAACAATGCTATCTAGGTTGTTGTGGATCATCTTACAATGATTGCACACTTCATTGCAATTTGGTAGTATTTCTCACTGGATGAACTAGTCCAGATAAACATTACAGATATGTTAAGGGTACATGGATTACCAATCTCTGTTGTATTCGATCGAGATCCAAGATTCACCTATATTTTTTGGTAGAGTATTTAAAGTGATCTAGATACTGAGCTGAACTTCATCAAGGCTTATCAACCTCAAACTTATGGCCAATCTGAGCAGACTATCCAAACATTTAAAGACATGTAGAGAGAATTCTAAATGGTCTTACAAGGAGGATTGGATCAACATATTCCTTATTTTGAGTTCTCATACAATAATATTTTCCACTAATACATGGAAATGGATACATATGAATACCTATATGGGAAGTGGTACAGAACACTGTCATGTTGGGGAGAGAAATCTCCCAGTTTCAAAAATTGTAAAGAAATGGTGGAGAAGGTTAAGACTGTCAAACAACATATTATTATTGCTCAAAGCAGAAAAAAGAGCTATGCTGTTAATCATATATGAGACCTAGATATTTATGTAGATACATGTTATTCCTCTTCATATCATAATGGGATAGATTTAAGAGATTTGGGAAGAATGGAATGCTTAGTCAAAGGTACATTGACCATTTTGAGATCCATGATAGCATTGGAGCGGTGACCTATTTACTAGCACTCCCACCAAACACATCTTAATTACATGATTTATTTATTGTATCACTCTTGAGGATGTACAAACCCGACCCATCGTATATACTCAATCCATAGGTTGTTGAATTAGAGAATGACCACTTCGATTAAGTGAGGCCAGTGAGGATCACAGATCTTATAAAAAATGATCTACTAAATAAGTTAATTCCCCTCGTCAAGGTATTGTGAAAACATAACGAGTTTGAATAAGAAATGTTTGAATAAGAGGAGGCGATGAAGTAGAGTTACCCGCATCTATTTAGTGTGGGAAAAGGAAATTTTTAGGGAGAAATTTATTAAGGTTGGAATATTGTAATGACACAATCTTTTACCAATGAAAATTTCCCTTTATCTAATTAAATGTCTTATTATGTAAACCATTGTAAAACATATTGACTTATTTGGTTTTATGTTTTTTGATATAAAAATAATTCAATGAATTTTTAATGTTGCTAATATAGCCGTTAAATAGGGATCAAATGAATATTATAAATATAGGGCTTTAACAAATCCAATTTACTCAAACAAAGTAGGAGATGACATCATCCAGTATAATTGCTCCATACAAAGCCCATTTTTTGGAATAAGGAAATGCAATGGCATCATTGGGATTCTCTCTTGACCAAGACCAAGCCAAGCATTAATGGATTAATGTCGATCATTACCACCTATAGGAGAAGTGGAAGTTGATAGAGAATACCACACGAGAAATGTTATCTTAGCCACCCCAAGAGCCTGTCACTATTGCACACCCCTTCGTTCTTATAAGGGTGTTATAAGGGGTTATATAATAATACCCCTATAATATTATTATTTACATTATTTTTATAGAGAATATAAATTCATTTTATTATTGTCACATTGTAAATAGTTTTAAATGAAAAATAGTATTTTTAGTTAATATTATATTAAGAAATATATATTGTTGAATTAATAGATTTTTTGAATGAAATAATATTTTAATAAAATATTATTACTAAATTAATTTTTTATTATATATAAATAATTTCATAATTTTCACGAATATAATACTTATTTTTATTATGTTTTAAAAGCTGTTATTATCAAAACCCATGAATTTTTTATAAATGTCGATTTTTGTTTTAGAAGTAAAAATTCACATATTTTTAAAATTATTTAGATAAAATAAATTTTTTTTGGAATCAATATTTAGAAATTATCCATCGATGAATTTTTATTTATTTTTTGAGATAGTATAATTTTTTGGGTAAAAATTAAATACAGTTTAAATATATAATGAGTTTTATGACATCATAATTTCTGAATAGTGATTTAATAAAATACAATAGACATTATATTCAGACAATATCTATTTTATCATTAATATAATTTAATTTTAGGTTGTTTTTATTACATTTAAAAAGAATTAGTGGATACTCCGTCCGGGATGAGAAAGTAAAATGGGTTCCGCTCAACAAAATAAGGCACCCCATGCGCCTGGTGTTTTTAGAATTGTGCTGACCGTTTGGCCTCCTAGTGCAGGTTCCAGGACGCCTCGTCCTCCCCAGTCAGCCCATGTTCCTACTCGCGTCCCCTTGATGGCTAGTACCTCCTTGACTCTGGCACTCCCTAGCCCCCCACCCTAGAACCGTCATCCCATATCATTTATTGAGGCATTGTGTTCATCGTCTGACGACTCTCAGAAATCATGCTTCCTAGATGTGCAACCAGATGTTCTGTGGGTGTCTAGGAGGGTTCATTCTTGTCGTTGGAGGTCCCTGTCGAGGATTATGAAGAAGTTATTTCCTACTTGAAGTGGACCCTTGTAGCGCGGTGTAGATCTGGGAAGCCTCCTCTCCCTATTTTCAAACAGTTTTTTGACTCTTGGGGGCTGCAAGAATCAGCTCGTGTTTCTATGGTTCACCGGAACACGTTTTCCATCGTTCTGGCCTCGGAAGGGGAATTTTTGTAGGCATGGATCAAGCATCCCCAGATCATAGTCTGTTAGCATTTCAGACTGACCTATTGGTCATTGGAGGTCCATAAGGGGAGGTAAAATCCCATCACTGATGTTTGGGTCACCCTCCCAATCCTCCCACTCCCCCTTCAGAATGGTTGTATTCTAAAAGTCATTGGTCAATATTTGGGTGGATTTCCTTGTCTGGACGACCGCACGTGCAACTGTGTGGAAGTTTAAGTGGCATGGGTTTGCTTGGAGATGGATCTATCCCACATGGTTCCGGAAAAGATCCATTTGAAGGTGACTGATGACGAGGTGTGGATCCTGGAAGCCATCTATCCTGTCTTCCGCACCTTTTTCCCTCACTACCTTATCCTTGTATACTCCCCAAAGTGTACAGGAAACAATTTCAAGGCCCCTAGTGGAAAGAGGCAATAGTCACTTAGGGTAAGGGTATTGTACATGTGGCTCCTTTAGTTTGGTCCTCCTCTCATGTGCAAATGGAACCTCAGGGTATTCTGGGAAATACCCCCTTGGTTCTGTTCCCCACATGCGAGTCCCCCTGGCCCTTCACCAGTTAGTGTGGCCTCCTCTACCTGGGCACTTGTTCCTTTTGTCCCCTAGGATTCCTCCCCCTTAATGCATGGCCTCAGGGACTGTCTCTTCAACCCTCATTCAAAGGTCTGTCTTCTGGAGCACATAATGAGGATTCTACCTTGTTTCCTCTTGCCCCTGGGTCTTCCCTCTCTGGAGTGAGCAATCATTATATATGATATATGGGGGATGAACATATATCCAGGAGGCTAGGGTGACATCCCCCCTCTGCACTGAATGTGGCTTGTTTCATTGAAGCCCGTAAGCCCACTCATCAGGGGGTTCTAGGACCTTCTTCTACACAGTTAACTGAAACTGAATCCCTTTCCACTTCTCCATAAAACTCAGTGAGAGGGAATATCCTCATGGCCTCTAATCATAGGGCCCACCCTTCTCCTTCCTACACCCCGTACTTGGGGGTATGCGTGAGTCTGAATCAACTAACGAGAAATGTCAGAAGAGGGAGTTCTCCTTATCCCATCCGATAGAGACTAGGGTTCCTTGGGACAAAGAAATGCCACAACTCATTTAATGATTCTACTTATCATCTAGATTGATTTTGGCCTAGGTAATCAAATTAAAACATCTTACATAGCATCAGAGTCTAAGAATAACAAGGCATGCATTGCGGACATCCTCAAAGACAATAAAAACACAAATAATCTCAAAGATTTCACTCAAAAAATCAAGATGCATGCATTCATACTTGCAGACCCTACGAACTGGAACATTTGGATTTTTTGGAATAAAGATAAAATGGTGGACTTGGTACAAATGGGAGACCAATTCATAACAACAATGTTTATCTAGAGTACAACCCACTTCTTGCTGTCCTTTGTGTATGGTAGTTGTGATATGCAATGGAGGGAGTCAATGTGGAACAGTCATAGTACTTTTGACCTAGGGGATCTTCCCAGGATCATTAGTGGATATTTCAACACCATCATGGATTTGTATGAAAATAATGGAAGAGGATATTTCCTTCAAAAATTGAGTTTGGATTTTTCCCAGTTCAAGGGGAAAATGGCCTTGCGAACATGGGGTACTCTGGTGAATTCAAAAATTGGTGAAACAATCAAAAAGAGAGAAGGCAATGTTAGTGCTGGATGGATCATTGCATAGATAACTAGAATGCCATCACTAGCATTCCCAATTTCGCAGTCAACCATCTAGTATGTAGAATATTTGACCGCTCTCCATTGCTGGTTTCACTATCACTATGGTAGGTCAAAAATAGTAAGTTCATGTTCTCAGACCACAAGTCTCGCATTCCTGACTATCAACAATTAGCATCCGAGTCAGGGGGAGGTCTAACTCAGGGGCACACATGGGTGGTGTTACATAACAAGAAAAGGAAGATAATTCTTAGAATGTAGTAATGGGTAAAATATCTACCACTTATGGATCAAAATATTGAGGAGACCAAACGGGGTATTGAACAACATGATGTCAGCTTGGAAGAGAGATGGGACGAGGAGACCTTTGATTTCCTGTAAGAGAAGAAGATCATTGTGGACGAGATGATTCTTTTATAGGAAAGAATGTCCAGGGGGTAACAGAAAGATAAAATGTCTCTATGAGGGGGATAATAACTCTACATATTTCCATGCATGCATCAGGGAAAAATTTGGGTTACTAAACCCAATATCATACTTGATAATGGTTCCTACAACGATGACATGAAGGTGGTTGGGGTGATGGGTCAAACGAACTTTCCAGGATCTCACAGCAGGTCCGAATGAGAGGATGTTGAATGGAAACCATGGAGGTGGTGGTGGCCTCTAGGTTGTGATCCCTCTTTTGGTTTCCACACAGGAAAACGACTCGTTGGAAGCCTTTCCGGATGAAGAGGAAATCAAATAGGCGATGATGCACCTGAAAAATGATAGCATATCGGGGCCTGATTGTTTTCTAGGATCATTATACAGAGTATAGTGGGAGCTATTTAATAGTGAAAAAGTGCCTGTAGTTTAGGATTATTCTACAGCGGAACTCTTTTGAGAGAGGATTGTGCTACGACTCTGGTGTTAATACCAATGATCAAGGACTGCTCCTCCCTGCTCCACTACAGGCCAGTGAGGATATGAAATTTTCCTTACAAAATTATGGCCTTCACAATCTATTTGACACTATCCATGTCCCCCCCCACTGGATTTCAATGGAACAACTTGGCTTTGTGAGGGGTTGTTCCATCCAAGGTGCCTTTGCCTTGTCACAAGAAATTCATAGAGATATCAACATGAAATCGCATGAATCGAACATGGATATCATGATGGACATGAGTAAGTATTATGATAGGATTGAGTGGGGCTTCATCAACAGAGTTCTCACGAGAATGGGTTTCTCCTCCCAGGTTTTTGATATCCTATACAGATGCTTCAGTTCCTCATGGATGGAAGTCTCTTTCAGGGGGAGAACCCAATGATTCTTCACAGAAACATGTGAACCCCGGCAAGGAGACCCCCTATCTCCAATTATTTTCATCTTCATACGGGACTCTCTTATCTATCGCTGGAATGAAGAAATATCTTGGAGGTATATCCTCCCCTTTCTCAGAAAATTGATCCTTCACCCTATATCCCACTTGAAGTTTGCTGATGATACGATTATCTTCTATAATGATATAAAATGACTTGTTTGCAGGCTCAACATGATTCTAGAAGAGTATTGTTACTAGAACAGCCAGATTATAAACAAATTCAAAAGAAAACTTTATATTACCAACAAATTCACTTCCAAAAGGTCCTCACACTTGTGCATTAGGATTGACATGCAGCACAACTCCTTTCCAATGGGGTACCTTGGCACCTTGATATCATCAAGAAGGTTGAGGATTTGTGACTTTCATCAGGATGTGAATATGATTACAAGCCCAGTCTTTAATTGGATGAATCACTACATCTACTTTGGAGACTGAATAGAATTGGTGAATATAATCTTGTCCTCTATCCTTGTGCATGTGATTTCGTCAACATATATGCCGAAGGGAGTCATCATAGCCATTGATTTGGTCCTGGCCACCTTTAATTGGGATTCTCTCTCTGAATGGAAATGGAAATTGATTTCGTAGGACAAGATGGCTAGACCCATCTTTGATGGTGGGATCAATGTAAGAAGCTAAAGATACACGATCCTCAGCATGCATGAAAAACTAGTGTGGGATGTCATTGAAGAACATACGCTTTGGTGGAAGTTAATGTCTCAGTCGGCCATGAGCAGTGTAGAAATGGAGGGTGCTCAAGGATCCCCTAACTATTCTAGGATATTCCCTCTTATTTTGAGCCTCTAAATTCACTCTCTATGGGTTGTTGGAGAGGCCAAATTTTTTTTCTGTCACCGCAACTGGGCAGGTGACGTGCTCAGCTTCCTTGGGTGTCAAACCCCTAACATTTCCCTCAAGGAGGCAAATCAGTACCTACAGTTCATCATTGTTGTACTGAATGAGGATATGTTTTGTACTTATGTGTTAATATACTTGGACACCAATCCAGAAAAATGTTTTTTTACCCCTTGTACTTTGGGGATGTTCATAATGAGAGACTTCCATGAGACCTTCACCTATTATGATAACCATGATGCATGGATTGTGATATTATGGTGTGGAAAGATCCCAACAAAAAATAGCTTTCTAATTTGATGATTGATGAACCATTCTCTTCCTATGGATGACAACATCAGGAAACTAGGTATTCCTCTGGCATCGTGTTTCCAGTGCTGCAGTAATAAGAAGGTAGAAAGCATCAACCATATCTTTTTTGAAGGCAGGTGGGATCAGGATGTGTGGAGTTACTTCGGCAGTTTCATTGCGGATTTCTCCCAGGACTCTCAAGAAAACACATTTTTGCACCACTGGTTCTAGGGATCATATGATAAAAGTCATGAATGGATACAGACTATTGGTGTATGTGTCTTGCTCATAACCAAGCATGCAATGAGGGGTCATCAACAACAGGGAGTTCTATCATTGTCCGAGGAAGATGGCTTCTGATTGACATAGAAAACCATTCATGTGGATGGATGGATGCTCCTTCCTTGATGATGCTTCATGTTATTTCTTTTATGGCCCAACCCCTTACTAGGAAGGGCTAGTAGGTGCGGTGGAAACCCCCCGACAATGGATTCAAACTCAATATAGATGGCTCTTAATTTTTGGGGGAGATGCAAGGGGGAGGGGTGGTTTGCGACTCCCGATGCAGTGTCATCCTTGCTTTCACAACCCACTATGGACAAGGAAATTCTATGAAAGTGAAGGCCATGGATGTACTTATAGGGCTTAATCATTTAAAGCAGTGGAACATTTACTTAAATCATGTCAAAATGGATTCCATGATTATACATGACACCATGCAGGGGAAAGTCCCCACTAAGTGGGTGAAATATTACACGATTATAAAGTGAATAACCCTCATCAACAACAATGATTGTGTATCCCACACATGGATGGAGGGGAACAAGGCCATAATCCATCTTTCCACTTTGGCCGTCTAAGATTCCAATGTCACCTGTCTTCAAACAGTCTCTAGCTTTAAACCTGAGGGGGTGAATCTGATTCAAGGGGATGCCTTTGTCTCCACTACATAAGACCCCCCTAGGCCTCATTTGTTTTCATGTGTCCCATTCCCCTTGACCTATTGTAATAAAAATCTAACATTATGATGCATTATATAGTATACCCTTTAAGAAATATAAATCATTTTATCTTTTTAAATTGATTTCCTTGAGAATGTGACTCTCCTCCACATAATCAAGACTAATATTTTAAGAAGTATTGAAATTGGCCTTAAAAAATATTTTTTTCGACTCCCCTTTGAAAAAAATCAAGGGCTAGTTTCTGGTTTGGATTAGTTTTATGTGTAGTGACCTAAGCCAAAATAATAATGAGTTACCTCTCTATTCCTATATAAACCCACCCACGCTCCCACTTCCTCTTCCCTCAATACCTTTGCATCTCAACAAGCCCCTGACCTTCTCTCTCTAGAATCCTCCCATGGTGCCCAATGCTTACAAGAATCCTCTCTCATGCCCCTCCCATGCCATTGGAATTAAACTTCTATGTAAGGGATTCCTTCATTTCTCATTTTATCCATTTTTCTTAATATTTTTATTCCCTTTGATATTCAATTATAAATGTTGGGGTATAGTTTAAAACCTCCCCCATTTTCCCTATTTTTGTTTGAAGGATAAGAGACCCCATTTTATCTCGTTAATTCCTCCCATGTACACCGGTTACCATACTGAAATTCTGTAAGTAATTTCCCACTCCTTATTTAGATTCAAGCAATTATTTTATATTATGAATCTAAAATTTCATTAATTATGTTGGGAGATGTATCTATATGACCCCCTGGCATTCCTTTTCATGTAAATATTATGAGACCCCACATTATCTCTCATGAAATATTTTTTATGAATTCTTATGTCTCACCATTATGCTGCCAAAATTGCACTGTGATTTTCCAATTCTAAGTCATTGTGTCGTCAATATCATGTGAATTTATCAATCAAGGGTATTCAAATTTATATACATTTAATTATTTATTAAATATTTTCATTTATGAATTCCAAATTCCTTTATTATTGAATAAATGATGATATTTAATGATTCTATATTGTATGACCCATGTGGAACACTTATGCATGAAATTAAATGTTTAAGAACGGTCCACCCTGATAGCGCTCCATTGCATTAGATAAAGATTAATATCATTAAATGTCTATTGATATGGCGGTTTAATCATTCTAATTAAATTGAAATGAGGTTTTACTCTTTAAAATTGAAGTGCAATGAGGTTTTACTCATGCTCTATGTGTAATAAGCCTTGGCTCATGCTAATACCATTTTAAGTGTTGTTGCCACAATTCTTTGTCATGATAATCATGCTATATCATGCCTTTATGTTCATGGTTCATTTAGTCTTTGTTGATATTCCTATTAACTAAAATGTGTTGAATTATTCATGTTATTCCTTGTTTACTTCCTTACTAGGCTTTATATCTCACCCTTTTCTTATGCATGTCCTCAGGTTATACCATGCAATGCTAATTAAGAGGGAATGTACTGGTCATGTAATGGAAGTTTTCAAAAAAGTTGTTTTTTTCATGTTTTAAGTCATTATTTAATTTTCCTATGCCCCAACGACACAAGACCCTTCATATTTTATGTTTTATCAAGTGAATATTTTACATAATAAGTCATGTGTAAGTGATTAATAAAAATTAGGGTTATTATACATAATGCATACTGTATACACGTACCTTATTTCATTATTAAGATTAACATTACATTATTTATGAAATTTATCAACAACTCATCACTAGATAACTAAATATTTTTAAATATTACTTGGAATAATTTATAAAAATTTATAACATTAATTATTTCATAATTCAATTATTATATTTTAAAATCTGTAAATATCACTATAATATACAAACACCACTTTTGAAAATTTATATTTATCTAAGATATTTTTTAATATAGGAATAATTATAGAATATTCCTCAAATTTTTTGAATGAAAACAATATTATATAAATTAAAATAAAAACTAATAGAATTTTGATGATGTGATATGAAGAAAATAATATTATAGGATTCTTACTTTAAAAAAAATTTGGTTGGATAGATGTTACCTAATGATATGTACGAAAAGATCCCCATTTTTTAGTATTAGGTTAGATTAAATAGGTACTATAAAATATTAATTTATTTTTCCCTAGCCTCAATGTCCTTAATATAGAGTGAAACAGTTTTCACTAATGATTTTAGTATGTATTTTACTTTTTCATTAAATTCCTAAAAATGCCAATTTTTATGATTATATAAATATGTTTTTAGATATCCAAAATTAATTTCTCATTTTTATTTCCATAAATAATAACACATAAATTGATATCACTCTCTGATTCAATCATGTATTGAATTCCAAAAGTAATGAAACATATATTGAAGAGTTATTAATTTTCAAATTGACCAAAGCATACAAGTTATGTTACTTATGGATGGATCCATTGACCATGGATCCTTTTACCCGTAAATTATAGTCATATTTTTTTATATCTTCTATTGATAATGTGTGGAGACCTTATAATATACTATATGAATTTTCTACTTAAAATATTAAGACAGATAGAATCCATTTTTTTTTCATCTGAGAATGAGGTAGAAATATCACCTTCTTTATCATCATCATCCACTAGAAACATCATTGTAATATTTTTTTAATCCACATTACCTTCAATTATTGTATTAAAAATATATTTACCAAGATTATTTTCATAAAAATCCAAAAAAAAGTCACAAAAGTTGTGTTTTTTATTTCGAATTTGATGAAATATGATGCAGATACAACATCCTCTAATTCTACATCATCATGGTCCTATAGTGGAACATAATCATCCTTTTTGTCAACAGATGAAGAATATTAAATTACTCAATATAATTTAATGACATCATATGAACTCACCACATAGTAACCTTATTGATATGTTTAATGTGGAGGATTATTAATAATTATAACATCATATTGGGAATTCAAAATACTTTTTTTCTATTGAAGCTTCCACTTTAATAAAAAAATCCAATGACACCACCCTCTTTAAAAGAAAAAAAATCCATGAACACCCTCCCAAATAACATAAGTTGTTTTTTACTCATCCTTTACACCCTTAAATTTGATAGGAACAATGAAAAACATATCCTTATAAATTTATCACTCCATGATGTAAGGAAATATGATTTGTTTGAGTTTGTTCTGAGTTATAGGAAGGGTGGGTATATAACTCTTCATACCCCCAATAAGAGAAATTCCAAATTTTATATAGAGAAATGTGACATCATCCATAGAGAAATCATTATCTGTTCAAACTGTACTGCTATATGGTTTTCATATGAAAATGGAAAAATTAATGTCATTATTTTAGGGTCTCTCTTATATCAATTCCATTTTTAATAGATTTTTTTCAAAATAAAAATATTTAACTTGTTCTAGATTTATTTATTAAAATATGATCCCCCAATGTTCTTGGATATTGTGTTTCTATATATTTTTATATATTAAATAGATATATTTATATCTATTTTATTGAATGTTACACTTTTTTTATTATTACAGTACTATAATAATGTAAATAATTTTTATTTTGTGATAAAAAAAATGAATATTTTTTTTTGAAAATTATTTTTGATATATATTAATATTTTGGATTATTTTATGCATTTAGAGATGTTGTGGGGAATATATCAATGAATATTGAAAAAACCATATAAATTAATCCAATTTTTCCTAAGTTCCACATTAAATGTAATGAAATAGTTCTAGAGGTGAAATATATGGTTTGAAATATTTAACTCAAATAATGAAAATTAAATATATGTTCATGATTATTTTTCAAATTATTATAAAAAATGAACCAAACAATGCATCTTAATCCGGGAAGCATGGTTTGAGTTTTTCAGTCCACAAAATTATTCACATATCATTACATTAATTTCAACCTAAATAAAAAAAACTCATAGTTATCATTCATGGTATCACAATAAATACAAAAAATATTTATTTCTTCTATAACTAATTACATCACAGCATTATTAGTATTCACATTACCGAAAATGGTTACCTAACTGTGATTCTACTACAGAAGTTTAGTAGCATCAATATTTAGATTGGAGCTTACCATGAAATCATGGAATAATACCACAATACCCAAGGCACCATTAAAAAATCATGAATCCATTTTTTTCTCCTCCCCCAATTGATAGGAAAAATCATTGATAACTATATTATATACTCCATAAAATATTTTAACCAAAAATTTCAAAAATAAAATATTTTAAATGGCCAATGTTATAGAAAAATATCTCCAATCATCACTTTATATAACTGTTGAATGGTTTTCATTTCAATAGATATCTACCACATCATCTAAATAATTATTCTATCTAAAACATCATATGGTTTAATATTGTATCTAAATAAAAATAAATATATAACTATATATAACATAAATTCAAAAACAATGATAGAAGTAGAACATTTATATACGATTCTTGTTCCCAACTATACTCTTACAAAAAATAATTCTTCCTTAAAAATTAAACTAATAATATTAATTATATATGAAAAAAAATAATTTAATGATATTATATCCTTTAAGAAGATTTGAGGGACACAAAGAATCCCTCAGTATCGACATACCCTAAATAAATCACATGAGACTAATTATGATGAAACCAATAATGTTAGGAAATATTAAACACATAATGAACTTATTTTATTTGAGGTGGATTTGTTAATTAATAAACCATCTCACTAATGAACTTCAAAATATTAAAATACTCTCTAAACACAAAAAATATTATTTCCTTGAACAATGTTATTTTTCGTTGGCATGGTAAAATCCTAAAGAATATGTGATAACCAACATCATAATATATAAGTATTCTCATTTAGTCAATATATTATTTTGGATAACACTTCTATTTTTTCAACCACTCATATTTGATTACCTCTATCCCTATAATCTATTTTAACATTTTGGTTTAATAATAACTAATTCACCAACACAAACCCAATATAAAGGTTATTAATGTTTTTTATGAAATCAATGTCCTAGAGGATTTGTCGTCGAAATTATTATAATATTACTCAAGTAATAGTATATTATCCACCCAAAATAACCTAAAATGTATATTGTATAGAGCAATGATATCCTCTAATTAGTGAAAAATATTCAAATCTTAATATATGTTTTTATATTTAATTCCATGTTAAGTCACATATGTGATATAATAAAAGTCATCAACATTCACAACATTTATAATATTAACAGAGGATCAAAAATTAAAAGTATTATTCATGAAACTGTAATTATATAAATATATTATAATATAATCTATTTGTAAAATATAAACCAAACCTCATTCAAAGGTAAATAGGAAATGGAAAAACGTTATATTTTAATAATTAGTGACCTTTATAATTTTATGACCTCTCATTACACGAGTATGTTTTATAAAAAATCCACAAAAAAAGACTCATTAATTTTATAAAATACACAGATAAAAAAATATATCTACCAAAACCTATTATCATGTATTCTGTTGTTAAAATTTTATACACATAGACACATAATCACCTATTGAATACATTATCCTTAACCAAAAATACAATTTCCTAAAATCATAGTATATTTCATCAAATTAGCATGAATGTAAAATGAAATTATATGTAATTTAAAAAAAATTATTTCTAAAAAACTATATGAATACAATGATCTATATAAACTTAATATGCGGTTTCCAATTTCTGAACAACCATTAATAGATTACATATTCATATTCAAATCATAACATTATTCCAAATCATGATTCCCCTAATATTATTGAACTATCTAATAAAAGAAGATTTTTTTTAGTATGATATTTTTTGATATTACTTGTCCACTAACCTTATCCTTTAATATATGAAATTAGAAAAGTTACCTCATTGTTATCTACTCCTTACTCACTACCTGATGAACATCTCTATAAGAATTCAGATTAAATTCAACAACCATAACATTTACTTCTTTTTAGGGTACAGAATATCTAAAAATTACACTCATGAAGGAAATAAATACAAATAAAATAATTTCAATAAAAATATATTAATAGAAATATATATTAAAAATAGATATGTTCTATGTTTTCCATTAATCACTTTTGTAACAAATATTATCTACAAAACACCAGTGTGAACACTAAAATTCGAAGATAAAGATTATGGGTTTCATATTAATGTTATTTATATCCTAACTATTTATATACATTGGATATCACATCACACTCATTAATGAATTCATATCCCAATCCATGATTCAAATAGTCACAATATACTTTATACATAATCTCTTTATTAGGTAAATAAATAATGTGAGAACTATTACACTTCTCATTCAATAATTAAAACACATAATGAAACTGTGGCTTCAAGATGGAAACACAAAACATCATGGTAAAATCAATCAGAGAGATATAATATAATAATATTGTAAAATATATAAAATAATATTAAAGAAACTAGAGAAACATAAAGACCTTTGAAAAATTCTTTAGAACCTCCCATGTAATAGTTGGATTCATTTTAAATAGAGTTATAACTACTTATCATATGGAAATATATTTACGAAGGAATATTACTTATCATATTAAAATATTATACCAAAGAGTATTTATATAAAACAAATATTAGAAATGGAGTTCAAAAACTACAGTAAGGTTCCCAACAGGCTCATCTGTTATCACTAAAAAATATGAATATGATTAATAAACAATACCATAGACTAATTAAGGATGTGGTTTCAACACCCAATTCATCACCCCGTAGTACCTATTAATATATTTTCATCTAAAATAGGATATAAAAAATGTTAATAATTAAAAAAAATCCATTTTTTGATATTGAGAAGTCATATATGAATCACTAATTAAAAAAATTATCCATGTTTACTAATTTATAATTATTATTAATTAAAATTACATTATTATGTAACATTATAGTATTGAGTCTTTATTTGATACATATTTAACTCAAAACCAAAAATTATAGAATAAAAAACTAAAAAATTATTGAATTATTATTTTCTAAATTAAAATGAATTTAATATAAATGGAAAAAAATATCACATTACAACATTTAGAAATGTGATGAAATTATATTAATTATTAATAATAGTTTTTCTAAATATTTGATTTCATTTTGTTTTGAATACAACCAATATTTTTAAAAAAATGATTCTACGTGTTATTGAAACTATTAAATCAGTATTAATCTATAATATAATAATCATTTCAATTCTTCCTGAACAAAAAAATGCTCAAAATGGGAATCATTAAATCTAAATCATAAAAGGTAAATAAATATCAATGATACATTTATAACTAAAATCCATAATTGTATTATTGGTTCCCTCAATTATCAATAATTATTCATATTGAATTAAAATAAAATAAAATGTATAGTTTAATCACAATTTGTTACTAATCCAAAATAAATCACCCACATGGGAATTAAAAAATATATTAGAAACCTATACCCCCAATCTTAATATAATACCTCTTATGATCTACTCACAAGGAATTAATTGAGAATTATTCATCAATGAATAATTCAACCCCAATGAGAAATATATACAATGTAATGAAATAGGTTAATAAATATTTTCAAAATGATAAAATAAATTCACATTTCATAATAGTTTGATTATAGTCATGTACAATCATGTTCTTAAAATCCTAAATCCATATAGAAAAATAAAAAGATACAAATATTATCCTAAAAATAAAAATAACCACAATGTATACACCATAAGTGATAATAATGTAATATAACTCATTACTCCAAAATGGGTGTATCTACTTAAATATTTTATTTTTTTCACCAATATCATTCTATTGTTCTTTTTAATGTATATTTAACATAATAATACTATACCTTTGGTTTTATAATTATCTGTTTAAATCCAACAATATATGTTACATTCTCTTTATATTTTACCTAATTATTTCTATTAAGAATATATATATCTCCATCTAGTTACACTATAATAATTCAATAATTGAGGAATATTTTTCATTGTCTATAGTTGTCAATTATTGCTATTATATTATGGTGTGAAAACAAATTTACATTATAATGTATAAGAAATAGATAATTTTTAGGGAAAATAAAATTTACATCATGTTGTAATCGTATTTATTAACATCATCATGTTCTAAGCTATTTGAGAAAAAGGGTATTGTTTTTATGTCACACACTATGTATACTTTAAATGAATTCCATATTTAATATTTTTCAATTTTCATGACACAGATTCTAGGTGATTTTTTATTTTTTCTCCATACTTATAAACCTAACTTAAAACCTACAAATACATCATTTTAGAAAATTTAATAACAAAAACAATGATTTATTGATAATGAATTTCAAAAAATGAAATTGAGTACAATAATATTTTAAAAACTTATAGATATAAACTTTTCCCCACACATGGACTTTTATACCAATGAAATATTAAATAAAAAAATTAAAGAGAAAATATTTTTTATAGGGGAAACACCCAAATTATCATAAAAAAATATATTAATATATAATTAAAATTTTAAAATATCAAAATTCATCCATGTTGGTGTTCTAAACTGCACATCATCTGAATCTCAAATTCATTATCTCACATTATAATTCACTCACTTCATTCATCCCTTCAATTATATCCATGATCAGTTTGTATAGTTTGTAATAAAAAATATTACCCTATTAGGTCACTGATCTATTATCTTTAGTTAAGATAAAAAGGAATATTTATTCTATCCTAAGGATTTAAATGACTTTATTTCTCCATTTTTAAAATTTTTTCAAGCTAATCAAGTGTAATTTCATGTTTTTTTCTCTATTATAGGGTAGTTAAGTATTAACATGACTTTTAAAAAACAATTAATTAGTAGGAATTACAATTATATGATCCGAATTAATTAAAATTAAAATACAATAATAGAACCCCCAAAATTTATTATTAATTTAATATATATTGTCTATATAAACTATTATTCCATTTCATTTTGTATAAAAATATCATAAAACAAATTTTAAAAAGAAATTAACTATTTCCACAGTATTTTTCATATTTTTTTAGTTTGTATAGAAAATACGTTGAAGTAAAATGAAAAGAACTTTTCTCTTTATCCTATAAATAATATTAAATTTACAAATTTAACCTTTTCTGTATTATTATACCCTTAAAAAAGAATCATGAAACAATATTTTTCCCCCATTCTTAATTATTTCTTAACCATGAAAAATATCAAACATAGAATATGAATGTAAATATTTTCCTATAATAAGTCTTTCTAATCAATCTATCCATGTTTTATATTATATTATAGAAGGGTATAACATAGATTTTAACTTAAGGGTTTTTGTTAGTATATTAATAAATATTCCCTTATTCATATGTATGTTAATTATATTGATATTCCTCATAAAGAAATATCTATAACTTAATAGTTTTCATCTTCCAAGAATTACTCATCAAAAAGGGGTATTATAATTAATTTTTTAAATATTTTTACAGTACCCCAAGATGATGGTACTTTAATAATTTGTCAGTCACTGAAGACATAAAAAAAGATTAGTCAATCAATGAAAATTTACTATAATTAAATAAAGGATTTATATTATATCACTTATCATTTTAAATATTATACTCAAAATATAAATGGCCTTGTGATTATGAATATTTTTACAATATATCATTAAAATTTTATTCTAGAGATCAAATATATTATTTAATAAATAATGCATATATTTAAAGAAAACATGGAACTGATTTAATTATGTGGAAAATGAAATGAATGTTTTTAAAATACACCTCCCCAATACTTGATTTTATCTTTATCCCCAATGTTTTTTCACAGATGAATATTTGTAAATATATTCAATTATTTTTTTGGAAAATGAATATCTAGTAAATAAATTATTTGGACTAAGTATGTAATTCATTGAATTTTAATAGTTTAATTAGAATTTTTGATGGTTCATAGAGAACAATTATTCATTACTGAAAGCATTGGATGTATTTCTTGATAATAAATCTATATAATTCAAGATGTTTATTGATCTGCTGCCATGTTTTTTGGTAACGATACTACAGGGCTATAACTTCATGAATTTGAAAGGAGATGTTCATGGTAATGTGGAATAATAAATGTGATGATTGATGTGATTACATTCAGTGAATCTAATGAAAAGTGTGGGATTACGTAGAGATACTATAAATAATATGTCTATGAATATAGAAGGACTCCAGATTGATTATGAAATGTTGAATATATTTATGAGTCATATTTTGTACCTATATAATGGTAAATTGGTAATTATATAACATAGACAAAGGGAATCATTCTTTTCATTATTTATTTAATTGACTCAAATGTGATGTGTAATGGAAGTGGAAGATTCTTATATCTTCTTTTTATTCATTAACTAAATAATGGTAAATCATGTAGATACTATGTTGTATAATTGTAGACTGAGTATATGATAATGCTCTGAGAAATTCAAGTACTAAAAATTGGGTGACAAGGCACGGTAAGGATTCCCATTCAAGGGAAATGTGGATATGTAAGAATAATCTACAGTTTATAAAGATCATGTAAAGGTATCATACACATTCTATAATGTTAGGCTATGATGTGTAAAGGTATGAAGAACTGTGTAAAGGTATTCAATGATGCACTATGTAAATGATACTCCATATTTCTATGGACACATAAGGATAATACACAAAAGTCTAATCATTAATGGTATTTAACTAAATAGTAAAAATGTAGCAAGGATGATTAAAACCCCACAAATTCCCCTTTTATATAATCACACACATGCTGAAACATCACTATATATCATTTAGGGTTGAAATTAAAATACAAAAATGAATTCATGTCATAGTGAGGATACATTTTGTATATAATAATTAGAAAAAAGCCAATATTCAAGGTAAACCATGCAGGAAATGACATTTTATAATATTGAAAAAATTGTAGATGATTTCAGAATTATAGATGAGAATCATGTAATTTATTACTATACAATAGATTTTGTCTAAATAAATGACCAAATGAATAAATATAAATATCCATTTTCATTAAAGGAGTAATATTAGATGAATTTTTGAGATATCATATATTTAAAATTTTCATGAGTTATGGGATGATTCAAGAGTTCAATTGGTATTGAAATAAATATTTTAATAGGAATTATGATGAGTTTAAATGATAGATAAATCGAGAATCACTTCATAAATTTGAATGAGAAGATACTATAATGGATGATCATGGGGTTTATATATTTAAAATATGGAAATATTGTATGTGATATTATCAGAATAATTTTCTTGATTATTTTTTGAATATAAATATATAGTAAAGGTATTAAAGAACATTGTGGATATTGAGAACTCCTGAGCATGCATTGATAATTCTGGTTATAATTATCATAGAAAGTATTAAAGAACTAAATAGATCAAAAACTATAATTACTCTAGGATGTAAAACTATGTGTTCCAAAATTGCGACATTCAAATAATTTCGGATTGGAGAAGAGTTACAAGACCAACAGAGTTATCACATTTTATAGTTGAAATCATTAAATTATTATGCTTGAGAAAATATAATCATGTAGGTTTTTAGTGGAATAATGTTATAAAACGGTTGAATATTTTCCTAGTTGTCTATCAATCATGGACAATCGAGTGACTCTTTTAATTGGTGATAGTAGTGGGGGAACATTTTGGTACATTATTTTAATAAAATTTCTGTTTCCTATATTTTTATTCAAAACATCTATAGTGAATAATCTATGTGTTTGGGGGGGGGTCTAACTAACATAGTAAGGAGTATAGTTTTTTGAAGAAACTTTTGAATAATTTTTTTTTCACTCACCCAATAATATTAAAAAAATACATGATGTGATGTTGAGAGAACTATTTAGTTCATCATGATCATAATTAAAGTTGAGAGGTTAAATTTAAATGATAGTAAATAAAAAATTGAAACCACTGATTTACACCCTCCCACTTTTTATTTCATCATAGATGTGGCAGCATAAGAGGTTCTTGAGGGAACTTTTTCCTCATGTTATAAAATAATATTATTTTGATATGGAGAATCTTATTTCAGTTAATACCCAAGGTTTCCCTATAATTGATGGGATGATTAATCATATTTATATGAATAAGATATTACCATAGCTTCTATCAATTATCTTAGAAGTAATAGTTATCAAAAAAAATTCACACATTAATGATTCTTTTGTTATGGTAGAACCTAATAATAGAAATATGGAATTATATAGAAAGGATAAAATTCCTTTTTAATGTCTATATTTGAGAAGGTCAGCACAATGTTCATGGGTATCTAGGCTACCATATTGATATAAAAAATATAGAAGTAGTTGTGAAGAAAATGTTAATTTTAGGGAAAAAAATAAATTTTTGGAGGGGCTAATTTTCATATATAATGATGTATAATGATGTGATTTTTTAGGAATAGTTTTCTGGGGAAAATAAAATTTTGAGAAATATTTGAATATTTGGTGAGATGTTAATGGATTCGAACATTGTAAAAACAAAAACCAATTTGGTACTTTCCATTTTGGTTTTATTCTTAAATTTTATCCTTTTAATAAAGGGAATACGTTACAATTGATGAGAGACATAGCATACTAAAAAATTATAATTTGAGAATGGAACATTATTTCACAAAGAAGGGAAAATATGAAATGGATTTGGAATCCTTGAGAAAATGAAAACATATAGAAGATGCGAAAGTATAATATAAAGACTCTGATAATGGGGATGATAAAGGCTTCAATCAAATTATTTATCTTATATAAAAATATTTAAAAAATGGAATGTGTAGGGGATTGATTAAGAAAATATTATATTTATTCAATTGTGGGGAATCTAATCATTGGGAAAATATATCGAATAAAGATGTTTGAATTTTTAATATAATAATCATATGATGAGAGAACTAATAAATACAAATCTGTTATGTTGAAAAATATAAACTAATATAGTATGAAGAGAAATATAATTGTAAAAATTTATGATTCATCATAATGATTTTCTTCAGATAAAGATTTTGTATTTTTCATCTTGTAATGAATTAAATTTATTTATAATATTATAATAATGATAGTGGTGGAAGGATAAAACATGATTGAGAGATAAATGATAAAATTTAATTTTATATGGCATATATTTAATAACTCAATAAATATATGATGAATTTTGATAAAGAAAATAAAAGTAATGGTATTTTCTAATAGAATAAATAAGAAAAATATAACTATCCTATTCTTGGAGATCAATAATCCCAATCCTATATAAGCTGAACATGAAAATATCATCATAGATATCACAAAGAAACTGGTCTCAAATTTTGTATAAAAAGTTGTTAAAAAATATTTATGTGTTATAGTACAACTGTTTTTGAACATGTTGAAAATCGATTTCAATAAATATAATGATGAAAATATAGAGTCAAATTAGGATACTCAGAATAAAAATTCATTTGAGATATTAATATCTAATCAAAATAAATTTATAAACAGACATGTATTATATAATTGTGTAAATGGAAAATCAAAAAATGAGGATTTTTTTGGAAAAAATCAATATTCCACAAAATGGGTATGTATTAATATACCAAGGATTCCATAACACTGTATGAAATATAAGGATTACTTTTTATGGGAAAAAATAAATATAAATTTTGATATATTTGGATGCAACCTAGATGAAAAAAAATTCAATTTATATTCTAGTGTTTTGGTAATTATAGAAATAATGAATTTCTTCTGGTTGAACATGTCTTTACAAAGAAAGGTAAAATAATCAAATTGATTTTTAAGTGAAAATCCAAGTATTAGATCATAGAGGAAACAACCAATGACTAGTTAATCACTATTATAATCTACAAAAAACAAATTTTAGAAGATGAAAGATGAATATATCAGGTGAAATTTGGAAGCTGATAAGGAAAATGAATGTATGACATGGTTAGAAAGATAGTTTACCAATGTTATTAATTGGAAGATGATTCTATTTAAACCTAGTTAAAATAAATGAAATGATTTTATGATAATTATGAAGGACATGGAAGTGTGACTAATTATATTTCTAAATCAAATAACTATTGTTAAATAATTATAGGAAATTTTAAAACATTCATAAGATAAAGGAAATCATGTAGCTTTAGAAAGTGAGATATAAGTTTATGAGAATCTATTAAAAAAATATAAACATGAAATGTCAGATGATTGAGGTGGAAAAATATATTCCTAAAACAACATGTTAAGGGAAATGATTTAAGAGAACTTCTTATGACGAAAATAGAATAATTTAATGGTCGTGATTGATAACATTCTCTCAGTATAAATTTTATTTTTGAGAATCCATTGATCCATCATTATTCCACAATATATAATTTTTTTAACCCATATATATGGAAATTCAGGAAATTTTTTAGTTTTTAACTATTGGAATAAATTAATATATTTTCTTTCATTGATTCTTTTAACATCAATGAATTAATAAAAGAGGATCTCCTAACATAATGGGGGGAAACATTCAGATGATTTTTCATCATATTTAATCCTATTAAATATAAAAAAAATATTGAGATATTTAAAATGACAATATTGATGTGTGATATCACACACTCCTTAATCATAATTTATTAAAATAATCATATATATAAATTATGAGCAATGTTTATCAAATCATGATTAAAAAGGGAGTACCATGACTCGTATAAACCTATTTTTGATGGTTTATTTAGGTGTTTCTAAGTTATATTTTTATTTAAAAATAATATATTTTTATAAATACCTTAATTAAGAAATATAGTATTCTGAAATTAATTTCATATTTAGTTAATTTAGTGGAAATAAAATAAAAAAATGGTTATATCACCTTTATTTTTTACACTGGTTTTTCCTATGTAGAGTTGATGTAGACATACTGAGGGATTTTTTTAATAGGACTATGTTGTTTCATCATTCCATTAGAAATGGGAGAAAAGAATCATGTATTCATTAAATGGAAGATTAAATGGTGATTAACCACACACATTGACATTTTAATTTGATTGTATATAAGGGGGAGAAATTAAGAATCAATAAAAGAATACAAATTGATACAATTTATTGGTGTTTCCAAAAAATTCAAAGTGTGAGTTTTTTGTGCCCAAGTATATTTTTATTTTTTTTCAATTTAAAAATACATGTTATAGTTGTTTACTTTAGTATTGTAATGGATTCATGAAGGCTTTCAATATCATGGTTGATAATATATCAATAGAATTCAAAAAGTTGTTTGAGCTACAACAATTTTAAATGAAGAAGAAATTTTGAGGATAATCCTTAATGAATATTATTTGAAAATTTCATGAAAATGTGTAAAATTACTAGTAATAATTTTTGTGATGATATAAAACTCAATAAAATAATAGTGTTGGTGGATGTGGATACACATTAAAAAACACTCCATAGAATATGAAAATCCATAACATTGATTATGAAAGGACTGAGATGATTATTAGTTAAATTGTCTACCTACATAAATGAAAATTTTAAGCTTAAATACCAATATAAAGGTAAATCCTTAATTGAATTATCTTTATAAATGTATCATAATAATTTTATAGTGTTATTACTATATTCTAATAACAACTTAATTGACCTTACATATATAATGGTAAAACATGTTTAAACTGTGAATTATATGTGTACATTGTGGCTTTGTAAATGTATTTGAAAAATCATGTACTTTAGTTATTGAAATAAGGATATATAAGGGTTCCTATGTAAAGATAATGTGGCCTCATAATGGTAACCCATGAGTTCTAAATATCAATTATGAGTATCACACCCATTTCCTAAATGTATGTCCTACTATTTAAAGGTAATATATGATCTCAAAAAGTATGTGGAGATGTAATGAATAAAGATCATTCAATATTTATAAGTATCATGTAAGGGTTAGCCAGATAATTGTAATCTTTTAAAGGGTTTTAACTCAAATTGAGATACATCATACAGATGATATCCTCCCAGTAGTTTTACCTTCGAAATCAATATCGACATATCATAGATTCAATTTATATCATTGATGGTTCAAATTCCATATAGGAAAGTAATTGAAGGTATAGTATGGTTTGGAATATTATTCGATATTTCACTAAAATAAACGAAAGTTCAATGATAACCACATAACCAATTTCCTTGTGTCCAAATAACAATCATATTAATTATTTTTTTAATGGATTATAATCACATATATAATTATTACGTAACTGATTTTGGACACATATATTATTGCACATAGATAAGGATTATTTTTTGAATATTAACAATGACTTTTTTATAATTATACTAAGGATTATTTTTTGAATATAAATATATGGTTACTATGTCTATGGAATTAGTTGAAATAGATAACTAATGTGCTTAATTTTTGAATTATGTGAAATTCTGAAATTGAGTTATTTGAATTAAGGAAGGATATATGAATATGGGAGTTCATGATAGAGACACACCCGAGTATTTAAAATTGAATTCTTTAGATAATTGAATATCATAGAATGGTTTTAAGGACAAGAATTTTGAAACGGGATCTGTTTACAACCTTAGTGAACTATATATGGGATAAAATAATTATATATGATCCTAGAGATAGACTAAAATCTATAAGGGTGAAGAGTTATTTAGTTTTGGATAAAAAATGATGAATTAAAGACTTCATTCAGTTTGTAATTATTGTGGCGGAGAAAAGTGTGATACTCAGTTGATAAAAATAAGATTTTATAAGGATTTAATCAATTCTTAATAGTTATGAATCTATGTGGGGGTGGCTCTATCCAACTACTCAAGAACAATGAATTCATTACCAACCTTGGAAATACTGTGAGATAATATCACTAATATAAATACCTCATATATATGGATTTATTGAGAGATAATATTGAGTATATTGAGAAAAAAAACATGTTTATGACATTGAATTTAAAATGAAGGTAATTCATAAAATTAATCCTCTAATTAACCCCCCCCCTCATAGTGATTTTTCAAAAATTGTAAACTAAATGTTGTATCAGAATAATAAGATACCCAAAAATAAAAAATGAAAAATGTGTAGATTTTTAAAATATTAATTCAGTAAATATCCAAATTCATTACCACAATTTATGGGATAAATTACCATAGTTAGAGGAATATTATTTTACCACTTCTCTTATCAGTTATCCTATAATTGATATATATGAAACAACATGTTTTCCACCCATTTCAAATAATGATTCAATGGAAATAGTTATAAAGAGAAATATAGAGTTATATGAAAAAAATACCTTCTTAATGTCTCTTTTAGGTATGTTCTACAACAATTTCAGGGGTCTGCATACATCCAAGGAGAAAATGAAAAAAATACAAACTATTATGAAGATAATGTCAAATCTAAGGAAGTAAAACCACATGCTTGAAAGATACCATTAAAATATATAAATATATATATATTTATGAGGCTAGTGCTGACAACTTTTATGAGGTATATTATATTTTGAAAAATATATATTGGGAGTTTGTGAGATTTTTGATGATACCATATTTGTTAAAAAAATATAATCCTTTCAAATCATTGTTAATAAAAATATTGGATTTGGAAGAAAAAGTAATTGTAAAAAAGTGAGAAGATATATAACATAATAATATATTATAAGATGATAAAGGAACCAACTTTCAGAAATATGGATAAGGTGAAATGGATTTTCTTAATCAATGAGAAAAGGTAAAGTTAGGGAATAATGGTCTAAATCATCTATGTACTCAGATAATTATGATAATGAGTACATTAACTAAATTTTATCTATTATCTAAAAGTATTCAAAAAAGGAATGTAGATGAATAATATTTTGAAAATAATAACATGTTTCAATTGTGGTAACTTTTATAATTTTTTCCAAACAAACCTAATTAATATGTTTTAATTATTATAATTCTAATCAAATGATTTAGTATATAACAAACATTAAGGTGTTATGATAAAAATGAAGAACTAATGTAGGCTATAGAGATATGTAATAGTAATGAAAATGAAATATTATTCTCTAGGATTTTCTTTGTATGAGGATTTTTGTTAAATTTATAATGTATAAAAATGGTCTAATTCCTTAAGTAGTAGGAATAATGGTGAATAAATGATATTACATGAGTATGAGATGAAAGAAAAAATTTAATTATCCATGGGAAACAAATCACCCTGAAAAAAAAAGAATAATATTGATAAAAAATATATAATTATGGTTTTTGATAAGGAATATAATTTGATGAAGGAATCATCCTATTTCTTTGTGATCAAAATCACAATATTAAAGGGTCTTAAGATTAACATGTTATAAAAAATCTCAGAAAATAACTATCTCTAAATAAATAATAACTTGTTGAGAAACATTATGAATTTCTCACTGTAAAAAATGTTTTAGAAAATTAGAGGGGCCAATTAATTAAATCTAAAATGGTATGTGAAATTTCTTTAATGAATGGTGATAATAAAATTTTATCTGAATAATCTAAATATGTATTAAAATGTTTTCTAAAAAACATCTTTAACTTAATAGTGGAGATGTGAAAATCAATGTTGGGGATATATTTTCAATTAAAACTAATAAGAAATATTCTATATAAAAGGAATGAAAAAATATACCAATGAGAAAATGTATCATCAATTAAAATTTAGGATTAGTTTTAATTAAGTCAATGACTAAAAACTCCATTGAAATGAGAAAAAAATCTTCAATAAAAAAGTTTAACTGGTTTTTCTTGTGTTTTGGAAAACATAGATAAAAACCCATTTCTTCTAATTAACATGTATTTACTTATATAAATAAAAAACCTTGTGGGTGATTAAGTTGTAATAATATCTTATAATATCTTAAGAAGTAACCAATTAAAAATTACACACAACAAATATATACAAAGAAAATTCAATATTCTAGTTGAAGTTTAAAAATGAAGAATTTTGGAAGGTCATAATGTGGAGGCATGGATGACATGATTTGAAGGGGATGTTATCTATGATGTGAAATCTATTTGGGTTTAAAATAAAACTCAAGGAATGTCTTTTAATGATTATATGATTACTTTTAATGTTAATTTATAGTGCATAATTGTTTGGCCAAATCAACTGAAAGTGGCAAAAAACATAAGTAAAATGAAAAAATATGATGATATTAATGGAAATAAAGTTGCATAATATAAGAGAGAAAAATATTATTATGTGTTATATGAAAATAGAATCTTAAAAATTAAGAATATTTATTTATTAATAGATATTCCATACAAATAAAAAGTCAATGGGAATTCCCAAATAGAACATATCATACTACGGTTGGATGAAAATAATGGTCATGATAGAGATGAATCTCTCTGTCTGAATGTTATTTAGATAAATCCGGAGGTCCCTACATATTTCATACTTCATTTGGAACAATAATATTATCAATTTAAGGATAATTTTGTTTCTATATGTACTATCCATCATGAAGACATTTTCCTTCATGAAGACTACCAAATTTCATGAAATAGATTAATAGAGTGCATATAGTAATCAGGGAAGTGTTTAGAAGAATATATCATTGTGAGAAATTCCAGTGAGTCTAGAAATTATTGATAGATTACAAAAATTAATTTTCAGGTATGGTTACCATGATCTCCTATATCATTATTCAATATCTTAGTCATATTTATTAAGTCTGAGTGACCATTGTCAATGTATTAGAAAATGTGTGTGTAACATGACTTGTATGTGAATAGTGTTAGAATGATTTTGTAGGTGAGTGTAGGTTACATGTTTCACAAAAAAATACATTTTATAGTATATATTTTATAAATAATAAATTATGATCATGGAATCACATTCCTGGTTGTATATGTTTATTATAGACAAACATGGTTTTGTCTGTCTTATTTATATAACAAGATTCTCCCACACTGACTTAGAGTATACCAACTAAAGGCACTATTTTAAGAGATCCATGTATTATATTCATTCTCTTGGAATATGTGTAAGAGAATCATGTGTGTCTTTAATGGTAGAAAATATGATGTGTATACCTCACATTAACCATTGTATTTGATTGTCAACAATAGAGAGAAAGTCAGAATCAATCGAACCATACATATCAATATTGGGGATTTTTATTTCAAAAAAACAAAGGGGATTTTTCATACCCATGTAAGTATTAAATTTATTGTTAATGGTTCACTTTGTTTTTTTTTATGATTATTAGATAATTATAATAGATTCAGGGAGGAATTTTATTTCATTATTGATAATACACCTATATAATTATATATTTTGGTTGAGGTACTGTCATGTTATATTTAAAAGAAACTTTGACCCTAATGCTTTAAGGACTGAAATGAAGTCATTCAAGAAAATTTAGAAATGTAAATGAGTTGATTGGTGTGTTTCCATTCCATCAAGCTAATGAAATGGGTTGACAGATATATGGATTCCATCAACAATATTTAAGAGAATATTGAAGGCCTTTGGATTGACTTTGAATGGCCTAATATTATTATCAGTAAATTGGCTACCAATGTAAAGTTAAATTGTATATAAATTTATATATAAATGTAATTTTTTCTCTTCATTATCTATATAAAGTCTTCATTTTTTATTTTTAATGGTATTAAAATATTCATATAAGTACTTAATGGATCTTAAATACATAAGGGTAAATGGATTATATATTTCAATGTGTAAGTGTAAATTATGGATATGTATTGGTAGTGAGAAAATAATTAACCTATATAAGGGTAAATGTTTGTCTAAGGGTACCTATGAAATGGTAAAAATATATATATAATAGTAAACCATGTGTTTTAAATATCATTTAAGGTTAGGTTTTCTATTGTATAATGGTTATCCCTGTTGCGTAATGATTAGAATCCCTATGTAAATGTAAGCTAAGTGGCACTGCATAAAGGTTATTCTAGATTTCTATAGACCACATAAGTTTAAACTACATATGTTTATTATTCCAGGGTATTGGACTAGACACTAGATATTACATGGGTACAATCACCTTACCCTAGATGTCCCATATAAATCAATATTCATAAACTGTATCATTTATCTTTATCATGGAATGTTATAATTCAAAATATTAAAGGTATTCCAGGTGCACTATGTCTACATAGATAGTGTATAATAAATCACAACATCAAAATGAAGTTCCCTGAGAACAATTTAGTTAATTTAAATATATCTAATTGGCCTAATATGAGAAATTACTTTAATAAGGTAGATGAAAAGAGGATATAATAAGATTATTCAGGAATCACTTGTCCTATATTAATGTGATTATATTTCTACTGATGATTTTTTGGTTATCGTATTTCAAATTTTCTAAAATTAAAAGTGTTATTTTTTCAATAATATTGAAATTTATTTTTGTGAATATAGATATGTGTGTGTGTGTGTGTGTTTTATGTATTAAAGGTAGTTCTTGATCTATAAAACTATTGTTACAATATTCAGAATTTTGAGGGGGAACAATAAACCAAAGTATCAAAAAAATAAATATTGATTAAGTAATGAGTTTGTAAAGGAGACATGCCAGAATATTAAAAAAAATTAAATGATTTAGATAACTAAATATCTGAAAGTGTTTCAATTCCAATAGACCAACTATGTGTAGTGTATGTATAGATTAGTAAATCTACATGATTAAACTTATTAATGTAGGGTTATAGAGGTATACTATAAGGAATATTTTTTAGGATAATTTTATATTTGGTTCAACCCTAAAGAAGTGAATGGTTCTTTTAGTTGGTGATGGATATAGAGGAACACAATGGTACTCTATGTCGATTTTAGCAATATTGTCTTTAGTTATAATATGTTTCTTGATACTGAAGAATCTGTGTTGGTGGGGTCTAACTAAAAAATCAATTTGTAGGATTCAATACCAAAACTTGTAAATAATTTTTTATATACTATGATATTGAAAGTATAAGCAGGGTGAAATTTCGATCAATAACCTTAACATGTTTGACATGTTTAAATTTAAGGAATAAGGATTTATAAAAAAATATTTACCCACCCACCCCATTTGGATTATTAATAGGATAGAACTACATAATTGAATTAATAATAACATATTTATCAATATAATATTAATTTTCTATCTTACTATTAATATTAGATTAATTTAAATATCATTAAGGAGGTTGTTGCCTTTGTTATTTCGTAGGTATTTAATGATTTCTTCCTTAGAAATTCTACGCATATTCAAATTTTGGAATTAATCTAAACCCAAAGATGTAATTCAAGAGATATAAAAAATATATTTTCCAAAATTAAATAAAATATATTCCATTATATTTTATTATAATGGTTATAAAATACTACTATCATTTACTTAAAATAAAAATAAATAAAAAGGATTCAAAACAAATCATTAATAGTAATAAAAGAGAAATAAAAAATGCAGGAGTCAATATAAATATAATAATGAGATACCTTATTTTCTATAGTATCATCCTACTCAACCTAAACATACACAAATTCTTATTGGATAAAATTATATTCTTATTCTCAATGTATTTCGAATCTATATCCTTCAAAAATTACTTATTGAAAATATTTTTGGTACATGGGGAACTGAAAATTTCCTATATAGTTCCTAATATATTCTCCTCAAATTAAATGAAACAATATTTTGAGCTACACATTCTAAGTACTAACATAGTAATAGGTAATTGTCTAGTCATAGACCATGTGTTTCTATTTCATAAATGAGTGCTTCACTGAATATTTGTAATCAAGAATGAGTAGGACCTTGTTTTTAAAAAATCAGTGAAATAAAGGAAAAATACAACTCTAAAATCTTCCATAGTAATGTTTTAATATCTTTTTACTTAATTTACATTTTACATATCCATTATTTTTAAAAAATATAATATGAAAATACAATGTTATACCCCAAAATTTATTCTCCCTAAATAATTGTATATTTTCAATATTCATGTATTTTATGACCTCAAGTATGGTCTCAAAAATCATAATAATATCCTATATGGGCAGAACAAATATCCCATTCAAAACCATACACTTCACCAAATGACGATTCAACCACTCTTGGTTATACATGATTATGAATATGAAAATGGAATAAATTGAGAGATGTTATATTAATTACTATATGAATATGAGGTATTATGTATTGGTATAATTGTTTGGTTTTGTGGGAATATAAGTTATTTACTTTCTTGGGATGAGGAATGGGGTTACAATTACCTATTTTTACATCACTTTTGTTTTTGGAATAGAAGTGCTAGTGATACCTTCATCGGTTTATTCTTCTCAAGGGAAGAAGAATCATTCTTCTTATGACCCATTAAATGATAATGGATGTTAATTCAGGTTTTAGTTAGGATTTTTTTAGAATTAAGGGTTTATTATTGGTGTTACTGGGGAAGGTATTAGTTTTGATAAAATACAGAAAATATTATGATGTTTCCAAATTAGGCTGATTACAAGAGAAAAAGGATACAAATAAGGGTATAAATTAATGAGGGAGGTGTTAAAAAATTTTACCATAGAGTTTTTTGATGTAGAGATCAATAAATAGTTTTATTTTTATCAGGTAGAAAATTCTGAAAATGATTATATGTGAATGATCCATGGGACATCCTCGGTGTTGTGTTCATATTTTTTAATGTAATGAACTTCATTAAAATTCAATAGAACTCATTACATATTGTTTTATATATTTTTTTAAAATATGTTTGTAAATTTTATTCAAACATGTATTTCATAAAATATTTTTTTCCATTATTTATTTATTATCTATGGAGTTTATATATAATTTATCATATAAAATTTTATGTAGAATGAAACTAAAATTTCATCATAAAATATAAAAATCCAAAGAATATTTTTATTAATGTTTTTCCTTTCATATGGAGGTTTATAGAATTATATGTTATTGTGATTCCACATTGGAATTTTTTTAATTAATTATTAGGTCATGAAGTGGTTTTTTGAATTCCCCAATATTTTCATTGAACTAGAAGGAAACATGTATCTCATCAAGTATCCTATAATATAATTCAAAATATTGATATGTTTTTACATCAATAAGGTGATAAGGATTATGGTGTATCTCTATATTTTGATATTAACGGTTCTAGGATAATTTTTGTCGAATAATAATTATTAAATAATTATACTACATGAATTATATTAATAAAAATCCATACCTACCAATTTATGTCTACAGATATATTAACTTAATACCCACATTATAGTTCCCTTTCGTTTTTTGTATAAAATTTCATTATTGAACTGTAATAATAATATTTTATTACATGATTTTTAACTCAAAAGAATGATATAATTTCTTTAAGACATGAATTTGAAAATACTATCAAACCATTTGACTTCCATTTTCATTAGTATGCTATAATTTTATATGTATTTGGAAATATTTTTATATATTCATGAGAGTGTAACTATATATGATGATTCTGGTTTGAAAGACTAACATGGGTTTCCAAAAATGAAATATAATAAATACATAAGGATATATGTGAGTTTCCTCCCATTAAATGATTTTTATTTAAAGTTGAAATCACTACAAACCTGATTTTCCACAATCAATCCTTAATTAATGGAAACACCCATGATGAGAGTGTTAAACGTATTAATTTAATAATCTTCCATTAACCATAAATGTGTGATCCACATTCATTTGGATATCCACTACACTTTGTGGGAAAACTAAAAAATGATGGTTGGAACCAAAATTAAATGAATGATGCTACAATATTATAGAACATGTCCATAAATAAAATGAAATAGTGTTGGAAGAATGTTTCATAGAGGTCATTAAATAGATGGGACCATACCCCAACCTAAAGGATACATTGAATTTAGTGACTATGATAGAGGGAATTTAGGATAAGTAAACTATCCGCATCATATGTGGTTTTTCCACTACCCCAATATCATCTCCTAGTATGGACCTTAAAGGGAGTCATATGAAATTATCTATATGGTCTTTTGTATTTAATTATGTTTCCTAGTTATTATCCCTTTTCTAATTTTATGGGAATTGAAATGTGGTATGGGAACCATAAAACCATTATTCTATGTGGGGAAGCTCCATGGTGCAACCACTATTATTTCATCATGATGGTTATTCTGACAATAATTTGAAGTGGTGTGGGGTGATCATTTAGATACCTCAAAATGAGAAAAAACATAATGGATTCTTTATTTTAGGTTATGTAATAGAGGTGGAGGCCATGATCGCCTCCATAATCTCATAATTTTTTACCATTAATCTAGTTTATTTAGAATTGATTCATCTCATAGATTTGTAGTATATTTTATCATATTCTATTCATTTTTCTTCCTCCCTTGATTTTGATGATTTAGGATTTCTAGCATTCAATTTCATAGATTGGAGTTTAGTAGAGGATGGTTAAATCTTCCTACTTAATGGAATATATCATGTAGATCTTGATGTAGAAGTCTCATGACTAGTTATTAATGTGGATTCTCATTATTCATCTTGTGGTATGTATCCCCACATTTTTTTTTTGTGTTTTTGAAAATTTTATAGAATTGGATAGTTAATTGGATAATTAATTTAGGAATTTTTTGTTGCAGTATTCAAGGTGGGTGTCATGAATAGAAAACACCATTTTTCTCATTAATTTGTTACCATAATTTTTTATGATTTTTTCATTAGTTGTACCATTTTTTGATTGTTATTATACATTATTTTTTATTAATAAAATTTATATATATATATTAAATATGATTATAGACTTGTAATATTTTTATAAAAATATGATATTTAACTATGGATCAATAGTTTGTTATGTGGACTTTACATTACCATTTCTACCATTCATTTGATGATTTAGTGATTATTTTATATAATTATTAATATTTTCTACAATTTATAGGACTTCTTTGATCTCTTTGTTGAGTAATATGGGATCACAAATACCTTATAGTTAACAAGAACCCATTTTTTTATAAATGTTTTAATGATGGTTCCTTGGTTTTATGTGTATTAATGGACCATATTTTAGTTTTATTTTTTACTAGAGTTATTTTTTTTAAATTGGGAGAGGATTCAATTTTAAAAGGATTAATTAAAAGTGTTGAATAAAATGGGATTTGAATAGATATATTGTGATTTGAGAAATGGGTTTTGAATTTTTATTTTAGAGTTGAATTCGGTTTTTATAAATAATTATTGATCACATCATATCCAAGGACTGTGAATGACTAATAATACATATGATTTCATTTTTAAAAGGACTACAAAGTTGATATTTTTAGAGTTTCTAATAAAAAGATTATAGTGATTGGTTGATTAGATGGGTCCGTTTTACCTCATAAGGGGTGAAGCCCTATTTTCCTAAGATAGATTGAATTTTTTTCTTCCTGATTGGAATTGATCATTGGGAATGTTTA
The DNA here is from genome assembly GCA_963277665.1 of Viscum album. Lineage (NCBI taxonomy): Eukaryota > Viridiplantae > Streptophyta > Magnoliopsida > Santalales > Viscaceae > Viscum > Viscum album. The sequence continues at coordinate 738,830,506 of OY728122.1, forward strand.
TACATATTAATCATTTTGGACAGTGACATTTCATTTGGTTTTAATGAAGAAAGTATTTTCAAAATGGATAGAAAAAATTAAATTGGGATAAAATGTCATAACCACAACCACTTCTACCCATACCCCTCAACGTCTAACAATATTGTGAGGGAGTAACACTCAAACCCCACATATATTTTGAAACTTGTTGGTGAAAAACAGTGAGCATATAAAACACACAATCCAAGTAACATCCCTAAATAATGAGAGGTTACAATTTTAAAATCCTCTAATCCCTCAAAATTTCATATATATATATAATTAAAATCATCAAAAAATACAAGCCATATGATAAAAATAGAGAAAAATAATAAGAAATTTAAAAGTAAAACATGTTGTTTCAATATTAATATCAATTATATTAATTCAGATATCAATCTTTGAAATCCTACTGGAATACTAAAATGATGTTTTTATAATATGGGTGATCAAAGAATGTATATTCAGTATTATCATAACCATTTTATATTGTGAAAACATTAGAAGAGAATAGTAAGTCTCGAGTGGGTGAATAGTTTAACTAAAATGCACCTAAAAAGATTAAATAATATATATCATTCTATATATAAATCCCCCAAACCACATCTCCAATGGTTTTCCACTATCAGTAATAAATATAATACTTTAATTATTTTTAGGGTAATTTAAATTATATAATCTTATAAAAAATTATTTTTATATGAAATTTCTTCTTTTTTTCAATTTGAGGAGTATTGCGCTTAAAACAGAATATTGTATAATTCTATAAATTTTACTATTTTTATCCACTACTGTATTTTTAGCATAACAGATTATATAGTTATCCAGTTTTAGTAATCATTTTTTAGTATTACTATTTTAAGGGTAATTGTTTTTCTTCCAAGCATGTTTTCATTTGATCTTCTTATGTCATATGTGAGTCATTAAAGTGGAAAATGGTTTTGGCCAGTAGAATTTACCACACCTCATTAAATGAGGAAGATCCCAGCCTAAAAGTGTCAAAATAAATTAATTCTAATTTTAAATTAAATATAATTTTAAATAACACATCTCTATTAAAATTATGATTCCAATTAGGTAATTAACATTGTCATTGAATATGTTCAACATATTGATGTTAAAGAGTATAATCAAATCGAAAAAGGGTACCTTATTAAATCAGTTGTAACATTTCATATGTATGAAAAAATTTCCTAAAATTTTTAGGGTAGACAGAAAATTAATTTTATACCAACCCTATTGAAGACATTGTATATATAATTGTCCATGATGATTGAAAAGTAATCTATCTTTAAACAGATGGAAACTCATTAATAGATTTCCACCCATTATCCTCTTTATATTATCATATATGTAACCTATCCATGGTGGTTTTTGGATAGATAGATAAGCTGGATGAACTTTATAAATATTTTGATGTGTATTCTATGAATTCATTGGGCAATGATGAATATACCAGCTGATCATGTGACATGATGAAATTCACCAAGTGGTTGTGCAATGTGAAATTCAACATAATATCCTTTGAGATGTGGTCTCCCAATGTAATATATTTTGAATTTATATTAAACTTTTATTATTGAATGAAATTTGAGATTTTATTTATCCAATTCACTTTAATATAATTTCTTATGTCAGTTCAATATGGGATGTAAAATAATTGATTTTACTATTTTAATTTCATTACTAAAGTCATGCCATTGAGCATAGTGATCTCATTTTGGTTTGATTTCATGGAGGTCTTGAATTGATTGAGTCACTTATATAATAGTGATAATAATAATATTGACGGATTTATTTGATATACTTGATATATATGGTGTTCATATGGAGGTATTTGGGTTGGATTTGTGAAATTAAATTGCGAAATTATTTTTACACACAGATGAGGGGAGTGTCCATATGGTATAAGATTTCAAACAACTAATACATAAAATATTATTTCAAATAATTTATATTTCCTATCCAATTTATATTTAAATTTTAATTCTCATGAATTTTATGTTATATTTATTTTCTATTTTAATACATTTACTCAAATCACTGAATTTTTCAACTTGGAAAAAACAAATCAAAAGTTCTAGTTTTGTAAGATAAATTAATCCTCCTGGAGAAAAAATCCAAAGACTGTTATATTTAATTTATATTGGTGAAAAATTTATTTATTTTTTTACATTAAAACCCCCCTCACATCAACAATATCCATTACAGGGGAGGTTTTTATAGTTTTTTTGATAGTTTTTATTGATATGAACTTTTTACTGTTTGATTTTGAAATTGATTGAACTTATCAATCTCAGATTAGTTCTATTAAAATCCACATATATCAAGTTTTAAAAATTTTAATACAAAATTTAGATGTAACTATTTTTATACATTAAATTAAAATGTATGAAAATGTATCATTGAGAGAATTAGTATTATACTATAATCAAAATTAATAATACCCCATGCAATAACCCAATGCACCTACTGGTTTTGGAATTATAATTGGTTTTATTCGCCACGTAACAAAATTTTCTGAAATTATATGTAATGATACACATAATCACATTCTAGAATAAAATTATATTTGTGTTAATATGAATACTAAATGTGTAGAAGGAAATGAAATTAAATTGAGGTCATTTTATTTTCATTTTAAAAATTTACCCTTCTTCCGTAGCTGGTTTAATTTGAAATGATATTTCTAGAATTTGACAGACTCATGGTGAAACATTTCATGAGTATTGGGAATGATTAAAAAGACTAGGTTTTTGTTTACCTTACAATCTAATTAGTAAAAAAGTATTGATTCAATATTTTTTTAAGGGGTGTTTCTAATGGATAGAATAATGATTCATGTTTCTACATGAGGGGATTTAGTTGAAAAAACATAGTATACTACTTTGAATTTAATTACAAACCTAGCCTAAAATTCCTATAAATTTTGTACATGAGTACTTCATTATGTGAAATAAACTAATGAAATTCCCAATACTAGTCCTAAAAAATATTATTGTGAGTCAACATACAGATCCTTCCAAAATGGAGATGTAGATGATGTATTATAATAAACAATCCACCCCACCCAAACCTGAATAAAAAAATTTATATATAGGTCCATGGTTGGATTAATTAATCAATTTAACACTTTAGTTAGATATTCACATAAATGAAAGATTCTTTTGAGAATAGTAAAGTTTTTTTCCATGAAATTGCATTCAATAAAACCAACAATAACCTTTTCAATCAAACAATAATATCTAACATTGTATAAAGAACCATTTAATAAATGATTTCGATATCCATAACAACCATGTCTCTTCTTCTAAGGTCAATAATGTAATTACCAACCAAGGTATTTCAATGAAAAATCCAATGATCATTCTAAAATAAAATATCAGCCTACCCGACCCAATCAAAATTCAAATAGAATCCCTGATGAACAAATCATGGATGAAATTTTTTTAATGATACAACCCAAATATCAACAGAAAAAAAGTTTATATGATAGTGTATGTTGCAATGGGAATTAGAAAAGTATTAGTACTATATAAATTTCTATTTGAACTATATTAAATAAACCTAATCTAAGGAAATAAATCCATATATTGATATGGTTAATGAGACTCCCACTACTAATGAAAATTCAATAAATTATAAATTATATTTTTATTAAATCACAAATAGAATTTATTTTTTAAAGATCCCGGAAATATTAGAAAAGGAGGTTTAGTCATTATGTTTCTCAATATAGTGGTCAAAAGAGCAGAGAAAAATTCAAAATATTTCTACCTTATCCTAGGAGGGAACCATTGGTGAATTTAAGTGCTGAAAAATATTTAGACAGGGATGTTTTAGAAAATTTTAAGAATCATATATTCATCATGATTTATCTTGATATAATGAAGAACAACCCCAGTTATGATATTATTTTTAAAGAGATGTTTTCCCAAAATAGGGAAATAAATTTAGGTGAAAATGCAATTTAGGGAGTCCTATTCTATCCAGGATTCAAAATTATTTTGCTATTAAATGTAATTTCTAAGAACCATTAATATTCTCTATAACATTGGAAAATGATAATATCACTATTCCAGGATTTCATTGGGAACATAAATAATTTCAATTCCAAGTCATGTTTACACATATCATTAGTTTGGAGAACTGAGTCCATCTAGAATAATCATTCAAATTTCTAATTAAACTAATACTAAGCCCACTGGAGTTATAGAGGATGTTTGCATTCATATTAGGGATATGATTTTTGTAACATCCCTAGTAATTATAGAATAAGTCATTTTCATATCTATTAATATTTATGATTATGATATTAATTTTATTTTTATGTTAATGCTTTATCCAATAGTGTACTCAACACACAACAACATTTTTCTACAAAATAATATGTTTCACAGAAAACTATGTTGTATCGAAAAATAATGCATTATTAATATTATTATTTTAAATGGTAGTAAACATCTAGTCATTATATTGGTGATAATGAACATTAATGACTATATTATATTCCCACATGTTTTTTAAATGTTTTTGAACTCATCAAATAAATTTTACAGTCTTAAAAAGAAGATCAATTTTATTTTAAATGTAAAATACTCAAATATTTTTTAAATTGTAGTTTTACAACATTTTGATGGAGAATGATTTTTAAATTTAAATATTGTAAATTTTATATGTTCTATTAGAAAAAATTCCCATTTTCTTGGAATAGGGACATCAATATTTACTTTGGTAGAAATATTGGTATTTTTCTGATGAAATTCATATTTTATGGAATAGTGAAAAATACAGCATTTTAAATCAAAACTGACTTTTTATCTAAAATATCAAAACAATTATATTATATTATGAAATTTTTGTAATTAATATTTTTAGTATTTTTATCATTTTAATTTTTTTCTCATTTTATGTAATTTCACAACAAAATTTGATATAAACACATGGTTATCTTTGAATGTTTTTTACTTTAAAAAAACTTTTTCTATGTTTTAACAATAGGAATTAATTTTAAATTAATTACTATGACTTCTATGTCATGAATTTATAAAAATAGATACAATATTTTAAATCATAATTTCAAATTTATCTTAATAGGTCCCTTTGATTTTTGGAAATAATGAATAGTAAATTATCAAAATTTTAATTTATCCCGATGATAGGATAATGAGATAAATAAGGGTAAAAATAATATTTAATAATATACAAATACTAAAAAACATGACTTAATCATATTGAACAAGATATTTCCGACAATGCAACTGTTTGGATGAAAATTTGTTCTTTTTATGCAATTTCGGTGTGATTATGACACTTATAACTTTTAATTTAACATAAAGAAAAATATGTTATAAATATATCTCTTCTTAATAAAAAAAATTTCATATGGTTTAATATAAGTTATCACTTTGAATAATGGTAATAATTATAATGAAAATATTAGTTCCTATATCATGGTATTCTATTTATTATTTTTGGACTTTAAATAATTAAATTTAATTATGATCCAATGATGATGGATTGATTTATTTAGTAATGAAGAAATAAAATTAATGATATTAAATAGATTAAAATAAATATTATTTGATATAATTTTGTCATATATGATTTTTATTGTTTAATATGAAATTTTATAATACTATTACATGGTTTTTTGATGTTTTCTATCTATTTATATTTTATTTAAATTCAATATAATGAATATCTTAAAAATTTATATATTTGATGTTTTATAAAAATAGTAATATATTAAATTATTTAAAAATCCTAAATATATTTTAAAATATCAATTTTAATATTATATAATCTAAAAGTCTATTTTGTGTCCAATTATAGGAAATTATCCTTGTATAAGTAAAATTAATAGCCTCTTAATAATAAAAATGTTGTAAGCATAATTAAAATTTAAAGTGAATAATTAAGTGTAAATCAAAAAAAAGATTTAAAATAAATCAATACATGGATAAATATTATTTTATGTGAGTATTTCATACTAAACATATCTCATATTCTACATATCTCATGTTTGATCCGTTTTAATAAAAAAATTATTTATATTCATTTAATAATTTTAATGTTTTTAAGTGTACCACTTCCCACTCATATAAAAGGTACCCCCTCTTCTCTAAGACTCACAATTCAAGTACCATTTTCTTCAGCTAATTAATTCCCATGTTATTCAAAGAATCCGTATCCTCATCTTAGAGTCATACCTAAGCGAAGAAATCCTCATAGGGATGATTTTTCTTATAATGAAAATGATGTTACCCGACTCGGAGGTCACACCTTCTTTCATGCTTTTTTGTTAGGATTCCATTATCCAATCCCTAAACTCTTCTTATTCAACAATTATAAAAACACTATATCCAAATTTTTCTAGGTTGTTTTTATTCTACTTTTTCAATATAGTGTTATACCCACCTCCATTTAATAGGTAACAGAAATATTGTTTCTGTGTACAATGAACTACTGCCTCACAAAATGATAACTGTTCAATTTTCTCGTACCTCCTCTCATGGTGTCCATTATAATGGAAACAATATTTAAATACTAAATATATTATTTTTATATAGTCTCTATAATTATATAGTTTTTATTTAGTATATACCTTCATTATTTCCATGTTGTGTAAATATGATAATTTCGTCTAAGGTAGTGTGTACTACCACCCCCTCAAAGCGATATGTATCATTCCCACTATACCCAGAATATATATAATATTGTTTTATTAAGCCAAATATGACATATGTGAAGTTAATATAATACATATATTATAATATACCTTTATATCATTTAATTATTCTTTTAATATGACTAAAAATGAAAGTTGTGTTTATGCGTATGTACGACCTACCGTCTCCATGAATGGTGCATTTCATTTATCATCTCAAAATATTATGGATTATTCAAAATACGTATAGATTAGTTATATCTGATATTTCAATGTAGAATATAGTTCTCTAGATGATGTAATTTTGACCAAATTGACAATTTATATCAAAATGAGGTCTTTTTTTACACAAATAACAAATATCAACCAAACATCTAATATGAAAATAAACAATAATGCGTTTTTTATAACATACTAATAGTTTACATAAAAGGAATAATAACCTTAGAAAAGGTTCTCCAAAAAGTATATGTTCACCTATGATTATTTTTCAGTAATAATAAAGAACTTAGGAGACATGTTGGACTCATGGTAAGGGACTTCGTCCCAATATCCTTTTATTGAGGCATATTTTGATGTTAAACACCACCTTATTTTATAATAATTATAATCAATCCATTTCAATTTCGTTTCATTCAATGTTTCTTGAATAGAAATTTTTTCAACAATACAGTTTTCTAAATGGCCAAGGGACTGTTTTTTTTAACACACACAACAACAATGAATTTTCCACCACTATGACCAATTTTGTATTTGGCTTCCTCTATATGAGATAATGATTTTAAATGAAAAATAAAAACCATATTCCCTTTTTATATTTTTGGTTAATGAAAATGGTTTTAAAAATGGTCTAATTGTATCAATATCATGTATTGATTTATTGTGATTTCAATAGAAATATATGAGTGATTATTGAATAATTTTATGTGTAATGATTATATAACGGTACTATGACATTTAACATGCGGTTACATGATAATAAAATATGTGTGGTTACATGATAAACCAATGATGCATTGTACTCTGAAAAACCAATTATGGGATGTTATGTTATGTTGAGCAAGTGTTGTTTTCAATAATACATAATGTTTTATTTAATGGGGAAGTTTATTGAGAACAATACTCTATGTCTTTATGATAATGTAAAGGCTCACAAATACCCGTAATTATTTTCTAATGATTTTATTTGTTTATTATTTTTCAAGAATATATTATTCATTATATTTTTATTTCTGGACAAAATATTTAAGTTCTTGAATAACGTGGTTTTATTAATAAATTATTCTTATTTAGAATGTTCTGGAAACACTATTAATGCTCTACATATTCGGGATCTGCTTTAGCACGTTCCGGAAACACTGTTCATACCTGATATATGGAAACATAGCATAAGGATGAAATGTGGTGTATAAATTATGAGATAAGAGAATATGTAAGGAAGAGGAACCATACGTTATCGGCAAAGTATGAAAAAGAACCCTACGTTAGGAAGGAACTCTACGTTTGAGATATTATAAAAGTATGGATGGAGAACCGTACGTAAGTGTTAAACATTACGTTTGTTTCTCAAAAGTATGGTTCACCAACCATAATTTTTTATACAACCATACGTTCATGGAAAAGTATGGATCAAGTAAAATTATGGATCTTTCATCATACGTTTGAATGTTGAATAGAAAAATTATGGATGACCAACCCTACGTTTATGATCAACCTTACGTTTGAAGAAAGTGACATAAACATTACTTTTGTGATCAACCTTACGTTGACAATGCTACATTTTAAGGATACGCCATCAACCTTATTATTATTATCTATGTTACTTTCAGAGGATTCAAAATGTACAACTCAACCTTGCATTTGGTGTCAAAGAATTTAAAATAGATATTTTTATGCAACGGTCAGCAAGATGATTATTTGGCTTATTTCAAGCCGGATTTAAAGCTGATTCTAAAGCGTGACATTGATTGATTCAAAGTTGTTTTATCAATGGTTTAAGGATAAAATTAAAAGGATATTTTTATTCAGATTCTTCAGGGAAGTTATGACTACTCTGTAAATTCAGATATTTTAATATCGTGAGTCAAAAGGCGACTTTTGTGGATCTAAATTTGAAAATGAAGTTCTTTTTTATTGTTATTATTTATATATGATCTTTTTCAAACGGTAAAATGTGATATCTCTATCATTCTGATAGAGGAAGAAGAAAAACAGAGACTATCAAAACTTACAGATCTGCTGATTCAAGAGAATAACAAAGCTATGATTATTACAGAAGAAAAATCATGATAGAAGATTCATTCGTTCTACATAAAAGATCATTTATGAATCTGCTACTGCTGATGTTGTGAATTATATTTGTATATCTACTACAACGGGATCAACTGAGAATGAATATTTATAAAGATCAATATTTCTGATGGTGACGATCTATCTACTATCAATTGCAAGCTATTGAAATTGTGAAGAACATTGGTAAATTATTTTCAAAGTACATAAATATTTCTTTTCTATTCTTGAGTGACCAGAATATTGTACTAAGATGTGTAGGTTCTACGAGTGAACCAGAAGTCTTTTTTGACTTATTTTGTAATGGTTTCAACTTCCTGTACTTAGTTGTGAAATCATCTGTGGAAATGAGGACCAGATAGTGAAAATCACCAAGATCGTGGAGTAGAACGTTGGTGGAGTGGTCTAGGGGCCTTCTGTACCCCGAACAACTATACATCGTGTGTCTCTGCAATTCATATTTCTGCTTCATTAATTAATATGATAAATGTAAAAGGGTAGAACACAATCTCAAAAAGATTTTTGAAAAGACACAATTCACCCCCACCCTCCTGTGTATATTTGGTATAATCTGATCCAACAATTGGTATTAGAGGTTAAGATTTCTGATAAAGCCTTAACAAGATGAAAGTGATTATACATATAGAAAAATTACTGATATAAGAGAGGGAATATATATGGTCAGAGCACCATACTTCAATTGAGAAAACTATGGATGATGGAAGTCGCAAACGGTTATCTATCTAAAAACCCTTCGATACAGAGTATATTCTATGATTCTGACTTCATATGAAATACCAGAAAAACCTGAAACATGGAGTGCAGCTTCTGAAGAAGAATATTATATGAAATCAAAGGCAATGAATGAAATTATATGTGGTCTAGGAGCTGATTAATTCAACAGAGTATCTCAATTCCCTACAAAATATGAGATGTGGAAAACTATTGATGTTTCTTATGAAGGAATAAACAATATCAGGGAAATGAGATATGCTACTGCTAAGATTAAATTTGATACATTCAGAATGGATGAAGGTGAAATTATTACTCAAATGAATGGAATATTGGAAGAGATTTTCAATAACATAACCACTATGGGACATCCCATTAAACAAGCTGATCAAGCATTAAAAGTATTGAGGGTAGTGCCTAAAAATGGAATGGAATCATTGATGAAATCACACAGTCGACACTTTTCAAAGAGTTAACCATGAGATTACTGATTGGAAAACTATTGTTGTATGAAACTGAGATGGAAGATGAAGAAAATGAACATAAATTGCTTATAAAAAAGGATGACACTGACCTGAAAGTGTCATCACATAGAAAAAACAAAAAGATGAAGAAAAGTGTAAAAGTGAAATAAGAATGTTCTGATTTATCAAATTCTGATGTGAAACTGGCTCAGCTAACCTGAAGATTCACTAAATTCTATATAAAGAATAAGGGCTTTAAAAAAACCATAAAAAAGGATGACAACAAAGTCCTATGTTATGAATGCAAGAAAATGGGGCATATCAAACCTGACTGTCATCAGCTAAAAGAAGACAAGAAAAAGAAATTCTTTAAAAGAAATGATTATGATCATAAGGACAAGAAATACATGAAAGCTACATGGAGTGTATCTGAAGACTCTAGTAGAACATCTGAATTATACTCAGAGAAGGAAGAAATAAATCTGAAATCCAATAAGTGTTTTATGGAAGAAACATATGAGGTACATCCTTACTACTCTTCTGACTCTAGTTCTGAATCTAGTTACTCTAATAAAAAACATGCATCCTACTAAAATATGCTTGAAGAAAAATATGATTCTCTATTTGATAAGAATAAGTCATTAAATAACATTCATAAGGTTGTTTCTGATAAAATAGATACAATGTTGAAACAATATAAAGAGTTAACTGATAAGTATAATTCAATTAACACTAATAATACATATTATGAATCAAGGATAAAATCACTGTAAACTGAAGTGGAAACTTATAAATATGCATCCCATGTTTTTACTAAAGGAGAATATATTTTAAATGAAATTATTGGGAAAAATTTCATTAAAAATGAATGATTTTGAATTAGAAGTAAACGTGAAAACCCCAAGCTGTACAAGAATTATTTTATTCCAAGTGGAAAAAGACTAGATTATAATTACTGTAGAATAATGGGACATATTTCTAAAAACTATTTCTTAAGACAACCCCAAATAATTGGTATTAAGATGGATTTTATATCATATGATTTATTTGACTCTTGTAAATTTAGAAAAACAAAACAAGTCTGGAATCCCAGATCTCTTCTGACTAACACCCCTGGTCCCAACAGAATATGGGTACCAAAGAAAATTGTATAAATACCTTTGTAGGGAGCGGGTCACAAATGAAAAAAGGACATATGGTATATAGATTGTGGCTGCTCAAGACATATGAGTGGAAAATCTTATAATTTCTCTACACTCAATCAAAAAGACGGTGGATGTGTCACTTTTGGTGACAACTCCAAAGGAAAGATCATTAGTATTAGAATAGTTGGAGATCCAAAAGTTGTCTCAATAAACAAAGTGCATTATGTCCAAGGATTGAGAAATAATATGATAAGTATCTATGAACTATGTGATGATGGTAACACAATTGATTTTTCTTTCAATTACTGTTCTATCTTAAAAAATAATCTTCTTAAATTTAGAGCACCTAGAACTAACAATGTGTATACCCTGGATTTAAATTCCTTGTGTAAAAAACAAGTAAACTACTTAACTGATAAAGTGAATTAATATTTGATCTGTCATAGGAGACTTGGACATTGTAATGTATTTGTTTTTCATAAATTATCTAAGAAAAAATTAGTTTCTGATCTTCCTAGTATTAGATTTGAAAGTGATAGATTCGGTGATACACGCCAACTTGGCAAGCAACAAAAATCATCCTTAAAATCTGTTAACAAAATTTTTACATCTAAACATCTCGAACATATCCATATGGATTTGTTTAGACCTTCAAGAGTATCATGCTTGGATAGTTAATTTTATGCATATGTTTTAGTTGATGACTTTTCTATATTTACATGTATTTTTATTTTAAAATTAAAAAATGAAGCTTCTACATTATTTGAATGTTTTTGTAAAACTGTTAAAAATAAAAAAGGTTTTAAAATAATTTCATTAAGAAGTGATCATGGTGGAGAATTTGAGAATCAGGAATTTAATTCCTTCTAATCAAATATGGGTATTAAACACACCTTCACTACAACAAGAACACCTCAACAAAATGGAATTGTTAAAAGAAGAAATAGGACTATTCAAGAAATGGCTAGGACTATGCTAAATTAATATATTCTTCCTACCTATTTTTGGGAAGAAACTGTAAGCACAACCTGCAATATAATGAATAGAGTTTTATTAGACCTTTATTGAAAAAGACACCCTATGTACTTTGGAATAACAGAAAACCTAAAGTAAATTACATTAAATTTTTTGGATGGAAGGTTTACATCTTGAACACCAAGGACAATCTTGGTATGTTCGATCCATAATCTGATGAAGGAATTTTCTGAGGATATTCAGCTACCTCCAAATATTATAGAGTCTACAATAAGAAGTAAAGGATTTTTGAAGAATCGGTTCATGTAAAATTTGAAGAATCTGATCCCTTTGAGAAAAGGACAGATCAAATGGATGAATCAGACTCTAATGATAACCTGAGACTTGAGAACTTGAAAAATGATTTTGAAAAATATATTAATGATATTCAGTCCTGTTCAGAAGAACATGATACTAAAGAACCTATTGGTGTGCTACCTAGATAGATTAGAACCCTAAAATATCACCCTTTAGAGACTATAATAGGTGACATGGGCATTGGAATAAAAACTATAATAAACATAGGTAATCTTGTAGAATTCTCTTCCTTCCTATCCCAATTAGAACAGAAGTCTATAGAAGAAGATTTAGATGACGAAAGATGGATGATATCAATGCAAGAAGAATTAAACCAGTTCAAAAGAAATGAAGTCTGGTAATTAGTTGAAAGACCATAGAATTATCCAGTGATCGGAACCAAATGGGTCTTTAGAAATAAGCAAGATGATCAAGGAATAATAACTAGATATAAAGCTAGACTTGTAGCTAAAGGATATAATCAAGAAGAATGTATAGATTATGATTAGACCTTTTCACCTGTAGCTATATTAGAAGACATTATAATCCTCTTAGCCTATGCATCTCATATGAACTTTTAATTATTTCAGATGGATGTTAAGTCTGCCATTTTAAATGGTTATTTAATGGAGGAAGTATGTGTCGAGCAACTTCCTGGTTTTCAAAATTCTCAAAAACCAGATTATGTTTTTAAACATACTAAATCTCTTTATGGCCTTAAATTAGCACCTTCAGCTTGATATGAAATAATAAGCTCATTTCAATTAAAAAATGGTTTTTTTTGTTGGAATGGAAAATCTAACACTTTTTAAGAAAACTGTAAATTCTAACATTTTATAGGTTAAAATTTAAATTGATGATGTAATATTTGATTCAACTAATAAATCCCTTTGTCATGATTATTCAAAGATAATGAAAAAATAATTTGAATTGAGCATGATGGGAGAATTAAATTTCTTTTCAGGTCATCAAATTTATCAAAAAGATTTTGGAAATTTTTTAAATAAATGAAAATACATTACTGATTTAATGATGAAATTTGGACTTGAAAACTTCAAGACATATACAACTCTTATGTGTACTAATATAAAACGTGATTGGGATGAAACTAGAAAATCAGTTGACAACAAGTTATATAGAGGTATGATTTGTAGTTTATTATATCTTACTCCTAGCAGGCCAGATATAATGTATTCAATATGTCTTTGTGAAATATTTCCATCAAATCCTAAAGAATCTCATTTAACTACTAATAAAAAAAATTAGATATTTAAAAGGAACTATTTTTCAATCTCTTCTATATCCCGAAACTTCTGATTTTAATTTAATTTCATATTAAGATGCAGACATTGGGAGTTTTAGAATTGATAGGAAAAGAACATCATGAACTTTTCACTTTTTAGGGAAATCCTTAGTGTCATGGTCAAGTAAGAATCAATATTCAGTTTCCCTGTTAATAGCTGAGGCAAAATATGTTTCTACTGGCAGTTTCTGGGCACAAGTGTTGTCGATAAAAAGCACTCTTATAGACATTGGGCTAAATTTTAATAATACGCATATTTTATGTGATAATTATAGGGAAATTAATTTTTTAAAAAATCATATTAATCATTCTAGGACTATGTATTTTGATATCAGAAATCACATTCTAAGAGATCATGTTCTTAAAAAGGGTATATCATTGGAATTTGTAAGTATTAAAATTCAATTAGATGATATTTTTACTAAACCACATCCGTATGGAAGGTTTTGTTTTATTAAGGGGGATCTTGGATTATTTAATTTTAAATAATGTTTTATTTTACAATGCTGTTTCTCTATTTTAATAGTGTTTAAAATAATTTAGTTATTTTTTTTTCAAACAGAATAATATTTTTCCCTGCGTTTTCAATTTTATTTTCTTTAAAATCTATGTAATGATTAATAAATACATGGGAATGAAGGCATTCATAAACCTTTCAAATTCTAAACCATTTCATTTCTAACAAAACATTTCGAACCCGCAAAACTACCCCACTACTCGTCAAACCTTATTTTGAACCTCTGAAACCCTAACCTTAAAAAATTCAAATAGTCTCACAGAAATGGAAAATACAAAGAGAGTTGATGAGGCTAAGATCAGAAATTCCAAGAAACATCTTTCAAAAGGAAAGAAAAACTTCCATGGAAAGGTGATTGATCACGAATGGCTATTTAAGAAGAACTTGTTGTTAAAACAAGCACTGTCGTTTCAGAATCTCAAACATACTTTCAATAGTGAGAATACAAAATTTTTGTATGTCGTATTACTTCGATATTTCTTTATAACTGTAAAATTTAGTCTAGGAGACAATGAGAACAATATGCTGGCTAAGATAGAGGATAGGGATTTTTTGATCTCATCAGTTGAAATTGGTCAGATTTTGAACTGCCCTCATGATGGAGTCTTTCATTTTGATTTGAAAAATATAGGAGATTATGTGCATAAATCTGAGTACATTATATCTTTTCTTTTTTTTTATACTTCTACAAAGAAGATGTTCATATTGGATCTGGAGCCAGATCAGAAAATCCTTGTGAAATTTATACAAACAGGGATAGCACCAAGAATGTTAGAGATGGAAAAGATATTGTATCCTGGAATTTACATAATGTATCTTCTGCTCAGTGATATCAAATTAAATTTTCCTAGTCACATGGTGAGGTACTTTAGTTACTACTGTCATAGTGAATCCAGAATGAACTTCTACCATTTTGGTAGATTCATTTGCAATCTATTGTTCAAAAAGGATATGGTGAGACTGGTGGATTCCCTAGTAATATGTCATCACAGTAATGTTTTCAATGCTGTAACATTAGAAAAAATTGGCTATTTCTAGAGCACTATAAGAGTGAAACATATTCCAGTAGGAGCTAAGGAAGAAGCAGAGAGTTCTCAAGCTCCGTTTATTATGTCCAAAGAGGGATAGGCTGAATCCCGAGTAAGCACTACTGCAAGGAGAACCAGATTTGAAATGGAATACACTGAGGAAGAAAGAAGCCAGGAGGGACATCATACTCAGAGAAAAAGAACTGTTAATGAGGAACTTGTTTCCCCTGTAATGACAACAATAGATTGACACTCCTGGAGTTTTTTCAGAGAAAGAGTTGTTGAAAATTCAGAGGAAGAGAATACTGATCAAATTACAGAGACTCTGCAAGTCCACATTGAAATTGAACCACATGTTGTGGCTGATGTTGAAGTTACACTTCAACAGGAAAAGGAGGTAGAGCCTGGTGAGCAAGTGGCCAGTCCTCAGGAAAATCTAGAGGATATTATTTTAGAAAATCCATTAGAAGAAAAATTTCCAGATATTCATGATGTGCATGTTTCTGAAGCTCAAACAGAAGTACTTCATGAGGATTTTTCTGTGGAAGAGTCTGCACAAGACTGTGAGGAAAAATATACGGATCAACCAGCTCAGGAGAAGGAAAAATAAAAATATGATGTAGATTCGCTAACTTTAGTACTGATATATCACACTGGAACTGAGAATTAAAATCAATCACATAGTGCCTCTAATTCAGTGAATAAAGAAGTTGATGATCTGTAAAAAAAGTTTTATCAATTGGAATCTAAAAATGTTACTCTAAGAATATCCTTAGAATCAGAACAGTTGAAATTTCCGATACTTAAGGATAGTACAGTTTCAAGGAAAGAAGTTGAAATTTTTATGAAGGATATGTTGAATGTTGTTGAAAAATTAACGTCTGAAATGGTTATGAGGTCAGATTTATCAGATCTCAAATTATTTAAGGAGACACAGTTTTCATCTTTTGGAACTAGTTCTGCTAGTGGATCATGTACTCCACCTGATTTAATCAGAATGTTTCAGGCTATCACAGCTTCCATGCAAAATATGAGTGGCAGATTGCATGATCTTCAATGAAACAGTGCTCCTTTATCAGTCTTGTTAGATTATCACAATTTTTCGATTGATCAGTTGACATCCAGTGAACCGTCTATAAGAACTGTGATGAATCAGTTCCTAGAAAATGATTCTTAGTTTTTGGAAAAGGAAGAAATACTTCATGAGTTTTTTAGAGTAATCCTCATAGAAGACATTCATATGACTCAAGAGACTAGGGATCCTATTATTAGTCTTCGTGATGGAATGATGAAAAGGCTCAGGGAGAAGTTGATAGAAATCAAGTCTACAGTTCAGAGGAGATAAACCCCACCTGAACCCTGACCAATCCTTGATTCTTGTATTTATCATATTTGTATTTTTAATGAAAATATGTTTCATTATATTAATTTTTTTTACTTTCCATGTTTCGATATGCCTGTAATCTAGATTTAATTATTGAAAAAATGTTAATTATAGCACTTACTTACATTCAGTTCTACATTTATCAATGTAATATTCCATATTTTTTCATTCTTTTTGATATCACAAAAAGGGGGAGAAATTTGGATACACAAAACATTTTTTTTGGTTTCATTTTTTTTGGGAGAAATTAAAATTTATAAATTAAAGAGAGAAATTATGTTAAATCTAATATTGTATTTATATTTTCAAAATTAAAAACTTTATTAATTTTTGTAAGTTAATTTCATTAATTATTTTATGGGTTTTTTGATCATAAAAAAGGGGGAGATTGTTGAGCATGTGTTTTTTTCAAAAATACATATTGTTTTATTTAATGGGGGAGTTTATTGAGAATAATACTCTATCTCTTTATGATAATTTTAATGCTCACAAATACCATTAATTATTTTATAATGATTTTATTTGTTATGTACTTTGCAGGAATTTATTATTCATTATATTTTTATTTCTGGATGTAATATTTATGTTCTTGAATAACAAGGTTTTTTTACTATAGTATTCGGATTTAGAATGTTTGGGAAAAACTGTTCATGATCTACATATTCGGGATCGGCATTAGCACATTTTGAAACACTATTCATACCCTACGTGGAGAAACGTAGCGTAAGGATGAAATGTAGTGTATAATTTATGAGATAAAGGAAAAATTATCAAAGAGAAACCATACATTATGAGAAAAGTATGAAAAATAACCTTACGTTAAAAAGGAAACCTACGTTTGGGATATTAGAGAAGTATGGAAGGGGAACCGTATGTCAGTGTTAATTGTTAAGTTTTTTTTAAAAAGTATGGTTTATCAACATTACTTTTGTGAACAACCATATGTTCTTGGAAAATTATAAATCATGTAAAATTATGGATCTTTCATCATACGTTTGAATGTTGGAGAGAAAAAGTATGGATGACCAACCCTACATTTATGATCAACCATATGTTTGAAGAAAGTGACATGAACATTACGTTTGTGATCAACCATATTTTGACAACCCTACGTTTGAAGGCTACATCATCATCCTTAAATTTATTATCTATGTTACATTTAGAGGATGTATACTGTACAACTCAACCTTACGTTTGGCATTAGAGAATTGAAAATCGATATTTTTGTGCAACGGTCAGCAACCTGATTATTTGGATGATTTGAAGCTGGATTTAAAGCTGATTTTAAAGTACGACATTGACTAATTCAAAGCTGTTTTATCAATGGATTAAGGATCAAATTAAAAGGATTTTTTTCTCCTAAGTATTCATGGATGTTATGACTACTCTGTAAATTCAAATATTTGAATATCGCGAGTCAAAAGGAAAATTTTGTGGATATAAATTTTCAAAATAAGTGTTTGTTATTGTTATTATATATATATATATGATCTTTTTCAAACAGTGATATTTGATCTCCCAATCTTTCTGAGAAAAGATGAAGAAAAATAGAGACTATCAAAACATAGATATTTTCTGATTCTAGAGAACAACATAGCTCTGTTTATTGAAGAAGAAAAATCATGATAGAAGATTCATTCATTCTACATCGAAGATAATTTGTGAATCTTCTATAGCTAAAGTTGTGAATTAAATTTCTATATCTAATACAATAGGATTAACTCGGAATGACTCTTTTTAAAGATAATTATTTTTCAAGGCGAAGATATATCTACTATAAATTCCATGTTGTTTCAATTGTGAATAACATTTGGAAATTATTTTCAAAGTGCAAAAATATTTTGTTTCTATTCTTGAGTGACCAGATTCTCGTACTATGCTATGTAGGTTCTTTTAGTGAACCTTAAGGCTTTTTTTGCCTTATTATTTAAATGTTTAAACTTCCAGTACTCAGTTGTGAAATGGTCTGTGGAAATGAGGACCAGATAGTGAAAATCATCAAGGTCGTGGAGTAGAGCATTGGTGGGGTGGACTACATGCCTTCTGTTCCCTGAACCATTATACTTTGTGTGTCTCTACACTTCATATTACCGCTGCATTAATTCATCTGATTAAAGAAAAAGGAAAGAACACAGTATCACACTGATTTATGAAAATACAAAATTCACCACCCTCTTATGTATATTTGGTATAATCAATCCAACATGTTATAGCCTCCAATGCATTGTATATGGAAGTCGGTTGTATGGCTATTTTAATTAGTGATATGTGTGGAAATCAACCATATGGTTATTCCATTTGTGTATTATTATTCCCCAAGTTACCTTTATATGTTATGTGAGATATCAAATGGTCTTATGGTAATATTTTTGTTATAAAAATAGTATTGAATGAGGTGATATTCACTAAAGAGTGTTTAATACTTCATAAAGGTGAAAATTATTATTTTATGATATATTATTCATGGATTAAATTTTTTCTTATGACTAACAATTTTCCTTATTTTTGTATCCCTTAATGATATTTTTATGCTCAACCCAAGTATTAAAATGTTTTTCACAGGACTCAAACAGGAATAGAGTCATGGATGGGATCAAGGAAAAGTTATACTATTTAATCATTAAATGAAACCATGTTTCTTTTTAAAATAATTTGTTCTATGAAAAATGAAATTAATTTTAGTTTAAATGTATACTTGTAATATTTAAGTTCATATGTATGATTTATGACCAAATTAAATAATGATCTAAACCTAAAAATATCTTGAATAGGAATTACAATCAAATTATTTACCTATCTAAATATTAAATAAAGTTTAAGGATGGGGCCTTGTAGTTGGTATTAGAGGACAGTTTAGATTACTTTAGAGGTCATGATATTATTATTTGAATATCCATAATTGATTTTTACTTTATAGTCTAATTGAAATTATATAGGGTTTGAAGATTTACATATTTATTCTTCTAAGATATATCTTTTAATAATGGATTTCCATAGAGTAAACCTGGTATCTATTATGGGATATCATATAGAGGAAAACAACCCTCCAAATCAGTATCCTTAGATGGTCAGAATCAGAACTAAATAATTTTTTGTAGTGATGTCTTAGTTGAATCAGACAATAAATTGTCGTGGTTTCCACACACAAGATCAACCAAATCTACCATATAATAATATCTTGATTGTAGAGAATCTCTTGAGGTAATGTCCCCAATCATTCAGAGAATCATTTGACCTTGTGAAATATTAAGGATGGATTAATGAAGTTGAGAAGAGTTTTGATATAATGGGGTTTTAGACAATAAAAAGGTTAGTTTGGTTGTTTATCATTTTGATGGTGAAGTTTCTTAGTGGAGGTAAATGATTAAAAATATCAAAGGAAGTGATGAGATTGACGCCCTGGAATTGGATTAATTTAATAACACTTTCCTAGTGAAATAATTTTCCTAAGAATGTTCGACATATGATAGAAACCAAATTCATGTAATTGAGTCAAAATGAGAAATATTTTGTGGCTATATATAAAGAAAAATTCACCCGTTTTCCATGATATGTCCCGAATTTTATCTGGGAAACTGATAGTAAGATAAATCAGTTTTAAACATGATTAAATCCATAATATCAAAGGTAATTAGCTTCTCGTTGGTTCAAAAGCTATCATAAACGTTTCTTATTTGTTGAGAAGGTAGAAATAGAGTTCTCTAATTATCATGTTCCCCATGAGATCAAAAAAAAAAAGTGATCTAGTTAGAAAGAAATGGGAAATCAATCATCTTTGAATTCTAGATGTAAGGAAACAAAATTTCAAATATTTGAGAAGTTTTGTAAAAATAATACAAGGGAATGTATTTCAATGTCTAGGAAGTGATTGTGACAAGGTAAGATGGGTCATATTTCTCATAACTATAAGGTAGATAATCAAGGATGCAATGAAAAACCAGCAGTAAGATGATTTAGTAATAATGAGTTAGTTCATCATGCCAATGTGGGTTCAAATATGACTACCCATGGTGGAAACTAGTAAGATCAAAAGAATAAGGGTGTGTAAATATCTCTTTCAACTACTATGGTTGATGTGGGACTATCAATTGAAGTGGTGATATGTATGTTATAGGTTTTCTCAAAATATTCCAATACCCTATTTCATTCTATATCATCACATTCATTCATTTCTAATAGATTTGTAGTAGATTTGAAATATAACCTCATGAATGTGAAAAAATATTTTGGTAAATACTACGGCGGGAGGTATGAATGTTACCAAGATTTATAAGAATCATCTTATTATCATTAGTGGGATAATATTTCATGAAAATCTTATTGAACTTCCCATAGTGTAATTTGATATCATTTTGGGTATCTATTGGCTTCCAGTTTATAATGAAAAAATAGATTGTAAATATAAGAAGGTTTTATTTAGTGATTTCATACCTTTGATAAGATACTAGAATTTGAGATATGGATAAAAGATGTTATGGATGTTTAACTAGATCATGTTGTAGAAAATAAGAATACTGTTTTGATTAGTAACATTCTAGTAGTGATTGAATCCAATGATTTTCTTCATGATTAATTGCATTGTATTTTTTCTAATTGGGAGTTTAAATTTTCTAATGATTTTTTATATGATTATCATCCTATTTATAGACTCCCTTATTGAATGGGTCATGTTGAATCTATGGAATTGAAAAATAGTTGATATAATTTCTTGATAATGGTTTCATTCGACCTAGAACATCTCTATTGGGTGACCATGTTTTATTTGTGAAAAACTGTGATGGTTATATGAGAGTTTTTATTGATAACAGAGCCTTGAAGAACATCAATATTAAGAATAAGTATTTGTTTTCTCATATCGATGGTTTTGATTCATCATCTCTATGAAGCTAAATATTTTTGGAATATTTATTTGCGGTCAGGGTACCATCAGCAGAATGTAAAAAAGTATGACATTACAAATACTGTGTTTCAAATGAGATATGGCCTTTAAAATATTTTTGTTATGACCATTGGATTATCTAATTCACCTAAAATATTTATGAATCTCATGAATGGAGTCATTCATCAGTTTTTGGATCATTTTATCATTGTGTTTATATATAATATTTTGGTATTTTCTAAAATAATGAATGATAACGAACGTCACATAAGGATTGTTTTTAATACATTAAAAGAAAAGAAACTATATTGAATGTACAGTAAGAGTGTATTTGGGTTGAAAAAATGTCATTCCGTGGTAATATTGTTTTATAAATATGGAATAATTGTTGAAACTTATTAAATATAACATGTTGAAGAGTGGCTAAGACCCACAAATATCACAGAGAATTTTAGTTTTCTAATATTAGAAGGTTATTAAATATAGTTTGTCGAAAAAATAGTCAATTATCTATCCCACTAACCCAGTTCACAATTATGGTAGTTAAGTTCATCTGAGCAAAAGAATGTGATGATTATTTTTTGGAACTGAAAATAAGATTGATAAATTCTCTAGTTTTGGCACTGCCTTCCCGGAATGGTGACTTTTATATCAATAAAGATTCTTCAATGAAAGGACATGGTTGTTCCATAATGCAGAATGATCAGGTAATTGATTATGATTCACTTCAATTGAAAGCTAATGATGTTAAGTACCATACACATGATTTGGAATGAACTTCTCTTCTTGCATTAAAAATACGGAGAAATTATTTTTATGGTGTATTGTGTGAAATATATACTGATCACAATAGTTTAAAGTATATATTAACTCAAAAATAAATGAACATGAGATATAAAAGGTGGTTATAATTAGTCAAGGATTATTATTTCATGATTCCTTACCATATAGGAAAATAATATAATGTGGTCAATTGTTTGAGTAGATAAACAAATTCTACACTAATAACACTATGTTTTGATGGAGATCCTTTGGTTCTTTATTTGATAATTTTTTTATTGGATTATTTTGGTGTAGAGAATTCCTCTAATTTGTTTATGGTTCAATTGACATCATCTCTATGAGATAGAATTAAGAATGTGTAGAAAGATGATAGTGAGTTGAAGAAAAAATAATAATTAGATTTGAATGGTATGTTAACAGAATTTAACATTTGAAATGATTGTGTTTTGAGGCTTGGAATGAGATTATGTACACCTAGTAATTCATAATTGAGGAAATATTTTTTATGTGAACCTCATATTTTAACGTTGTTTGTTCATACTATTTGCACTATGCTTTATAGAGCCCTTAATGAATATTAACAGTAGAATGGAATGAAAAGAGATATTGTAGACTTTTCCTAGATATGATTGATTTTTTAAGAGGTTAAAGAAGAAATATAGTTACCGAAATGGATGCTCTAGCCTTTTCAAGTGTTTGTGTGTAAATGAGAAAATATATACATGGATTTTTTTGTGGGATTACCAAAGTCTTCTCAAGGTTACAATGCGATCTGGGTTATTGTTGATCAATTGACTAAATCTACTCATTTTTTTTCCAATTTGAGATAATCTATCTCTACATAAAATTTCTAGGTTGTATCTGAAAGATATTGTCAGGTTACATAGAGTTACTCTCTCTATTTTATCTGATCATGATCCCATGTTTAGTTATAATTTTTTGAATGGCCATTAGAATTCATTGGGAACTGAATTAAATTTCAGTAATGATTTTTATCCTTAGTTAGATGGGAAGTCAGAATGAAAAATTTAAACCTTGGAGGATATTTTACGTGCTTGTTTAATGGATTGTCATGGAATTTGGGATCCAGATCATTCTTGGTTGAGTTTTCTTATAATATAAATTTTATTCCAGTATACTGATGCAACCATTTGAGGAACTATATAGAAATCGGTGTCGCACTCCATATTTTTTGGATGAAGTAGGTGAAATGAAGTTGATGGGACCAGAATATGTAGATGAAATGGAAAAGAAATTTTATTTGATTCAAAATAATATGAGTCAAACTCAGAGTAGTTATAAAGTTATGCGAATAATTTGGTGAAGGATATTTCTTTCAATATAGGTGATCATGCACTTCAAACTATTTCATCATGGAAAATTGTGATGAGTTTTGGTAAGAGAGGTAGGATAAGTCTGAGGTTCAATAGAACTTATGAAATCCTAGATAGAGTTGGATCAGTTTCCCACTGAGTGGATTTACCTCTAATTTTAATCCATGTACACAATGATTTCCCTATTTCAATGCTAAGAATGTACATGCTAGATCCATCTCATGTTTCGAGTCCAGTATTAGTTCAGTTGGAAGAGAAACATTCTTATGAATAATATCTAGTCCACATTATTGACTACAAGGAGTAATTATTGCCAAATAAGGTTATTTATTAGGATAACGTTTTGTGGAAAACCCATATGGTTAATGAAAAAACATGATAATCTTAAAATGCTAAAAGGATAAATAACCCCACATATATGATAAGAGAATAAAATATTTGGGATGGAATTTCCAAAATGGGGGAATGATGTAACATCCCAGGTAATTATAGAATAATAAATTTTCTTATATATTAATATTTTTGAATTAGATATATATTTTATTTTTAAAAGGATAGATTGTCTGATAGCATACCTAACATGCAACAATGGGATTCTCCAAAATCTAACCATGCACTCAAAACTGAGTTACATAGAAAAATAATACATTATTAATAATATTATTTGAAATGGTAATTAACATATATTCGTTGTATTGGTGGAAATGAACATAACTAACTATATAATCTTCACACATGTTTTTTAAATGTTTCTAAATTTAACAAAAAACGTTATAGTCTTAAAATGATATTATATCAAATTTTAGGCATAAAATACTCTAATATTTTTTAAAATGTTGTTTTACATTCTTTTGATGGGGAACCCTTTTTAAATATACATTTTAGATACATCATATGTTCTAGTGGAAAAAATAAACTATTTTATTTGGAATAGGGACACCAAATTTTACTTTGGTTGATATTTTGTTATCTTTCTGATAAAATTCATTTGGTAATGAATAGTAAAAAATACTGAATTTTAATTCAAAACTGTCCTTTCATCTAATGAATTTGTATTGTTAGATTATCTTTTGAATTTTTTTTAAATAATATATAGATTATTTTTTATCATTTAATCCAAATTTTGGTAATTGGAGGTAATTTCAAATTTATGTTTCATATAATCACATGTCAATATTCTAATGATTTTTACTTTTAAAAATTATGTTTTCTCATTTTGGCAACAATAACTAATTTTAAAATAATTAATTCATCTTATATATCATGAATTTGGACAATTTGATTCCATATTTTGAATCATAAGGTCCAAATTATATAAATATGTCCCTTTTATTTTTAGATATAATGAAATGTAACATTAGTTAATATTTTTATTTACCATCAATAATGGTTAAATTAAGTAAAAAAGGGTAAAAAAATATTATAATAATATAAAAATACACTAACAGTTTTATTAATCTTATTGGATGATATATTTCAGACCATGAGAGCCCTTTATTTTAAAATTTGTCCAGTGGAAGCAACATGGGTTTGATTATGACACTTATAAATTTTAATTTAATGTAAAGGAAAATATGTTATAAACATATATCTTCTTACAAAAATAATTTTAATATGCACATATATATTTTATGTATTTAACTATAAATAGTAATTATAAACCTCAAAATATTTCCTACCTAATCATATTTCATTTATAATTTTTATACATAAAATAAATAAATTTAATTATGAAACAACGATTATGCAATGATTAATTTATTATTGAAACAATCAAATAAATGATATTGTTAACATTAAAATAAATAATAGAGTACAAAATTTATGTTATCCAAGAATTTTATATCTGAATATGATAATTAATAAGACTATTTAATGGTATTTTTTATGTTATCTCTCTATTTAGATTTTTTTTAAATTCAATAAAATGATTACTGTAAAAATTTACCAAACTGATGCTTTATAAAAACATAAATTTATTAAATTATTTCAGAATAATAATAATATTTTAAAATAAAAAATTGAAAATTATAATTTCTAAACGTTAATTATGTTTCCAATTATTTTAAATTGATCTAATATTAGTAAAATTAATAGCATCATAATAATTTAAATGTCGTGACCAAAATTTAATTTAAAAGAGAATAATTAAGGGTAAACTCAGAAGATAAGGTTAAAATTAATTCAATACTTGTCTAAAAATTATTGTATGAAATTATTTAGAACTTTCTTCATCTTATGTTAGACATATCTCGTGTTGGATCTTCTTTAATAAAAATAATAATCTATGTTAATTTAAAAATTTATGTTTCTTAAAGGGTGAGCCTCACCTCTCCTATAAAAATGTACCCTCTCTACTCTAATACACACACTTCATGAACCCTTTGGTTCGGTAATTACCTACCCAAAATCTTCCAAGAATCCCTATAACTGTCCTAGAATCTTCCAATAGGGAAAAATGCCACCCAACGAATCGTTTTGGTGTAAACCAATTGAAGTTACCGTTTTAAGAGGTAACCCATTTTCTCAAGATTTTGAGTATCATTTCCATTCTCCAATACCAAAACTCTTATTATTATATGAATACATATAAAAACCAGTCTCCTAAGTACACTAGGGCTTTATTATATTATGGTTTCAAGATACAATTAAACACCCATCCATTTAAAAGGTAAAGTAGATATTGTTTCTGTGTGCGGTGAACTGCAACATCATGAAATGATGATTATTAAATTTTACACTACCACATCTCATGCTGGCCAAAATAATAAAAAATAATATTATATATGATATATATTATATTTATATTGTCTCTATGATTATTTAGTTTTTATTTAGAATATAATTGACACTTTCCATATTTTGTAAATATGATAATTTTGTTTGAAGATGTGTGGACTACCACCTCCTCAAAGCGATATGAATCCTTCCAGTAAAAAATAGACCATATATAAGAGGGTTTTATAAATCATATGATACATACAAGACATTAATATAATGCTGGTATTATAATATACATTTAAAAAATTCAATTATTCTTTTAATATGAAAGTGAAATGAATGTAGCTTTCATGCATACGTATGAACTATTGTCTCCATGAACGATGGATTTCATTTCTTATATCCAAATATTATGGATTATTATAAATACATATATAATAGGTATATATGATATTTAAATTATGAATAAAATTATTGATATTATTCAATTTTGACCACATAGAAAATTTACATCCAATGAAGGTCATTTTATGACTCAAGTACCAAATATCAACAAAACATCAGATATGAACTTAAATAATTATGTATTTTTTTATATGATATTAAGTGATATAAATTTAATAAAAAAATGTAAAAAAGGTTATCCATAAAGTTTAAATTATCATATGTTTGTTATTCAGGAAAAAAACGAACATACGAGACAATTTGAACTCGAGGAAAGGGACTTCGTTTCAATCTCTTTTCATTGAGGCATACTTTGATGTTACACACGACCTTATTTTATAAGGTATATAATCAAACCCATTGACTAATAATTTAATTAAATAGTTTTTAGCGGAATATTTTTCTATGAATTATTTTACTAAACAAAAAAGTAATTTTTTTATCATACGTGCTGAAAAAGATTTTTTTATTGCTATGAAAATTTTGGTATTTCGCTTCATCTAAAAGCCAAAATTTTTTAAAGTAAAAAATAAATACCATAATACCTTTTCAGGTATTTTTTTTATTGAAATTTTTTTTAAGATTGGTTGGATTTTATCAATATCTTTTAATAATTTTGTGGGATTTTGAATGAAATTTTATGAGTAGTAATTTCAATATTTTATGTCTAATGATTATATAATGGTACTTGGACATTTGATGGGTGGTTATGTGATAATCCAAATACAAGTGGTTATGTGATAAAAAATGATTGGTGGTTCTGTGATTTATCAAGGAATGGTGGTTGTGCTATATCCTTCAATGAATTTGGTATGATATTTGGCTATATAGATATTCCAATTAGTGATATGTGTGGATGTTAATTGTATGGTTATTCCCTTTAATTAATATTCTTTCCCAAGTTACCATTATATGTTATCTATGATATCAAGGGTTATTATGTTAATATTTTGGTTAAAAATTGTATGTAATGACCATATATTTAGTGAATAGTATTTAATATTTTATAAAGGCGAAAACAATTACATTATGACAATGTATTTATAGTTTCCTGGTTTTCCCATGACTAAAATTTTTCCTTCTTTATGTTTCCCTTGTTGAGATTTTTATGCTCATCCCATATTTCTAAATTTTATTCAAATGACTAAAAATAATATAGTCAAGGATAAGATGAAGGAAAATTTATATTGATTAAACATAAAACAAAACCATGATTCCTTTTAAATGTTTTTGTTTTATGAAAAAATGACATTGAGTAGAAGTGTATACTTGTAATATTTAAGTTGTTATGAATGAGTTATGACCTAATTCTCAAATGATCTAAACCTTAATATATTCTCGATGTGAATTAAAGTACAATAATTGACTTATCTAAAAAATATTAAATGTTTAAAGCGGGGTCCTTATAATATTTCTATTGATTTCATTGTATAGGAAAAGAAGATGATTGATTTAGTAACCATGCACCTATCATCCTAGGGAGACCATTTCTGAAAAATAAAAAAGCAATAAATTTTTTTGACAATGGAACCCTATCACTTGGATACGGGAGAGATATTGTTCACTTCAATGTTTTTCAATCCATGAAAAACTCAATAAAATATCATTCATCATCTCAAGTAATCATGATTTATTTGTTTTCCCACTAAGTTGATTCATGATATTTTATGTGACGAATAACCAACTCTTATTTTAAAAATTAAAAATAAATTTTTTCCGAATATGATAAACAAGAGAGTGAAAAGGAATATTTTATTGTTTAATTCAATGTTAAAACGAATTTATAAGAGTTGGTTGATCTTAGAATTTATAAAGATGAATTTTTAGAAACCCATTAATCTTCAAGTAGTTTCCTTGGAGATGATTTATTTTCTTCTAAATTAATCAAATAATATGAAAATGGGATGTGATCAATACAATGTCAAACATGAAGGGAAATTAAATTATCCAACTGCACTGAAATATCCAGTCTTATGAACAATCTTTATTGATGAAAAAAATTCCTCTCCTGGGATAGAGTAGAATTCACATTTTGAGAATATTAAAAAAGATTTCTTAATTAAAAATGAACAATATCAATTTATCATTTCAAAAGAGCTATAAAATTACCAAGAAAATCATCATTTAAATTTCATTTTTCCCATATGAAATCCAGAGGATGAACTCAATATTATGTAACTACAATTATTCATGTAGTTTGTATCAATTGAATCTTTGAGATGTAAATTCAAAACCAGTGAGACAATTCTAAGGAACAATTGAACACAACAACTTTTCATGTTGAAAATAATTACTTCTCTCCCCCATTCACTTTTGGAATTATTTTTCACATCTCTTATACGAAATGGGTGATTCCATTCAAATTTTTGTCAATAAAAATATTCTTAAAAATATAAAGGAATGAATTTCATTATATTGGACCTGTTTGGATTCTAAATAAAGGGAGAATGTGCATTAATTTATGGAAACTTGATTTTGTAAAAAGGAAAGACTACTTCAAATTTACATTTCATGTTCAAATCTATGTAATAATATATTGTTAAACCTAGTATATTTTTTATGGATTCTATAGTTAATTCCAAATTCATATTACACTTTAGGATCAAGAAAAAAGCCACATTCAACGACCACATTGGATCCTTAACTTATAAGTAGATGTTCTTTGGTTTTTGTAATGCTCTTTGAAATGTTTAATGGTATATGTTAGATATTTTACCGAAATATAGTGAAAAAATTAATATGTTTATTTGGCTAAAATAACTCAATATTTCCAACTATTTTAATATTTAAAATTTGTTTCTTCGTGTTCATTAAACATTAATTATTATAAATCTTGTCCTCAATTATGAAAAATATTATTTTATTATAGATTATGGGATTATTATTTGCCTTTATATGTCTCTATATCGAATTGAAGTTGATCAGTTCAATGTTGTGTTCATTTCATCTTTTTAATATGCAACAAATGTGAAATATATGAGATCCTTCTTTGGTCAAGCTAGTTTTTTAGGAAGTTCATAGATTCTTTTTACAATATATCACTTCCATTGTCAAGGTTCCCCTAAAATACCCCCATTTCTCATTGATTAATGTTGTAAATATGAAATTGGGGAGATAAAAAACCTAAGAAACTATCTCATTATACAACCAAAAAAAGATACTTTCAATTTGAAATCTGGACTAATACATCAGAATTTCTCTAGGGGATGTTTTGAGTTAAAGGAATGAAAGGAAATGTCATCATTTTTCTTATGGTTTATAAGATTGTATCATTCCCAATAATCATAGACAATAATTGAGAAGAAAAATATGGTTTTTATATTTTTTCTACATAAATTTAGATTCAATCTGTTGGTTTTAAAAGTCATTGTTTTTCATGGACTATTTTTCAATCATGTTTTACATGATGAATCCTAATGAAAAACCGCGACTTTGAGATGGATATCCTTGTTATTGGAGTTTGATGTTGAAATAAAGAATATGAATTGATGTTAGTACTATGTTGATGATAATTTGATTATAATTAAATGTATTTTAAATTTAAAACTACACATATGTCCACTAAATAATGAAACTTTTCCAATTGAGAAGTTCAATGATTTAATGAGTGAAAGAACATATTTTACTAATATTATATGTTTTTTAGATGTTGATGAATTTCCCAACTATTATCCAAAGGAAAAATTTCTAAACATATACGGGACTAATAGAATTACATTTGGGATGATCCTTACCTATGGTTTGTTAGTATTGATAAAATGATTAGGATATGTATTCAGAACATGAAATTTCAATCAGCCCTACATTTTTTTCACATATTGATATGTAGAGGACATTTTAGACCACAAATAACTACCAGAAAGTTGATTGGTCCTAGTTTTTATTGGCCCCAAACATTTATATATTTTCTAGGAATTTATAGGAACATGTAATGAATTCAAATTTCAATGAAACCTTATAAAAATAAATTTTATACCTCAAAATCCACTTTTAATTTTGATTCTATTGATTTAACAAGAATGGATTTTATGGGAACATTTCCTAACTATTTTGGATATTGTTACATTTTTTTATTATGTGTCTTACTAGGTAATGGTTTCTCCCTCTAAAGATAATGATGCCAAAACTATTTCCATGTTTGTGAAAGGAAATATATTTTATAGATTTTGGTTTCCAATTTTTTTGATCACTTATCAAGGAACTCAATTTGGTAATATGTCATTGGCATATCTTTTCCTAAACTATGATGACCATAATAGGGTATTTACTCCAAAAACCCTAAATGATGTGGAATGATTGTGTTTTCAAATTGAGAATTTAAATAGAAATTGGAATAAACTGTGAAGCCAAATATAAATGATTGCCGTTCGAAACTCGATGTTTCACTCTCATCCTATAAGAATGATTTAAAAATACTAATCGTAATTTCAAAATTTTGATTAGTTTATGAAAACTATTTTCACCTATGTGTTGAGTTAGAACACAACTATTTTTAATATGTTAAAACATGTGACAAGAGTATGTTATTTTTTTAGAAGATAAAGACAACATTGTTTGATATAGATAGAGGAGATCCATAATAATGAACATGAGAGATAAAAGTTGTACAAGGAAATAACCTAAGATATTCATGAATTATTGTTTATTTGAAAAAAATAATGAAGGAGATAAAGTTAAACTATTTGTATTTTAATTTAATCTTCTCCAATGAAAATCTGATTCCCAATGGTCATTCCAGTTAATTGTTAATCATGTTTTTTCCTTTTACTGAAATCCTGATGAATGAATAGGAATAATGTACACTATTAATATTCAATAGGAATTGGGTAAATATATTTAGATTTAATTTTCTAGAGCCTCTATAGATGAGATCTATCTTCATAAAGTCGAATAATTTTGTAACCATGTTGTGTGTTTCATCTAACTTTTTATATCACTATTTTTTAGATTTAATTTTATTATATAATAGTGTTTAAAATGTGGAAATTTCTAAAAATAAATGTGGGCTGAGGAACATGTTGTGTAAATTAGATATTTTTTCATCCAATTCAAATTTTTTAACTTCAATTGTCTGTCAGTGTCTTTTAATTTTTTTTCATTTTTTTAATTTTTTTACGTTTCTATTTCAAATGATTTAATTTTATTTGAAACTTTTAAGTTCAAATTATTATATTTGACATTTTGAATCCCAGATCAATGAGTGAACCATTTTATCCATTGAAACCAAATAGAAATTAATGTATAAAACGACTTTGTTTCATGTTCTAAACTTTATTAATTTCATGAAATGACATATGAAATTTTAATACCCGGCCACATATCCCTATTATTATCATTTGTATCCCCTTTATATAAGAATTATGATCCCATTTTGGATTATTTATTTTTTCATATAGTTTCTTAAGTTAATGAATTAATGAGATATTTAGTTATAATTTGATTTATTTTTGTCAACACTCAAGGGTTTAGGTACTTATGCATTAAATGATTGAGTAATTTCTTTGTAATTTATTACGCCCAGTTCAATATAATATTTCTTAATTTAAAATTATACTTAAATTTTATCATTGTGAAACCATTTTAACCATTTACAATTGGTTTGTTTAGACATGTTCCATGCCTAATTTCCTTATCCAACCTTCTCTGGAAGTGAAAATGACAGATCTAGTTGAACATGCATGTGGGTAAATCTATATTGTGGTGTTTTACATAATTTGGTTTTTTTCTATTGAGGGAAATAAAACTCTTAAGAGAGGTTTTTTAGACTGAGTTTTTTTCTTGATGTTGTTCCACTGAAGAGAATCCATAGAATGATAGTTGTGAATATCAGGAACATTCATGAAAAAATAGAAGAAGATAATTTTATTGTTTTATTATAATCATTTGATTGTTTGGGATTACCGTAATATTTTCAAATATTATTAGATCTTATTAGCTTCCATGGTTGTGAGTGGGAGATGATACTTGAGTGAAAATTAGAACCATTCATTATATTTCAAAAATATCCAAACCCTTCTAATTTGGCCTCATATATATTGGAATCTATAAACAATAAACCAGAATATATAGATCAATTTTGAAAATTCACAAAGATAATAAAAAAAACCATCCCTTATATATATATTCCAATAATCACCCATTTACAACTTATCTAATTTTTATTATAGTCATATTTAATTCCAAACCATGTTACTAGTATTTCATCAATAGAATTGTACATTTTATAGATAATGTGTAGATATAAATAGGGTACCAAACAACAAACCATCCAATATGAAAGAACAAACAATAGTAAACAACAATAACCATCCATCATCAATTCTCATTCTAAGAAACATCATTGATGATTCATGAACATGCCACACATGTGTAGTAATAACCAACATCAATATAATTACCACAAAATAACCAAAAAATCATTTGGGAAACATAATGATAACATAAATATGCATATAACAGGATTCCAGAAACCAAATTTATCAAAATTTCAAAAAAAATCCTACAATTTCATTATCTGAAACATGGGAGTTTTCATGGAATTTATTTATTCTCACACAATTGGTTCACTACCATGATTATTCTCAATGAGGAGTTCAAATAATTAATCACAACTATGGATAATATTTCACATTAGCCCCAATACACATATACAATATATTTTTTTCATTTAATATAACCATAATTAAATTTAAATAAAACAATTAAACCATTTCAATTTAAATATTTCATATAATTTTTATTCAATTGGATACATTTTATTTTTCTACATTTTTCTTATAATAAAACTAATGAAAAAAATCCAATTTCAAATTTTGATATAAATACAGAGATAATATGTATCCTCTACATAGATTCATAGATCCATGGAAAAAAATATGAGGCTTGGATAGATTGTGGAATTAAAAAACACCATTACCAGAGGAAAAATCACCATAACCTATACACAATAAGGTAATATCCTCATTTCAGTTATTAACTCAATATATAAGGATTTTACCCAGAAAAAATTAGAAAAGAAAAGAAACAAAAGAAGAGGAGAAGTGGAAAGCGTAATACATCAATCCAAGACTTCTCCGTGACCCGATAACAAGAAATTTAAAATATCCAAATTTGTAGACATGGAAATAAGATAATTATAGGAGTCAAAAAAGGATTAGTATTTTTAATAAAATAAACCATTGAAGTATACAACTTAATTTATAATTTACGGATAATGTATACCCCCTTATAATATTGATTGACAATACTCTCATAGTGAATTTGGAAGAAGGGGAAATCTATGTTTAGGCTTACTAAAACATGCAGGATTCATTCATTATAAACAGACATCAAAATATTTTGAATAGGCCCATTAAAATGGATATGGTGTGGTGGAATTTCCTTATTCATTTCGACCTACCTCATTGATTCCCACAATGTTTCAAACCCCCTACTATACATATTACAATGAACAACACACGACCTTTGAACAAGTTCCACATCACCTCATCTCCATTATGCGCTCAGCCACCATTGTGTATGATAGTTTCATTTTCTATTTGACATCCCCACACCCAATAAGTATGGCGTGGTGATGCCTCACTCCCTGTTTCTCACATCCAAACCCACCATGAGTTATGCCAAATCACCCTATCTAAAATGTGCATTTTTCATGGGAATTAGAATTTTTTTCACAAGTGGGATCTCCATGTGAATCACTCTCTAGAATTTCAAGCATCTCCACTTCACTCATTTTCGTACACCATTCACCGTATCACTAATGCTAACATACTCAACTCTTAAAAATATAGCCAAATGGTCAAAAAATTGTACAAATACCCACAAGATTTAAAATTTCAATCCCAATGAATGAATCGTTAACATAGTGGCCCACAGGATGGTCAGGAAGTCGTAATTATCTGCAGGACGACCACAAAACTCCCCATGGGAACCTATCATCCCCATGAGGAAAATAAAGAGACATATTCCAAAGTATAATTCCTTATATTAGGTACATATAAAATCATTTTATTTCTTGATAATCAAAAAAATATATAATAATACAGGGAAAAAGGAATGTACAAACTCCTTACCTATGAGTAAGCTTTTTTATAATTTTTTATAGCCAAAACACAACCACCATCCAAATAAATTTTTGATTTCAAATAATTAGTTTTAAAATTAAAAATGTATATGATAAACATCATTAGAAAAAATATCAATGGTTATTGAGAATGAATGTACATCACATTCTGCATAGTTATAACATCTATACCACTATTAATCCACTAAAAATGAACCAGGAAAATGAATTTTCCCCATAGAATGATCCTCAACCTAAACTGAATACTTCATAAAGGTCATTTCATCCTCAAAAACCATATATCCACAAAAAATGTAATTAGAGTCATCTGGAATACAGTAATGATGTTGGGAGACATGGAAGACATTTTGGAACATTTCTAACTATACTCGAAGTGACAATAGATACACCACTACACCAACAAACGCTAAAACCACAAATTTACTAACAAAATATAAATTAATATTACTCCCTTGATGAAATATATATATAACCCATCTAGGTTAAAATATGAATAAAATGTAGTTTCAAACATCAAACTCCATGGGCTTACTTCTATAATCTATATAATCCTTCTTGCTGTCTTGTTTCTCCTACACACATTCTGAAGACTAGTTGAATATTCTCCACTATACACAATAGTAGATTAGGACTATGGACTAATGACTCCAAAACCATGTTCCAAACTAACTGATACCAAAATGGTCATCTATATCACAACTTTAACGAAGTTATAGTGATGGATAGTTGATAACTATTACTATAGGAAAATTATTCCAAGTGTCAGTGCTTCACCGAAAATCCACCAAAATTATGAACAAATGTCTAACACATGTCATCCAGCATATGGAGGGTATTTACCCTCTTCCAATACATCTAGTGATGGATGAAATTTCTAAAACATATTTTGGAGAAAAACTAAAGTTTCAATACCCACCAAACACTTGAGGTAAACCTAGGGTCCTGATCGGAGGAAAGTGTCCTTAGAGCCCCATAGAACAATACAACTTCATAAATGAACCATATTTATATAGATTCTATGTAACATGACATCCAAATCAGTATAACATGTGATTAAATCATGATTCATTCAATGATTACATGAATTACATCACATTAACATTGTGTCCTTGGTAACCAAGTAAAAAGGTACATTGATATGTCCTCCCACCTCCACTCAAATAAATCCAAATACTATAACTACAGCATAGGAAAATGGTTCTTGTATATCAGTAGTTTGAACAATATGAATATTCCAAAAAATCTATAATTTAACATTTCATTTGAGGCCCCTAAAGCTTCCCCTACCCACCATGGTACATCGGGGTCATCTCGGGATGTACCACTAATGGTGAGCTCTAAAAATCACAGTGAATGATCTCAGGCATGGCCAATATAAATTACTGCCATCCGAATAATAGATTCAAGTGACTGATATCCTCTATGTAGTTGATCGATTCTTGAAACAAATTAGTTCGATTGAAGACATAAACCTTCTTAATCAATTCCATTAATGAATATAAAATAAACGAGATGTTGAACACAAACCTATGATAATATCATGAATGACTAATGAAATTGTAAACCTCCACTATGTTCCTAGATTCATAATAAGAAATAACTATATAAATATTAACTGAATCAACTAACAAACCATATTAAGAAAACACATATCCATTGACGTTCAAATACATTCTCACATAGATGATGGGTTATATGAACCCATTCGAAAAATCTGATGAGTTCATCATGCTCTTCTTATGATTTCATTTATATGTAGATTTGTTTTACGAAACAATCATAGAACTACTCTATGAACCCATAGGACAAAGTGTTCATGAGACTGAGGAACAAATCTTTTATGTTCCTAAAATTGAATGACAAGAACATGAATTTAAAATTCCCATACATGTATCAGAAGAAAATATTCAGGATATAATACTCTTCTATACCAATCAGGGAATATAAATACAAATAATCCTCATAAAAAATAAGTAATATCATATTATCTGGTCAAAAAAATTTATCCTTAGATGGGGCTAACTTTTCTTGATCTTCACCTAGTTCAACCTTAACCAATTAACACCGAATAATTAACCAATACCATTATTATCTATATGATAATACATATTTTCAAAAAATGAACATAATTTTAGAAATTCATATAGTTTAAATAAAGATCAATAATTCATTCAATCTTGGACAACATGTAGGATAGGGTAAGGTGATTCACCCTTATCTCTCTATGTTTGTTTGTTCAAACCACACTACCCTACTGTATGTAACAAGTTATCTCCCAAAATACGTTTTGTATATTTTTATAATATATTTTTAATGTAATTATTATAAAAAATACATCTAATTATATTATAATCAGAAAATTTACATTAAAACATTCAACCTTAATTAAAAATTTTAACCTCAAACATTATCTCATATCGAATATTTTTCATCAAAAAAATGTAATAACACATAATTTCTACAGAATAAATGATTATATAACCCATAACCATTATATTAAACATTAAAACATTTTTCATAAAAATATAAAAACATTATTCTTGAAATAATACTAAATTTTATGCCTAACAGTTAAATATACATTTCCTAATATATTGATAGACTCCATAAAATTCCATTAATTAAAACCTAAAATGGGGTGTATGAGACTATAATCATAAGGTCAAAATCAGACATTTATACACATCAAGGGATTAATAACTCAGAAAACAACATATCATGGAAATAACATAATTTTAAATTTTTCTTAACCCTTCTCTAATAACAATTGTAATACTCAGATACTTGCACCTCTATATCCTGTGTTAATCTCATAATCATTACTTTTTTAGGCTTAATACTAATACATATGACCCAATTATTAGATTCCATAATTGAAAACATTAGAAGGAAATATTACATCTCTTATATTAGAATGAACCCTTTAGTATTATAATTTTAGATAACTAGGGAAACTATTGACAACATGATTTCCTTAAAACATATTCTTAAATATCAACATCATCTCCCAAAATACCCATGTTTTCATATTCCATGTTAAGTCTTGAAAATATACTATAAATTTTGTAACATAGGAAACCATATTAAAGACAACTAATTTAGAATTATTCTTCATAATGATGATAAAATAATCACAAGAAAGGTTGAGATCTGATTCCTAATAATAGAATGCTTTGGAGATATAAATCAATGGTCTAATGAAAGAATAAGATAATCATATGGGCCTAATAAAATGATCATAAAGAAAAATCACATGCAATATGAAGAATATCATAATTAGCAGTTATATAAATTTTTTTAAAAGACATGAATCAAAATAATGAGAAATCATCATAACTCAATTTTTATTCACAAGTTATTATAATAATTGTCTGTGCCACCATCCTAAGTTTTAAAACCATTTTATATGTCAAGGTTAACAAATAAGACCATTAGTTCAGAAATGAATACCTTTTTGATATTTTAAATAAAAAATTGTCTTCTTTTCCATAACTTGACATGAACTTTGACATGTTTCATATAACACATTAATAACTATCAGTAGTTACACATAAAAGATCAATAAATTCTATTTCTTTCCCACAACAATATATTAAGATATATTAATTTACCCAATTAATTTGAGGGAGATATTGGTACCACCAATAAAAAAATATATCAATTGATATGTGTTCCATAAGATCAAAAATATGTTATCTTATATGAATACATTAAATAAAAATTTTCCTTAATAATTTCCTCATAGTATACCTCATGGAAAGGAAATAAGTTTTATAAAAATTTGGCATCACAATAATTATTCATCTAGAGAATGGATAAGTTTGTTATACATGTATCATAACCCATTTAAAACATCCATCTCATGATTTAATTTCACTAATGATTGAATATAATTTTAAAACATCCCATGGTATATTCATTGAGGAAATTAACTTTTCATTTTTAAACAACTTCTATTTTTTAAATTCTTTGCACTTATAAATGAATATATTTTTTCATTGAAAATAAAATTATTAAAATATAAATAATGATTAAAATCATTGATTAATCATGATGGTAGGAAATGTTTTTTATTCTTATCAAGATAAAAAATCTTTCGTTGATTTTTTTTTCATAAATGTCCTAAAGTACCTTGTTTGGAAATCAACAAAAGGATTACTCTCTAATTATTTTGTAAAATGTAAAAAATGGGTTCATATTATTTTATAAAATTGAAAAGAAATATTAAAATACTTTATAATTTATTTTTAAAAATCATGGAAATAAAATAGTGACATTCCTCTCTGGATACTTAACCTAAATAATCAAAAATAATGATGAGATTTCTAAATAATCCTTTAACAATTTAATAAATTTAGAATAATAAGACCTGTAAAAGAATGAAACTTTTATATTATTTAAATTAAATAATTTTCATTATTGGAATATTAAAATTCAGTCATGGAATTTTTATACAATACCTAAAAAATTATTGTTTAAGGTTTGTTTTCCATAGAAATACAATTGAGATGAAAATACCTTACCTTATTCCATACGTCCTTCGTACACATTGGGAACTTCTATATAATAAATATAGATATATTTTAATTGAATTATAGATAAAAAATCATATATATCATACCACATATTATTTAGTTATTTCTTTTTTACCATATTTATTATAAATTATTTATTAAAATCAGTGTTCTCGGTGCTATCAACATCGTTTTCACCCATGTTTTGGTTTGAATTTTTTTCCTATATACTTGGTTCATGGGTTAATTGTCTAAATAATTTTAATCATGAAATAAATATCATATATTTTCATTATAAACATGTTTCGAGTCATCTATAAATATTTAAAATATATATATAAATTAATTACAACAATCATACGGATGGTAGGCCTTTCATATATATGAATGCTATTTTCTTTTTTCAAATGATGAAATGAAAGAAAGAAAGAAAATAATTATTTATTTATAGAATTATTATTATATTTTTAATATATTAATAATATAAATACTCTTTACCATCAATACAATATAGAAATGAATATTTAATGACATCACTTTGTAGAGGTGGTAATCCACACGAAGACATGAGCGATGTTATCATTCCCAATGGCCTAGTATGTAAGAAGGTAGATATGATATTTTCAAAATTAAAAAATAATTATTTAATGAATATCATATATAAACATTAAATCTGTAATTATAACCATCCCTTAATGATTATGGTGGAAAAATAATTGTATCGTTACGCGGAGACGTAAGCCTTATGTGCGCATAATGGAGACATTCACATCACATTTGATGGAAATTGGGGGGATAATGGGGGTTTAATTATAATAATAACTTGTTCTAAAATTTTGAATACTGAATTTTTTATTTTTTGAATAATAAATATGATTTATAGGTGGTAAAATAAGAATAAAAAATAATGTGATCAGTTAAGGAGATTACCTTTTTTTGAAATGACATCTTAACATATCCGCTTAAGTAACCTATAGTAGGTATTTTGGGGAGGAAATCACTTACAGAATATGGATAGGGAATTTGAGAATATAGATATTCAATGGAATTTCAATCTATAAGGACTCCAACTATAAAATAAGTGAGGGAGTAGGTTCCCTTTTAAAATTGATGTGAGAGATACTATTGGATTTTTTTCAAATGATTAAAATATAATAAAACTATTATAGATACAAATTCACTAAAATGTCATATAAATGAACATGGGATGAAATTTTAGACCATTTATTATCCTATTTTATCTTATTTAATATTCATATGATGCTTATGTATTTTAACACAATAATATTTCCATAAAATATCATTATTGTCCATTTAGACACTATTCATTACATTGAATTTAATAACATCAAGAATGTAATATAAATTCTAAAAAAAATAAAAAATAAATCTCTAATATTTCATATAAATCTATTAAATTTTTGAATGAAATAAATTATCTGAAATTATAATTTTTTTAATTATTTTAATATCATATATTTGATTTTTCAATTAATTTGATAATTCTTATATCATCATTGTGTCAATATTTAAGTTAATTATTTTTATTAGAAAAAATATAAAACCTAGATAACACGATGAAAATAAATCAAATAAATTTATATTTTTTCTTGATATTATTCTCTACAGATACACATATTAAAAAATTGATTGTTATTAAGACAAGAGTGTGACATGTTAGATTTTTTCAAAAACAAAATACTATAAAGGTCATACACTTACCCAAATGAACATAAAATTGTTTATAACCCATAGTTGGATGATAATGAATGGAATAGAATCATCCAGTATGATTATTTATTATGTTAGGGTTATTTAATAATACTTATAAATTTATTTTTAACATTAATTACCTGATTTACTCTTTACAAGAGTAACAAAAATTACAAAGGTTATTATTCATATTGGAAAAAAATAAAAGGGAACTATGTTCCTAATTTAGTGGAATTGATTCCACATATAGAATACATTTATAAATGTTTAAAAACTAATTATGAGAATCAATATAATTTAAAAATAAACCATAAAAACAAGATAAAAATTAGTTTTTTTCGGAGAAATTCCCTTTTTAAATATAAAATGATTATATTATAAATTTAATTATAAAATATATCTAAAACCCGATAATTTAATTATACGATTTCTAAAAAAATAATAATTTTTTATACAAATCGATAATATTATTTTTCGTTGTTAATACATTAAATGAAAAATATCATTTTCAATAAAATTAGTATTATCACTATATATTGAAAATAAGAATATTTATAAAATTATTAAATAATAATCTTATGTTAAAAATGAAATTATGAATTATGAAATTATATTTATTTTTCTTATAAATATAACAGAACTACTAGAATTTAATTATAAAATTCACTTGTAAAAAGGAACAAAAATGTTTTTTAGACAAAACAAATTTTTTAAAAATAAAATCAAATACATGAAAATATGTGATTATTTTATAATAATTTCTCAATAAATTTATATATAGTTGTAAATTTATATTTATTTTGCATATTAGTTAATACTATTCATACCCACCAATTTAACTACTTGTTTATAATGTTCACATAATAATATTTCATTATTTGGTTACTTTCAGTTATGAATATCTTATATGCTATCCAATATAGTCTTTTCTTTTAAAATATTAGGATATTAAAATTTTTCACTTGATGAAATGGAAAAATTTAACCTATATTAGTAAAAACATATATTGATAAACTATATAATAATAAATGATTCTACTTAAATGATCTTGAATAGAGGAACTATTTTGTTCTTCCCAACAATTATCTATCCAAAAATAAAAATTCCTACATTCTCATCGGAATCCATTGAAATTAATATCAAAATTTTTGCAAAAAATTTCCACTAGGAATACCATTTCTATTAAACTAAATAGATATACTTTCATCATGTCTCTGAGAATGTGGTAATTTAGGTAGTTGTGTGCCACAAAATTTTCCAACCCCAGAATCCTTCTCCACACCCATAGAAGTAAAGTGATCTTTTATTCTAGATCGATGACAACCACATATATATGTATGTATAGTGGGACCCCTAAATTATTTTGGATACCAAACAATTTCACATGAAATTTTCCTAAAAATACAATTTATAAACAATTAGTTAAAGATTAAATAAATTCAATATATATATATAATTAAATATAAATTATTAAAATGAACCTACAAAAATTAAACTCAGCGAAACAAATTATTATTGATAAAAATTAATGTATTTATCTAACAAGATTTAAAAATTTTAAATCATTTGATAAAAATGAAATAATATAGGTAGATAAAATAAC
The DNA here is from genome assembly GCA_963277665.1 of Viscum album. Classification (NCBI taxonomy): domain Eukaryota; kingdom Viridiplantae; phylum Streptophyta; class Magnoliopsida; order Santalales; family Viscaceae; genus Viscum; species Viscum album. Next base: position 738,873,441 of record OY728122.1, read on the forward strand.
TTCTAATGATTTTATGAATCCAAATTCTATATATAAATTTCATTAATAATAGGAAAATGATATTCGTTAGAGTAGTAAAAAAATTCTATATTGTCCTGAAAACGTATATTGGACATGAAATAATTAACATAAAATTTTATAGGATTCAAAATCCTAATATTACATGTAAATTAAATAAAATTATGAAAAATATAAAAATAAAACAAAAAAACTTTTAATGATATTTTCTTGAGGAGATAATAATGATTGTAAAAATAAATACTGAAAACATTTATGAGACAATATATTTTATTTATATATGAAATAAAAATTTTACAAAAATTATTAATAATTCAATAGTTAAATATATAATTTAATAACCCTAAAATGATAAAAAAACTAAACTGAAGAATGAAAAAAATCTATCATATATTCTAAAGTATATAAATTATATATATATATTTTAAATAGTATCTATATCATTTGAAAAAATATGAAGAGTAAAATACGATACAAATATATGTTACTAATAGTAACGAGAGATTACTACATGATTTTTTTCCTATATTCCATATTCATGAACATTCTATAAGGAACAATTTTTTCTACCACATGGTTATCAGTATCAAATTTTAATCATTCCAAATAAGTAGAGATATTAACAAAAATTCAACATCATTATCATGTTTTTCATAACCAAAATAATTGTTCCAAATTAAAAATTAAATAATATTGTACATTTCATGGATGAATGACATAAAAATTTATTTTACATGTGTTATTAAGTTAAAACGTTAATATATGTATTCTATTATTTTCATATATAATTGTGTTATAAAAAAAATTCATTTTTAGAAAAATTTATTACTGATAACCCATTAGATGTTCAACATTATAACTCAATGTTTATTGTAATCAATCTCGTACATCTAGTAAATTTAATTTTAGTATTCCATTGACATGAAATTTTGGTTTTTTTATTTTTCACACATAAAATGAATTGCAAAAAAAACAATGATATACTATAATTATATAATGCACATATAGTTTCCTCACATTTGTTATAAAATTTATAGCAACTAATTTTATATGTTGAAAATGTTTTCACATATAAAAATTGTTCTCATGTTAAACATATCAATGTTTTAGAGACATATGTTATAACTGAATAGTTAAATTAAAACAACGAATTAATGTTTTGTTATGCTTATTCAAAACCCACAAATAATATTTATTATATAATATTGTTTATAAAAATTAAAATGTGATTATATACATGTTTAAACCTAAATTATGTTAATCAACATGTATAAATGTGCATTATTTACTTGTTAATGAATCAATTAATTTATTTTCATGTCATGGATTTCATTTACATGAGAACTAACTTATTTAAAGAATGATATTAGAATGATTAGGTTCTACTCTAAAAACAGGTTGTTTTTACAAAAATCCTTCACCTACTTAGAAATATACTTCTCTATAACAGAGGATCATGGTAGTTATATATTCTAATTATAACCCTTAAATATAAAAAAATTATACTAAAAGGATACATCATAGATAAATATATGGGACCACAAAAACTAATTTCAGACTCCAAATAAACAATTAAATGTACTATCATGTCAAAAAAATGATGGTAGAAAGAATATTTTTATAGACATATATTAAATACTATATTGTGCTCTAATGTGTTTGATGAATTAAAGTATATCATTTTGATATATGTATATTTGAAAAAAAACACTATGACGTCATCAAACACGTTATTCATGGGTAGGTTTCTATGTATTTAAATTTGTTGGATCCTCTACATCATAAAATGAAAATCATGAGAATGTGTTCTTATTAATATAAAATGTATTAGTGGATAAAAATTAAATTTTATGAATAACCCTAATAAACATTGATTCTTTGGAGGAACTAAAAAGAATTTATTTTCCCCTTTTTAGATAATGTATGACATGTTTGAGGCATGTTTTTTTGTTTTCCCTTAGGTTTTATAGCTAAATCCAATTGTATTCCCATGGATTGTAAATACAATCCTTTAATCAACCCATAAATCATCATGAATTTAATATCTAAAAATATTATAGTAAAGCAATCAGAAAATATTTTTATAATAATATGTTAAACCAATGTTGTGTTTTTTGTCATGATTTCTAAAATTTTAACTATCAAAATTTATTTACATTTTCATCCATATATTTATATGGTTAAGAAAAGTTCATTTCCTTCAAAATATGAAATAAATATTTTCTACCCACTGAAAATATTTATTAGTATTCAATTGATTTTGAGAAATATGAAATTATATTGAATAATTGATTTCCTTGTTAAATCATTGATATGACTGATCTGTAGATGAAACCTTCCATTGAACCATGTATAAATCTTTACTATCATGTTTTAGTTTATAGAATGATGTCCAATATTCAAATATTAGATATGATTTATTCCCCTTAACACTTTACCAAAACTATTTTTCTCATGTAGGTAAAAATTAACTGTAATCATAATCATTTTATTCAAATGAATAGTTTTGTTCTTATGTACAAAAATTCCCTAACACATTACAACCCCTTAGTTTTACAACACATCATATAATAGTGTAATGTAAACATTAATATTGTATCAGGGTATTTTGGAATAGAAATAATTAAACTAATTGTGTTATTTTTTATGTATATACATTTGATGATATAATTTAATGAGTAATAACAAAACTATCCCTTAAATAAGACTTCTATAAGTGAAATGATAGAGATTCATTCCATCACTGAAAATTACATGCATTACTTTGAATCCAAATATTTGAAATTCGTGATCAGTTTTCTTCCTTTGTTGAAATCTTACTAGATGATGTAATTTTATATCACATATTCACCCATAGGATTTGATACCCAAAAAAACTATAATCACCAGATATGGTATTTAAAAACAACCCATCAGTATGTTTTATATTCCCATAAATGTGGTGAAGTAATAATCAAAGCTACATGGGGATAAATTAGTTTGATCCTATGAATTCTATGACCATCTTCAATAATTTTGGTCTCATAACCCTTGGATCATTATGTGAAAGAAAATATTTACATTACATGATCGGTCCACATATCATGATAATTCCCTCAATAAATCCCCCTACCTATATGAAACTCCTCGTAGTTGTTTTATTTATCACATGACAAGTCAATTGAAAAACTTTTGAAAACCATTTAGGAGTTCATAAGATGCAGGATTAAAATTAATGGATCCTTATGGGCAATGTGTTATGTTGATATTCCTGAGAAGAGATTACACAATTCTTGTGATAAGTTATTGTATAATGTAAAGGCCAATTTACATGAAGCCTGATCTTGTGGAAGGGCTATTAGCAAGTGGGGTATTCTTTTAGAAGGCCCTTTGACATTTGGTCTCACCTCATGATGGACTTATGAAAAATCAACCAAGTGTCCAGAAATCCCATTCTAATGAAAACGTGATCACAATAAGGGTCATATACATGTCAATATATTTCATTATATTCCCTTATACATTTCATCTTGATCACATAAGGGGTCCCAAACATGTCCTCATATACATATGAATTCACTTGGGCATATCTTCACTGAGCATGTGATTCTTTGGTGAAGAAAAAACTTAAAAAAAAGTAATTGATGATATAAAATATTAACATGGAAGGATCCTTGTGTGAAGAGATTCATGTTAATCATTACATGAATGAAATATTTTAATTTCCTAATAATTTTATGGATCACTCGAATTTCATTTGATATGTTCTAAGGATAATGTGAATGCATTCAGACATTAGGTTTGATCTCGTGAAGGCTCATTGGCAAGTCTTCCTAATATTGTGATTCATCTTGTATCTATCAGTTTTCTCACAAAAAGTTTCTATGACAATACATCGGTTCAATAAAGATAGTACTAGGGGATTTATCTTTTCATCACTAGTTATCATGTGATGAAACGGAATCATCATTCCCGGCTTGTAGAAGATGAATGTTTCCTTATGCTCAATGTGTGGAAAGAAGCATGGTGGAGATTGTCTTAAAGGGAATAGAAAATCTTTAAGTGTAGAAAATATGGTCATCGAGCTGCTGAGTGTCGATGTAATGGGAAAAGGGTTGCTAATGGTGTGAATAAAGAAAAGACTGCAGAGAACGCACCACCAACACTTCAATGCATCATGTGCAATGAAATGGGGCATTATGCTAATCAATGCCCTAATACAAGGGTTAATGATGATCAACATGAGCAAGAACTTAAGGAAATGGTCAAAGGGAAGTCACATGCGATCACTATTGGCGATGTTGAATATTACAACGATGTGGTGGAATGATTAAGTGTTTATGTAATGGGATTCCAAAATAATGTTGTATATAGTATCATAGAATATTGGAATATTTATGTATTGGTCTATTGTAGTTTTCAATAATTTTATGGTACCGGTAACCATGGAAAGTTATTGAGATATTTTTGGAAAGAATATGATATGCACATAATGAAGGGATAAATAGAAAATGAAATGTTTGAAAGTATTCATGAGCTCATGACTGATATAAGGATATAGTTATATCTTTGTTTGAGTATATAGAATTTTGGGTTTCTGGTATGTGGAAAGAGTTAACTTTTTACAGCACTCACGTTTTCACTAAGATTCAATGGGAATTCATTTTTCAAGAGAATACATGATTAAGGCCTTCGAATATTTGGAATGTGACCAACAAGACATATCTTATGATATATGGGGATCAACGATGGTATTAACATGATTTTTATATGAAATCTCTGGTAATCGTTTTCACTATATTTTGAGAGTGGACTTCAGTATTATGGATAAGCCTAAAGATTGGAATGGATTATGTTGGACATAAGTTATTATTGTTTATGGATAGAATTTTTTTCGATATTATTGATTGGATGTTATAGTAATGTATTTTCAGAAAAAAGGACAACCTGTAGGACGGGTGATAGACCATCGCGTCAGACAAGGCTGTGGGAATTAAACCCACAACTGAAGTGCGACTGGCCTTTATTGCCTACCACTTGCCTACAGGAAGTCACTGGTTAGTAAAAACTAGTTTTATTTTATTAAGCGGTATGATATAAGAAGTATAAGTTCATTTTTGGAACTATATACGGTTAATCTAACCATAAGATGGACTTATAACTTTTACTAACCTTTTGTTTGAAACAGATCGAATGACCCATCATTCTATCACATGATCTGCTAACACATCCCGAATGACAAATTCAACTTCATTTCATTAAGCGATGAAGTGGAAATTGTTCAACTCACGAAAAATACTGAGATTGTACCAAAATCATGTAAGTATTTCATTTAATTCATCATCTTTAGGGAAATGATCTTGAAAACCAAAAATGTTGTCCAAGTTCCCTTATATCTGATGAATCAGATGGTACCTTAGATCATCACAAATCTATGGATTTGTGATTGTTGGCTTTTTCATATCCTTCTTCTCTACCACACTCCATCAGAACATGATGGTTGGGTTTCTCTTCCATATCCATAATTTCACCTATGTTCTCCTCTGTGGAAACCGAGTGATTAGTTAATTTGGGTAACCGTTATTTTTCATACATTAGTTTTTAAATAATGGTTTTGGTATTCCTTTTTTCGATGTGGGTTTCTATTAAAGAAACTTTCGAGTAGTAAACCATTTATAACCCTGAATAATTTCGAGGGAGAAATTCATTTTAAGGGGGGAAGAATTTAACACCCTGAGATTTTATGAAAAATATTCTTTTTAATTTTATTGATATCTTGTGTTTTACGCTACAACAATGGAGTCTTTCACAACACGCAACCCTAACTTTGCTGCATTACACGCAATCGCGACCTTCCTCGATAGCATGTGTTGTACGCAATACTGAGTTTCAGTAAACAATGATATGCTATTAAAATATAATTAAAACTAGCCGTTATGAATAGTAATAACCACCTTTTGAAATTATGTTAATTTCATCATTCAAAATGGACTTCATTTTTGGATTCGGAATATCGAAATTAGCCTATGGTGAAATTTTGGTATTTTTATGAAAACTTTCAATTTTTGATGAATAGTGAAAACACTTGGTTACTATTTAAAAACCGACTTTTTATTGAAATAATTATTTATTCTATTTAAATTTATTTTAGGTCAAAATTGACACATAATACCTATATAAGTTCAATGTAATTCATTAGAGTCATTTTATAATAATTTTAGATATATAAAAAGTTTATTGAACTTTTGACCATCTTTTACCCACCTCCTAGGAGAATTTCCAAATTCACATAAAACATAATTTTATCGCTTCTGTTAGTGTAATTTCAAAAATCCAAGGGACATGGTTGATTTCAGTAAGTAAAATGTGGTTCAATTAGATGAAAATAATTTTTGGTGAATACTAACTTTTTAACTTTTTTTACCATGATTGAAAGTAAATAAGGTAATTAAGGGTAAAATGATATTATTATTAGCCTAACACATGTATTAATTCTATTGGATAAGTGTAATTCGACCAAAAACAACCTTAAGAATAAAATATGACTATTTAGGCCCCCTTGGATTATATTAGGACATTTATTATTAATTTATTTAAAGAAGGGATAAAATAGTTAAAATCAAAGTTTAATAAGTAAATCACATTTAATATAGGGTTATAAAAAATATAAATTCGACTATAAATATTAATTAAAATCTAAAATTATTTCCTACATAATTTTATTTTATTTTTAATTTTTAGACATTAAATAATTTAATTTATTTATGACACAATGATGATGAAATAATTATATTATTAATGAAATATTAACATAATTGATGTTATAAATACCCAAATAAATACAATTTGAGACTTTTTATGAATTACAATAATCTGATATGTTAATATGAAATGTTAATATTGATTTAATTAACTTTGTTCGAACTAATCATTCTGTTATTATTTTTAAAAAAATCAATTACAAAATAGTGTCAAAATTGACATAAAATATTTTTTAAAACAAATATTATATTACTAATTGTTATTTTATTTTTAAAATTCTAAGGTTCGTCAAAATGACTTATATAAGTTTATATATATTAATAATAAACCACTTGGGGTTCTTTTGTCTTGTTATAGTATGTTTATTAACCTTATAGTGTAAGAAAATAAGAAGACACGGTAAAAGAAAAATTACTTAACTTAAAGTTAAATCTAAATGATAAGTTTAAAATAGAAACCTAAACATGTCTAAATTATATTGGATGAGAGGATTTCAACCAATCACCACCTTATCTTAGAAATAACTAAATTTGGGGCTATTAAAAACCGAATTGTACTTTATAATAAAATAAAATATTTAGTTATTCCAAAGGTGCCCCTCTCCTCCCATATAAAAGGGCACCTCCTCCCTCTCATCCTCACACCAATTTGAGCCTTCAAGCTTGGACAAACCCTGAAAAATTATCTTATCCACTACCCTAGAAACATCCTAGAGGTCCTGGTCTTCTTCAAAGACCAATTTTGGTGCCCTAAGAGGAGGTCTCAAAGAGGTGCTTCAAAGAAGAGGTAATGTCCGTTACCGATTCATTCAACTTTATTTCTTCTTCCACTTATTCTTATTTAGTTGTTTAATTATTATGTAATAACATCATTATCACTCATATAAAGATATGTTATGAAACAACCCTATTTCACCATCTATCCATCCTACTGAAAATGAAATCACCGCGCGTGCGTACGTACAGAATACCATCTCCACGTCGTGCTGTAATCTATTTTCCAACACCACCTTACATGAATGGGTATAATGGTTTAAATAATAACTATATATGATTATTTTAAAGTGATATTGTTTCTGAAATAGTATATATACACTCCAATACAATTCCATGATCATGGGAATGATATTATCGCTCGTGCGTACGTACGGACTACCGTCTCCATGACGCGATGAGATTTATTCTCCATGTTAACCATTAATGAATGATTATAAAGTATATATAATAAGTAATCATGAAATATATGACATAATAATGATACTAGATTTATGTGTATATATATGTATGTCATCTACTTAATTTCATTCAATTCAATAAGGAAACGAAAACAGCGTTCATGCGTACGTACAGCATACCGTCTCCATGAATGGTGTATTTCATTTCATTTAATCGATCTATAACATATATATATATACTGAAATATATATTATATTTAAATCATATTTTACATTATGGAATTAAGTAAATCAGGATGTAAGTAATAATATCATGAACAAAATTTCCAAACACGTACGATAAATAAAACGAATTAACCCGTAACACTGCTTTCAAATGGAACTTACAAAAGAACGGGTAATATAAAGTCATAAGTGAACCATATATGATATCATAACAATGAATAAGATTTTGTAATAATTCACTAACATTATTTAAATCATAATACAGGAGGTTCAGAAATGTACGAAGCATATCGGACCTAAGGTAAGGGATAATTTTGAAAATCTCATTTTTATCCGAGATTTCTTATACATAAGTATTTACTGGGGTTATTATTATGTTCCATGTACATTTTTTCTAAAAGTGTTTTTATATATTTTTAATGCCATTTTTACCCATTTTGACTTTTACTACATGGTATGTAAGGAATCTTTCTTTTGGTTACGTTACTAGGTACTTTTTGACTTTTCCTACAAAAGTATGAGGAGAATGTTTTTTTTAACTTAAACGGCATGAAAGGATTTTTACGGTTTTATAATGCCATATTTTCACGAAGCTTCCTCCGAAAGATTTTATGACTATTTTGAACAAAATAATTTTATTTTAAAAAATGTATGGCATTTTGTGAAAAGAAAATGATTTTGAAGAAGAAAGGATATTTTCCTCAAGAATTCATTTCAAGTGTTTTATCAAAACCATTTTACATTTAAGAGGAAATTATTCCATATGTGTATGTTTCAAGTGTAATGTCTCTATGATTTACATGGTTTCACTTTTCTTATTATGAAATGATATCCATTTCTTTTATATGGATTATGTGATGATGGGATTATGTTTATAGAACCCATTTTATTTGGTGTGTTATTATGAATGAAGTATGTTTATTTTGTGGAACAAGTAAGAATGATTTCATTATGAGATGGGTGGGACCTATATCTCCATCCAATGCATTGGGTAAAGATTTATATCTCATGAGATAGACATGGCTGGAATGGTAACTTAATCCAGTTTAGTGTTACAGGACTGAAACGAGGAGTGAGCTCGATTCAGAAAGGGACTTTTTCCACTATGATGGTTCGGGCAGCAATGCCTTGGCTACTATGTAAATAATAACATGTGTTGAATGGTTTCCACAATTATATGTTTTATTCCCATTATAATTTATCACGGTTGATGTTCTATTACGATATATTCCTTACGTACTTCCACGATTTATGTCTTTGCTCAAGATTTTAATTTTTAAATTTCATGTTCAAGATTGGCTTCCAAATGTTTATGGATTGTTTTATGTTATCTATGTTTTCCCTTACTGAGCATTTGAGCTCACCCTTTTTATGTTTTATTTTCCCCAAGAAATAAATAATGTTTTTAGGTAAGGAAAAAAGGGTAAGATCGTTATGGGAGTTATTGATGATATTTCAACAAGATTAGAAGTTTATATTCCGAGTTTCCAAAGACAATAAACTATTACGGTCCTTGTGTGTATTTTTTTGTTATGTATTAAGTATTCCGCAAAAGTAATGTAATTTCCATGTATGTCAAGCTTTGGGTATCTACAAATAAATATGGTAGTCATAAAAATTTATATCATTCGAAATTAACAGTAAAGTAAAAAACCCATTTATGGATATTATATTAACAATATTCTACCCACTAAACTTATCTAAACTAAACTTTGATACCAACTCTAAGGACTTGTCCTTATACATTACTCAGTGATTATTTTTATTCAATAATTTACATTAATTCAAATCAAGGATCTTTTTTATTTTTATATTTTTATATAATTAGGTAATAATTCCTATTTAACATTTTTATTCATTCAATGTTTATTCTACAAAAATAATATCCCTTTATACAATATAAAACATTTGAAAAAATTGGATTCCTTTTCAAGATAAAACATTATTACATTCAACATGACATTAATTTTTTCTCACACATCGTTATACCCTATGAAAAAAAATTAATAGATTAGATGAGAATAAAAATCATATTAAGTAATATAAAAATTAATAAAGAAATAGTCAGTCTATGAATACATTAAACCCATGAAATATATTTAAAAAAGTTATAATTTTCACACATAAAACGTAATATTTATATTTTACCTCATGAAATCAAATTATTCTTATAAAACCCATAAAAACAATAACTCATAAAGATAACTTGTGGAATTAATTTTATACCACTCTTAAAATTACTATATCTATCACGGCTACATAAAGAGTATCCTCCGTAGTTACATTTGGAATAACCACTAAAATATATTCTCTTATTCTCTTAGGATAAATCCTATCGATTAACTCAGTCTCATTACTCAATGTTTTGGAGATATATAATGTGTTAAAAATCCTTATATTTATCATGGAATCACCTATAATCATAATAATTTCCCAAGAATCATACGATAAGTATAACCCGAGAAAAAAATCATACAAAAAAACCTCTTTTCCACTTTTAAATTTGTTTTAATTTTGCCAATGTCAAAAACTTATAAAGGAAAACAAATTATTTGAAAATGAAAGTTTAAAATATTAAAGGATTAATAAAAAATAGGATGGTATTTAAAATCCATAAAATCTTTTCATGTGGCATAAATTAAAAACTATCCCTTTTACTTTTTCAAAAATATTCAGAAAATGATCATTAAATGTTGGTTTTGAAAGGAAATCCCATACAATGAGTCTGACTCATCACATACAATATTTATCTTCTAGAATGATTAAAATATATTAATTATTTAATTGATTTAGAAACTTATTAATTTTTATTATTCCTTTTATATCACAAATTATCATTTTAAAAAAATTACGTAATTATTGGTGTTCATATCATGCTTTATGACGATATTCTGTGCTTGAGTCTAAAATAAATTTGGTATGTCTTTAATAGTCAATGTGTCAATTATTACATCATAACCAGATTAATATTCATGAAATAATAATTATCATTATATATAAATTATAGTTTTATATCCATTCATTAAGTATGGATATTAAAAATGTACTATGTTATAATCGTGGAGAAGGTAAGCCATACGAACGCTTCAATGACATTTTCATTATTCAATGATCATTATGTAAAGTAATTAAGTATTATATTATCTTTCATGAATGATAATAATATCACTATAATCAATTTAAATTTATAAATATACTTATATATATAGTCCATGTGATGTATTGATGATAAATGACTCACATCTCTTCGTGGAGAGTTTACATAAACGCACATACAACATTATAATTTTTATGTACATGGAATGGTAATATATAAAATGATAAATTATTCTTTCATAATTTTAAATATGTCATTAATTTCATATATAAAAATTAATTCCATCATAATAAAAATTCTTGACTGAAGATGATGGGAAACGAATTATATCGGTTTGTGAGGTGGCAGTTTTATGTACGCATGAACGATAAATTATTCTTCCATTTAATGAAAATAGTTATGTATTTAGGTTATGATATATATATATATATATATATAATAACATAAAATTATATTTATGATATTTCTGTTATTAATTTTTCATAGTGTAATAATATTTTAGGGTAGTGGATGAAAAAATTGAATACAAACAATTAATTAAAAATGATACCTATCCTTCGGATGAACACCTTTGATTAACAATTGAACACATCTATGGAGGGTTTCAAACATAAAATAAGGCCTCTAGAATGAGTTTAAGGGCTATAAGAAGGGTTTCTAACAGTAAATGTCCAGATAAAATATATATTTTGATGTGTATTGAAATAATATGAATGATTTCCCTTTTATAGGATAAGAGAGGGGAACTCTTGGTATTCTTCACAATATTAAATTAATATAAGTTAATTTTTATGAAAAAATGTTAAGGAATACATGTGGTTAAAAAGAAAATCATCTATATAAAATTTGTCAAGTATTGTATAATTTTTGATCCATATCAATTTATTTTAACCATTATTTAACCGCTTTAATTTTTACCATGATATCATGTAATTTACACTTCAAGGGTTAATATAATTACATTAAAAATATAGATGACCAATAAGTTATTCATTGATGATATATTATGATATATGTAAATAATATTTAGGAAAGTTTTATTTTTATAAATTATGAATCATTTAATAAAATATTATTATTTTTAAAATATCAATAATGTAAAATATAACACTATTAATGATGTGTCTTTTTAAAAACATCATAGCAATAATATAAATAAAACAAGACTTCAAAAATCTAAAAAATATAAAGTGAGTCTAAATTTGTTTCATATATAATTAATAATATCAATCAATAATTATTGTAGAATTTTTAATATCATTTATTTGACATTGATTTTATTTAAACAATTATTACATCATCATTGGGAAATATTTTAATTGAATTGTCTCTTCAATGAAAATAAATAATAAATTATCATGATAAATATAAACATTTAATCATTATATATAGTATTTCATGTATAATATAACCGATATATTTCACCATATTATGAATACTGCACATGTAAAAAAATAAAAGTGTGACCAAATTGACTTTTCTTTGAATTTAATTTTATAAATGTCAAACTCTAATATATGTGGCCTCAAAATGTTGTAATATAATCCCAAGGATTATTTTTATTGAAAAAACTCAACCAATTTAATTAGGTCATGATTTAGGGAAATTTTATAACATCAATGATTTTATTTTTTAACGATTAATTAGACTATTTACCCTGAACTATGGTAATTAAAATTACTAAAGTTTCTATTCATATTGTCAATGAAAATGGAATATATGCATTTTAAATTTGGAAATTATAATTCCAAATATAGAATAAATTTTCCCAAATTCAATTCACACAATTTTGATAAATTAATAACAATTTATCCTTTTTCACATAATGACAAAACCAGTATTTAGTGTAAAAACCTTCAAAACATTGAAATGTGTTTATATCCAAATTCAATGTAAAATTGATTACAATGAACTAAATTATATTTAATGATAAAAAATTGATCTTATTATATATTAATACCAAAAAAAATATTATTTAAAACTATATATTTTTAGATGAAATATTTTTTTTCAATTAAAATGCCTTATTTTTTCCAATATTCATCAAAATATGAAACTTTTCATAAAAATACCAAAAAAATAAAATAATGTAAATTTTGGTATTCATAATTCATAAATATTTTATTTTTCAAATATAACTTTTAAACGTGAAAAAACCAATATATTAAATAATTTCACCATCAAAAGGGAGTAAAAAATCATTTTTTGGAAAATATTTAGTTTATGCATAAAACTAAATTTATGTTTATATTATTTATATACAATAAATAGTATGATTGTAAAAAAAATATAAATGACTACAATAATTTTATAAAAGTATCAAGGTTGTTGCATGATATCCACCCTCTAATTAAAGTATCCGAAAATTGGTTACATCAAAAATTTAACCCTCCCATTGTATCGATCCTAAATGTGAATATATTTGATATATGATTGTATGTTTTACCCATCAGGATGAGCCGAACAAGAATGTGGATGTCTATAATTTAGGATATGATAGACTTCTCCTCGTAAACATTGTATATTGAGAGACTCTCGCTATCATGAAGGAACTCTATGTAGGATCCTATGGTGCTCACCAGTCAGGATCAAATCTCTCCCACCACATTAAGATGACATGTTACTATTTTGTGATTATGATTCCTGACATTGTGAAATTCACAAGGATGTGTTTTTGATGGTAGATTCTTTAAAACATCAACTATAATCCTTCATAATTTCTATACACCACTTATTATTCCACAATTTGTTATGTGTGATGGATGTTGTAGGGGCATATCTCCTAGTTGTAGTTATGTGAATTTAATACATCCATACATATATAAAATTATTTTCTTAATGGGATGAGGAAATAACCTTCATGGAAGTTGGGATATCAATTATCGCCAGTTTCATGAATTTTTTTATCATTACAAGATTCATTTTCCATGATATTTTATTGAATGAAAATGGAACAATATTTTTATCTTATAATATGATTATGATGTATCAATAGTATAACATAAATTCTAATAATTATTTCTCTATAATTCAATGTAAAATTGAATGGGTGAGGCATTCAATAAAAATATATCAAATATATTACAAAAAATATTAGGATAAGATAATAAGTCTCATCCAGAAACAATCATGAATGACTTATCGGCTTATGAAAACAAAACTATCATTTCTACACTAGAGACCATGTATTTGTTGATTTATGGGAAATATTACATTTTAACCATTTAATTATTATTTCCATCTCAAAAAAATTTCTATTGATAGTAAACTATCTAAAGAATAACATTCATATATGCGACTAAATGAGTTTGAATGACTCAATGAAAAAGGATATGTATGTTGCACAACCATAATGTACATCAGAACTAGAATTCTCAGTACCCCGCCAAAGGGTTTTTCTCTACTAATTCCTCCAATGATAATTGGTATTGGTTTTTAGAATCATGCTGATATCACAGAAGAAACCCCTAAATTTAGAACATTTGTTGAAAGGGCCTTATTCCATGCAGAAGGTCTACTCCAATGGGGCCAAATTATTCGCCAAAATAGACGTGTAATGCATTATTCCACCCCAACCAATATGAATTTTTCTTATGCATTACATGGTTTAATTTCCAATATGAGATTCAAATTCCTAGAAAAACAATTCAAAATTAATAGCATCAATAGGTCATGGAACAAGAAATTAAAATAATCAAAATCTACATGCCCTCGTAGAAATCCATTAAAATGCACAAAATCACCATGTTCAGGTAGCAGGAAATTAAAAAACTCAATATATCTATGTTATGAAAATAAGACATTAAACATCAACTTACACTTACGAGTTACGTTTTGTTAATCCATATGAAATTTGTACACCTTATGTGGCATTCCTTGTCTATTATGCATGAACTGTATCTGTGTAAAAGGATTCAAGTGTTGGATTTTACCATGTTAGGATTTGTTTATTCCAATAATATAATGTGAATAAAACATAATCTCATATGATACTGACATTGAAAAGTCATCCATCTTGTTTCCTTCATCTTTAATCTAGGATGTCACTTTTTTTGAAATTCATTATACAAGAGTTGGATCAGTGTAAAAATTAATGATGTGCATCCCATCTATATGTTAAAGTCAAATTAACATTTGGGCTAATAAAATATGACTTTTTGTGGAATGATTCTTATTAACAACAAGATATATAGTGAAACGTGGTTCATGATGGTTGGTCCCATCTATAATGAAAAAGTAAAAAGGCTCCAACCCTTGTGTGTGGGTAAGATATATAAATGGGATTACTCTATACAAACTAAGTATGTCTTGATTACATCCACTTTATTATAGCTAGTAATTCTTCTAGAACTAGTCCCTATACATAATCTATAATAAAAATATAAATATTCTCTATACATAAAAATAATTTATAATTTGGTAGTGATCTTTCTATATGATAACTGTGTGTGGATTGATTCACATAATATAGGACATATAGTGACACTTAGATCCTTTATTTTAAGAACATCCGTGATTTTTCATCACAAAAAACCATATGACAAAATGATAGAGATATTCTTGTATGGGATACAATCCAAATTAATATGTGAACACTCCCACATATTTTAAATCATGCACTATCACAAGGCTCAATCAACTACCCATTTTTCTCTAGTTTCTCATATAGATAAGGAATAATGTGTTCAAAAGGTACCTATAATGACATTCTGAACTATAAAATGGAGGATCATTCTATTAATTTTGAGAGAAACATTTTCTCTGCACCTTTATTTTGAATTTAGTGAAAAAATCATAGATTAATGATTTTAAACACCAATAAAACGTCCTAATCACTAAAAATTGAACATTAAGAGTGAATACTTATACTAAGAAAATAAACTATACATTATACTGTTTTCATTATGAATATATCATCCCCCTAGTAAATATGTACTAATAAATTGCATGTTTTATCACTTATCCACAAAAACGTGTTTGATACACATTTGCATAGATTTTAGGGTATTTATCCCTTTTTGAATATTACATTCACCACAAACCATCATCATAGACAAATTATCATTATTTAAACCAACCTATTCTGTGAGTTGATAAAATTATCTTAGAATCCCATATTTCATGATGCCTAGTACTCTTTGTTTCCCTTTTTATTGTATAGGTAATAGGGACTTGTCAATTCAAAAGGACCCCTCTAGGATTCACTGGGGAATAACACAACGTCTTAGAGATTGTGCATATGGTATGTTCTAGTCCTAGAGGTTACATATAGCTTAAATCAATGATATATTATCCACAAATGTGTGCTAAAAACATATGTAATTATTAATTATTGGATTTTTCCCACTAGTCCTCATCTCTTGTTAAATCTGTTATACATTTTTTTGGGTCATTCTTTCGATAAACCTTGGATTCATTCAAATTCTGATACCTAAAATGATAATAATCTGTTTATTATACTCATTATCAAATAATTTTTGTAATATATCATTATTTTACCATTTTGTTTCATGGTATGTATCTCTTATAAATAAAAAATTTCTCTAAGTCACCAAATCACTTAAGAAACCCATTTCCACGAAACAATCAATGTTTTCTATTTTCATATCTAAATAGTCATATTCCTTGAGTTCGTATTCCCTTTTTAATTTCACGAACCGTGAGAACATGACATACTGTTTAACCTTTAAATCATATTGATAATTGGGATTGACCAATCTGATATAATCCACACATGGAATTACCTGGAAAAATAATAACATCTATAAAATTATTCCTAGGGGTGTTTTGGTCACATAGATCTATTTCTATAATGTTATTAATTTAATACCACCCATCATCAAAAAATAATCCATCGTATATATATTTAACATTATTTATCTCTCATCCTTTTACCTATCTACAAAAAGGATCAATAACATAACATATTTTTATTCCTTTACATTTCATTTCCTCACGGTAAGACTTTAAGCTTCACAACACTAATTTCATTTTTATATTATAATAAAATATTGCATCGTTACATCCTAGTCACATGATGTGAAACTGCATGACATATGGTTCATCCCGAAAGACATCAATATTTATATATAGTTGGGGTTCCCATGTGTCCCCTGAAAATCATGATATCTTCAGTTGGGCTACATGGTAATAAAATCCCCTCTCCCTGTATATAAGTCATACATGTGCACGGGTATACAAAAAAGAACTATGTGTTGTTTTATTCCCATATTCTTGGATATGTAGTGACACATGGATCATAAAATTCTAGGATATGTTTTAACATTATGTAAAAAATATAAACCCCCAATTTTAATGTGGGAGTGAAAAACTCTTAGATATATATAACTATTACATTTGTCTTGACTCCTATAACCAATAGTTACATAATGAAACCCAACTCTCAAAACCATCATCTATCCACAATATAATGGAAGAAATAACTCCTCCCTGTTTATAGGTCAGACCTACGCGGGGTGTTTTCCTCTAAATCTTTTTTTTCTTGATTCCCAATCACCATATGATATGTATAAATACCTAGGTTCATTTTTTATAATCCCAGTTTCAATGAAAATAAAATTAATATATATATTTCCCCCACCGTGGGTGTGGGTTAAAACAGTGTTGGGTTTTCTTCAGTGGAGAACTATGTATGGAATGATTCTCAGTCCCTTTATAAACATAGTGAAACCTATATTTCATATTCCTATGACCAACCAAAAATTCAACCCTAAATGAGAACTATATCCACATTTATGTATATGGGACATGGGCCCATCTGAATTTATAATAGTGAAAATAAGATACTGCCATCCTTATAGGGGAGTTATATCCTCATAAAGAATTATATATAAAAACAGTGGGTGGTTTTATTATAATTAACATAGGGTATGTACTAAAATATGATATGAAATCATGGGCTCATTTTCATTATAGAATGAAAAAATACCCCTCTATACATACGGGTCTTACCATTGATGATATTTTCATATTGAACTATGCATAGCTTAATTAATTTTTCCATAGGATTTATAGAGAAACATATGTTTCGTGATCTTGTTCTCAACTGCAATAAAAATAATAATAATAATAAATATATAAGTCCCCCTCCTTGAATTGGGTTATTCTAATTCCTAAAGTTCTTCGTACGATAAAATTGTATGTCTTGATTCAAAATCTCTTTAGAAAGGTAGTTATGCCTGGATTTCACATACCTAGGCTCAAAAATATTATACCCTACATGAGAGCATAATCCATGTTGAAGCATTTGGAACATGGGCCTAGTTAGAGTTCCAAGAGAGAAAATAAGATGGCCCCATCCTTACGGGAGAGTCAAATATAAATGAAGAATTATATATAATATATATGTGTGTCTTGATTCCTATTATAAAAATATATATAGTGACATCATAATCTCAAATCATGTCCCAAGCTCAAATATAATAGGAAAAATTCCTCATCCCTTTATATGGATCAAATTTTCAATGGGAATTTTTCATATGAGAACTATGTTTAGTTTAATTCCAGGAATCACAAGATATATAGAAACCCATGGATAATTTATTTCAGGCCCACCAATGGATATCCATTTCTATTAATTATATCCCTTAATAAGAACCAAATTTTTCTATGGATTCATACTCATACCATTTTTTGTAATACATAAAAAAATTTATGAGATAATTTTTTTGATATCTAGTGTTGTAAGTTACACTAAGATAATATTAGGCTACACAAAATACCAACATGTCTTGTCGTATGTGTAACAATGTTATTGTTTTGTGTTACACATAATTTCAAGTTCATTTGACAAAATTCATTTCACACATAGCAATGATTAAGAAAACAACTAAAAGTTATTAGGTTATCTTATATCCTAGATGTTACAATGGTGAGTATGAACAACTAATTTATGAAAATAGGCCTCATACATGTGTATAGAAATAATTATTTGGTGAAAAATAGATTATAAATGAAAATATAACCCTTATTATTTAAAAAGAATGATTTTTCTTAAAAACTATTTAAATACAAATAAGTGAGTTTATGATATAATAATATCAGTCTTGATAGAATTAATTGATGAAATATATATATATATATATATAATATCCAATATAATTTTTTAATTTAATCTCATATGTTTTCTAAACATGCTATAAGAAAAAATTCAATTTTTTAGAATAAAAGAATTATTTTTCAAAAAACAAATGCACTTTTACCACCTTTTCATGGAACACCTATATCAAATCATTTGACTAACAATTTTATATATTATATTTTAAAAAATAACATTATTTATTATATGTTCGAAATACAAATTTTCTATGGATTGTTTTTTGATTTTTTATGACAGTTTATTGTTTTGTTGAATAGTAAAAATATATTAAATTTAATTGAAAATAACTATTTTCACCAATATAATTTCTAAGGTTGAATTATTTTATTTATTAGTTTTAAATTATAAATAGACTATATTTTTACTATTTAATATAATGTTTGTCATTGGAATTAATTTCACAATTAATGTAGATGTAAAAAAATTTCAATCCTTTGTAGTGTTTTAAATTTAAATATTTGTTTGTTATTCTAAGAATGAGATTTGTTTAAAATTAATTTGTAAAAAATCTATGTTTTGTATTTTTAAATCTAGATTCCATATTTGGAATCATTGTGTCCAAATTATTCAAATAGAATTATTTTATTTTTGGTCATCATGAATAGTTACATTAGTAATATTTTTCAATACGGTAAAAAGGTTAATTGTGTAATTAAGGATAAATATAATATTATAAAATTATCTTAAAACATGTCCAAGTATAATTGTATGAGTTATTTTATAGCTCAATTTTCCTTGTTTCTAAATCATACCCTTTGAATTATATTTGTATTATATTAGGCCATTTAATATATTTTATTTAAAAAAATGATAAATATGACTTACTCAAATATTAATAAACCTATCATTTTAAAAAAATAGTAAAACAAAAGAAAATTTTGATTATAAATTCTAATTTTAAATATAATATGTTATTAGTTATATTATTAATTTATTTATAATTTTTATAAAATACATAATTACTTTAAATTATTATACATTGATGATGCATAAATTATATAATTGATAAAAAACCATTAAAATAATTTGTATTAAAATGATAATAACCATTAAAAACAAAAGCACTTGAAAAAATATTATTTTCTAAGTATATCTAATTCATTTTCATACATCAGTCATGTTATTGAAATTTGGAGTCTTATAGAAATGATTATAACAATTATAATATTTTAATTATAGTGATGTTAAAGTTGTCACCTTCATGAGTTAATACATATATAATTTTTAATGTATGATTTGAAAAAAAATATTAGACTTAAAATATAAAATAATTATATTCCTAATGTTATTTTATTTACAGTTTTGAAAAAACATATAATTATATTAAATAATTACATAAAAATGTTGTAGTAATTATTTTAGTAATAAAAATATTAAATTAATGTCATTAAAAATATTAAAATAAATATAATTTGGGATAAATAATATGGATAAAAATATTTTAGATGATATTTATTCCTCATGAATATAATAAAATATTTTTTTGAGGATAAAGTATTTTACCGATATTATTAAAAAAAATAAATTTAATGGTTTCAAAATTGACACTTTGGTTATTTATCAAAAAAAATTAATATTAAATTATTTAAAAATCATATAATATTTTTAAAAATATATAAAAAATTTTATATGGTGTAAAAGGTTCTAAATTATTCATATGTGTCCTAATTGTCATCAAATAAGTATATGTTACACCATTTTAATATTGAATTATTTGTTACCTTAGTTAAAAATTAAAGATAATAACTATGTGTAAATTGAAAGAATAAGGTTCAAATTGATAGAAACAATTTCCTAAAATTTATTGTTAGATGAGATTACAACCATATATCTTATAATATTCTAAAATAAGATATTTTTTGAGGTTTTTATGGGTTTTAATTTTATTATAAATTAATATTTTTGTAGATTATAAATGTTTCCCTCATCTCAATTATAAAATCATAAATCCTCCCTCACAACATCACTACAATTTGCGAATTCATGTTTAGAAATACCCTGATCATTTCCCTTCTAAACATCCTTAGTAACATTATATAGGTGATAATATTATCAAAATACCAATTATGGTGACTTTAAATGGAGATCTAGAAGAATCTTGTTGAATTAGAGATAATCTCCTCAACTGATTCTTTCAAAATTATTTCCTCTTTTACTTAATTTTCATGTGTTGTCTCCAAGATGAGGTGTAATTTGTTTTTTCACCTTACACGGATGATTATAATTGTATAAGTAGTAAAAATATATGATTATTATAAAATGATTTTTATTTTTGCAATTATATATATATATATATCATCCACTTCCATACCATTCCACAATTAAGGGAATGATATCATCAGTCATTTGTACGTACGACCTATAGTCCCGATGAAGAGATATGATTCATTCTACATGATATTAAATTAATAATGAATATATAAATATTTAAAATGAATAAATATGATATATATTATATTAATATCATTTTTAAATTATAAAATTATAATCTAGGAAGAGGAACATTAACTTATGTAACAAAACATGTGAAACAAAATAAAGTAGTTAATACCAAAATGATAAATAAAATGTTATTAAAAAATGGGTGATAATATGATCACTTATGATATAATAAATATTACTGTGATTTTGGGACAAGTAAATGAAATTATTTAAACCCTTATATAGGAGGTTCATACTTGTATGATGTAACCCAGACATATGGTACCAGATAATTTCACAATATCATTATTATCTAATATTGTTTATATGTACGTTTCTATTGGGATATATTTATCATCCATGTCTGTGTTTCCTAAACCTGTATTCCAAAATATTCATTCTATTCTTCAATAATTTTTTAAATTAAATTTTACACTTTTTTGAATTTTTAATAAACTTTATGAGTGGAATCTTTTGACTTCTTTGATATGAGTTACTTTTGACTTATTCGAAAAAAGTATAAGAATATTTTTTTCTTTTAACGTATACATCATGAACCGTTTTTTATATTTTCATAACTCCTCATTTAACTAATTAATAATTTAAAATATTTAAGGTTATCTTCAAAGAAATTCATTTCTTTTTTAAAAAGGAATTTTTAGAAAAGAAAAAAATTTCCTAAAAGAAATGAGTTTTTCCCTATGAATTAATTTCAAGTGTTTTATCAAAATTATTTTCCATCTAAGATGGAATTATTAAATATGGTTATGTTTCACATATACTATACTTATTATGAATTTGTTATTTCTATTCTACTTATGAATTCCATTTGTTTTTCATGTATTATATTATAATGGAAATATGTTTAAGAAAACCCATTTTATTAATTAGGTTATGTTTTTATGAATGATTTAGGTTTTTGTGAAAGACATAAGAATGATTTCATTATGAGATGGCTAGGACCTATATCACCATTCAATGAATTTTTTAATGTTTTATAACACATAATGTATATATTTTATTAATGATACTTATTTCATGGTAATAATTCTATGCATAGACCTTTATTTCATGACCATAAGTTTATTCATGGACCTTGTTTTTCTTGTCCATTTGTTTATTCAATGAACTAATTTCATTTAATAATTATAATGGGTAATCCAATTACTATTTATAAATGAAAAAAAATAAATGGTTTTATTATTTCCACAATTTCATGACTTATATCAATGTTGTGATCTCATGCATTATGTTCTTTGATTCCCTTATCATTCATGTCTTATGAACTGTTAAGAAATTATTCCAGGATTTTGGATTTGTGGGGTATGATATTTTATTTTCACAATCATGTTCTAATACCATTATTTTCATGATATTCCTACATATTTCCATTTTATAACATTACTAATCATCTGAGATAACCTATTTATATGGTTTCATTTCCTTAGGCTATAAATAATGGTTTTAGTTAGGGGTTCTTAAAGGGAAGATCTTTATGGGAGATGTTGATGATCTTTCACCATATTAGAATAATGTGTTCCATGTATCTAAAGGAACTAAAATAATATTGTCTCTGGGAATATATATATTTTAAATGTATTTAGTATTCTATAAAATCAATCTAATGTTTGTTTACATCTAGTATGCATCATTAGTGGGGGTATCCAAGTGAATGATTTCCTTCTGGATACTAAGATGATAAAACATTTTCAATATCACAAGAAATATCTCTATGGATTTGTTTAGGGGTGTACATTGGGATAATTTAGAGTAAATGTTTATAATCCTTTAAATTTGGTAATAATCATGGTTAACCATTGACTAAACCCAAGATGTTAGAGATTCAAATTATGTCCCCTGGATTATATTGTTTTCCTATTATGAATTTTAATCTGACACTATTAGTTATGGGTTTTAGACAATTTTTGGAACCCAAAGGAACCTCATTATTGGTTTATGAGATTGGAAATGAAAGATGGTACTTCTGATCAATAGGATATTATGGGAACTAGAATACAAAATCTTCTTTCCATAAATAATTCTAGGCTTCCAAATAACCAAATGATTGAACAAAATTATCTTGGATCCTTCCCATGAAATATACACATTTTATTAGTTGAAAAAAATGATCCTATAGTTTCATAGAAAGGGATATATACCACTAAAAAGATGTTTTTCATTATCTTCTATTTTTAATGGAAAAAAAGAGAAGTTCGGCACTTATCTCATGGAAGTTAATGTGAATCTGTGGAGGAACTTTTTCATGAATATGTTGAAATAAGTTAAAATTCACTCTATGGATTGGAATGAGTTCATGAATTTATTTTTCATTATTTACCTTCCTTGTATCTTCATGCAAAATAGAATATTTAGGTTTCATATCAATACCATGGATATGTTAACAAAATAAGGATACTGTTCAAATGATCCTCTAAAGTCTATGGAGAAAATAGGATAAGATTTTAATTATGCTCAATGTGTGGAATGATAAATGTACGAAATTGTATTGAGGGAAATAATTAATATTTTATATGTGGGAAAGAAGGCCATCGATCATTTTATTTCAAAAATATTGGGTAATTATAGAAATCTAAAAAGAGCACAACTTCTTCATGTGAGTGTTTCAAGTGCAAGGAATATGGGCATTATGATAACCGTTGACCAAATTTAATGTTTAATTATAATGATCGATGTCAGCAATATCTTATGGAAAATGGAAATGGAAAGTCACATTTGATCATTATTGGGGATATAGAGTTTGAAAATGAGGGTTTGGAATGAATAAGTGTTTTTGTATTATAATTAGAGAATAATGTTGTGGAATTTCATTTATGGTATTATAGAATAATGAACCAACTATGTATTGGTCCACTGTAGTTTTTCCATAAGTAATTATGATAATATAATGGAAGGTACTAGTAAACATAAATAGTGATTTAGGTAAAAAGATGTTGTATTTGGAAACATCATGATTAAGGAAAGGAAAACCATCAATATGAGAATGACTATTAGATAAGGATATTTGAAAAAAATATGATGGATATGAATAAGTAAATTGGATGCTAATGATTTCATTAGAACTGAATAAGGATTATTAAAAATTGATTTATGATTTGATGGATTAAGAATAAACCATTTGGTATTTAATAATTACTAAATGTGAAAGTTTTAAATTAGGATGTACTGTAAAGATAATATATTATTATGGTATTCACATGTATCGAATTTGAAAACCATGAACAAACTTATGAGATATAAGGGATAAATGTTATTTTGATTTATTTTATCTCTTTTTGATGATTTGAATTATCTATTTTTGGTAGGATTATAATATTATCCATTTATTTAAAGAAAAATTTAATCATTAGATTAATTTTGTTAGATTCAAATATTATCTCTCAATAGGTGGACTTATACATATTTGATAAATGTTTATGGGGTTTTTGATGCCATATAGATAGATGGAATACCGTATCATTCTATTTATAAATCCTATGACATTATAATGATATTTGAATAAAAAATTCAATATATGTTCTTTGAAAAATAGCTGAATTGAAAATTTTTAGGGCTTGAACCTTAGTGAAATTGTTTTAAAATCAAGTAAGTATATCTTCTCATTCAAATTATTCAACATAAGGAAAGAGTTCATTGTGTCAAACGGTTTCCTATTATCAAAAATTTGATTATATAAATGTCCTCTTTCAATTTTATTTATTTAATGGTTTTTTATTGTTATCTTTCTCTGGATCACCCACTTTATTATGATTACGGATCTTTATCAATATCTAGGATTTTTATGCTTTTCCTTCATGCCCAAATCTTCACCTATGTTCTCCAACATAGAGATATTGTAATAATTTACAATGGGTTACTGTTATTTTCAAACTATTCCTTTTTAAATGAAAATTTTAGACATTTTTTTATGATATGGGTTTCTATGAAATAATGTTTCAATTATTAATCCATTTATAAGCCAAAAGAATTTCACGGGTGAAATTCATTATAAGGTGGTATAATGTAACGCACCATGATTTTTATGAGATATTTTTTTTATTTCCTATGTTGAATGTTGAACCAAGAAAATATAACACTACTTAATATACCAACTTATCTTGAAGTATACACAACACTATTCTTTTGCTGTGTTACAAACAATTTCAAGTTATTTTGATAGAATATATTTCATATAAAACCGAGATTATGTGAAAAAATATATGAAATATTTTACTTTATAACCAATTCATTATAATGGAATTTATGATCAAATAAATTATGAAAATATTGTTTACACATGTATATATAAATAATTCATCAGTTATAAATTTATTATAAATTAAAATAAAATGCTTTATAGATAAAAGTAAATGATTTTTTGAAAAACTATATGAATACAAATAATAAGCTTTTGAAATAATAAAATAACTATTTATGGATTTTATTAATGAAATATATATTTAATATATGAAATATAATGTTTCGAAATAATTTTATATGTTTTATATACATTATTTAAGAACAAATTCATTTTTTGGATAAAAGAAGTATTTTTCAAAAATATTCATTTTTACCTGCATTTGATAGAGCACCCATATTAAATAAATTTCATTTAATATTTATATATTATATTTAATAAAAAAACACATTATGTGTAATTGGGATATAAAAATTTACTTTGGTTGAATTTTTGATCTTATTATGATAAGTTTCATGTTTTGACGGATAGTAAAAAATACTATATTTTAATTGAAAACAAATTTTTTCTTCCAAATAAATTATATCATAAAATTGTGTTATTTAATGATTTATATGTTTAAATAGAGAATATTTTTATTAGTTAATATAATTTTGGTCATTGGAATTTATGTTTCCATGAATTTAGATAAAAAACATTACAATCTTTTGCAATGTTTTATCTTTTAAAACAAGTTTTTGATTCCGATGATGGGATTATATTTAAATTAATTATTGAAAAATATGTGCTTTGAAATTTGGAAAATAGATACCATATTTTTAATCAATGGGTCCAAATTATTTACATAACTTTCATTTATTTTTTTTATTATGAATATTTACTTCAGTAAGTTTTATTAATAAGGTAAAAAAGTAAATTTGGTAATTAAGGGTAAATATAATATTATAAAATTTTACAAACACATGTCATTATATAACATGATGAGTAATTATAGACATAAATTATAGTTTGGTATAAATGGTACCATTCATATTCCACTTGGATTATATTGGAAAATTTAATATATTTTATTTAATAAAATGTTTAATTTTCCTTACTCAAATTATCCTAACAACACCATTTTTAAAAATTGGTCATGCACAATCTAAATTCGAATAAAAATAATAATTTTAAAGTTAATATTTTTTTATTTATAATGGTAATTTATTTTTAATTTTTAATAAATAAATAATTACTTTAACAAATTATACATTGATGATGTAGAAATTATTTAATTGATGAAAAATCAATATAATAATTTTTCTTAAATTGAAAAAAACCATTAAAATATTTAAAACATGAAAATTCATATCGGCCAAGCCTATCTAGATGATAATCATCTATGGTTCGAGTTATTGACCATTTAGAGTCATATTGAGAATATTATGACACTAATAGTATGTTATTTAAAGCGATGTTAAAGTTGTCGCACTAATGTTTTAATACATATAGAAATTTTAATGTAAGATTTTACAGAAGAAATATTAGAATATCAGTAATATTTTTAAATAAAGATGAAATATATTTTTGTTTAATTATTTTTCTTTATACCAAATCAAATAATTACAATTAATAATTACACAAAACTGATGTAGTAATTATTTTATTAATTCAAATATCTAATTAATGTTATTATATTTGTTAAAATCATTATAATTGGGGATAATTAATATGTTCAAGGAATTTTCTAGATAACCTTTACCCCTTTGGGATAAAATAAAATATTTTTTATGAGGATACAATCTTATCGTGATATTGAAAAAAATCAACAAATTGAATAATGTCAAAATTGACATTATTGATTGTCTATCGAAATAATGTATTATTAAATTATTTAAAAATAATAAAACAATATAAAAAATTATTAATAATTATCATATGGTGTAATTAATTTGACCTCAAATTTAATCAAATAAGTAAATATTACACCCTTTTAATATTGAAGTATTTTTTACCTTACATAAAAATTAAATAGAATAACTAGGTGTTAATTAAAAGAATAAGGTTTAAATTGTAAAAAAACAAGTGTAAAATTTATTGTTTCATGATATTTAAAAATTAAATCATCTAAAATTAGAAAAAAAAAATATTTTTTTAGTTTTATATATGATTTTATTTTATTATAAATTAATATTTTTAGAGATTCCATGTGTGACCCTCACCTCAATTATAAAAGTGAACATCCTCTCTCACCACTTCACTTCACATTGAGAAATAAACCTCATCCATACCCTACCCATGTACATTATAATCATATTTAGTTACATTATAGATGTTTTTTTATTATCACATGACCATATCTATAGCCTTTATGAAAAGATATAGAGGAATCTCATCAAAGAAGACATAATCTCATCAACCGATTCTTTCCAAATTATTTCTTCTTCTACATCCTATTAATGATGTTTATACATTATAATGTAATAAATGAAAAATAAATAATATATTAATATATTAATATGATTATGTTTTTACCATATTCCAGCTTCTATATGTCCTATATAAAAATAAATCACCAAGCGTGTGTTTGTATGACATGTCGTCTCCACGTCGTGGTGTAATTTGTTTTTCACCACCACCATACCTGGATGAGTATAATGATACAAATAATAAGTACATATGATTATTGTAAAAATTATATTGATTCTATAATAATATATATACTATCTTTATCCATACCTTTCCACAATTAATGGAATGTTATCTTCACTTCTGCGTTTATACAAAAAACTGTCTCCAGGATGCGATGACATTCATTCTACATGATCTTAATTAATGAATAATTTTTTAATTGTTTATATTGAATATATATGATTAATTTTATACTAATATAATTTTGAGATTGATATTACTACAAACTAAGAAGAGTAATATGAACTTATCCGACAAAACATGCAAAATGAAATAAAGTAGTTAATAATAGAAGTACAAGTAACAATCCTATTAACAAACACGTAATTATATGATCACATATGATATGATAAAAATGAATATGATTCTTGGAAAAGTGAATGAAATTATTTAAACCCTTATTCAGGAGGTTCATACATGTACGAAGGATCCCAAACCTAAGGTAAGCGATAATTTCTCAATCTCATTATTATCCATTATTGTTTATATGTATGGTTTTAGATGGGTATATTTATCATCCATATCCATTATTCCTAAATATGTATTCCAAAATATTATTTCTATTATTCTACAATTTTTTAATGTAAGTTTTACAATTGGGTGAATTTTTATTAAACTCTATGAAATTAATATTTTGTCATTTTTGATAGGAGTTATTGTTTACTAAATCAAAAAAAGTATGAAAAGGATGTTTTCTTTTAACATATTCTGTATGGAATGATTTTTACATTTTCATAATTTCTTATTTACATAAATATTCTATTAGATTATTTCAAAGTAATATTTAAATAAATTTATTCTCTTAAACTTTCGTGGGATTTTATGAAATGAAAACCTTTTGAATAAGAAATGTTCATTTCCCCAAGATTTAATTTCAAATTTTATTTAAAAATTATTTTCCATCAATGATTGCATTATATAAAAGTGATATTTTTTAATTAAACTATCCCTATAATATTTTTATTGTGTTTATTCTATTTAAAATTCCTATTTTATTTACATGTATTATGTTATGATGGAATTATATTTTTAAAAAACCCCATTTTATTCCTTTGGTTATAATGTGATGAGCAATTTATTTTTTTGTGGAAGACATAATAACGATTCCATTACGAGATGGGTGTGACCTATATTTCCCGCCAATTAATTGAGTAATGATGGATAAATCATTATATCTATATATGATATTCCAGAACCTTATTTCATGTTCACAATTCTATTCCTAGACCTGGCTATCATGTCCATAATTTTACGCATGGAACTAGTTTTTCAAGTCCATATATTTTAGAATACGAATGTTTTCATATTCTATATTAAATGAGTGAATGTATTATTATTTATACATGTTCACTATGTTACACATTTATGTGTATTCCAAAATTTCTAATATTATGTTATTATTATGATCTCAGGGATTATGTTCTCTGATTCCCTTACGATTCATTTCTTATGAACTGTAAAAAATTGATTTGATGATTTTTGAAATACAAGGTAAAATATTTTATTTTCACTATCATGTTCTCATATACATATTCTAATGATATTCCTATATATTTCCTTTTTTATAGACTTACTTAGTATCTTAGATCACCTCTTTATATTTTTTTTCTTCTACTTATAAATAAATTTTTTTTGTTTGGGGTACTAAATGGGAATACATTTTTGGGATATTTTGAGGATCCTTACCAAAATTAGAATAATGTGTTCCATGTTTCCTAAGGAACTAAACTGATATGGTATTTGGGAATCTAAAATATTAATGTAATAAGTATTCCAAAAAATATATGTAATTTCCTCATATGTCATTCTTGTTTCATTAGAATATTACCACATATATTCCCTAGCATGCACTCATTCATGCCTTAATCCACTCCCTATCTATCACTTTTTTCTCCTGTTGAACATTCTTGATGTGATCTTGGGGAACTAGGCATGACACTATGAAAAAAGTGATTGAGGAGTATTCATATCAAATTAATTAAACAATATCCTAGTCACATGACATAAAATTGAAAAAATGTCCTTATCACAATACATTACACATCATGATAAGCGAACTTCACATTGTATAGATAATCCCCTATAAGGGATGTGTTCTCAGGATGTCATGTTTTATCCATGGGCTATGAAAATATTCAAATACATGTTAGTATAGTATGCAGGGTACTCAAACGCTTCTTGAATCTTATGTAATTTTTCAGAAAACAACATAACTATGATATCAAAATTAACACTAATAAATTCTATGAGTTGATAAACATATCATGGAAACCCGTGAACCTTGATATAATATTATCTTGGTTTTCCATGTAAAAAATTATCCATATGAACTCGATAACCATAAAGAACCCCAGGAGTATTTTTTTGGTGAATTACACAACACCTGTGAGTTCTTTCTTATGGGATTTTTTGTCAAGAAAAAAGGGACCCCTTACATCCAATTGTTACTATCATACATACACTGGATATATGATTCATCCATTATTAATGTTTAAACAATAAGCACTAGTCTCTGCGTCCTATTTACTCTAATATTATTTTGTAATTATTTCAAAATTCTATTACCTAGATATTAAATAGGTTTTCGGAACACTCAATGTTTCGAGTAAGTACATCACACTCATTTTCAAATAAATATTTTTGATTTGTATTCCTATAATCCTTTAATTTCATGGAATGAAAATTCCTTGAAGACACGAATTTCCTAAGCTACCAAATAATGATAGAAATTATATGACTTTATATATTTATAATATCTAATCAACACCAACCATACATCTTGGTTATAAAAAATTAAAATATATGAAATAGTGTCAGTCATGTATTGTCCAGAAACTATTTATAGGATATTGTGATATCTATGATATCCCTAAATCAATGTATTTATCAAACTCTTCAATTGCATACTAGGATTGGAAATGAATCCTCATATTCCCTATGTATGAGATCAATTTACATTGACGATTTTAAAGGAGAATTGATGGAAAATTATTACTGAGGGTAGATAGAAAATTTTTCCCCACTTATATATAATCTTGATTACTACATGTATTCATCCTTATGATTAAAATAATTGTCTCGATTCTTATTTCTATAGGATACCTAGTTACGACCAGGATCCCTAATCTTGGTGAAAACCATAATATTCAAAATATAAATTCCATTGTAACATGTGCATGAGTTATATCTTTTAATGGTGGATAATAAATTATTTATATATATGTTATCCATTATTCTTGTTCATATTAGATATGTATTTTTGATCAAATCACCTACCATGAAGCCCAACAATGAATTAAAAATTACACTCCTACCATATTTTTTTAACCGTTGAAGTGATAATTAAAATCCATGATAGATTATGATAATTTATAAAGTAATTGATTATTTATACACATGGTATTGGTCTTTTCAGTTGAGTCCACACAGTTACTATTCATTTATTGAAAAGTGGACCCTCTCATCAAATGATTCTTATCTATGTGGAGAGCCAAATGAGAACTACAAATGTATTGATTCTTGGTGTAACATGACATGAACTAATGCCCTTGATCCTTCAAACACATCCCCATCCAAAAAATCAAATAAAATATTCCCTTTAACAGTTTCACACATAATATAGATATATGAATAGGTATATCTTTATTATAGATAATGGTAGAATGATTCATACACTTAAAAATGGTTTTGAAAAACCAAGTAATGAAAACTACCAAAATTACAATTATGTCCATTCCACCACTAAAAAATTCCTGGTGTCTCTAGGGATCTAATTAATTATTTATATCTTATTCCAACATTATTATACATGATATCTAATAACATTGAGGATCTCTTAATCAGATAATGTTAAATAGGCTTCTAGTTATGTCCTTGTCACATGATGTTAAACTGCATCATAGGTTCATAAAAGCTTTATAATGTTAAACTGTGTATATCATAATCCATATTCACACCTAATATAAAAACCATGAGATAATTATCTTCTTCATCCCCTGTTTGGGGGTGCTTCCATCACCATTATCAAAACCAAAATCCCTAAATCACACATCGCTCCTTTAACATCCCTTCTTTTTCTTAAAACATCCATAATCCATTGAAGTAATAAAATTTCCTTATGTTTGACCATGTAGAATTCAAATCTTCATAAGGGACAGTAACCCATCAACCATAGTTATTTTGGCCTTGTTATAAGGGCCTTAAGATACTTTTGATCCCTAAAATCATTTCATTAGAACCTGTCACAATAGTGTTATTTACCATCATCCTCAAAATGATTGTCTCATACCATCACTTGTAATTAGAAATTTTCAATCCATTATTTACCTCACATTCACACCATCTTGTCAAAGGAGTTTATATTTCTCTTGAATTTAGGAATTCTAACTATGTTATTGTCTAAAATTATTTCGACACCAAGCCCATGTGAATCTTTAATTTAAAATTTATGCACTCTGGTTCAAATAATATAACCATAAACATTATCCCCAGATGGTCTAAATTGTAATACAATAAAATTATAGTAATATTGGAAAAAAAAAATTTGGTTGAAAACCCATAAACGATAGTCTACGAAATATTCAATTTTCCACTCTAAATGAAATTACACCCAAATTATTATTGAAATGATATATAATTAATATGAAATTACACAATTCTCACAGTGACCATCTCATTATCCTATTATAATTGGATTAATTATCATAGGACCCATTTGGTATAAAAAAATATAGAGTAATGAATTGTTACACACCCTTCACAATGAAAATGTTTTCATTGCATGAATGTATAACTTATAGGGTTCTTTAACCCTTCATGAATATTAAATTTCTCATAAACCACCTTCATGTATTTTATTTATGAGTTGATTACCACAAATTTCTTACGATGATACAATTCTACTAGAATCCCATATCCTTCAGTAATTTATCTTGGTCCCCCATTAAAGTATAGCTAATAGGGATAGAATGATCTGAATAGACCCAGCCAAGATTCAATGGTGAAACAAAATTCCTTAGACATTGTTCCTAGAATAAATTTTTGGTCCTAGAGGAGAGGAATCAATTATATCCTTGAGATATTCCATTAACTATCTGTGATTATATTATCAAATATTAGAAAAGGTTGAATTTTACCCATTAGCATCCATTATCAGTTGACTCAAATTTTTCAAGGTCCCAATTTAAAATTCCAATACCACAATATTCAAGTGGATTCGACACACTCAACATTATTTCACTATGTAATATACCCATTCATGGATTAGGGGTATGGTACTAAATTCTCAATCCTTTTGAAAACCATATTTGTGTGAACCAAAATCACATGATATAGAGAATAAGATTCAAAGCCATGAACCAAGCATCCCCCAAGATTCCCAAACCCTCCTTGGATAGTCATCTATCCATACCCTAATTTACTATAAAATTTTTTTAATCATAAAAAATATTACACATACCTAAGAGAGAATCTATGACCACTATCTTTGGCCATTTATATTTTGGTTCAACATAAGGTAATTAGACCCATTAATGAAAGGCATCACAGCTTTAAAATAAGGGGCCTCTGATCATTATGATCCCTACAAAAATTCTTATTGAACATGACATCTCATGGTGTTTTTCGATTGTTCTCAACATATCTTCCCCATCATATTACCTCTAATTAAAACACACTGCATTGTGAATTTAAATATCCCATAACATATCTAAACGTGTGGATTTGACATCCATGAAATCATTTCACCATTTTCCATACCAATTATATGAAATGATACCAAAATTCTTAACAACTTATGAATATCTATAATTCATGTTATACAGGGTGTTTGGTGCACTCATGAATATCCATCATGCAAAGGATGTAAAATTTCCACACCATTCTCGAATATTCATCATTAAAAGGATGAAGGGTGTTAGGACCTGTCATGAATACTATTCCTTCATAACCCTTAATAGGAGGTCCAAGAAAGAATACCCTAAACTATATCAACATCATCTCCAATAAATAAGAATGTAGACCATAAAATCATATACAATATAAAAACCCCTAAATTACAGCAACAACATGTCTAATATGGATGACTATAAATTAAATCAATTTTAGTTCCAATTTAAAATACTAATAACTATAATAATATTATGTCCAATCTTGAATACCCAAAACTACATCAACAACTAGTCCAAGATAGAATACCTTAATCTATATCAAAAAAAGATCAAATATAGATGACTATAAATATAGAAATAGAATTTTTGTGATAAAAGAACCTAAATTATATTAATTTTATTGTTTATGAGGCATTAAACTACCAAATTAAAGAGAAACAACACTAAAGAGGATGAAATACCACAAAGGGAAACCTATGATAATATCAAGTCTCTCATTGATAGACATATACATTGTGTGATATATGATATAATAATAACATATGAAATGGAGAGGCCAGAGAACATTCTTGGATGAAACCCATTAAATTGAACCCCAAGTGAAAATTGATTCTCTACCTAATAAACCTCACCACTAATGTATTTGGAAAAAGTATTGATTTAAATCATATGAAATTTAAATCATACAAGGCCCTATATCTAGACCTATAAAAATCATGTAGTGGTCATTGGTACATTTAATCATGAAAAAATTGGAGCACTCTCCCTTTGGGAAATATTTACACAAATTGTCTTCTTTGGAGTAGATAGTGATGAAAGGATTCTAAAAAATACATAAATAAGGATGATTAAGTTGTTAATAATTGATGTGAAATTCTCATGAGTGGTATTTTTCATTTTTTAATTTGAATTCATGGTTGGATTAAAATTATATTATAAAAATGTGGGATGTATTATATAGTAGATTGGATAATTTGGTGATGAAATGTCAAGAAAATGATGGAAGAAATAATGTAAGATAAAAACATATGATGTTAAAAATATGTCTTCATTGACAGTGTAAAAAATAATGAGGAATTTGTATTGTGAATGGTATCTCCTATGTTTCCCTAGAGTACATACAACATTACCATTTTAAAAATTGTTATTCTGAGTTATCTAGATTTTATAGGAAAAAAATAGTGTCATAAAATGAACTCTTAACTTTTGTTGAATCCAATTATTCTATCACTTCCAATATTTAATTATCCTCATTCAATTGTGAAATCTCATGATACTATTTTTGAGTGGTGTCTAGTAATAATGATTCCTTCAAAAAATCATCCTTCACATGAGAAATTAATGATTCGTGTTTCATTCTGTATTTGGCCATGTTTCCTATTCAATCACCCCGGTTGGATGTTTTTTGATTCTTTTAATACAATTCATCTTAGTCATACCGCACAGATTGATGAAGAAAAGTATTTTATTCAATGTCACATAGACCAGTCTCATGATTGGATATTTGATTGCATTCAAGGGTGATTTTTAGTGTTATTCAATATACTATATAGTAGTTAATGTCAACCCCTATTTAATGAAACATATTTTGGAGGATCTTACCTTGAACGTGAAATTCATTCTAAGGGGAATCTTGAGAAATAAGGCATGAATCTCATTCCAAATTTTTTTCAGGTCATCCCACTCTGAGTTTCCATTTCATAATGTGCCTCTTAATGTGAAAAATTAAGATACTCTTATTTAGGTAACACGTATTTTGAGGGAAGTCCATACGAAGAAAATAAATAATTAAAAACATGTGTCTTAGGGTACACTCCCATCGTCAATGTAAAACCCTTCCAATCCTCTAGTTGGAGTATCATTGACTATGTGTAATTATGGGCCTCTTTCCATGATAAATCCTACCACTTTATTATATCAATGATTGTGATGTAAATGGTTTATATTTTTAAGGATTCATGAGACATAAACTAGTTCCATCATGTTTATGAATAATGAATTTAGAGAGGAATATGGTGTATCTATCTATTGAAATAGTCATCTCAGCACAGTAGATGGATAAGAATCCATCCATGCCTGAGAAAATTCTCAGGATAGATAATTTGAATAATTAGTGGATGGAAATTAAATCTTGGAATTTTTATCCACATGTACCAACATCATCAAGAATGGAAGTATAAAAATAGGATGTTGTTCCTCTCATACACTAGTAAAAGTGATGGAAAAACACATACTGAATAACATAGAACTTATGAGAGAATATGAAAGGGGAATATGGTTAATAGATTATTATTTACTCTAAAATGGTTGTAATAACCCCATAAATTAAGGAAACATTATATGACCTCTCATCAAGGGAACTATGTTTTTCATCAATGATCAAAAAGGACCATGTGAGTTATAGAAAAATAATTAATAAAATTATGTTTTGAAAACATACTTATAGATTCATGGACATCTAAAACATTTCCTCAATGATAAATGAATTTATTACTAAAGGGAGGAACATGGAATAAGTTATTTAAATAGAGTTTTGGTAATCATGGATACAAAAGTACTCTCCTATCTTGAAAAATATAAACTGAAAGGGGTTATGTTTCAATTTAGGGGTGTCTCCATGAATATTATTTTAATGAAGATAAAAAATAAGAGAAATGGTTTCATACATGTAGGGTGAGAGGTTTTCCTTACTCTAGAAAAGATTCCTTCACTAAAGTGCCGAACAAAATTCCAAGACATGAGTCCCTATTTGGGATAATCCATCTATTAGGAAACATTGTACAAAAATATGGTAATTGAAAATTTGGAGATACATATAGTCTCACCAAATATCCCCATGAAGCATGTTCTCTAGCCTCCATAATGTTCCACTATGATTTGATGCTTTCCCAAACATGCTATGATTGATAATGGTGAGTACATATGGAATTTGGTAATTTATTTCCTAAATAAATAAATATACTAACATAATCCTTGAATTAAAATAACATCCATAGGTTTATCACTGTCTTCAGCCTCTCCTTCACAATGGTAATCATATCAGGATCCAAAACATTAGTCTATTTATGTTTTTCCAAAAAAAATACTAGGAAGAATTCGGTATACATATCTATTAGGGGATGTAATCTTCTATGCTGATTGATGTCCCATAGGCTGATTCCCACTATATTGTGGGAAACGTTAAAAAATTGGTTTAAAAACCCATGTCTAATAAATTCTCTATGGGGTTTTTTTTGAAGATTGATTATGAATTGAGAAATACATGTCACCTTGTAGTGGTAGATGGAATGCAGTTGATCTGAAAATTTTCAAATCTATGCTGATCCTATAATGGACTTCCACATTCCTCAAAAAAAAATATTACCATGGAATAATCCCATTTTGAACTCCATTTTAATTTTTTATTAACAAATGACGAGACATGTATATTTTTGGATCTCTTTGAATTCAGTATATGAGAGTGACCAAAATCATCGAAGACTAGAAGGGGTGAGTCAATATGAAGGATGCTTCTTGGAATGATGCCCAAATCAATTTGATATGCTAGGAGAAAATTGCATGGACTTATTAAAAGTAATATGAATACCATATATATGGAAGATTGGGGTTAGATGAAGGAATGAAAATATTATCCACAAAATGAAGATATGTAGATACAGTCCATGCCACATGGGTTAGTCATAAAAATAAATAAAAATAGACCCTTTGAAACTTATTTTTAGAAAATAGTCAATATCATTGTTGGAATTGGGATTCAAAGTGATTGTTTTTATAATGATCAAGACCCCAGTAAACTAAATATGGTGGTTAATTTATCACACTCGAATAAGATACAAGAAAATGCATCCTAAAGTACTAAATAATTTATTAGGCTTGGTAAACTAGATACAAACATTAAATTCACATTTCAATTGAATATTTAAAAGACTCAAAATATTTCTATTGAAAACTCCATTATTCTTCATATATTACAACTACATATATATTTGAAATAGTTCTTAGTATCATTGGAAAAATAAAACGCTAAATAGGGGTGATATTAGATTATCAGTATGGGTAGGTTTATAATGGAATCTATCATGAATAAATAAAAATAATAAATATTTAAATGAAAATAACTAATTAATATGGAATTTAATAAATAAATTGTGCATAATATGGATGAAATAAATGATGATCAAATAAATAAATATAAATAATAATATGATCATTCAAAGTTTCTATGTATATTTTTACTAATTGAATAATCACATGGAAATAAAAAGATAATATCATGATGAGGGAATGAATACTATCAGACATGTAAAACAAACATTCAAGACCTTTCATGAGACTGTTTAAATTTCTTGGTTGAAACCTGTAAAAATTATCCAAATCATTTCTCTCATAAGACCTATTGATTCATTGAGGTTAAATCTATAAATAGTCCACTCCAATCACTTATTAGGTCCAATACATTCTACTTTTAAAATTTTAGAAACATAATCACAAAAAAGAATCATATTATAATACTAACATATGAAATATAAATACTTAAATGACTAAAATACACATCATCACAAACGGTCCAATTAATAGGTGAATGGTAATAAAATTTTACATCATTGAAAGAACCTATCATAAACCATCAATGTAATTAACAAGAATAATATGAAAACCACATATCTCAATTTTATCTTATGTATTATGAAGGATTGATGTCTTTGATGAATTTAAATACCATAAATTGATATTAATTTTTTTGAGAAAAAATAAACTTTTTACTATGAAAATAATATAAAAACTAAAATATCACAATTTTTTGGAAAATAAATTCTTTGAAAATATTACATGACACTTAAAAAATATTTACGTAATCATTTAGTGGTTATGAGAATAATAAATTTTGTTTATGTTGTACACATTAAAATATAGATTCCATTCACCTTTTTATGAAAATCCAAAAAGAATTATTTTGAAAACGACATGAATATCTCTTTTTGTTTTTTTAATAAACACAAAATGGATACATTTTCTATCATTAAATCATTTTAAAAATGTTGAAAA
The DNA here is from genome assembly GCA_963277665.1 of Viscum album. Classification (NCBI taxonomy): domain Eukaryota; kingdom Viridiplantae; phylum Streptophyta; class Magnoliopsida; order Santalales; family Viscaceae; genus Viscum; species Viscum album. The sequence continues at coordinate 738,913,035 of OY728122.1, forward strand.
TATTTTAATAGAAAATAATTTTGATGATAAATGATTTTCAACCGAAGAGAAAAATAATGTCTCATTTCCATGAAAACAATTTCGAAAACATTTTGATTTAAATTGAGTGGAAAATGGAAAATGATTGGGAATATCATTGATAATTTTAGGAGAATAAAATGGATTATGATTTATATATAAATATCAAATATTCCCCATAGTGTGACTTATACAAAAACAATCCTGAATAATAAACAGATTGTGAAATAAACTCTTACCACATTGGTAACATTTGAATTATAAGCCCAATGAAAGAAATATTATGAAATTAAACATTAAATAATATCTAAAAATATATATATTTTAGTCATAACATGAAAAGAGAATTATATAAATCAAACTTTTTATTTTTTGTTGAATATGATGTACGTCTAATAGAAGTAAAAGTGACACGAGAAAACCTAACCCGATGTTTGAATTTATTTCTATGCTCCAAAACATAATGAAAAATAAATATAGGTTTATTATAATTATATTATAGAGCCATATCATATATTTCATGCCATATATGATTTACATATTGTATTTTATCACATGTTTATTGATAATTCTTGAAAAAAATCACCCTTTCAAGTGATAATTTAATCAATTTCCATATATGTATTAGTTCAGTAATTTTTGTCCTTGTAATTTGATCATTGTTAAATAATCTCCATAATGATAAAAATAATATAAATATGATATTTATTCCTTATATTGTTATTTATAGTAATATATTAACATTAGATATATGAAATGTTATACACAGTTGATAGAGATGGTAAGATGTACTTATGTGTGAACATTGTTTACATTTCTATCGATGGTTGAAATAGAAAAAAAATTAATAATAATTACCGATTATGGAATAATTAATATGTCATAAATACAATTTATATCAGTTAAATACTTCTTTTTTAGCTTCCATATAAAATTAAAATGAAAAATATTTCACGTCACTCCATGACGCTCTAATCCACAAATGTGCATAAGAAATGACATTATTTTCCAAAGGTTATGAAGATAAGAAGTTATATTTTATATTATAATTCCAAAATTATTTCATGATTCTAAGTATCACATAAAATACATAACATTACCCCTAAAAAATTTCATTTAAAGCATATGTGAAAAACAATTCACATTGTTCTACTAGGAGACAGGCCACCGTACACATGAGTGTCGTTGTCATATCCCAAAAAGGATTGAATTTAAGAAGGTATATAAGATAACATAACTATATGATTATAATTTTATAAATAATATGTTCTTCCAATATTAAATCCATGAATATATAAAACTTTTAATGGTGTTGATGTATATAAAATGACATCATTTTGTGTGGTAGTACACTTATGTACACAATATTGTCGGTTTTGTCCAATATGATAGATTTATAGATTGATATAGGATATTAAAATAACCTAATAAAAAAATTATATGGTGGAAAATGGTGTTATTACATTATATTATCATACTAATAATTTTTAATCTTCTTCAAAGAGAACCTTTAGGTTTATATCCAAATCCTTCATAGGTGGGATTCACAATAAAAAGAAAGACTCTATTATTTGGGTAGATAATTTTGGAATTTCTTTTCAATTCTTATCCCAGACAATAGTTTTTTTATATTATAAATTGGAGGATATTATGTGGATTTTATTTTGTGGGAGCAGAAAGACTAGATTTTCTTAAAAGATAAAGTGAAACCATCATTTTTCTCATGCGACATGACATGAAAATGGTTTATTGAAGAATATTAGGGATTATAGGGTTTTAATATTTACATATAATTATTTTTCAATATGTCTTTTTTTTATAATAATATTCTTAGTTTGACCACCTACAAACCCATTTTTACCTAAATAACAAAATTTTATTTTATCTATTTTCACTATTCATTTTCATCAGATATTCTATTTAACATATTGGACCATATAAAATATTGTAACTCTATATATAGAATAAATTAATCAAAAATCTAACAATAATTTGAAGAATTCAATTTAAAATTAAACTATAGACATGATATAAGATATGTTTTCCAAATATAAAATTTCCACTAGTATAAAATGTTTCAATATCAAAAATTATTTTAAAATAAATTACAATTAAATAAATCATTAAAAATTTTATATCATTGAACTAATTTTACATTAAAACAAATTTACTGTATATTTTGAATTTTTAAATAATTTAAAATTAATGGCATTTTTTGAATAAAAAATTTTATTTTCACTAATCATGAGAAAACAATCTTTTTTTAAAATTAACAATAATACAACCAAAGATAATTTTATCATGTCGATTTAAAAAAAGTTTATTTTTAAAAATATATTTAAACGAAATTAAAAATTAATTTAAATAATTTTTGAAATGCATGACTAATCTTCCATTTAGAAAAATATATTTATCAGAAAACTTTCCATTCACCTTAAAACGATCTTTATTTCATTTATTTTAAATAGTTAACCATTTAATTTATTGTATACGTGTTAAAAACATATATTAATGTTAATTTTTTTATTAATATTTGTACCCTCCAACATAATGAATCATTTATGATGGTCAAGTGTAAATAATGACATTTTTATAGAGTATCATGTGTTGTTTAAACACGGTGTAGGGTTCACTAAAATCTATCTAATATATTTAATTAATTTAAAAATAAACTTATTGAAAAGTATCAAGGTGTTATGTTCTCTTATAAGCTCGTAGTTTCATGTCACGCATTCTATCGAACATGATTTTCCTCTTTTAGAATCTTATGGTGTGACATTCTACCCCACTGAAATAAATTATGTCCTCATAATATAATCTTCATATCACAAATTAAGGGTACGAAAATTGAAAATAACATTTTTTTAAACACACATAGCAAAAAGGTCTAATAAAACAACCTTTTGATAATAGGGAAAATGGTTCACAAGGGTCATCTAGAATAACACATAACTATGTATGCAATTATAAGAATATTAGTTGGAAGTAAAGATATAGACATTGAATAAATGCTTACAAAATTATTGAGATTATTAGAGATCATTAATCACAATAATGTGAGTGATAAATTGAAATTTAAAAACCTCAAAATCATAAATAAATAATGATTTGAAAGGATAATTGATTTATCTACTACTAATATTATATGATAAATATTTTTGGGATCCTTTTCCTAAAGATGAGAAATTATTTTATTATCATGATTGATAATACCAAAAAATTTACAAGCATAAAATATTTTTAGGAAAAAATTATCCTTTGGTTTTATATCATTTTTTAAACATTTTAATTAATATAAAAGATAAATTTTTTATTCATAATGTATTTAGATTAACATTTAATAGATCATTTCCACAAAAAAATAATTCCATGTCATTCCTCATATCTCTGAATATTTTCGATGACAATAATGGTTTGAAAACGTAATACAATAATACTCAAAGTTAAACATAATCCAATCCATAATTAGATAACCTTATCACTTATACAATTTATTTTTAACCAAATCCAGTGCATAAAACATTATGAAGTGAGGTCGTTAAATAAACATTATATTCCAGAGACAATATATTTTGGCTTTTAATATCACATTACAAATATTAGAATACCTTATTCAGCAAAAAAAATAATGTAGACAAGAATTCTTCACAAAAAAATCACAGATTATAGAATATATTCTATAAATCCATACATACAGTAAACCCCTGCAAAGATAACATAAGCCTTCAAATCAATAAAAAATTTAATGGTCACCAATAATATCCCCAAAACATCACATTATAATTATTACGTCAACAGAGATAACATGTAAAAGGTTTTATTCTCAAGAACATGTGTTTTCCATGAAGTTTCTCATGCCACAAAATCAATTTTATTGGTCATTTTTACCCTTCAACATATGATATAAAATTCATAAAGAAAAATAATTGTAGTAAAATACTAATACATTTAATAATTTATAAAACAAAATTATAGTTGATATTAATACTCCTATAAAATAACCATTGAATTCTAATTCAAAATAATATTAATCACTTCACTTCATTTATAGTAATATAATATATTTTATATTGATCCTTTAGCATCTTTTTATGTTTATTTGATTGATTATTGGGTATTCGTTTTTGTAGTTCCCCATATACTTATAGTTGAAGAATGTAATATTGGAAACATGTTATTTACACTTGGAATCATGATTATGATTGAATTTACCTCCAAACATACTAAAAACACCCATTCATTTCATGTATGTAATACGTTGGTTCCTTCTATAATAATTACATGGGGGAAAATACATATTTCACTCTTTACGTTTATTCTAATTTTTTTATTCTATACTCTTGTTTTCATAGACCCCTTAAATTCCATAATATGTGGAGAATTGTTTCCCTATGTTTATACCACATTATACTATTTTCTTGTATAATACATATGTTTTATGAATCCAGTTACATTTGAATAATTGGTTTAATAAACCAATTAATTGGAAAATCATTCCCTTTGAGTTATGTTCATATTCGATAGCATGACGTTAAAACCTAGTAAACTTGGATTCATAGATATCAACACTTTCATTATACTTTTGTATTATATTTTGGAATTTTAATTCCATATCTACATATTACACATATTGATAATACTTTTCCTAGATGTGTCCTTAAAAATCATTCCATTCTATGTTTTCTACTTTTTTCCATCCATAGCGTTTTGAATCAATGACTACTATTGTTCAATATCCCATTAAATAAGATTAGGTTCAGTGAAATATTTACCTATTTCATTATTTCATGAATAAATAAATATATTCTCTTAAAGAATTTTTCCATTTCTCAGTAACAAAGAGATTTGTAGTCCCATTGAATTATGGGTGTAGTTGACACAAGTATTGGTTTAATATTATTAGAAAATGTAGGGGATTAGTAGGTTTCTCAATATATGAATGATTATTGCACATAACCTGATCCAGGTACCCCAATATAGATATATTTTCTTCAATTCAAAATATATATCTAGTTCAAGCTATATTAACTTTTAAAAGAGGTAAGTCCCTACATGGAATCCCTGCATTTATATGGTTCATGTTCCTTCAACATAGTGCTTTAAAAAATCATACTATATTAGGTTATATCATTACGAATCAAAAATTTCAATCCCAATACTAGTGAAATACATTATATAAAACGAAAATTATCACAAAATCATAAACATGGTTACTTTGGGAATGTTATTAAAAAATAAAACACTTGATAATGGTATATAAATAAAATATGAATTATCCTATTTAAATCCATAGAGAGTTTCAAAATATCTGTGCCATAAGGGTTGTAATCATGTATTATGTAACACTCAAGGAAAGCTTGAGTCAAAAGTTTTTTGATTTATTACCTGTAGGTGTATCTTTTCTATAACCACATCTTCTTTTTTATCCATATAGGGATGTATTTCTAAAAAAACACTTAATTTCAACTATACCAAAACATTGTGATGTTCATCTATATTTATAATCAATATTTATCATGTTATTATATTCCATAATGTATTTTTTATTACTTTTACTTCCCTATAATACTACTAATCTTCCTCTTATACCAACTACAAAGACCCAGACCCCAGTAGCCTAGAGATGGTGGTTACATTACTAGTGTATAGTGGATTATATCATGAATAATTAACCATAATCAATATGGAATGTTAATAAATGAAACACATTTGGTTAAATTAATTAACTTAGTATAATATAGTAAAAATATAAGATTTTAAAATTATTCCATATAAAATATCACATGATCTTGAAACATATCCATGGATATTATTACTAAAATAAAAATAACATGGACATCAATAACATATCTAATAATAATGGAATTCATAATGCTTAATATATGAAACATTATGTAAGACCTTTCCCATGTAAGATTAAATGTTTGTGTATAAACACATCTATTTTCGCCAACTAATTTTCCTCATTACATCTATCGATAAATCAGTGGGATATCTATAATCAGGCTGCACAATTACATACTAAATCCAATTAGTTCCTCATATTAATGAGTTGAAACATAATAAATATAAACATTTCATAATTAAAAACTAACATATGAAATTTTAATACTTGTACCTATCAAATAAATATATTCACAAAAAACCCAAGCGTAATGTGGGGAATGGTATTAAAATTGTGCATCCTCTCTCAAACTAATACAAAAACATAAAAACAGAAAATAAGTAATATATACTTTTAAACTATCCATAGTGAACTATTCATAAAATAAGGGGTCTATTCCATTAAATAATTGACATTAATTTTTTTTTAGAAAAATAATCTGTTTACATTGAAAATATAATTAAAACATAAATTTCATAAAATCAATTGAAAATAAATATATTTGAAGATAAAATCTAAAATTTATAAAATAATCAAGAAAAATCGAGTGTTTATGATAGGGATAAATTTCATTCCTGAAATATATGTAAATATAAATATTCCTTTCCGATTTTTGTTTAATGACACACAAGTTATGTTTTAAAAATAAAATAAAAATTAGATTAATTTTTTAAAAAAAGAAAAAATAAGTACATATATTTTTTTTTGAGAAGGATGAAATAATTTTTAAAAAAAAATTACAAACAATGGATCTTGATGAAATATCATTTTCTACTGAATAGAGAAATGATTTTTGATTTTCATAAAAACATTTTATCAATAGGTTTTCATCCCAAAGGTTGGAAAAATGGTTACACTTAATGAAAAATAAATAAAAAACTTGTTTATAATAAAATATATTCAGTTTAAAATAAACATTTAAAATAATTCCACTAATAGGGATAAAAACAAAAACAATTCTAAATAATCATGTGATTGTGAAATAAATCCATACCGCTTTGATAACATTCAAGACCAATGAAAGAAAAAAAAATTAAATGAAACATTAAATACCAATAGGATAAATATATTCAATAACTAACATATCAATATGGTCAGTTTATACACCACAAAAAGAAATAATTAGTGAATATGGCATATGCCTCATAGAATTAAAATTTAGATGGGAAATTGTTACCTCAGGTGAGAATTCCTTCCTACGTGTCAGAAAGTACAAAAAAAAAACATTTTTATACATATATTATAGAAAAATTATAATATATTTCATACCACATATTATTTTTTATACAATATTTTTACTAATTTATTTTCATTTCTCAGTTAAAATCACTATTTTTTGTTATAAATCCGTTATTTTTATTGTATGTTTTAGGTTGCTAATTTATTTCATTTCAATTTTATCATGATAAAATCATATACATAATATTGATAATTATAGATATATCATATTATATATATATATATATATATCAATTAATTTTATAGAATGAAAATTGATTACATGTTTCCTGGAGAGGTTAGACAGTGCGTATGAATATACACTTTTAAAATTTGTATCAATCGTTGGAATGAAATGAAAATAAATATTAAATCAAAAATATATAATAATTATTATTTAATTTAAGGAATTTATATTCATAAAATACATCCTTATTACAATCTAAAATAAAAAATTAAGAACATTTTGGATTTCTATGTTGAGGTGATAGTCCTCATGTATGCATGTGTGACATTATTTTTTCAGTAAAATTAGAATATAGCAAGTTAGAAGTTTTATTATATTTAAATAATTATTTTTATATCATAAATATATCATATATTCATTAAAATTAACCAAAATATAGTTTATGTTAAGTGTAAGAGAAAAACAAACCACATCGCTTTGGGTGCCGGTAGTCCACTGAACAGAAGAGTTACATTGTCCTATACCACACATAATGGAATTGAAGAAGGTATATGTGATATGAAAATTATAGTAGTATGAAAGTTCACAAAAATAATATTAATATTTGAAATCTAAAATTACATTAGGCCTTTAAATGTGGGGATAAAAATGAACTACATTAGTTCGCAAGGGGGTAGTTCTGTATACCCATGATCAACAGTTTTCATTCCCATTTAATGGAATCAGATATGTATATGGGTTCTTCCTATAACATTATAACATATAATTATATAAAATATTACGGTTTTAATATATTATCAGAGTTGAAAAATGTTTTATGGAGTTGGAAGAACAAATACGCATGTTTATTAATTTTACCTCTTATCATGAGAGAATGTTTAGGGTAATACCTAAATATGTCATTACAGTTGTTGTTAATAACAATAAATCGTCCAGGATACATGAAGGTATGTATGGAAGGTATTTTTGATGCTTTTGGAAGAACCAAATTGTTTTTATGTGTGAAAAATGGAGGAGATTGGGTGGCTTTTTATGTGGGGAGAGGAAACACATGGAATTAATTTAAATATAAAGTGATACTAACAGTTGTATCATCATAAAAGGATAATAATTGGTAATGATTGAAAATTATAGATTATAGGATCTATATATTTACATAAATTAGGTTTTTATACTTTTAGATAATTTTTTACACTTATCATAAAAGTTTAACGCCAAAGAAACCACATTTCTACCACAATTGTGGTAATTACTTTTTTATAGTTTAACTATTAATGAAGGAAATAATTTAATTAGACTTATTATATATAAATGAATTATATTTATTCTAAATATTTAATCCATTTTTTAAAATGAAACTCATCGATGTGTGATAAATAAATTAAAAAATCAACTATATATGTGATGAAAGTGATGTTTTTGAATGAAAAAATTCAAATATGTATAGAATGTTTTTGTATAAAAATTCAAAATTTCATTAATTAAAATATCTATGATTAGTGAAATTTTAATATAAATGAATTTTTTTTCCTTTAATACATTTTAAAATAAAATGTATCATAGAAAATAATTTAAATTAATTAATTTCTCAATAAAAATCATAATTTTTAACTATACGTCAAAAAATTAAACATTTTCAAAAAAAAAATTAAAGAAGTCAACCAAATTTTATTTTTCGATTTATATTTCAAAATTATATTTTATTTTTTCAAAATATATTCTAGAAGTTATAAAAATTAATTTTCCATTATTTGTAAAAAGCATGAGTAATTTGTATTTCAAAAAAATATAATTTTATGAATACATTTATTATACTAAAATGGCTATTAATATACATATAATAAATATATATCTATTTAATTTATTGTATTCATGTATACACCATAGAATTCTCAATATTTAGTTATTTCCATTCATACCTACCAACATAACAGATCAGTTACAATTTTCTCATTTAAATAACACTATCTTACTAGAGTATAGTGTTTTGTTTCAACCAAGTGTTGTGTGCATATAAAGTAATAAATGTGATTTAGATTATTTAAAAATAAATATTTTTAATGTTATAATTTTGTTATATTCTATTATAATCTTTTTGATTTATTTAATACATGTTATCCAACATGGTGTTACTCTTTTAAATTCTCAAGGTGTTCGAATAGCTATTTAGGAGGCCATGTTTGACATACACCTTGATCATGAAGAAGTTTTGGAAAATATATAAAAAAATATGTTATAAAAAAAATTTAATCATGAAAATGGTGGAATGAATTAGAATATATCATTACTTGTATGGTTTGATATTGATTTAATGATACATTCTAGGTCTCTCAAAAGTTTATACCATTAATGGTCTCTGGTTCACAAGATCCTTATCGAGTCATGTGATCATGGGACAAAGGGAGGGTCATGCGAGTCACATAAAAAATTATTCCAAGTCATGATTCCCATGTACTCAAGTGAAGAAAACCCATTTCCAAGGACATGAGACAATTGTTTTGAAAATTAACATTGTTTTTTAGTGGATTGGTTTCATGAGTCATATGAGGAATATGTTTACACAAAATGAATAATGTGATCAACACACGTAGTTCATTCTCATGAAGGGAAATAAGAAGTAATCTTATGAAAAATTCATTTGGATAAGATTAATCTGAGTGATAAATATTTTTATGTTAATATTAAAACAACTGGATTCTTGCAACCATTTTTGTGAAGAACATCCTCGAATTCAAAGGTCTCCATATCATCTAATATATTTTTAGAAACACCAATAAAAAAAAATCCAAGGGCCTTTGGAAAGAATATACATCCTAAAAACAATGTCTTAATTCCTTCCACAATGGCATTTTATGATGCCCTCCAAATGAGTATTGAATAATTTGGGGTCTATGAAACTCTGAAATTACAAGAATTGTTATTTTTTACAAATGGTACGAAAGAAGAATCGTGTATTTATGGGAATAAATATCTTGGATCAATGAAATAACATGACCCCTAGAAATACTCACGGTCTCATAACACTTGGATCCTCACACAAAGGGATTATAAAATTCTCATTATTTGTTCACTGATCATGTGAATCCCCTCAAACAAGATATCCTGATAATGAGAAGCCACTATAATGTGTTTTCCTAATCACGAGACACCTTAATTGGAAAATTCATGACAGACATTGATGCATTCATCGAAGGGTGAGTCAAAATGATTAGATACTTTTTTTAATATGATATTGTGATACGAACAAGAAGTTATTATAAAATTTGTTTCAACATTTATTTAATCATGTGATGTGCTACAACCCATTATTTAATTAATGAAATTTCTCTTCTCAAAAAAATATAATTTATAAAAAGAAAACATCACTTATAGAACCAAATAAAAAAAATTATTATAAACTAACAATGAGATAAGTGAAATTCAATGAAATTAAGGAACCTATATTGATAGAAAAGTATCCTGGTCCTTGGAATAGTAATTTTACCATTACAAAGATATAATCACGTAGTAGAAGTGTAAAATCACCTATGATGGTTTAAATAAAACATATGAATCTTATAATTGAAAATATAAAATATTTATATCATGGAATATGTAAATAAATGTTTTCAAAATGATAAATTAAGTGAGGGTATTTTTATGAAATATAAATGTTTATTTATAATTTTATAAAAAATATAATGATTAAATAAATATTTATTCCATAATTTTTTTTAAAATTAATATTTTTCTGATTAGAAGATAATTTTATGAAACTTTGAGGATTTTTTGAATATGTAATAAAATCTTTATGATATTAAAATTGGTATTTTTTAATAAATAATAATTTTAATTAAAAATTATGTTCCCAAAATTTTGAAAATTATATTCATAAAATGGATTCCATTTTTTAAAATTTAAATTCCTGAAATGTAATGGGTGATTATTGGGTATTTTTCTAAAATAGTGGAATTTTTTGTGAATATTGAAATACATTAATTTATGGTATTAAACATTTTTAAAAAAAATAATTGAATTTATGAGTCTTGGAAGAAGTAAGAACCCATTATTTTGAACTATCATGCACTAGTTACTAAAAATATTCCCTTGAATCAGCACTATTGATTGTGTTGAGACAAAATAATAATCAAATGAATGAAATAATGTAGAACACCCCTATCCTCCCCTATAAATTCTTCCCCTTATCCCCACACCTTTAAATCCTTGAATAATTTCTAAATTAGTCCCAATTAGTCCCCAAAACCACTTAACCACATCCTTGTCTTTCTAGTCCCCTAAAATGAACACTTCCATGTTCTATACATAGATTCTCATTGAGACAATATTCAAGAGTAAAAATCCTCATTCTTTATATTTTAATTTATTTTAATTTCTAATCCTCCACTCAACTCCCCTATAGAGAGTGAAATAAGAACTTTTGTATCGTAACTATAATGTAATTTTATTATGTTAATGGAATATCCATCCACAAATCTATTTTGTTCTATTTTTTTTCTATAAATTAAAACATCACATGTGAGGTTTTGATTCACCACCTTCATGGATGATGAGTTTTTATTTCACATTACCTCTGCTTTGTAAGTTAATAATACCATAATAATAGTATATTTTTTAAAATATGAATATGATATGTTTTTTCATGTTTTAGAACTAATATATACGCATAATATTAAATAATATGAAACCAGTTTATGATGGCCTTCAAAAACGGTCAACATAATCTAATCTTTTTTTAAAATTTTATCTAATGGATCATCCACATGTAAAAAATAAAATTATAAATGGGACCATTTTAATTTATGGATGTAAATTAACGCCATATAATTTCTCTTTTGGAAAATTATTCTAATTCAAATTGAATATCAAATAATACATAAGTGATCCAACAATTGAACCATGAAACAAATGCTCCTAAAATGAAAAAATTAAACAAGATAACTCAAATAAATATCTATAAATGAAAATAATAAATTTATAATAAATATAATTTAGATAAAATGGGGTATGAATTAATTATTTAAAGGGTCCAAATTGATTATCCAAGACATTAAGTGCGAGTTCATTATAGTTTCTGACATAAGGCAAAAGATTCTCTCAGAACCCCCATTTTTTCCATAGAATTACTAAATCTCTCTCATTACACTAATTTTATTATTATTTTTGTTAATTAGTCTTCCTAATTTGTGTGATTATGTTACAAATATATTTAACAAGGTTATTTATTACCTATATTATGGGAAAATACATTTTTAATAAGATTCCCATTTCAATTCCTCCTGAAAAGGAATAACTATTAAAGGGAACAAACCACATTCATACCCGTTTTCATGAACACTCCATAATTTATATTGAACCAAAAATATTTTTCTAAAACGACTCTTACTATCATTAAAAACTATCATAGTTCATTTCTAGACTTATTAAAATGATTTTTCATTTTTTCAATATATATACTCTTATATTTCCCCTAAAACCACTCCAAAGTGAGTCATTTATAATGTTTCTTAAATGGTAATTTTAAAAAAGTTCCCTTCAGTTGGGATTATTTTTTCATGTTTGATTCCTTTTTCACTTATTAATTTACATTTATGATTTAAATCCAGTATTTCTTCTGAAAAATTATTATATTCCCACTGGGTATTCGTTATGAGTGACTAGGATACCGATTTTATTCCATGGGTAACCATCATGTTTATTTCATTTATTGATTCATTATGTGGCACACATATGCATGAAGATGTTAGGTTGGGTGTTCCAAGAGAACATTCTATTTCATTGGGTAATTTTAGTATTATAAGATGGCATGTTGGGATACAGTGTAAACCTAATTTCTTTATGGGACATTTTCTACCTTGTGATATAGTGTTGGATTTTATCCATGACTCGTGTTTATTTCATGCTATATATTACATCTATATTCCAATGTAGCTATTATTACATTCTCTCATGTTCTATATTTAATTATTCTATATGTTTATACATGTTTCATGCCATTTTTTCCTCAGTTATTCCTTCTAAATCATGTTCAATGATTTATTTCCATGTTTATCCCCTTACTGGGAATTTTATCTCGTCCCTTCATTCATATATTCCCCGTGATATCCTATGCAGATGTAAGATCTCTAAGGATTTTAACAGCTCATTATAGATTTTAAATAAATTATTTCATTATTTTTATTTCATGATTTATAAATATATACCTAATATTAAAGAGGTACTATACATTAATATCATTGGATTGTTTTTTATGGTTAATTTTTATTTATATCAAGTATTAATATGACTAAAACTATTGGGTTCTTATATGATGATTCGTTGACATATTTATTTAACATGAATAAATAATTGGGAAATTTTTCCTTATAGTTGATAAGTCCCTTTGACATAAAATTAGATCCCATGAAAGTTTATTGGAATATTGGCTTTATATCATTAAATCCTATCAATATGTTATCTTGATAATGTGAAGGGTCTCAGACATTTCATCCTGGTTCATATGAATCCAATAGATATCTCATATTTATCAAAATATGCATCCCAGACCTGTCATCCCCATTAAGAGAAGATATATGGACACTATTACTTTGATTATATGACAAATTTGTGGAATTATTATTTAAATGTCATAGTGTCATATGTGTGATAAATAATAAAACTGAAGGGTTACTTATTTATAGAATGTTACATTGATATTCATTCCATGGGAATATGTGCTTTAAGGTATTAGTTCATAGATCATTTGGATTTCATTCTACATGTTAATTGGATCACATAAATGCCTTTAAATATGTTTCCTGGTATCATAATGGCTCTAAGTCATGTTATACTGATATCACAACATCTCTCCGACGTGGCTTTTTGATCAGGAAAATACACATATACATGTATTTATTATACAACAATGTTATTGAAGTATTGATAATAATATGGAAATTTATCATGTTTCAAATGATGATAACATTTATACTATGTAGTTTGATCATGCAGAGTGCTTTATATATTAACACCTAATTATAACATTTACTCTACTGACTATAATAAATATATGAGACATAATAATTGGGAAAATTATCAACGATACAAGATAGTGGTTCCTATGACCCCCCCTTCCCACCTCTAACACATAGATTAAACACATATAAGAAATAGTGGACATTCTTATGTGAAAGACAACATGATCTCTAGATTCATCCACTTATCATGTATGGTGATCATCTTAAGGGGTTACAAAGTGGGTTTATGCACATTACATGATCATATCACTAATCATTGAATGATATTTTTCATTATAACTTGGTATTTTGTAATAATTCATCTGGTTCACAATAAGGTTCAATTTTAGAAGAGGTTCAGAGTTCGGAGTTTTCACGTATCATGGCTATTCGGATTTTGATGTTTGAGATGGTATGATGTTTTCTATCTATACCATGCATGTGCATCCTTGCAGGGGACAACTTTTCGGGTAGCAATAAGAAGTTGTAAGCTCATCTTAATTTTTTTTATGTCAGGAGGGGGCCTTCTTAGAAGATTATAATTAGATTTTTTTTTGTATTGGGACATTGGATTATGGGTTTTGTTTGTTTTATGTTACTGAAGTCTATTGGTTCCCCCTTACCCAGCAAAAGGGGGTCATAACTTAATAAAAATATTAATTTTTGGCCAAGATAACTATGTCATGGGAAGGACTTGTGGCATGTTATATTGATTTTTTGACAGATTAGTGGTATAAAACCAAAAACAAATTAGTGAATTTTTACGATATAGGAAGAAAATGATAGAAACATCATTTGAAGTTATATGGTATGACTTTCATATGGAGGGGTAATGATATTCAAATGATATGTTCATTGGTAACGTGATTAAATTCATAAATTTAACAATTATCTTGTGAACGACTTCATAAATGGCTATTGGTTTATGCGAAGACACCCCATCATGTCAGCAAGATCCCCGGAAGACACTCAAACATGTCCGTTAGTTTACATGATAGCCTTCATATATGTATCCATGATCAGATGATGACCTTGATACATGTGACTAAGTTCACATGAAAACCCAACCACATGACGAGAATATCAGGAAATTAACTCAATGAATGTTTTTGAGTTCACACAAAATCCATTGGAGAAGTTAATAAGATCATCATATGAAATTAAAACATGTTATCAGATTCCAAAAAATTCATCAGGCATGTCTATAACATCATGTGATTCCCTTTAGTGAAGGAAAATTATTTATGAGAAAATCCTTCAACATGATGGATTGATAAGGTAAATATCCTTTCAAATTTCATGTGGGAGTGATCATACATATTAAGATGAATTCCTATGTCTTTTGATCCTTTTCAAATAGACACCCTTAGATATGTCAAGAATATATCCCCCGACATGTTATCATTGTCAAGATTTTAAACATGGATATATAACTTCGATCCATATGAACCCTCATCTATTAGACATTGGATAAGAACCCCCCCTGTGAGGAGAGTTTCCTCAAGGGGGAATGGGGTATTCACCCATAACACCTTATTCCTACGACACAGCTCTTGTTCCCTCCAAGCACACCATACAAACCTCTCATAGTCTCCTATCACTGTCAATAATAAGATAAAAAGGGATATCTGATTTGGGTATCTATATTAGTGTAGATCCTTCTATATTCCATTTAATGATTCCCATAATAACCTCCATTTATTGTTATATTTTTGTTCATCATCCATCAATGGATTATGGACCCAAAAGAAATATATGGCCTTTGATTCCTATTATAAAAAGGATACGTTAGACCACACATTTTTTCAAATATCCATGTCAAATATGATTATTAAACCTTCCATTGTGGGGTCATATCCTTCACACTTTTTGTTTAGGGGAGATATGAAACTAATTATACTCAAATCCCATTGAGCATGATATTTTATTGTAATTATAATTTGAAAATAGTGAACCATTATCTTCAAAAAGAATTATTTTCAACTGCTATATTAATTCTATAAAACATAAATCAGTAAATCAATTCCCAATATTGATGTTTATAAAACAATTCAAAATACTCGGAATTTTTTTCCGATATGTATATATCAGTTATTAAAAATCACTTTTTAAGAACTAAAACTAAATTGTATTATAAATTACCATTACTACAACATCAAGAATCATTTCATTAAATTGATCAGAAATACCATTTTGAAAATATCTACCAATAATAGTTCTTGACATATTTCCATTTTCCCCAAGACAAAATCCAAATACTACAACTCAGATTAAAACAATTTAGAAATAAATTATCATTGATTTCTCTTCATGAAATATTTAAAAAAAATTAATATTTAAATTATGGAAAGATAAATATGTTATTTTTCGGAATGTTTTTAATAGAAATTTCAAAACATTGATCATCCCATAGAACATATTCTTCTCGTGTTCATCATGCAGCAATTCAGATATAATTCATTTTCACTTTTATGAAATCTGAATTTTGAAATAGACGTTACTATTTTTTGAAATATAATTTGAAATTTACTTTTATAAATATCAATACAAATACAAATGGAACATTCACTACACATATTATCATATTTCAATATTTAAATAAATAATATTAAATCCAAATTATTCCATTATTGTAAAAAAACATAACAAAACATATTAATTTTTAAATTGATTCATTTCAAAAGTCTTAATTATTTTTAAATCAAAATGAATTAAATAATTATTTATTACATTCATAAAATATTTTATTTTTTCTTATATCTCAAAAAAAATATAATAATTCAATTAAAATGTTTAAAATATAAAACACTAAATAAAAATGAAAAACTTATTAAAAATAGTGATAATTTTTAATACATAAGAAAAATAATGAATTAATAAAAAAAATTAAAAAATAATAAATATAACAGACAATTATAAATTTAATATTTTAACATGTAAATTATTTATGAATTTAATAAATAAAAATTAAATATGAGACGAACATATATAATTAGAAAAAATATGATTTATGGGTAATTAACCATGAATAACAATGAATTTATATTTTTTTTATAAGAGGTTTCATTTGTAATGGATACGTAAGAACTAAAAATTATAGAAGAGTATATTAGATTTTATAAGAGGTTAATATTGATTGTAAAAATGAATTAAAATATGTTAATAAAATAAAACAAATGGTTAAATGTGTCATCTCCTCGAGCATAACGATAATCCCTTATCATTTTCATGTTTATGATAAGAATGATAAAAAAGAACTTATAATAACCATAATTGTGAAAAATATATGAAAACGTAATTATGATTTATAAATAGGCATAATTAATTAAAGTTAGTTGGAATGAATATATCATCTGTTATTTTTATATTTTTAAAAAGATTTTTAATTCCAAAAATATAAAGGATATAATCACTAATAAATAATCATTGAAAAAAATACAAAATCTAATATGATTTATAAAACCATACCTGAAACAAATATTGGGGAAAATCTCCCTTTGAGATTTAAGAATTTAATATGAATAATTAATATATATCACTGGTCATAACCAATTTAAATAATCTAATAACCTTTTTCAACAATGTCATCCAATATTTAAATATAAAATAAATAAAAAATAAATGTGATATTTTGAACATATTTAAATAATTATTATATAAATCATGAATACCCATTTCTAATTGTTTTATTCAAAATAATCATAATTTTTGAAATAAAAAATATTTCCAATAAAGAAAATATATCAAAAAATTTTAAATTTTCAGTGAACTATAGAATAATTACAACATGAAAGAATAGATTATATAACTTATTCTCTAAACATAATAATTATTTATATAAATTGAAAAAATACTAATAATGTTTTTTATGAAAAATCATCAGTATATGATTGTCTCAATTTAAGATATAAAATTATTAAATATTAAATTTGAGTAGTTCAAGATGCTAATAATAATAAATATGTAAGGAATCATCCTCAAACATAACTTATAATATTGAGTATTGAATAAAATTTATTTTAATTCATTCCCAAAGATCTTTTAAGTCTAGTGTATTAGAGTATTCGTACAAAGTATTCTATATTAAAACCAAACATTACAAGTGGATACATATAAACAATATCTATTTTCTCCGTGAATGGAAGCCATTCTAATAACAAATGGTTTTTCTTTTATTCACATCTTCAATACTATCATCAAGACACCTTATTTGTCCTTAAAAAATATTTAATCCATATGAGAAACATTTTAAAACATTGTATGAGCACAAAATCTCAGTTATAGATATAATGAATGAAAATCATTAGTCTAATGAAAACCCATTAAAAATTGACCTTTAATAATACATACAATTTTAACATTAATTATTCGTCATCAATTCATAAAAATAATGATCTTACATTTTGAAAATCATTTATTTTCATGAAAACTCATTAGAAAACATATAATATATATTTAGCTATCTTGGGGAATAACTATACTAAAATGGAATAACCATACTGTAAACTTCCATACATGTATTTCTAAAACATGGAATTGCTATAAAACAGACTTCCATATATGTCACTCTTACAAATTGAATATATATAAAGACAACTTCCATACATTTCATTCTTTCAAAGGAAATAACCATACAAATGTCTTCCATATCCAATACATTAGAGGTTATAACGTAATGACCCGTCCTTGGTTTATCACTGAAAGACCCAACCCTAGTCTACCATGTAATGACCCATAAAATTTCTAAGTACCATTATATTATCATAACACATCAATGATTCCAATTTTCATCATCTCACTCATAAAAATAAATTTACAATCAAAATAAATCATATTAAGATATTGAAATATTCATTTCATTATCAAAACAAATCACTGCAAAAATAACCATTAAAGGGAATATGTTATTTCTTTTTATTTTAAACACAGTTAGGATTTTAGAGGAATACATGTATCAAATAATGGTCATAGTGACAGAGATATCATTATTGTTATATACATTAAAAACATTATTCTATCATCTTTCATAACATTCTGCATGAAACATGTAAATTTTTTTTCAAAAACCATTGAATTAAATTTAAAATAGGCATAAAATTTCCATTATAATCCTTTTATATCCATATAAATTTGTATTTAAATTATTATTACAAATATTTACATGGGGAAAATATTAGGTGGTTAATTATTTAAACATTCATGGTATCTCATGCCACATTGAAAATTTAAATCTTATTCATAATGAAATAGTAAATTTAAAAAACATTATATAAAATGTGAATAGAAAAAAATATGGATATTTTGTTTAATATAATTCATATAAAAAGCATAAAAATAATAAATGTGCACAAAAATGCATCATTGAAATGGGATTGAGATGAAATCCCTTAGATCGTGTCTGATTCCTCATGTATGTTATTAATACTTATAAAAAATAATACTAGATTAATTATTTACATTCTTGAAATATTTTTCATAGTTTTTATTCCTTTTATATAACTTAATACTATATTATAACAACTAATTATTTAAGTTCACAATGGATGTTTTGATGATATTCAGTGCTTTAGTCCAAAATGACTTGGGTATGTTGTCAATAGTTCATATTATAATTACTAAATCATATGCATAATAATATTAATGACATAATAATCTCTTTTAATCATTAATTATACTTCTAGATCAGACCATTTTTATATGGTCATGTGAAATGAGGAATTTTATAATCATGGAGAGGGTAAGTTGTACGTATGCATGATTAATGTTCCCTTTTTTCGTTGATCCTACTTGAGGGATGGTAATTATTATATTATATTTCCTTAGTGATAATAATTTTATAAATATTACCCAATGAATTTAAATTTATATAAATATTTATATCATCCCTCTTATGTGGTTATGAAAAATTAATCACATCGCTTCATGGACCTGAGACTTCACACGTATGAACGAACGACATTATCATTTTTATTTGCATTGAAGGTAAGAAGGTAATTTATATATTATTTAATTATAATGATAAATATCTCATTAATATAATATAAAAAAATTAACCATGTCATTATAATCATTATTGAAAAATGAAAATGGAAAAACTTTTATATTGGTTCGTGCATGTGAATGTTCACAAGTACACATGAACAATTATTTTTATTGATTTTATGGAAGTGGAGATGCATTTTGGTGATTATATTAATAGAATAGCATATAATTATTTTGAGTACCTTTTAGTTAATTTATTATAATGGATGAAAAATATTTTAAGGATGTGGAGGATGAAATAAAATAGAAATACATGATTAAAAATCATACCTTTCCTTTGAATGATCTCCATTGATTAACACCATATCACCTATAAGGTGGGTGTTCTGCCTAAAATAAGATTCAACAAAGTGGGTAGGTATTTATGTATGTTATTTAGTTAGATATTGGACGATCCAAAATGGTTATGAAGAGTCAATAAATGATAGAAAGTAGTACCCTTTTATGAGAGGGGAGGGGCACTCTGGGAATTATTCAAAATATTAAAGGAATTAAAAAATAATTTTCTATTCCAAATAAGTCGAAAGATAATTGTAGAGAATATAGGATGATTATGGGTCCAAATATAATATTTCAATGAAAGATAGATCGTTTGTAAATATTTTTTATACCTTATCCTTTATAACCCTTCTAACTATTAATGTTTTATCATGTAAATTAAAATTTTATGGTCAATAACATGTCAACCGATCAATAAAAGTTTTTTTATGATATTTTAGGTCATATAGAATCTATTTGGATGAATAATGGATTTTTAGAAATATTATAAAATTTAATAATTTTTTTTATATTTTAAAATTCCATTAGTTCCAATTTTTAAAACTATTCATTTCATTACATCTTAGAAATATCATAACATCATGATATAGTCAAATAAACTATTTTAAATCGTTACTAACATGTTTGAGGCATTAATAATATTCATGTACGACATAAATTATGTAAAATTATATATCTTATAATATTTTTAATAAAATTTATTTGATTCTTCAATTAAAAAATCAATTACAACGTCATAATTATGTAACCACATTATTTAATTATTTATTTCATAACAATTATAAACAAACTACCATGATGTAGGTAATAAATTTAGATTTTTGAGGAATATTTCTAGTTGAACACATCACATGTATAAAACTGTATTAAAAATATTTTACCTTTTAAAAAAAGTAATAAAAATGACATTTTTTTTGAATATAATATTATAAATATATTATGGTCATCCATGTAATGACCCACATATTATCATTAGCCAGAGAATACCAAGATTCATTACTAGGACATTAGAGACATCGCCAAGATGCCAACAGCTGGCAATAAATTCTAAAGGGTTTCAAATATATGTGGGGGATGATTTACCCTTTAATAATAAACAACAAACCAAACATACCAAAACCCATAATAACTAGACGATGAATGATCAATAGAAAGAAAAATCAACAATTTCTTTTATACAAAAGTGAACCCAAAATTATCTATAGTGGATGACAACTAATCCACAAAGAAAACTGAAGAAGATAACTAAAAAACACCAAAACAACAACAAGACTCCATTCTACCCTAGCTTTATGCTCCACATCACTAAACAACCAAACAACTCATGAAGTAGTGCTAAAAACATATGTTACTATAACTTTTCCCATGTCCAAGAATATGACATCTAAAAACAAGCCGAAGTTGAAAATCATGGGTGAGTATAAATTTCAGTATTTCTTCACCAATGTCTTCCCTACTCACTCTATCAAGAACCAAATATGGTTTCCACAAATAACAGCACCATAACCAGACCTTGGAAATTCTTGAAAGGCATTCCATATCCCCATGGGCTGGCACAAGTGCTCAGGTATCATTAAATTAGGTTTGGGAATGATTTACCCGAGTTTGAAAGCATAAAACATTAAAATCAATCCAAAATATAAATTAGAAGTATTCGAGCTAAACAAGTCATAAGAAAAAACTATAACTGAATACATTGGTTTAAATATAATTCAAGTGGTAAAAATATAAATAAAGATAATATAAATACAGCCCCACGGACTCCACAGGACAATGGGTCAACACCCACAAGCCGTCTCAACCACTCCGCACCAAGGATGAGAACTAACACCCCGAACCGCCACCACCCAAAGCCTTTCATTTACCTGAGTCAAACCTTACCAAGTATACACACACCCATGTGTTTTTAGTAGGGATTGAGTGTAATTCCAATAGGATACCACCCAATGATTCTAATGTGAAGGCAACAGACGGTGAAAAATCAAGCGGTTTTAAAATGAAAATAAACCAGTGAAAAATTCCAAGAAACCTAACATTCAATTGAAAACAGTTATCAAACTAAAACATTAAGAATGTTAAAACATTTCAATAATACATGTTAGATTATGTAATTCACATACATACAGACCCCAATACTATGGAAAATACCACAAATCCAATGGGCAACAAAATCGATAACACCCCTAGGCACTAGAATTTCTCGGGCACTATGTACCTAATACATCGGTGTAAAGTAACCATAGAAAAATCATTTCTCATGCATGATACAATAGTATGGAACATACCCATAACCTTTTTTTCCCCAATAATCATCCATATTGTTTAGTTAGAGTTGTCATTATCCAAATGCCATGTGAAACAGGAACAAAAAACATCCTGTTCACTAGTCGTACTAGTACAATTCCGCCCACCTAGGTACTCGTGATTTCCCCTTTGTGCTCAATAAATTTCAGAAAGAAACATATATCAATTAAAATATAAAACATAACAAATTTTATCATAAACATAGTAATTTATTTCTACACATGTTATACCACTTATTTCACAAAACAATTTTTTTTAATTTTTTTTACCAACAACTTCACAAAAACTAACATTTCTCACACAAAAATCCCCTTTAAAACACCACA
This sequence comes from Viscum album, assembly GCA_963277665.1. Classification (NCBI taxonomy): domain Eukaryota; kingdom Viridiplantae; phylum Streptophyta; class Magnoliopsida; order Santalales; family Viscaceae; genus Viscum; species Viscum album. The sequence goes on from OY728122.1 coordinate 738,936,285, forward strand.
TTGAACAGTGTTTAGATAATAATATTTTCCAAATCAGAATTTTCGACATCCAAAATAGTTATATAAACTTATTACATGAGTTATAAAACAACCCCAATAAGCATCACATTGTATAGCCGTGTAAAACACCCAATTTTGACACGAAATTTGTACTCAAAAAAATAATTTACTTAAAAAATGTCACCCAAAACCAATTTCGTAGAAACAAAAAAATGAGAAGACAATAGAAGAAATTTTTTTATTCCCTAATAAATTTCAATAAATTCAATTATATAAATTCTGGGCAGCCCATAATGATCCAATATAATATTTATATGAACCCCCCCCCCCCCCCCAATTTCACCAAATATTGGCACTAAAAATTCATTTTCTTTATAATTTCCTCTAATACCAATTTTTTCAGAAGCATTAAAATGAAATATACATTGAAATACCAAAAACAGAGTTTCTTGGTCACAAATATTTCATACCAAAAGGAATCACTTACCAAATCATAGAAAGCCCTTGAATCGTCGTGCGAAAATCAAGTCGCACCATCGCCGCACCAAGAGGGGCTTTGATCGATCCTAAAACCATAATAATTGACTTATAAAACCCAAGGATAAAACCTAGGTTCGAAACCCTACCACCGGTCATTTGGGATGTCACATAAATTAAAGGAAAATTCATAGAAAGGGGAGAAACGAAGGAGGAGAGATAGTTACTTTGGATTCTTTGAAGTTCCTCCACCAAATCCCCTTTTATAATGGTGTTCCAAAGAGGTTTTGAGAAACATAGAGGGATGAAATGGATGTTATATTTGAATAGGATGAGGAAGGGTCTAACTAAAAATTAGAAAGGTGGAAAAAGAGTAATAATTGAGAGAGTTATAAAGGAAAGAAATTACCTCTTCAAATCTGGACGATTTGAGAATCCATGTGACGTTCTGCACTAATTCACGATGAATACGAGCTCCAAAGAGGGGGGAAAGAGGATGGGACAGCGGATGGGTTATGTGGTCTTGTATTACACTTGTAGTCACTTAAAATTCGTAAAAATTCAATATTTTATTAATTAAACATATTTGGTATTTAAAACAAAAAATGTTCTTTTGAGTTGCCCCTATTCATTAAATAAAAACCCAAATCAACCATTATTATGGATTCCTAAAGGGTCCAAACTGCAATGGTGGTGTTAATAGGTAAGGAGAGTCCATTTTGTAATTTTAAAGGGTGAAAGATATAAAAATAGAAGTATTTATAAAATAAACGAATTGGTTTTTAAATCTAAATATAGGTTTACAGTTTGACCCAAAACATAAAAACTCACCCTTTCCTCCAAACAAGGTTGAGAAACCCCCGAAAAAATAATGAATGAAAAATAAATTAATTTTACCTTTAAAATAAGTTATATATGTGACAATTATCTTCACTATGAAGGACATTTCACCTTGGAAAGCCATCCTGATGCTTGATTGGAAAACAAGAACAGATACTATTCCTCGACCCATGACTTACGCTCCCATGTCTCATGTGTATCATTACCATGATGACAATGAACCTAGACTAATAGAATGGACTTCACTCAAATAACCTTCTCTAGGGAGTCAACTATTTTCATTGGACGCTCAACAATTGACATGTTGGGCTCTATATCTAGTTCATCCCAACGTAGAACATGTGACAGAACCGGGTTGTATTTCATCAACTAGGAGACATGGAAGACATCATGAATGGATGTCAACTGAGAATATAAATCCAACCTATATTAAACCTTTCCAATATTCCTAGTGATCTCAAAGGCCCCGACATACTATGTCATCATTTTCCCATGCTTCCCCAATCAACGATGACCTGGATGAGGGGCAAACATTAACAATACCTTGTCACCCACATAAAACTCTAGGCCCCGACGCATCTGGTCAGGAAATTATTTATGGAGGCTTTGAGCTATCAAGAAAGGCTTCCTAATCAACTTGACCTTCTCAGATGTCTCTTGCACTAGACTCATCCCCATTTGAGAGGTCACACCTACCTCATCCCAACAAAGGGGGAACAACAAGGCTGACTACAGAGCGCCTCAATAGGATCCATTTGAATCTGGGATTGATAATTGTAATTACCAAAAAACTCAACTAACCCCATATGGTTATCCCAGGAACATCCAAAGTCCCTGACACAAGCATGGAGCATGGCCTCCAAAATCTGATTCACCCGCTCTTTCTGACCATCCGTCAGAGGATGTTATGTCGTTCCCATCTTAATCAAAGACATCAGGGCCTTCTAAAGGCCTTCCCAGAACCGATAAGTGAAAATTGGGTCTCTATTTGATACAACTACTAATGGAACTACATGGATTCTAAAAAACCTCCAGAAGATTCAAACGACCTGAATCAACCACTTTAGCTATATCTATGATCACAATGAAGTTGTCTTATTTTTTCAGATAATCAATCACCACCCAAATGGAATAATTACCCCGAGGTGTATGAGGAAAGCTAATAATGATGTCCATGGTGACCTCATCCCTCTTCTAGGTAGGAATGTGTAATGGAATGAGAAAACTGGAGGGCCTTTGATTCTCTACTTTCACCTATGTGATTGCGTAACATCTCGACACAATGAATTCTAGGTCTCGTGTCATACCAGGCCACCAGAACTACTGACAAACATCATAATACATCTTGGTGGAAACAATATGGACATCCCCCTCAGACTGGTGGTAGTCCTCCATGACCACCTTCTGCAGAGATAACAACACTACTGAACATACCTTGAAGCACAATATTCCATTAGCAGATGAAAACCAATCATATAATGTTCCCCACCATGAATAAGTTGCTTCGGACACTGACAAAGCTCATAACTAGGTTGTTCCCATTGAATTAACTCCAAAAGAGAAGAATTAAACTGGACGCTCTCCAAGAAATCACCTCCAATTTGTTCCCTAGTCCCCACATGCATATGAGAAAAGAGCCCCATCAAAGACCACTCATCACTGGACTTCCTCAAATCCTGTACTTGAACTCTTCTTCTCAAGGCCTTTTCCACCACATTACCCTTTCCTAGGGTATAGACAATGTTAATGTCGAACCCCTGCAAGTACTCAATCTAACCACACTACCTCATGTTTAGGTCCTTCTGTGAGAAGATATAGGCCCATCTTTTGTGATCATAGTAGACCACAAACATCTCCCCGAAGTGTTAGTGACACCATGTCTTAAAATCATGAATCGCCACTGCCAACACAAATTCATCGGTCAGGTAGTTATTTTCTTGTAGTCAGAGTTGTCGAGACCCATACGCCACCAATTGATCATCCTGCATAAGCATGCACCCAAGACCCATATTTGAAGCATCAAAATACACCACATATCCCTTTCTAGCCTCTGAAAAAAATCACAATAGGAAAAATTCAACCTCCTTTTTATCTCCTCGAACAAGGCCTGACATAATGGGCCCCATAAAAACTTCATCCCATTCCAGGTGAGCACTTTCATCAGTGAAGAATACCGAGAGAAATCCTGAAAAAATCGTGGGTAATAACCATCCATGACAAGGAAACTTCTGATCTCGAACTCATTCTTCGGCTAAACCAATGAAATAAATGCACTAATCATCTCGGGGTCCACTAAAACCCCCTTCTCAGATATCACATTCCCTGGAAATCTCAATTTACAGATCTATAATGACCACTTTGACAACTTTTCGTAGAGGCGGTGATCACACAAAGTGTCCAAGACAGTCCTCAAGTGATGTTTGTGTTCCTCCTCAAAGACAGAGTATACTAGAAGGTCATCCACCAACACCACAATGATTGAATTAGGATACAAATAAAACACCCTATTCATTAGTTACATAAATACCATTGGATCATTGGTCAATCTAAACGGAATGACAAAATATTCAATGTGGTTTTACCCACTTCAGAAAGCTGTCTTAGGGATATCTGACTCCTTCACCCTAAGCTGATGATATCATAAACACAATTCTATTTACTAGAATCACTTCTCGCCCTTAAAATTATCGAACAAATCATCTATTCAGGGAAAAGGGTATTTGTTCTTAATTGTTACCTTATTCAGCATATGATACACAATGCACAACCGGAGGTATCTGTCAGTCATTTTCACAGACTACATAGGAGCTGCCCAAGGAGAGATACTTGTGTGATTGAATCCTTTGGAATCTATGTCTTCTATCCTTATCATTAATTCTCTCAGCTAAGTGGGGCCATACGACATGATGGAAGAGATATCAGTAATGTTCCTGATGCCATATTAATAAAAAAATCCACATCCTTCTCTGTGGAAAAACATGAAAAAGTCATCTGGGAATACCTCTAAAAACTCATTCACTAAATGATTCATTGCACATTCAAGGGAAATACCATTATCCTCTAGCACGAGTGAAGATAAATGGAAAATAATACTTCCCAAATTTGGTAGTGGAGGCCCTATGTGACCCGACCGAGGATCCCATTCTCCACGAAAAACCTGATGACTCCCATTAGGTGTCGTGAAACTCACTCACCATCTGTAGCAATAAATGTGTTCCTATAAGTGTATTATACAATCCATGCCTTGTATTATTTCATGCAATTCCATATCTAGTACCAAGAGATCCCACTCCATCTCATCCCCTGACATGGAAAGCTCACAAGAGTGGCACCTGAGACCCTACTCCTTCTTCTTTCCCAGTAGCATCACTAACTCCATCGCAAAAGACAAAAAATTGGTTGGTAAATTCAGTGTTTCCATAGAATTAGAAGAAATTAATGAAACAAAGGCACCAATATCAAAAAGGGTAATAGGTGTAGAAGATTCGATCAAAAAGGTACCTCGAACTGTTGACGGTCCAGCCTATGATCCTGCTGTTACCTGATCCACCACATGGAGATATCGGGTCACTTCCTGAGGACAACCTCTAGTCTATGGTTGTTCCTTGAACTATCTATTCCCGTAAGATTATCCTTCCCTACCACTGTGGCCTATAAATCATGATCCCCTAGTACTCGATGGCACGAACTGTGCTGGAACTCCTCTTGATGTCACTGACCCTACCCTACTCTGAAGTGGATGTGCCACCCCGTAGAAGCGTTGTAAATTCCCCATGCCTCCACATAGGTAAAATGACATCAGAGGAAGTGGGAATACTGGTCGGATGTGCTCGGGCATCCCACAATGGGGTCACATGACCTATCTCGCATCAGAATCCACAGACGAAAACTTTCTGGATGAGTGGCCAGAATGGCCACCTCCTTCATTCACATGTTCCCCCCACTTCCTTTTCTCCTCTAAGAGGATGACACTACCCACTACTAATACTATCCTTGAAAACCCAGCCTTGTTTTTATAGTCTCTCTTTACCATTCATGCCCGGTCAACGACCTCATCTTAGGTCCTCATCTTGACCAGGAAGACCTAGGAGTATATCTCTCGTCACAAGCCTTTCTCAAACCTCTGGGCCTAAAATTCTTCATTCAATAGAATTTTAGGGGAATAATGAACCAACTCAGTGAAATGGATGGCGTACTCCATAAAAGAATGATTCCCTAGAACAAGGCCCATGAACTCTCGGGACCATGCATATGCCAAGACCCCAAGGATGTATTGTTCATTGAAGACGACCTTGAAATCTCCCCAACACATTTTCTCATTCTTCCCAGTCTGAAGCACTTACTTCCACCACATATTTCTAGGACCCTCCAACATAAACGAGGCACCCATCACCCTAAGCTCCTCAGGTGTTTCCAAAAATGCAAACCTACTCTCGATCTTCTTGAGCCATTCCTCTTCTTCCTGGGGATCTATGCTACCTCGGAAGGTAGGAGGATTGTTTTTCAGAAACTACTAGGACTTGTATTTTTATGGACCCATCTCTTCAACCGTAGCAGGAAAATGAGGAGGATTAGGTTTCTTCCACAGATCTTGGACAACCCGTACCACAACCTTGACTAGCCTCTGATCAATCAGTGTGGGAGAAATCTCTTTGGCTTCCCCCCATGGGTGTGTGGGAGCATTCCAGGGAGGAATGTTTCTACAAAATGAAACATTCACAAAAAAATATTCAATACAAAAATTCTGAAAATTTTAATCAAATACATCAAATATATATAATCTAAACACATTCTAGTAATAAAAGAAATATCTACTCCACCTCTTCCTGATGCCCACATGTGGTCTACAGCCCACACGTCTCACCTGGATGGTAAGTCAATATATAAATTCCAACATACCTTGGTGACTCAAGGTCTTCCATGAGAGGTGTGGGATAGTAACCATAATCACAACCAAAATCCCTAGTCTCGACAGTCGTAACTCCTTTCTATCCTGAATCATCCCAAAATAGCAATATAACCCAAAAACATTAACCTCCTCTGATACCAATTTGTCATGAACCGAATCTAGTCCCCACCAATAATATAACCAAACTCGCCCATGGTAAGGCCTGAAGGGTGTTCCTTATCCCCATAGTCTATCAAAAGTTCCTGATTATCACCAAATTAGGTTTGGTAATGATTTACCTGAGTATCAAAGAATAAAACATTAAAACAAATCCATACTATAAATATGAAATTTTCAAGCCAATCAAGTCTTATGAAATAAACGGAACTGAATACATCTGTTTAAATAAAATATAAGTGGTCTAAATACGAATAAATATTGAAAAATGACAGCCCCATGGACTCCATAGGAAAAGGGGACATCACCCATAAGCCGTCTCCACTACTCCGGACCAAGGATGTGAACTAACAACACGAACCACCAAAACCCAAATCCTTTCCATTACATGAGTAAATCATAACCAAATCTAATTACACCAAAGTGTTTTAATTAGGGTGTGACCCTAATTACAATATGATACCACCCAATTATTTCAATGTTCATGAAATACAAGCTGATAAAGCAAGTAGTTTTTAATGAAAAGAAAAGCAGTGTAAAATTTCAAGAAACATATTTTCAATTGAAAAATGTTTTCAAACTAAAACATTCAGAATGATAAAAAATTTAAATAATACATGTTAGATAATCTAATTCAAAACCAAACACACCCTAAAACTAGGTCAAATACCATAAATCCAATGACCAAAAAAATCGGTAACACCAATAGCACTTGATTGTCTCGGTCCCTATGTACCTCGTGCCTCAGTGTAAAGTAACCATAGAAAAATATTTTCTCAGGAACGAGCCACTAGTAGAGAACATAAACATAACCTATTGGTACCCAATAATAATCCATATAGTTTATTTAGAGTTTTATTTATCCAAATACTAAGTGAAATAGTTACAAACCCTATCTGGTTCACTAGTTTTACTAGAACAAATCTAGCCACCAAGGTACCGAGGCTTCCCACATAGTGATTAAACAATTTAAGAAAGATAAATATAACAGTTTTCATAAAAAAACACTATTTGTCACATAAAAATAGTATAGTAGATCTAAACACTTTATACTACTTAAATCAGAAAAAAAATCCTTTTATTTTTTTACAAACAACTTCACAAAAACTAAAATTGCCTTGCACACAAAAATCCACTTTAAAACACCCATTTGAACACTGTGTTCATAATAATATATTCTAAAGAATAATTTGAAACACCAATAACATTAATATAAACCCATTACTTGAGTTATAAAACAACCCCAATGAGCATCACATAGAATAGCTATGAAAAACACCCAATTTGGTACCAAATTGGTACTCCAAAAAAATCATTGACTTAATAAATGTCACCCAAAACCAATTTCACATCAAACAATCAAAGGGGAAGTATTTTGAAAAAATTATTTTCATCCATAATATAGTCCAATAAAATCAATTAAATAATTATAGTGCAGCTCTTAATGAACTAATAAATGATTAATAAGAAAAAAACCCCAATTTCACCAAAAAATTGCACTTAAAACTCATTTTCATCATAATTTCCACTAAAACGTGTTTTTTTAGAAACATTAATAGGTGATAGACATTATAATAATAAAAAACCACATCTAGGTCACAATAATTTCATACCAATAAAATCACCTACTAAATCAATGGAAACCATTGAATCGTCGTGTGAAAATCAAGTCACACCACCACCCCACCAAGAGGGACATAGATCGAACAAAAAACCACAATAATTGACCATGAAAAACCACGGTTAAAACCTAGGTTAGAAACCCTACCCCATGGTCTTTTGGGACTTCAAAAATTGATAGAAACTCTATGGGATGTGGAGGAACTAAGAAGGAGAGACACTTACTTGAGATTCTTTGAAGTTCCTCCACCAATTCACCCTTCAAAATCAGATTCCAAAGAGTTTTTGAGTGACTGAGATGGATGCAATGGATGTTAGGGACTAAGGGAAGGAGGAAGGGTATAATTTGGAATTGTAATGGAAGAAAATGATTAATAACTTAAAGAGTAATGAAGGAAAGAAACTTCCTTTTCAAATCCAGATGATTTGAGAAACCCTATGATGTTCTGCACTAATTTGTGATGAATATGAGCTCCCAAGAGGGGGGGGGGGGGATAGTATGAGCACACTACTGGGTTCATTGGGCTTTGAGGACCCTTAAAATCACTGAAATATTCTTAAAATTTAATTTCTTATTAATTAAACTATTTTTTCTTAAAACTGGAAATGGGATTTTGGGTTGGCCGAATTCCTTTAATAAGAACCCAAATCCGCCATTATTATGGATTCCTAAATGGTCCAAATTGAAATGGCGGTGTTAATAGGTCAGGGAAGGCCATTTAGAATGTTTAATGGGTGAAAAATATTAAAAAATAAAATAGTTATTAAAGAAACAAACTTGGTCCTTAAATCTAGAAATGGTTTCACAGTTTTCCCCAAATCACAAAAACTCACCCTTCAATAAAAAAATACACGAGAAACCCCCAAAAAGAAACATGAATGGAAATTAAATGAAATATACATTTAAAATAACTTATGTATGTGACTCACTCATAAATTATGGATAAGTTAACTATATTTAAATAAAACAAATGATTCAAATCAATATTCAAAAATACTTTATAAGGAAATATAAACAATTTACAATACATTTTATAACTAAATATAAAAAACCATGATAAAAAATTTTCAGGAAAAATATTTTTCATTTAAACAATGAAATAAATCATTAAAAAACTTTTAAATATATATCTTTTCATAATAATTTACTTCAAAATATCTACAATTCCAAGAATTAATGTTTTATTATGACATACCTATACTCATGAGCGGTTTATTTTCGATCTACCATGTATTAAAAAGGTAATTAATTACCACGTTATATTGACCCTTTATAACTAGGAACAAGATCATATTTCAATCATTCCTCATAATTAAATACGAATAACCATAATAAGTGTTCCAAAACCCCATTCTAATTTCAACCATTTCAACCATTTCAATATAAACTGACAGTTTATAGAAACATTCCAATGAGACAATAATATAACCAAATCATTCCATTAAAATCATATATATATTAGAAACATTTAAAGTAAATCAAAATAAAAAAATTCTAGAAAATCTCACACTTAAAATATCCATTTTAAAATAAAGAACAAAAGACAATTTCAAGAATAACAAATTTTCAAGAATTTCATAATTTTCCAAACCTTCACTAGAGAGGGTTACAAATAAATATTTAATTTTAAATTCATAATTAATATAATAGAAAAACAATATTTCAAATCATTAATCTCATTTTCAGAATGGGTAGTTGAGAGTGAAGCCACCTACCTTGATCATTTTGAGGAAAACTTAAAACTGACCAAGAACACTCATGAATCTGGGTCAATATTCCATGAAACCACCTTAGATATCCCCCCATATCCCCAAAAACACCATATATAACCTTATATTGAACCAAAAATCATATATATAGCATCAACATGTGTAGATCAAATGAATCAAGAATAAAGGATAAGTATATCAAAGAAACCATTGCAAAAACGATGATGAATGGGAACTTACCAGAAAAAGTTTCTTTTGAATCACCAAGGTAATCCTTCATATCAATTCTGGATCAATGGGAGAAATATATTTTTCCTTTTAAGAAGAAATATTTTGTTTTAGGTCTGTTATTTGCTGAACAAATAGTATATATATGTACAAAATGATCTTGATATACTTTTTATTAAAGTGGTTTTTGGCTGCGCACAGTTTTACCATATGGTTAGGGAAAACCGTGTGCAACCCATACAACCCTCAATCCTGAACACACTGCAAAATCCCTCCAAACTCTCCCAATTTTAACCCATAATTTTAGAATAAAGATAATCTCAATTAAAGGGTTATATACAAGAAACTGGGGTTCTATATTCTCCCCATATTTGTATTTCCGTTCCTATAAAGTAGAAAGCGATCGCTTCCATGAAAGTGTTCCAACCATGGATATTTCATTTTCTTGTCAATTTACCACTTCTATTCTTGATTTGACTATGTTTCTATAAATATCATAAGAGAATGATTCTTTTTCTAAGCAATACTTTTTTTTCCTATCCACAATATTCACCGAGATATGCACCAACAAAGAATTTGACTCTATGTCAACATGATGATATCAGATCACATGGTCAGGATCGGTCTGATACGTTTTCAAATGAGATATGTGGAACACATTATGATCCAAAATGGTCAATGGTGGCAATTCAATCCAATATTCCACCACTCAACTAGTTCTAGTATGTCGAAAGGCCCAATTTATCTAGGAGATAACATTACATGATTTATGAAATGATAATGTCCAAGACTATGAGAGATCCTTAAGAACACAAGATCACTCACCACAAATTAAAATGGTCATTGGTGATGATCTACATAGGTTTTATGATGAATCGGAGTTGTTTTCATCCTTTTTATGATCTAAATGAACTTTTCTATCATTAATTTGACAAGGATTGGCCCAAATAATGAGGTCTCTCCTATTTCCACCCAAAAAAGTGGAGATTGACAAGGACATCCATACAAAAAATCAAAAGGATCCATATATAAGATTTCTCGATAACTGTTATTATATGAGAACTCCGCCAATAGTAGGTGGTCTTCCCACGAGCCACTAACATCTATTACAAAATCTCACAACATATCTTTGAACATCTGTATCATCATTTCATATTTCACTTTTGTCTGAGGATGATATTCTATGCCCATAGTCATTGGATTCCCAAGATATTTTTGTAAGGATTTCCAAAAATGGGATGTAAACCTTTGATCGTTGTCTAAGACTATCGACACTTGTATTGAATGTCTTTTTACAACATCTCTGATATAGTTTTTTGATATATCCTATACAATATGAGTTTCACGAATAAGAGTTAATGAACTATCTTTTTGAGCTGATCCATTATCACCCATATGGAATTTTTTTTCCGAACCATTCATGGTACTCTTGTAACCAAATCCATCGCTCTCTACTCTAATTTCCACATTTAAATTAGTAAATACTACAACATCCCTTCTAGTCATTGATGCTCTAGGTTAACATTTTAACATGTTAAGAACTTTGAAACAAATTCAACAACATTCCATTTCATAACAATCCAACTAAATTGTGGCTTCAACAACTTATATCACTCATATAATCCAATATGTATAGCCCATCTCGAATGATGGCGGGCATGGAGAATATATTCCCAATAAACCATATGTATGACCATCCAATTTTTGAACCACAAAACTGAACATCAATCAACATTCCATCCATCAATGGTCTCCCCACCATTGAGTTATGAACTCATAACCATACATTAAACATCAGATTTATGGGCCTTCAATACCATATTTACCAATTAAAGAACCCTAGAAACATAAATAAATTGCAACATCACCATAGTCTTCACATTCCACATGCATATCAGCTAGTACCAACATCGACTGCCAATCTTCTAATATTTTATTTACCATCTAAGCATATGACATCCTATATAATTAATTAGCCCCTAAATTTCCTTTTCCTAATGTATACATCAAGTCGAAGTCAGTCATCTGGAGACACTCCATCTATCTCCTTTTCCACATATTCAAATCTCGCTGTGATAAAATATGCATCAAGATCTTATGATCCGTAAACATAGTGAATTTATCACTAATGAGATAGTTTCTCCTAATATTCAAGTCATGGATGACCATATCTAACACCAAGACATATTTTGGGTAATTTTTCCCATGCATTCTCAATTTCCTTGAATGATATACAAGTACATAGTCTCCATTCATGCGAAAAAATACCAAAATTGATCCCAAAGCATCATAGTAGACTACATACCCTTGTTATAAATCTAGAAAACAAATGATAAGTGATCTTGAAAGATGAAATTTCAAATCTAGAAAATACTTATTCTATTCCTCACTCCACTAGAATGGAAAATTTTTATTTTACCACACTATCTTTTGAGATGAAAGCTATGAGAAGACATGAAAAAAAAACATCGATATTAACCAGTGAAACCAAGGAACCTTTGTATCTCAATGAAATTTTTCAGGGGTTACCAAGAGAAAAAAACATATATCTTCTCAATATCTACTGAAACCCATTATTTAGAAATCACATGTCCATGAAATTGTACATCTTGTATCATAAAGTAACACTCTAACAATTTGGTATACAAATGACTATCACTAAAGATTCCAAACACTGTCACCATGTGTTGCTCGTTCTCAGTCCTAGTCCTTTAATACACTAAAATGTATTCCACAAACACCGTAGCAAAATAATCCATATATCTCTAAAATATCCAATTCTACTATTCCATAATGATTTTTGGTGCATTCATTAGACCTAAAGGCATGACTACATATTCGAAGTGGCCATATCTGCTTTTTAAAGTTGTCTTCAGAGTATCTTTTTTTAGAACATACAATTGGTGATATCCTGATTGTAATTCCATTTTATAGGTGCATTAATATCCCCTAAATTGATCAAATAGGTCATCACCATATGGATGTGGATATCTATTCTTTATCTTACCTTGTTTAATTTATAACAATCAATGCACAATCTCAGAGTTCTACCTACTTTCATCATGAACAAGACCGGTGTTTCCCACAGAGATATACATGTCCAAATCAAAAAATTTCTCCCCAACTCTTCTACTTTCACATTAAACTCCCTTAATTCCATTTATCACATCCTATAATATAGAAGGGAAATTGTACTATTCCCTCTATGGAGATCAATCACAAGCCCCACCTCCCTTATATATGGAAACATTGAGATGTTCTTAGAAAAGAAATATAAAAATTGATCCAAAACTACTGGAAAACTAATCTCCTCGATCACTCCCATTGATGACAAAGTAAACTCTTCCAACTAATATGATATCATTCCAACCACGGGTTCCAACCTGCCCATTTCACCTATAATTACAACCCATTGCCTTTGGAATAGATTCTTGATGATGTCTCAAATTGTAAAACTAATTTTTCTTCTATAATGGTTGATGTGATCCTTGTAAATTTTCAACCAATACATACTTCAGTATAAATATAATAAATTCATCTCTAATACAAAAAATTCTCGTGTCTTCTCAACACAATCAAAAATTATGGAACATTCTCCACACACAATATCTCTACATTCCATTTCACCGAGAGGAGGTTGAAATTTTATCACAAAGGAAAAAATATCACGTCTCAATGATAAAAAATTATCTTCACAAGTATTAATGAAAAAATGAGATGAAAAAGTATAAAAAACACTTTCATAAGTGTAGAATTTAATAGAATCATACCTCTCACAGTAGATGGTCTAGCCTGATCATCCACAATCACCTGCTCAGCTCCATACATTTTCTTCATTGATTCACTTTTCTCATAGTTTCTTTACTAATAATTCACATGATAAGGAGACATGTTGTTACATGAATAATAGGGGATATATCTGATCTACTGATGAGTCTTGTTTTTATGGACTTATCATGTTGAAGCATTTAATGCTTGTGACATCTCAGAAGTGTCTCAAGCACCCAAACTCATAGCTTTATGACAATAGCACTGATGATGTCCCATATTATTGAAGCTATGTAATTATTTATGTTTTTTCATACTATTTCACTTCATGTGGTTGAATTAACCACGTTGGAAACACCCCAACTTTCCCTTTTCATTTTGAGGAAGATTCACTGATCCACCTGTTTGATTATGATTCCCATTCCAACCTTGGAAATAAATGTCCCTCTTCCTCTTGCACCCAATATTCTACTTCCCACCATTCTATGTAGGTATCATCATGCAACCTCCTCCTAAATCTATTGAGATTTCATGTTCCTCCACTATCACTCTATTCAACATCTCTGTATAATCCATAATAAAGAGAACCACAATCTTCAAGAGAATTTCCCACCTTAGCCCTGATTTGAATATGTGTTTCTTAAATGTTGCATTGGACACATCATCATTTTAAAATTGAACTAAATTCATGTATTTTTACTCATATTCAGTGAATGATATATTTTCCTACTTTAGGATAAATAAATTCATTTTTTTGGTTCTGAATGTGTGAGGATAGTGTTATTTGTTGATCAATTCCTCAAAATCCCCTTGACAAAGTCCATGAACTAGTTTAGCCTGCACTACAATGTCCCACCACTATAATGAAAGATCCTTGATCACATAATTTTCAATTTAGACATTCATCTGTAGAAGTGTGCCGAAAAAATTGAATACACGATTCATCGTATTCTACCAAACCTATTCCCATTATTGTTCTGAATCACCACAGAAGATAGGTGCATTCTGCTTCTAGAACTGGATGGAATGATCCACTTGTCTTGGATGATTCCTCTAGCGTGAAACACATCTTGTTTATCCTATGGCTCAGGCACACCCACATTCTCCACAACTTCATCAACTTGGATTCAACAACACCGACCAACTGACATTTTATAAAAAAATAGAAAATTTTGTAAGTCTCACTCCCTGGTAACTAAATTCTTTTCATTTAAAATAATATCAAATAAACATTAACAACATTACTATCCAAATTTGACCATATTAAAAAAACTACTATAGTTTTTGAAAATAAAAAAAATTCAAAATACATCAATCATTCCCTTTTTAATGTCTTTAATTTTAAAAGAATTTTTCAGTGATATTTTTCAAAACATAAAATTGTGCTTCTAATCATATTCCATTAATCAAAATGATATATGGAATATTAGTGGGATGTAATTCTGATGACAAACATTTCATGATCAACACAATGGCTAATCCCATGACATTAAGATTTCAATATCTTATAAGTGTCCCTAAAACACTTATGTACCCAACGCCTTGGTAACATCATGTTCAAGAAAAAGGTTTGCAATGTATTTTTATTCTATACAGTTCATGTCCCAAAAATCCAAATCCTTTCTAAAAACACATCCCATGGAATAAACATGAACTATTTTCAACTCCAGGACCATGAAAAATGAAGACTACTTGTTACATATATATAGGACCAAGCTGTTACCATTTGTAATCACCCACCTATTCTCATTAGCGCGAGAATACCAAGAATCATTACTAGTCCTTACCCAACACCCACAAGATGATAAAAGATGAAAATAAATTAAAAAGGGTTTTAAATAAAATTTTGGGATGATTTACATGTTAATAATAAATGAAAAACAAAATTAACAACAACTCATAATTACTAAATGATTCATTATCAAAAGAAAGACAACTCAATAATTTCTTTTATACCAAAGTTAACCCTAATTGTGCTATAGAGGAAGATAATTAAACCTAAAAAATAGTTTTTGGAAACTAAAAAACACCAAAAAACCAAAAGACTCCATGCTCCACTATCTTCCTGATCCACCATCTACAAACATCCCAACAACTCATTATGTTGTACAAAAAACTTGTGGAACTCTACATTTGTGCACGTCTTGGAATATGAAATATGAGAATGTACCAATGTGAGAAAATAGGGGTGAGTATAAAAATCTATAGGTATTCCACAATTATATCCATACAAAATAAACTTGAATGTAAAAGTTATCAAAATTTAAATAAAACAAATTATACCAAACAATTTCCAAAATAATGTTAATAAGAAAATATAAACACTTCTTAGAATTGTTTATAAAAAAATATAAACAAAACCGTGTTACCCAATTTTCTAGAAATTTATTTTCCATGTAAAAAATAAAAAGAAATTAATAAAAATTTTAAATATATATCATGGAATAAGAATTTAATTCCACATATCAATAATTTTTACAATCCATTCTTCTTTATGAAAAATCCATACTCATGAGAGATTTCTCGTCGATCTACCAAGTCTTCAAAAGGTAATTAAATCCCACGTACCATTACTCCATTGGAACATATAATAGGGTAGTATTTCAACCATTCATTATAATGAAAAATTAACACACAAAACATGTTATCCTAAAAAAATATGCCAATTTCGACAAATCATTCCATTTTAATAAAAAACATCTGATTATTGAAACATTCCAGTGATCAATTTTTACAACCAAATAATTTCAAAAATATCATCCCTTTATAGAATGATTTAAATTAAATCCACATAACAAATTACTAGAAAATTCCCAACTAAAAATCACCATTTTAAAATCAATAACAAATTCCAATTTCACAAACTCCTTATTTTTTTATTTTATAATTCCCAAACCTTCACAAAACAGGGATCCTAATTAATGTGAAATAGAAAATTAATAATTAATAGGAAATAAATAACTAAATTTTATATTATTCTGAATAGTTCTAGCAAGGGGAGTAGAGAGTGAAGCCACCAACCTTGATCGTTTCAACAAAAAAAACTGACGAAGAATGATCGACAATCTGAATCATGATTCCATGAAACTGCCTTAGATCTCATACCCTATTGTGAACTACACTAGATAAAATTTTATATCGCAACATAAATCTTATATCTACACATTAAGTGTGAAAATATATGAAAACAAATAAGAAAGTAGAAGTATATCTAAGAAACAGAGGAAAAATCTATGAAGAATGACCACGTGCCACAATAATCCTCCTTCGAATCACCATGTAAAGCCTTAATATCACATCTGGATTGATGGAATAAACTTATTTGGACATTAGAGAGAAAACTTTTGTTTTATTTCTATTATTGGACAAAAAATAGAAGACAGAAGTGAAAAACAAAAAATATATACTTTTCACTATTCATTTTTTAGTAGCACATAGTTTTATCAAATGGTTTTAGCAAACCATGTGCAACCCATGAACCCACCCACTTTACTAAACACACTCTAAAATCACTCCAAACTCATTACATATTCTAACTTTACATTTATACAAATGAAAATCACAATGAAAGGGTTACATACCAGAAACTGGGGGTGCTACAATTCGAGAGGCTCCATGTGGTCCTATAATCGACTCCAGAATTTTCTAGGTCTGAAAACTCTTATCCAATTAAATAACTACAAGTGGTAGGATAATTTTATATTTATATAATATAACTTATACCTTTAATTAAAATATTTACCATTAAACATGGTAATAAAAATTATTACTGATGTTTCTATTCATAATGTCCGAATAAAGAACAAAACTATTTAAATAATTATTACCATTTGATTCAAAATATGGAATCAATTATTCCAAAATTAAAACATATAATTCATAAAAATTTATTAAAAGTTAATCTTATTTATGGATAAAAAAAATGTGTTTTTAAAGTAAAAACATTCAAAAGTTATCAATGTTTTTATAACCAATTTCATTATAAAATTGATTACAATTTCCATAATTGGAATGACTGATGAAAACATGATATAATTATACTTTAAAACCATTCAAAAATATTATTTATCACTATAAATAAATTTTATGTAAATGTATTTTCCAATTTAAATACATTATTTTTATCACCATTCATCAAAAAATGGATCTAATCAGAAAAATAACAAAAATTCAACCAAAGTATGTTTTTGTGTGCCTCTTGCAAAGAAAACTTTTATTTCGTCATATATAATTAATAAAAGTGAAAAAAACTATATTTTAAATAGGTATTCCCCCAAATGGAGGCAAAGCACCAATTTTTTGATAAATACAACTTTTACGTGTAAAATTCGACTTGTTCATATATAAGGTCCAGAAAACACTTAAAATGATTTTCAAAAGTTATAATGAATATTATATATATATATATATATTATTAATACAACAAGAGTTGTTAGTTTATTTATTGTTATAAAATACACTTGTGCATATTTAAATAATTTTTTAGAAAAATCATTTCCTTATGTTTTAAAAAGTGCTTTACATTCATTCATAATTAATCGTTCACCAATGGATTAAATATATATGTGTGTGTGTGTGTTTGTGTTTGTTTGTGTGTGTTTGTGTGTGTGTGTAAACAATATTTATTTAATATAGTTCATTCCCTCTATTCTAAAAGAAATTATGTAATGGTGACATTTAAATATTATTTATGTGTTCACATAAGCTTAATGTGGGGTATAATGTACGCTATCGAACATTGTTTTTTCATTTAAAAACTAGGGATGTTATAGTAACTCCCCCCCCCAACATTGAAATTTCATTCTTGAAATATGATTTTATGGAAGGATACTCAGGTACGACTTTCCAAAATACCTTAATTGTAATCCCACATCGTAAAAATGATAAATTAAACAACCACTTTATAAGAATGAAAGGGGAGTACAAATATCACATGAGATAACTAATACTAGGGTTCCATGTTGGAAATCATGGATGTTGAAGATAAAAATAACCATCATGGTCCAAGGGGGTTTGATAGATAACATTGTTAGGGGAATGATAATAATCACAAAACCATAGATTAGTGATGGGTTAAACGGTCTTTGATTTCATAGTAGGAAACATAAAAAGAATATGTTTTTATTTAAGATACTTTTCATATATGTGAGTTTTTTTAATACTACCTAGAGTAATATCATTATTAAATTAACTTACATAAAAATTATACTCTCATCCTCTAATTAATTTCAACCACAAACTCATCTTTTTCTCCAAATGATTATTATTTAAGAAGAATTTTTCATCCATAAATAATTAGAATAACCTTTTAGAGAATTGAATAATATAAATAAGAATATATATATATTCCTCTTATTTTAAACATAAACCAAAATAAAAATGGTTAGGATATGATATGAAAATTCCACCAAATAAATAAAACTTTTTTTAAAAAATACTACTTCTAATCTCTAAAATTCAACAATAATAAACAAAGATCAACATGTACTATTCAAAAAATTACATGCCTTAAAAATCTGAAAAAATTTATTAACTAATATTGAAACATTAAATTTATAATAATTTTATCACATAGTCTTCCGAGATAAGTTTTAACATTTATATCCAAATAAAAATATTTACTCCTGAAGCATCATACTAAAAAGTAATTTCCCTAATCCAAAATTATCCATGTTAGAATTATTATTTATATAATAAAACATGAATATTCCATTCTACAAAAAAAAATATTATATTATTTCAATATATAATTCAAACTTTTCTTTTAAAGTAAAATCCCTTTGTATTTTATTTTCCATAATCATTTTAGATTCCTAATCAAACGAACATCTTCTGAAATAATATTAATCACTTAATGACCAAAAAATTCAATTCCCATTATTTTCAATTAGATAAAACATATGTCACAAAAATCAGTTATTCTTCATCCATAAAACCATTTAACTAATAAGGAAAATTCATACAAACCCGGTACTTCACCTAGGATATTGGTAGGTGATACACCCTTCTCACCCTTCAGTCGTGGGTTCGATTCCCATAATCATTACAGAGGTGATGGGTTGACATCCATTATGTGGGTTATCCTTGTTGAAAACTACATAATTATTATCAAATTCCTAAATTTTTTTAACGTCCATAAATATGACCCTTAGTTTCCTCAAAATCAAATATCTTCAAATATATAATTAGTCACATTAAAAGATCATAAATTCAATCCTAAAATGGGAATATATGATGATAAAAAAGTAAAAAAACTAAAAATTATAAACCCATTATAAAAACCATATATCCTAAAAATATAACCTAATATCCAATGTTATATAAATCATACTCTGATATCAGTTTTAAGGACCTGACCTTTATCATAACTTATTATAGTAACTTTTGACAAAAATTTATTTTCTTTAACTCCTAATGATCTTTTAGGTATAGAGTTTTATAAAATTAGGAATAAATCATCAGTAGAAAACCTATAAATTATAAGTGGATACTTATACTCAGTATCCATTTTTTTACCAAAGGAATCTCTTCTAAAATAACACATTTCTTTTTCTTTTCACATGTTCAATACTTTAATCATGAAACCTTCAAAGTCAGTACAAATTTTTAATCCCTGTGAAGACTATTCTAAATCATGGGCTGATAAGAAAATCATATTATGGGAGATAACGAAAGAAAACCATTAGTCTAGTGACTCCCATAAAACATTTCCATAAAAATATACATTTTTACCCTAAAAGTGGTCATCATTTAAATAAACTAATCATATTACATTAAAATATTTAATGATTTTAATGAAAAAGAATAATAAAACATATATTATATATATTGGTATCAGGGGACATAATTATACTAAAATAAAATAACGATACTATTTAATTCCATACATGTCACTCTTATAAATGGACTATCCATACAGCTGACATCCATACATGTCACATTTTGAAATTAAATAATCATATGGAAGACGTCCATACATGTCACTCTAACAAATGTAATCTCATTACAACCGACTTCCATACCCAATGCATTGGAGATTATAATGCAACCACCCATCCTTTGTTTATCATGGAACAATACATCCTTGGTTTATCGCATAACCAACCATAAAATTTCCGTGTACAATTATCTAATCATAACACAGAACATATTTCAATTTTCATTATTTGACTCATAAAATATAATTTGTAATAATAATTCATTTCAAGATATTGAAATATTTTTTACATTTTAAATACCATTCTAAATACCAAAATACCAAAAAAAGTAATAAGTGGATTATATTATAAAAATAATAATAAGGATTTTATAGGAATCAAAATATCAAATAATAGACATGGCGGCGGTGAAGTCGTTGTTACTGTATACATTAAAAACCATTGTTTTTGTCGTCTGTGAAAATTTTCCATATAAAAAAAAGATTATTTTTTGAGAGCATTTTAATGAAATTTAAAATAGGTATAATATTTTCATTATTATCGTTTTATATCCATATAAATAAACATGTAAAATAATATAAAGAATATTGAAATGGAGAAAAAATTTGATATTTGAATCATTAAACATTTTAGGTGTCCCTTAACACTTTGAATATTTAAATCAAAATATCCATACAAGAATAATTTAAAAAACATTAAATAAATATTTTTGATAAAATATGGATATGAAATGTTATAGTACCCGAATATACACCTTATAAAATAATAAATGTGTATAAACTAAGAATATTCCTCTATGAAAGGATATTGAGACGAAGTCTCATACCTAGAATCTGATTGATCACATATGGTATTTATCTTCCAGAATAATAAACCTAGGTAAATTATTTAGTTTCCTTAAGAAAATGTTCGTATTTATTATTCCTTTAATATAAATTATTAATATATTATAACAATTAATTAAATATTTATGTTCACATCATATGTTTTTATGATATTCGGTGCATGAGTCAAAAATGGATTGTGTATGGCGTCAATAGTCGAATTGTTCACTATTCCATAATCTAATAAATAATATTCATGAAATATTAATCACTTTTAAACAATAATTATAAATTTAAATAGAACAATTTATGCATGGTTGTGAAAAATTAACAAATCTATAATCATGGATATGGTATGTCATACATACTAATGAGTAATGTCCCCATTTGTCATTAATCATTATTAAAAGAAGGTAATTATTATTTTATCATCAAATAATTATAATAAAATCATAAATATCATATTAATAATTTAAATAAACTTATATATACCATCCATGTGATGTGGGGGTGAAAAATTAATCACAACACTTTCTGGAGGAGATAGTGAACAGGTATGGATGAACTATGTTATCATTTTTATGTGCATGAATGGTAATAAAATAATTTCTATATTATTTAAATATAAATATAAATATATTATTAATATGATATATATATATATTAATTCCATAATTATAACAAGTCTTGATAGACAATAATGAAAAACAAATTATATAAGTTATTGGAGTTGATAGTTCACACGCACGGAAAAAACGATTAATTCTATTTCCATTTAATGAAAGTGGAGATGGATTTATTAGATGATATTAACATAATAACACATCAATGTACTGATTATATTTTATTTGTTATATCATCATTGTTTAATAATATTTTAATAATTTTGAAGAAGAAATAAAACCTAATTACTTGATAAAAATGATTCCTTTCCTTTGGATGATAATCTTTTGTTAACACCATAAAACCTATAAGGTGGGTATTATAAATAAAAAGAGGCCTCACTAATGTAGATATGTGTTATATTAATGTCTATAGGAAGATCATGGATGATCAAAAATGGATTTTAAGTGTGATGGAATGATAGGGAGTAGTTCTGTATTATATGATAAATGAGGGTCACTCTGGGAATTCTTGAAAATATTAAATTACTATAAATTAATTTTCTATTCCAAATTTTATCAATTGTGATTTATTTAAAACCGAGGATGATTTTGGGATGATATATAATCATCCAATTAATGTTAGATATGTTTTTATTATATTTTTTTCCATATATTGTTTTTAACCCTTTTAACTCTTACTGTTTTTAAAAGCAATTTTCAATTTTATGGTCAATAACATGTGAAAATGAAAATAAAAGTGTAATATATAATATTTTTTAAAAATAAAATATATTTTTACAAATCATAATTTTTTTTAAAAATTATAACATGTTAAAAATTATTTTTTATTTTAAAATACCATTAGTGACAATTTTACCACAATTCATTTATTGACATTTTAAAAATAACATTACACCATGATATATTCATGAAAAATATTTTAAAACATCATTAACATTTCATTGTAATCAAAAAAATTATTCAAAGACATAAATTAAATAAAATTATATTTATTATAATATTTTTTATATTTTTTATTTTATTCATCCATTAATGAAACTAATATTGTATCATCATTATGTCCCCGTTAAATTTTATTATTTATTTTCTAAAAATTATAAAAAAATTAACATGATGTTGGAAATAAAATTGTTTTTCTAAATAATATTTTTAGTTTAAGGGATACCATTCATAACTACATATTAAAATTTGTTACTTATTAAAAACCAATGTTTAACAAAAATGAGTTTTCATTGAATACATTATTTTAAATGAATTAATGTAATAAAAGTAGCTCCATATTGTCCCAAAATCAACCCAATTATGATCTTAGTCAGACCCCACAAATAAAACTAAATTTTTACATGTTGTATTGTATTGTTATAATATTATAAAATACTTTTTATATTTAATTAGAATATTTACCATTAACTGTGGTAATAAATATTTTTCTTAAATTTACAATTCATAATGTATAAAAATAATAGATAACTATTTACATAACATGGGTATTATAAATCCAAATTTGGAATCCATTTTTCGAAATTCAAAACCTAAAAATCACAGAAATTAAATAAAAAATAATTTTGCTAATGGAATAAGAAAATTGGGTTTTAAAGTAAAACAATTCAAATGTTCACCAAGTTATTATATCCATTTTCATTCTGAAATTCAGAAAAATGAACTAAATTGGTTGAAATGATAAAAACATATCTAATTGTACTATAAACCAATTAAAAAATATTATTTAACACTGTAAATAAATTTGATGAAAAATTAGTTTACAATTTAATGGCATTATTTTTTCACTATTCACCAAAAAATAAATCTCATCAAAAAAATACCAAAAATTTATCAAATGTAATTTTTTATGTACCACATCAAAATAATAATTATATTTTTACTAATTGTATTTACAAATGTTAAAAAAATTAGAATTAAAATATGTTCTTCATCAAAAGGTGGAAAATTGACAATTTTTTATAAATACTTATTATATGAGGAAAATTGGAATTTTTATTTAATAATATATAAAAAAATAAAATGAATGCTAAAAATTTTAATGAATATATTATATTTATATATTATTAATAATAATACTAGAGTTATTTGATTATTTATTGATATAGAACTCACTTGTGCACATTTAAATAGTTTTCCATAAAAACATTTACTTTTATTTTTAAAATGGTTTTACATTCATTTATAATAAATTTATCATTAAATAATTAATTATATATACTTCTGTAAACATTATTTAGATAATAATTTTAATTCCAAAAATTCAATTGGTTAATTTATAATGTTAACATTTAAATATTAATTATTTGTTCTCTTAATATTGATGTGTTGTATCATGTACACTATGAACCATTGAGTTTCATTCTAAAACTTGGGATATTACAAAAAAACATAAAACAATTTTAATAGAAAATTATATATTAAAAAATTATAAGGGATTATTAAAATAAATAATGAAGAAATTTTATATATTATTTTTTATGGTTTTACTATTATCTAACCCACAAATTTTTTTTATATTTTTGAAACAACGAAAAATACCTAATATATAAATACTCTTATTTTTAAATGTATTTATTTAAAATATTATATGGATTTTTTTTAGTGCTATTCACTTAGACAACGTGAGATTCTATGGCCTGATGAAAAATGAATTGAAATTTCAAATATATTAAATATAATAAAATCCTAAATAAAATGTTTTCCATAAAAGGGTAATATATCTTATATGGAGGATTGGATCAGAATTATAAGAGTGTCTTTGAGTTTAAATAATGGGTTTCACCTAAGTCATGATATATTTTTTCCATCAAGCAATGTTTAATTTTTTTTAAAGTAGAATTAACAAAATAAGTAATTTAAATTGATTATTAGATTGGTTTTGACATTAGGAACTAAAATTTTCTATAAATATAAGGTTATGAGAAGATATCAGGGTTTACTACTTAACCCTGGTGATCTAGAATACCATTGTAGGACAGTATTCTTATTGATTGAGATCATATCACATTGGGATCATAGATTATTGTATCATTATAGTTCAAGGACATCTCTAATGAATATAATGTGGTTTCATTCTTCATCAATGATTGATTGAAACTAAGGTATGATTTTTTATATATGTTTTCATCCCTTACAATATTTTTGTTGAACATGGATCAATTCCAAGAAAAATAATTCATTATATCATCGACTGTTTAATTTATTTATGCTTGATTCTATTTTTTCATTGAATTTTCCCTCATATTTTATCGAATTATCCAAAATCTGATCAAGGAAAAAAATGAAAAATGTTCGTGGGTCATTCTAAAAAATATATGCTCTATGGATTTAAACCCCATCTCTTCAAACATTCATCTTATGAAATTACTTTGGACCTATGTTCTACAAAATACCCGATATTCGATCGTCGCACAACCATTCTTCATAGCCACGAATCGATACCACAGTTACAGATCATGATTGACGATGTGATCGAGATATAAAGATTATAGAGGATGATCAAGGGAATATTATAACATATCAGTTTATTCCATTCATCACGGTTCAATGGTGAACTATGGACAGTGCATAAGGGCCTTTCCTGGGATGTTTCAAAATGTCAGATTCTAGAGATTAGTGACTGTAGTGATCAACCAACCCCAAATCCTAGTTTCATGGATATTATCACAATAGAGACAATGTGGAGGATCATTCAGTGAAGAACATGTTCTCTCTATGAAAACCTAGATTACAGGTCATGTAATCTGGAGATACATGCCAAGTGGGACCATCAAAGAGGTTGCTAGGGTATCAGTGTAGTGATACAGATCACATGGCTTAAAGTCCATAAAATAAGTAATGTACTCCCTACCACAAATAATATGGTACCTAGATAACCATATTTGTGTGTGCAGGAAGTACATTCCCATGAGGTTGGGTGGTGTTACCCTCCATGTGGGCTATGCCGCATGCCATGTACACCCTAGAACGCAAATCAATGTTTACATGGTGTACATGACTACACGATCATGTGAACCCATAATCCAGGTGTGGTGGGACACATTCTAGGTAATGATACATAGATATGGGCATGTTCCATAATACATGGGTAGAAATCGAGGTTGAGGAGACACACATGTCCTCACAATACACATCGTATACCTTCTGAATGATGTCGTAGATCCCTTTTCATATTCCACATGGAAATGTTTCCTTAGGGTACATTCCCATGATCCTTTCCCTGAGGGTTGTTATGAAATCAATCTCTATGCATAATATGGTGATACCATTTGAATAACTTCACTCATAGATAGTGTTTTTGAAATCTATTCATGAGGATCATACTAATAACCTCTACTATCATCATTTACCGTAGGTGTGGTTTCCAAAAATTGGCATGACCAACACTACATAGGCATCAATCCCATACTTAGTGGGTTAATAAATATGGGGTTGTTGGTATACCCTATAACCCTAGGTGTGATCCCTGTCTATGGATCAATATTTTTAGTCTTCCATCATTTGCATATTATGGTGAGACCTGATATCCATCATATCTCAAATGTATTCCATTAGCACTATTAGACTCCTTGAGTGTGTTATCATGGAAAAGTGCTTCATCTAACCTTTGTGTAGGATGCCTAAGATGAAACAATTTTTGTGATCAAACATTAAGGCTATGTGTTTACTATGATTATATCTAGATGATATTGTTGTATATGTTTTCAGAATATCCCTATTATGAGTTGACTATTATTCATGATACTATATGAATTATTATTTCAATGATTCCAATATGGTGTTTTTATACTCACCCCTACATAGGATTTTCGAGAACATTTCATGTGTTATGATATCAAATAACCATTCTCCAGAGTACTATAGGGATAATGACTATAAATAGAATAGAGATGTGGATAAATGAGGTGTGTTTCAGTGGTTTTATATAAAGAAGTCCTCTCTTACATCATAGGTTTTCCCTTTTTATTTTATCTTCAAAATATTTTTTTTGTCCTTTTATTTCCAATACATTGTTTGAATTATCTAGTCCAGGGATTTTATAATTATTTATTCATGTTTACAGGTGGTTTTAAATTTCAGTAATGTATAGTCTTGGAGATTTGTGTGTGTGTGAGTGTGTGTAGGTACATTAGTAAAAGGCTCTAGTGTGTGTGATATTCCTACTTAGCACCAGTTTCTATCCCATGGATTATTAGAGGAATTCAGGGAGAAGTAGCAGTTTGGAACCTATTGGGAAGGGTTTTAAAAATTTAGTATTAAAGGATGTAGTTATTCTTTAATACTATAGAAAATGAGATTGATTTGGTTCTATTGAATGTTTTTATGTGTCTTGAGTTCATAAAATTGGTTTGGGACTCCAGTATTGGTGTCATGAAAGATGTATCCATTCACCAAGACATTGAAAAGTATATTTTTGACACATTACAAGTAGACAGTGGCTGCTATGAATACATTGGTACATGATTCATATAGGAATGGATTTTCATTTCCATGACCTTAGTGAGTCATCTATGCTGAGATAATTATGGACTATAATTAAAAAGTTTCCGTCATAGGATGCATCTATGAAATTTTGCAGCTGGGTTTCTGTAGTAGGATCAGGATGATTATCACTTCAGTGTCAAGTCTTTGATAAAGGTAGCTTTTAAGGGGATGTTACCACTACGTGGTTCCCCATTCTTACTGAAACCTTTAGATATAATGATTGTACTGGAAGTACCATTGGACGTGGTGCACAGGTTGAGAATGGTTCATGAGTTTTAGTGATATCGACCCCTAAGTTTATGAGATGATCCTAGCCCCTGGTTGGATAATGACTAGATTTAGGGAGTGAGTTGAGTTATTTGAATCATCATGACACACAGAGGCCAGATGGTTGTCTTGGAAGTGATATTTCTCTAATTATTTATAGGAGGATATTGGGATGAAATTACATGGTTTTATAATGAGGTGACTCTCACATGGTCATAGTTTGAATTTTTTTTCAAAGATGGCTTTTATTTATCTATGATGAGGGATGTGAAGATCTAGGATCTTCTATTACTTCATATAGGTAATTATGAAAAGGGAGGAATATTCTTCAGGTTTCACCAACCACTATCAGTACATGATAGATATAGTGTGTGATCAGTACTCTTGAGCTCATACCATTGAGTGAATTCTAATAATACTCACAAGAGATTTCATGATACCGATATCTACCTATACCTATGTTTGGGTAATATAAATTTAGTTGGTGGTCGTGTGTTTCGTAGCTGAGTTGTCGAAGATAGTTTTTCTAGTATTGGGAATACAGGATTTGAGCCTTCATTAGTATATATACGATGATGGACACAATGACCTAAAAATTTGAGACCTTTTATGACAAAATCCTTGGATAGAGGGTCTGCGGATCAGTTCACACAAGATGTTTATATTTTCCAAGATAGAGGAGGTTTTAATATTTTTATGGTAGAGGAAATGTCACATTAGATTTTCTGACACACCATATGGATGATAGGGGGATAGTGGATGTGCTGCATTGGAAGAGGAATCAGAAAGAAAAATCAGGTCTTTAGGGTGGAAGACATGGAAGAGGGTCTTGGAGAGTAGATGAAGGTTGAAAAATATTTGACTTGTCACTTCAACCACCCTTTTTGGTCCATTCCAATCTTATATTGGTAGTGAATTAGGGTAAATAATCCTACAAGAACTACATTACTATTAACTAAAGGCTCCTTGGATTATTTGTGGTATGATCTATGTCATCTCTACTATAGGTATAATATTGATAGAACAAGGTGAAAAAAAATACTTTATTTCCACAATCTAGATTTGAGACATATTGATTTTGGATGAACCATTGGCTCAACCCTTGCACGTAGAGAAACCTACTATAGGTGAATCATTTATCATACACTTTTGATGATGTTGTGACATATCTTTTGGAGGTGATATTTTCTTTTTTGGTTTTGTTAATAGTAGCTATGAGGCATTAGGATGTCGTCTTAGGTATGATCTTGTTATTGAAATTTTATACATATATATACTATTTTAGGTTGATTATGTGGTGTTTCTATAGTGAGTGGATGATGTTTTCCATTATGGTTGAAAAGTAATCCTAGGAAGAGTTGGATGCATAGGAGGGATTTTATGATTACATGCTAGTTTGAGAGTGATACTATTGGTTCATCAGATGCTATGTGGATACATTTTCCAATAGATGAGGTAGTGTATGAGTATATCATTCAGGAGGACATTTGGGGTTTACCTCTCTAACGATTGATGTACATATACATTTATAAATACCACATTATTACCCCTAATAACTTCTCTAGCATATAGTATGGCTCCCATAGAGCTTCATGAGATAAGGGTGGTACTGGAGGACATACAGAGGAAGGTCTTAATCCGAACTTGTGTTTCCACCTGGACAGCCCCAGTGCTATTCACCAAAATGGCAGACATGATATTTTGTTTTGTGTAGATTACATTATCCTAGATGAGGTGATTTTCTAGAGGATGTTTTAATTACCAATGATCTATGTCTGCTTCTATTAGTTGAGAGGGGCGCGATAGTTCTCGATGATTGGCCACAGATCAGGTTATCACCAGCTATGATAATAGGATGAGTATATAAAAAATAGGTATTTTCGAGTCTGTTACAATAATTATGAGTACATAGTGATTTCATTTGGTGTTATGAACAATACCTTAGTGATTTTGGTACTCATGAACTAGATATTTCATTATTTCATAGTTTGGGATTTGGTTCTCTACATTAACTTTATAATATTGTACATGGAATCTGATGATGAGTACATGTGAAACTTGAGGATGGTCCTAGACATACTATTAGAGAATCAACATTATGGGAAGGTACAAATTTCTAGTTATGGATTTTGGATGCCCACATCATTGGACATGTTATATTATTAGATGATTTAATAGTGGACCCATTTATGGTCATGGAGTTGTTATCTTGGGAGCCACCAAATAGAAAGATAGTGTTTCAGAGATTACATGGTTCAGAAGGATACTATAAGATATTTGTACTTGATAACTAAATGATTCCATATCCCTTGTAAGATTGATGCGTAAGGGGAATCCATAAATATTTAAGAAGATTTTATACGTTGATTTTCTGTATTTTATGTAGATATTAATGAGTGCTCCAATCATGAGATTTCTGGAGGAGGGTGTCATGTACATATTGATCTACAATGCATGAAAGAATGTTCCCAGTTATGTTCTCATGCTGAGGTGGGTGGTGAATTCATATGATTCACCAATTTTGAGACTAAATGAGTAGAATGAAATGACCTATGATCTTGACCTATCAGATATAATATTCACACAAAATATGTGGACAAAGAACCTTATAGGTGAGATATTTGTTGTCTATTATGGCCACAACAATATAAAGTATATATTCTTTCAGAAAGATACTAAAATGATATAGATGGGATGATATGGTTTTTCCTAGGATTAGACTTTTATATTTTCAATACTTCTATGAAATGGAATATGGTATTATATTATCTCAGAAGAAATATAATATTCACGTATAATGAGAGAGGTGTCAGAGAAGATGGCCTCGTTAATGTTATACTTTCAGAATAATGATGGGGAATCATAACTCTAGTCAATTTTTGTTACCACTCCGATTTTATAGTGTGTCTTGGAGGAAAATATTTGGGATTCCAATTGCATGTCCGTACACACTTAGATATTCACTAGACATGCTCTATATATATTTAATGAAGTTGGTGAGTATGTCGTTCCCTTTAGAGGATCAAAAGTTGTACAAGTTGTGCAGAGAGAGGCGGTGCTGAGGGAGTTTCATAATTCACCTTTATCATTACATCTAGTTGTGGTGAAGATGTACATGGGTAGAATGTAATTAATATGATTTTCTGATGTGCTACATTAAAATGTTATAAGAACTATTTTTCGAGATATTCATTTTTATTGTGTGAGATTCCATTGCCCATAATTTATTTTTAAAATATACTTAATATTTCAACAAAAACATGCGTACAATTTTCCAAATAACTGTAATAAATATTAAACACATGATTGAATCTGAAAAATGTGGTTTTCATTGAGTTACGAGAATGGGTTTCACCAAAGGCATGACATGATAATTTTCTGTTTCAAACACCTTTATAAATTATAATCAGGTTTGAATTAAGAAATTAAATAAATAAAATTATTTTTTATGAACTGATTTGAAATCATCTATAAACCTATGGTTATAAGCATATCTCCGAGTTGGCTTCTAAACCATTTATATCTATTGAACCGTTGGAGGATAGAATTCTTGGTAAACGACTTCCGATTACATAAAAAACAATTGATTTGCACATAGATGGTTGATTTTAATTACTTTTGATTTTATTTTTTCGTTGATTTATCCCTCTTCAATCATACATTTTTTTGATAATATATCACTTTTCCATATCATGAAAGGCCAAGGTTCATTCCTCATATTTTATATGTTATGGATTTATCCATATATTCTTCTAACATTCATTTTATGAAATTAATTTGGCACATGGTTTGATTAAATGCATGGTATTACATCATTCCATGACCATTATTTAACACAATGGATTGATACCAAGGGTTCAACTTAGGAACGACAATGTTATTGAGATGTAGAGACGATATAAGATGATTAGAGGATGACTATAATGGATCCAAAAAATTATGTTTATCCTGGTTAGACTTAGAAGTTATGAAGGGAACATGAAGGATTTTCTTCAGTGGTTTCAAAGGATGGATCCCATCAATAGGTAATTTTTGGGATCTACTGACCCTTGATCCTTTTTTTGAGTGAGGTTAGTGGTGGTGGTATAACATAGGAATACATAGAGAAGAACACATGGGTAATATGAAATACAAGGTTACATGACATCTAATATAGAGAAACACACTACATGGGACCCTTATATTTCTAGATAGGGTTTCATCATAGAGATAATGATAAAATGATGTATGGTACATACCATATACTATGTTTTCCTTACAGATCCATATTAACATATATATTGGGTACACACCCTGGAGGAAAGATGGTGTTACAGGCATTGTGGGAAATTCCACACATTGTTTATAACTTAGTATGAATATTTCCTTTTAATTGGTGTAAATTGACAGGAGATATTTGTGGACACACTCATAGTGTGTGGTGGGACAAATTTTTTCTACATGAACACTAACAAGGGAATAATCCTTAAAATATGGGTCTAACCTGCTGCCAATGAGACATGACATGTAAGCATAGTAAACAATGTGGGCCTTCTCAAGGAAGGCTTGGAGACCTTATCCTCTTCAGCATGGATTATTTTTGTTAAGGTATATTCCATTGATATATTCCATGAAGATTTTTTGAGAATCACTTAATGTATACACAATGACGATCCCCAATATGAAATTTTATTCTCAGATAGAGTTGTTCAAATCCATTCACGATGCCTAGAGATATATCCTCTGTCATCTTAATTTTCCCAAGGTGGAGTTTTCAGAATCAGCATGACCAACAATACGTGAGCATCAATCCCCTACATTTTGGGTTAATACTGTTTAGGATGTTTGTATACCCAATGGACAAAGGTCTGATCTCCATCCATGTATCAATCTAATAAATCTTATATAATTTTAATATTTTCAATAGACTTGATGAGTTTTAAATATCAATTATAGACCATCTTCCCCATTTTAATATTAGATTTCTTTAACATGGTTGAGTTTTATATGGAACCTATGAGCAGGAATCATTGGATGGAACTAGAGTTACAATCCTACTTTTGGATTTTCTGTCTACATTGAGTGTTTCTGGATATTCATGCTATATATTCTGTACACATATCACTTTAATGAGATGACTATTTTTATTGATTTTATATATTTAGTGATTTCCGAGTGTCCTATTGAGTATTTTTACACTATCCCTTCAATGGTATTTTCTCATATATGTTGTGTCTTATTAAAACTACCATGATTTTAGGGGAACCCTCAAGGGACAATAACTCAGTGGATCATAGTGATTCAGGAAGACCGAGGTGTGTTCTTGTAATTTTTTTACAACTGTCCTCTCCATATACAAGGTTGGTATTGTTTTTAGCTTTTTTCAGTGGGGTTATGTTTTACCTTCCTTTCCATTACATTGATGTCTTAATCTGATGGTGGTATTTTAGTAGTATAGGTGAATTTTTTTTATTTTTCATTTCATAATTTTATGGGCTTCGAGATGTGTGTGTGTGTGTGTACTTTTAAAATATGTGAAGTCTTACCATGTGTGGGATATGCCTAATTTTTTCTAGTCACCATCCCCTAGCCTATTATAGGTGGGATTTAGGTATCATAGATTGGGACCCATCGACCTTTTTTTGATATTAGAGGTAGAGTGTGAAATAAATTATCACAAAAAGAATGATAGGAGAGCCTAAAATAGAAAATGATGAAAAATGATGTCATATAATGGTTGTTGAGGCCATCTGAGGTTGGATGGATGATATTTGTGGTTGAAAAATAGAAGAAAGAGAGAAAGGGGCCAATTTGTGAGATAAATTTTTTATATCATATAAATAAATAAAATAAAATGGTGGGTCCCCAGATTTCAAAAAAGTTTATGTTTTTGACATTATATATTCAATAATCATTATAAAAATCTAGTTTTTAGAAATGATTTTTTAAGAACAAACATGAAAAGTATTTCCTTAATATTTTTCATTAAAAAAATAAATTAATTAGTAATTTTTTTAGGTCGAACAGAAATTAATCACAATTATAAATATATCATTTTAAGGGTTACTGTTGCAACAACCCTAAATTATATAAATAAAATTCCTTTTTAGATGAATTAAATGTCTTATTATGTATTATGGTTATTGAAAATAGATGAAATTATACGGTTTTATTATATCCTATGATATTTTAAAGACAAATCAGAGTCACAACCATTAATAATATATCCATTGAATAGTAATCATATGATTAGTATATAAATAGGTTTTTATTAAATAAAAATGTTCACAAAAACTGGAATTGATGGACTCGACTAGTATGATTTTACCATATAAATTTTATTTATTAGAGCATGTGAGGGAGATAGAATAGCTTGGTTCTTCACTTGACAAATAAAAACCCAAGATCCATCATATTAAGCATGAAGGAAACTGCTAATGGGAATATTTGAGGGTCATTGATACCACGACCAAAAAAACGTATACAAAATATCCCAATAAAAGTATCACCATAATTCACCTTACCCTTAGGGAATTTCTTACTGTAATAATGGGATTTGAATCATGACTATAATAATAATAATTTTTTATAGAGTAATGAATCTATTTTCCCATTATTAGGGTTACTTTATAATGGATTTTGATTTTGATTTAATAAAACACAAATTAAATTTATATGTAATATGTAATATAAATATAATAAGTCCTTTGGATAAATTAATCATTTTTTATAATAAATGAAATTTTAATACAATATTTTTATTAATAAATATTTATTAATTATTTTTGATAATAAAATTTTATGATGTGCAAAATAAAATTTATAAGGATTCTAAAACTCTTATTGTACAAAACAAAAAATTCCTAAATAAATTTTAATTTATATTATAAAATAGATAATTCATATATTTTTAACACCTTTTTATTAAAATATTCATTATTTTTTAATCATAATGTAAAAATGATCCACCAATTTATATTTCCTAATTTTCTGAGATATTTAAATTTTCAGTTAAAAGTTATATATGGTATAAATATAAGGTGTGTATCATGATATCAGAATGACCCTAAAATATTGCAATAAATACTATAAATGGTTTCAATGTCCAAATATTTGATGTCCCACTAAAATATTGTTATTTTTTTTATATATTATTAATTCTATAAGGCCATCATGAATCCTCCAAAACCTATATTTTATTTTTTGGTTTTATAATCATATCTCTAAGAACATGACTCACCTAAACATCACTAAGTGTAATATTTTGATAAATTTAGTTCTTTTCCTTATAAAATATTGAAAACATCACTGTTTGGTAGAAATCATTGGAAACATCAATATGATGATTTATGATTTTGGTTAATTTATTATTTAAAGTCGAAAACCTATGATTGGGAAATAACAAAAAACTCCCCTATCTTGTCAAATATACACCCACCCAAGATCCCAGTTCTCTTCACTAAAAAATTATTAGGAATGTCATTACTATACCATCCCATCTCTATAGACATCTCAAGTATCTTCCCAATATCTCAAGAAGATCCTCTAATTATTTTTTGAATCGGTATCTCAAGGTAAGGATCTCTCACTCTATATTTATTCAAGAACCTCTTTTACAATATAACTCTTAATATCCAAATTTTGTTGTTAGGGTATGTAAATTTACTTCCTATTTTTGACCATTTTAGTTAAATTTTATTATAGATCCAAATGACTCATTGTAATACATATATAAACCTTTATGTACACCTGATACCAATCCAAAATTTAATAAGGGGAATCTCCCTCATCTTTTAAATTCCATAATCTTCATCAATATATTAATTTTATTTCAAAATAATAATGTTGGGATATAATTTTCCACATCCTTCTTACATTACTTTTTTATATATATATAAACCATTTCATCTAATTAATACATTTTATTCAATATTTATATATTGTTGTTATGCTATCGAAATTTCACTACAATTTTCCATGACAAACAATTGTGTAGTGAATACCTATACTAATTACTGATCATGTGTGCACAAATTTATTCACATGAACTTATTTTATTTTGGACATCAATTTTTGTATTCCAAACTCTTTATTCCTAGAATAAAATGTGATGGAAAATGATTCATTGTTTTCTAATCTCTGAGGTACAGATATCCATTTGAATGATATGAAAGTGATGGGTACTCTGAAAATTATATAGCTCTCCCCTCTATTGGGAAATGTTTTAGTCTCACAAGGCATCTTGAAATGGATTAGGGAGTGATCCTAATCCACCAGGTTACTTTTACACCATAATTTCTTGGATTTTATCATGACCTATGTTTATTATTCCTTATTAATTGTTGTTTTCACATTTCCATGTTTCGTTTATGTTATTATGATTTCTAATTCCACATTATTCCTGGCCATGTTCTCAGTCATTTTATGATACATTGATATTTTTATTCTTTAATGTTTAATTATTTCTTCATGTTATGCTATTATTATTCCCTTACTCAACTTTATATCTCACTCCTTTCTTATGTATTTCCCATTTTTAGCCCATGGATTAGTAAGAATGATGGAATATTATAAGCTTGTAAATGAAATTTTCATTAATGGTGATGTCCCCCTAAATTTTAGTTATTATTTATTGTACATAATTACAAAATGCACAAGTCTTATTAATGGTATTTGATGTATTATGTAAAATAATATGTATTGAATCATGAATTAATGTTGATTAAAAACAAGGGTTGTCATAGTTGGTATCAAAGGAATGTTTAGATAATTTTGTGGTTTAGATTTGAATACACTAGAAATAGACTTATGTATAAAACTAACCATAATAAGATGTACCAAAATGATGTAAATGTATATAGTTTGAGGTTTCCAATATAATGCATCCTTGTATGGATACAATACATTGATGTTTCTATAGTATAGATGAACCTTGTTGAAAAGCACAAAACCAATTCATTGAGCTTCATTCATGAATTAAATAGTGATCCATAATGGTCTTGATGCACAATTAGTTTGACATTACTATGGGATATGAAATAGTAATGTTACATGATAATTACAAACCATTATTATGGGACACAAAATTATCATGAGTTTCTATGTTTGAAAAAAGTCCATGGAAAACATAGATTGAATCATAAAAATTCATTTGTTAACCAATAAATGTAACTTATTAGTTATCCCTTTGATGTTTTTTTGGGTAAAATATATTAATTTTATATTTTAAAAAAAGTTATCCCAAATTATCCATTTATTCTATCAAACGGGCAAAAATAGGAGGAACAAGGGAAAAAATTCGATGGGAGTAAGTGATGACTTCCAAAATGAATGGCCATCTAATGGAAGTTCATTTAGAACATATGATTATATGACAACCCAACTAGAAAAATTCATAGTTAACCAATGTCACTTAGTTGCATGGACATATATGTCTAGGAAGAGAAGGTTAACACCTCAAGGAAGTTTATTTAAATAATGTGACAAGGGAAATAAGACACAGTTTCCATTCCGGAAAATTTTTTAAAGAGGAACAATGGGAGTGTAACCAAGAAACTATGTGATCGTTTAAGTGTGGAAATATTGGGAAAAGAGTATCTAGTTTTCAAGGAAACATGAATAATGGGTATGGATAGAAAAATTGCAATAAAAAGTACCATATACAATTCAATTTCATAAATACGGGGAGGATTTGAATTATCCAAGAAAATTATCTAATCTAAGGGCTATGAAACATGCTAAGAATCAATAATCTCAAAGAACAAGATAACAAGGAATGTATTATATTTTTATGGAACGTAATAATTGAAGTACACGTAACCTATACTTAATAATTTCATATTTCATGTTGTATTTCAATTCATTCCCTATATTTATATCTTTTTTGTTTTATAATAACATCACATTGACACCCTAAATGATTTGATATCATCGAGAAAAATATATAGGAACGTTTTCTCACATGTTTAAGTTTATGGTAATGTTCTTCATGTATAGTTTTTCAATATCCCCTTATTTTAATTTCATGATATCCATTTTACAAAATGATTTTCGTTTTCTAAATCCATCATAAATTTCTGGGAGAAGGAAATAAATCATTATATTTGGAATCACCCATCAGTTCTATACCACTATAAGGATGATGAAGAATCTACTTTGGTATCATCATCTATATAATAGATATTATGTTCCTTTGGAAAATAGAATCTACCTCTAATGATTTATACTAAATAAATATGTTGTTTCCATAGAATATTTGGGTACTACCATCATTTTGTGAGACATTTCTCACAACTATAAGACCCTATAACCAAAATAACTCTAGAGGGAGTAAAATTTATTTGTAAATATGAATGTGAAGATATCATCAAGGTGTTGAAAAAAAAGATTATCACAACATCAATACATATGGTTACTAATAGTAGGTAAATTTTCATTCTATATAGTAGTTATTTAAAGGAGTATTGGTCTATGTGTTAATGGTTAATGACAAAGTGATAGCTTATGCTTCAAGTAAATTAAATTTTCATGGAAAAAACTACCCATTTCATGATTTGTAGTCGGCAGAAAATATATTACCAAATAAAATATGGTTGAATTATATCTTTAGGTATGTGTGTGAAATAAATAAATATCATAAGACCTCAGGTATATATTAATACAAAAAGAGATAAATATGAACCAAAAATGATGGTTATAGTTTCTTAAGGACATTGAATACTTAATCTACTAACATCATAGGAAATCAAATAATTTCGCATATGCTCTTAGTAGAAAGGATCCATCAATTTTATCATTGATTAGAATTGATAATGAACCATTATTCTTTGACTTTTAAAGGATAAACTTGTCCATCATAATGTTAAGAACCTCATCAATCCTTTCAAAAATTAATTTTTAGAAATCACATTTGTAGAGGAGAAGGATGGTCAATGAAATGACTTGGGAATTCAAAATAATGTAGAAGCTATAATAAATGGTATGTCCTTAGAGATCAATGCTAATGAAGAAGGGGTTGTGAGATTTGGGTCACAAATTTTTATACCATAAAATCATGAGTAAATGAAGTATATGTTGGATGATGCCCATAGTTAAAACAAATATATCCATATAAGTTGAAAAAATATGAATTAAGATCACCAAGGTAACTATTATTGGAAAAATTGAATAATATGTCAGAAAATATACATCAAGGTATCTTGTAAGTTTCTATGTGAAGTATGAAAGGAAAAAATAAAATGGAATGATATCATCATTACCAATACCTATATAGAATCAAGAAAATATAACCACCAACATTGAAACTAGTCTTCTGAATAAATTTAGAATAAATAATTCTATTCAAATTGTGGTGCATCCTATTACAATAAATTATCACTTCATTGAAATTCGAGTTGACTAATTACTCGATCAACTTTAAAGGATATACATCATAGAATTGTTGATTCAGCATGAAACATGAGAATCGATTGTATCTATTTGAGAACCAATATTTACCTATGAGTTCTAGAAGAGTCTTTAACGTGCTATAAGTTTTTATTTGAACACATATGTACAACATATCAACGTGAAAAAATGGCTAATATGAGTTTACTATCCATGCACTCTAGTACATTTTGAGAGAATTTTCAATTGACATCAAAGGGGGATGGGATCAACATATTCATTTGGTCAAGTTTTGATATAATAATAGTTCTCAATCATTCATAAAAATGGACCAATTTAAATCCATTTATGGGAAAATGTGAAGAAAACCATCATACTGGGATTATGTTGGGGAACAAGAGCTTCTTGGTCCTAAAATGGTTGAGGAAATGATTGAAAAATTCAGGACCGTTCAAGAGCACATCATTGGTGATAAGGGTCTATAAAGGGGCTATATTGACAATACTTGAAGTGAACTAGAGTTTTGGTTTTGTGATAAGGTGTTCCTCCTAATAACTAAATTTATGAATTTCATGTGATTTGGGAATAAGTGAAACCTTATCCCAAGATAAATCATTCCCTTTATAATCCTTGATCGTATTAGAGTGGTGACCAATTAATTTTCATTCCCACCTTACCAATCTCAAGAACCTGATTTGTTCTAGTTATCATTCTTGAGGATGTACATAAAATACCCCTTGCTTGTGTTGAATCCATAGGTGGTACCTTTGGAGAATGAACTTTTATATGTGGATAATTCATTGAGGGTATCAGATCATATGGAAAAATGCCTATGAAATATTATAATTCTCATCATCAAAGGTCTATAGAGAAACTAGAAGATTCCTGATGTGTTGTGGTAATTTTGGAATGTGATGAATTGAATTACCCAAATCTATTTTTTAATATGAAATGAAAATTTTCAGGGAAAACATTTTGATGTGGGGAAGATTGTAACAACCTGAAATTTCACAAAAACAATTCTTCTTATGGTTAAATTAAATGTTTTATAACGTAATATAGATATAGAAAAATGCTTAACATATTTAGATTAATTGAATCCCTTAATAATTAAAATGATACTATGAATCCTAAACATTGATATTATAATCACTGAATAATGATCATATGATTAGTATAAAAAGTTGGTTCTAGAAAATCCAATTGACCTAGAATAATTAATTCAATGCCTTTTCCATTTGGATCAAACCCTATAAAACCCATTTATCATAGAATTTGAGTGAGATACCATCAATGGGTATTTTCCATACACAAATTCCATGATGATATCCAAAATATTATGTCTAAGAGAAACCATTTATAGGTAAATATCTAGATCCTCGATATCACACACCAAACCATATATGTCGGATCATCTCATGAAAGTCTCACCATCACAAATAATTCACATGAGGAGTTTACCATTGTAATAAATGGATATGGATCAAGGCCCAATTAATATGAATAATTATATTTTATGTAATAAATAACATATTTTCTCCTTATTATTTTTTCTTTATAATTGATTTTGATTAACACTCTATGATACATAAATTAAATTTTTGGGTAATATATAGTTTCAATGATGACATTCCTTTTGTGAAATTAATGAATATTTTGAAATAAATAAAAATTTAATACAATATTATTAGTAAACAATAATTACTATGTATTTTTGATAAATTATTTTATGTTTTAAAAAATATAAATTATAGGGGTTCGAGAAATGCTAATGTCAAAAACCCATAATTTATCAATAAATATAAATTCATATTATAAAAGAAAAAAATCACATATATTGAAATTTTTTTAAATAATTAATATTTTTTGGAATCACAATGTTACAAATATGTAAATTTTAATTTTACATAATTTTCTAAGCCAGTTTAATTTTTAGGTAAGAATTAATTATTTTATAAATATACAGTGGGTATTATGACATAATAATGACCCAAAATGAGTTAATAAATACTATAAATGGTATCCCCGGTGAATTATATATTTAACCTTTTAAATAATGTGAGTTTGAGGTTATATTCTATTAATATTATAAAATACTTATGAATCATCCAAATACAATACTACATTTTCTTGTTTTAAAATCATTTCATCATGACTCATATCCACAATACCAATGGAAATATTTCCATAATATAGTCCCTTGAACATATAAAATCATAATAAAAAAATCTTTTTAGAAACCATGTTAAAAAACATGGGTAGGATTGTGGATTTTTTATTTTATTAAATTTTATACCAATCCTATGTTTCAGAAATGACAAATAACTCGCCTATATTTCCCTATATTAACACATCCAAGATCCAATATAATTTCACTAAAAAAACCTAAACAATTCCCTTAATTTGTCTTCCAATATATCGATTCCTCGCAAGGTTCCACCAAGATCTCAATATTATCCTCCGAAGCCTCTATGAGTCACTCTGTAAAGTTAAAAGATATCCCACTATACTTTTTTTATTCAAGAACCTCATTTAGCATATGAACCTTAATTTCCATTTTGTTCATATTTGTCTATTTTTTCTACATCCCTATTACAAATATTTTTATTTCCATTTTATTATATACCCATTTCAGTCCCACTAATCTCTCATATATACCATTATCTAAACATGTTAATGTACTAGAATTTAGTAAGTGACCAATCTCTACATTTTTAGTTAAATAATAATATTCCTTTTATTCCTTTTAATTACAAATAATAATTTTGGGATTGGTTTTTACATGTCCCAATTATATTATATTTGACATCAAAATAAATATAGACCACTCTCTCTATATTATTAAAACATTTTTATGCTTCTTTGAGTTCAGTCATTATGCTGCTGAAATATCACAGTATTTTT
Organism: Viscum album; assembly: GCA_963277665.1. Lineage (NCBI taxonomy): Eukaryota > Viridiplantae > Streptophyta > Magnoliopsida > Santalales > Viscaceae > Viscum > Viscum album. Next base: position 738,978,403 of record OY728122.1, read on the forward strand.
CCATTCCATACAATTGTGTAGTGAATACATATACCAGTTTCCTATAAATAGTTTTCTCCAATATGAAATTATACAGATTTTATTTTGAAAAATATGTATTTATTATTAAATCATTGATCATGGAAAAAATTGTGATGAAAAAGTCTCCATGTTGTATGATCTATGTGGAACAATTATTCATGTTAAATGTATGATAGTGGTGGGTGAACCCAAAAAACATTTATCTTTCCAATGAATTATGTAATGTTTTAGTCCCAGGAGACATCAAGGAATGTTTTATGTAGTGAATGTAATCCATCATTGGGATTTTCCACAATGATGTCATGTTTATTATTCTTGGATTATTTTTAGGATCCCATGTTTATTGTTGTTCCACCATTTCTATGTTGTCTTATGTTATCATGCTCTGACTTGCCTCATTGTTCACCTTCATGTATCTCATTCATTTTATATTCCACTAAAAATCTTATTCTATATAATTTAATTCTATCTTCATTATATTACATCTCTATTCCCATAAAAGTATTTATAGCTCACCCATTTCTTATATATTCCCCCGTTTATCCCATGTAGTTTTAATTATGATGGAATATTTTGAACATGTTGAAGATGTTTATAATAATGGTGATGTCCCCTATCTTATAATATGTTATGTGATGTACATAATCGCCAAATACACCAGTATTATCAATATTTGGGGTTTTAATATGTGTAATATTATTTATTAAATCATGAATTAATTTGTACTAAAAACATCTGTTGTCATAGTTGTACAAGTGATATCTCATTAGGCATTTAATATATATCACAGGGAATCACATGACTACGTGAGTTCAATTTTCATATTTCACTATACACATTTCATTCCTCCATGGGATATCTTTCATGTATCATAGTCATAGACTTTTTAATTTCTTTCCTTGACACCTTAGTTGAGAAATCCCAAGCATCATATTTCCCCTCCCGTATTTAATATAGAGGTTCTTCATGGAAGTAATTATCAATAAATGATTATAAATCCTTGACTTGTCACCACATGGAATTAATATACCCTCATCCTTTTCTATCTCCATCACCACTACAAAGTATGAAATTTCACTTACATTATCACCTTTGTTGAACATCTATCACTACAATCCATATGTAATAAAATAACATCACCACCTCATTATACAATGATGACCCCTCCATACAACCTAAATAGGTCGTTCTATCCATAATATACATTGTATTACTCACATTATTAAAAATAATTTGACTAAATCAATTACACTCCTTTTATTAATAGTCTATACTGAATACCTCCTTTGGGAACCAAAGATAAATTATCTAGTTTCACTATATTCATTGGATTCATCAATTTTCTATGTTTTTTCCATCTCAATTTTAATCCATTACCAAAATTTACATCTCCATTAAAACCAATTTGTGTAGAAGATACTATAAAAATTTATTCTAACTCATGAATCACTATAATGAATTATTTGGGAAGACGTCTTACAATGTACATCTTGCTAAATGAGATAATAGACCACAATGATATTGAACAATATTATTAACTAATTTTAAAGTAAAAAAATATCATGATTCATAATGTAACAAACATATTACAAATATACATATTATTATGATAAAGGGATGATACCCATATAGGTGGGTAATTCATCTTATAACAAATTAGAAACTCCATAATAATGAAATGGTTCAATTACTAGTCAAAAAACATATCTATTCTACACAAAATATGAAAACAATAATGCATCAGAACCAAGTGTTTTTAATTGGTTAACCCCCAGTAGGATACATCCATATATTGTTTATTTTAGATGTTCTTGTGTACCAATATCCATTACACATTCTACTCAACCAACAATTATGATAAACTCATTTTCATTCTTTGTTTACATCCACTAAAAAAATATGATTCTCATTTATCTCTCACTCATGATATTACAACAACCACAAAAGAGTATAATTTTGTTCTAATATGTAAATATAGAATGGTGAACCAACCATCTGTGTATCAATGAACAAAATATTCATCACAATTAATGACATACTTCCTCGTGTTTATATTATTTTTGATGAACTATCATTGGTATCAAAAATTATTTCCAATCTATTATCATCAATTTCTCCCATTTATATTGTATTAAATGAAAATTTTATGTCCAAGAATTAGCTCAATTTTGAATTTCATTTTTTTAATCACTGATAGTTGTTGAATATGAATATTTCCCTAGAAAAATTACAAATAAATAATTGATGTTTATGTAGATTATCGAATGTGACTTAATCCCACATGATAAAATTGTGTTAGAATCTAATTCCATCTTTTTAGTCATGATATTTTTTATCTTGTAGTTAAATACTATTTAACCTCATGGAATCTTAGATTGATATATACCAAACAGAGCTCTATATTCTTATTTTTACATCATGGTTGGGTTCAAAATTGGGGGATTTAAAAAAATTGATATAACATTAGTGCGAGTATCGAGCATCGAATTTGGAAAATTACATGTGTTTTCATTATAATTACATTGAATCGTTAATTTACCCCAACCCCTATTCCTATCCCTATTCAAGATAAAAGGGAGGTCCTTTTAAACTTCATTTATCCCATATATGAGCAGTGAGGATGGGGGAGGTGATTATGGAGATTCAATTTGTTAGAAATCATGGGTATTGATCATTGTCCGGTGATCAATGATATGGAATCAAATTTCATTGAACATGTACAATAAATTATCCACTATGAGGTAAATTCCCCCACATTTTTAATCATAGGTTATTCCTATCGTTTTTTTATTATTTATATTAACTTCATTTTTTCTTCATTTCAGTATAAGTTATTTACAAGGGTGTATCAAGTGGAATTATGTTCTTTGAATCATATTTAGGTCTATAATTATTGAATAAATGTATTTAATCTAAAGATAACCCACTATGTATTATAATTTTTCATCTCGCGATTTAGAAAGTGTCAAATGTATGTGTAGACTAAGTTTATATTATGAATAGGATTCTTAGATGATTGACATGATGTCTATCCATACACACAACCAAATAACCCATATTTATGACATATCATATAATATTACACTCAATATGGTGTTACATGAGTCATCGTAGGATATGAAAAATGGAAAAACATCTATGTTGGTGATATACAATTTAGTATAGAGACATATCACTTGAATGGGAGGTAAATTTCATATATGAATGAGTTACAGTATCATAGGTAGGTTTGGGTGAAGATTTTATGTTCTCCTTGTATACAATGTTTTCTAGTCACTTAGATGGTTTTGGTGTAATTTCTTGACTTGTATTTGGTTATGCAAAAATAAGTAGTTTGTTATGAGTATCATTCCAAATATAACTCCATGGATGGGTCCTTTGGGATAATAGATGTCATTGGAGACATAATTCAGGGATGGATGTGAATAATAAGCCATTGGATAAGATCATGGGTTCTATTAAATGGATAAGATTTGGTGTGGTGGAATTTTATCATTATCATCGTGCAATCGATCACAATGAATGAGGACCTAACATATTCTCATGGAACGCTACCCTCTGATAGTTGATGGTAGATATGGGTTACTCAACATAAATAGGGACACATAATATGGTGTTCATCCTAGAATGAAAAGAACACTATAAATAGAAGGGTAGTTTAATGGGGCATGGATAGATGTTAGACTCATAGAGGAATCCCTTTATCTCTTTATAAAACCAAGAGAATTTATATGTTCATGGAGAAAAGATTTGGAGAATAAATGCGTTTTAAATATGCACATTATTCAAATTGACCTCCATGGATAGTCTTCATTATAATAAAATATTAACACTCTATTCTAAATTGAATTTTTAGTTTTGATTCATAGTGATGGAATAATGGTTTTGATTATTCTAGATGGTCCCTTGCACCACCCTATAATAACTGATGTCTTTATATATGTAGTGGTAAAAATGTGGATTCAAATACTATCCATTATCCAACATACTATGTTATCTGGTGAATTTATATCTATAATTAATTTATTTAGTATCACCTTTCTGGGTGTGGTGCGTATACTATAGGAATGGATATAACCTACTTGTAACTCTATCCATGGTGGTGAGAATTATACTTTTTAGGTACTAGGATGGTACTAATTTTTGTTGATCTCATCCAATTGAATGTAATAAGAACACCAATGTGGTTAAATTGTTGTATTATAGTTATTAGTGATTTTTTTTGCATATTTATATTGAATTTAAGTGTTGGTATCCCCTCATTTTGTGTTCCATGTATTAGTAATAGTGGGGAATCCAATGATAGTTTTAGGTTGTGTGGATTGGGGATGGTGATGGTTGACCTATGTGGGTGGTTCAATTATTCTAATTCATCTATAGATTGGTATAATTATGTTATTTATCTAAAATTATATATTCTTGAGATGAGTGGGATTAATTATTGGTTACTCCAATAATAAATGTTTCATTTATCCCTTGAGTGCGTCTGCGATACTGGGTTCCACACTTTTTTAAAAGATAACTAACATGTGACTTTACATTAGGTTATTAAAAATTTGGATTTCAATCATGATGTGGATCATGAAATTCCCTTCAATTTTCCATCACTATGGGACACTATCGACTATTTTGATGAGAAAAATATGTGTGGAGTGAGTCATTATTCCAAGATATATAGTTTGGTATTAGTTTTAAACACTATCTCTTTGTGTCTGGATATTCTATAATGAGAAACTTGTACATTATGGTTGGGAATACCATTTTCTTAAAGAGATCTCTCTAGATTATATGGTGTCTACAAAATATGTTTTATGGAGATGTTCCCATTTATCAGATACAAAATTTGTTCTATGGTGTTTCAAATGTTGATAGATAGTTCTCTTCTTGTTATGTGTGGGAAAATTTTGGATGTCCTCATGGATTATATGAGTGGGTTATTTTATATTTAATTAGCTTCCCCTTGGAAATATGGTGGTCGTAATGTGTGGGGGACTATTGATGCATTTCATTTAATATGGTATTGAAATTGATTGTTTTTTGATGTTGTGTGGTTCTACTATATTTTTTTCACTAACATGGTGACCAAGTTCCCATTTTTTGAGTCACTTAATTTTTATTTTTATACTCATCCTAGTATTTTCCTTTTTCTCCACACATGGTGTGTCTATACAGATAATCCATATGTCAATGGTATCTTAAGATGATGTAGATCTAGAAACTAAATTGGGGATGGTGAAGTTGGAGCATGAGATTCCTAGATTGGGGTCATTGATGATGATGATCGAAGTTGAGGATGTAATAACATGGTAATCTCTCCTAATCAGAATTTTGTTGAGAGTATAAATCTAATTGTTTATAACTTATATTTATTATCATTATAGAACCTTTTTACTGATTTTATTTTAGAATTTTTGAATTTGTATTCATGTATATGATTACATTATGACTAGATTTTCATACAACACATGGTTATAGTTATTCTTATTGGTTTTTTGTTTTTTTATAAAACATAGAATGTTTAGGTTAAAGACTCTCATTTTTATGTTAGTCCTTATTGGTGTTATTCACCATCTGAAGTACAATTTGAGGAAAACATTTAGAGAAAAATTTATCCTATAAATACTCAAGTAAGGATCTGGTTTGTTGGGTCATTTTAGGGTGGTATCAAAAAATATCATTCAAAGTTACATGATTTATATAAAAGAGTATCATGAGTGTGGTTTCAGACATGTCAGAAGAAAATGGTCATGTCTTTTAAGATTATTTCTCAAAATATGGATCCTAATAACGTGTTAATGGTAAACATATTTTTATAAAATGACGTTGTTAATATAGGGGACTAACGCGAGTTCATATAAAATTTGATAAATGTTACATTTTTAAAATTTTATTTATAAATTAGTATTATAGGTATATTTTTTTTCAAAGCATCACCCCTAATATCAATGGGAATTATATAAAATAATGATATTTAATTCCTTCATAGAAATGATTTTAATATGGTTGTGAAATAAACCTTTTATAAATTATTTGTAATGTATAAACTCTCAAAGTGGTGTTGGATTTCTATAATGATATCTGCAAAAATTATAATGGAAAAAATTCTCTTCAAATAGGGTTAGAAATTCCCCTCCCATTTTTGTAAGGGAATGTGAGATCCTCTATCTATGGATTTAGTATTCTTTCTATCTAAAAATCTTGGAAGAGATAGTGATCCTATATTGGGGTTGATATCCCCTCAGGTATCAATTTATATTAGATGGGGTGTGGGTACCACATTTTATATTATCGTGTTTGTTTCCCCCTATGGATATATGAGACAGTTATTCCAATCGAATGTTTGGAATTTACATTTGATCATGGGGGAAGTATCCCATCGATCTGATTAGAAAAGGTTCCCTCATTTAATAGTGTGGTCGGTACCCCCTTCTAGATAGGTCATGATTCAACCATTATCTTTTTTAGAGATTATGATGAGATTGGATGCATTTCATTTTACACATGGAGTTGGTATTCCTAGGTAGGTTGGGTATGGATCCTCTATGAGAGGGTTAGGATTCCCCTTATCTAAAAAACACTCTATTAAATTATGATTGTTGTACTTCCTTAATGATAAATTGGTATGGGTTCTTTATACTATATTGGATTCAGTACCCCCACCCCCCAAAGAGGGTATGTGTTAATACTCTTTAGAGGTTGAATCTTTATGAAATATAGGGTATATATGTTCTACCCTTAAGAAGTGAGTCCACCATTATAATTTGGGGAATGAGATTCACCATTACAGAGGTTGGTATCACCCAGACATGTTTATGGAAACTCATTGATGCATGATTAATGGACTATATAATGGTGATCAATAAAATTTTGTATCAGTGTAATGAATAAATGTGATATCGTGGGTGATAAATTTTTCAATGATGATCCTCTATTATTATTAATTTGACACATCAGGATATTTTTTTAGAGATCAATGAGTTTGATGATTTGGATTCCAGAACTGGGAAACCCAGCAAGATTTTTCTCCCATCACACATGCACTAAATCCATTGTGTTAATATTTTATCTTATGAATGTTAGAATGATTATGTATGGTGATTTAGGTAAACAATTTACCATAGCGTGGGTTAGAGATAGACAAGTAATTAATGTCTGCACGTGAATAAGGATTTATCTATGTCCTTTTTTAGATGTATATGTTCATTAACACTCAAATTTTATTCTCTTGGTGTTGTGTTGTTGATTACAGGTTTAAAGAACCCTATAATACCTTGGAGCCAACACATTATATTTAGTGGTATCACATGTATATGATAGATTATCCAAGTTTCATTAGTGTTTGGAGATTATTTTGGATAAATGTTTCATAAAAAAATATTCAATGACTAATAATGTCCCAATGGTTTTTTCCTTTTGTGGGCGATCACCCCCATGATAGGTTCAAATGTGGGATTAGTTTTCTGATGAGTTTATTGATTGGGGGGATTAGCTATAACCTTTTTTGGGTATATTAAAATATATATTAGCTAGTAAACTATTAATATATTTATTATTTATTTCTATGAATGCAGTCGTGTGTGTATTACCATATGATTCCCTCATCATTGGGCCTTTCTATACACATGGATGGAAATATATTGAGATATGTGTTTAATAATTTCAGGGGTATAAATTTTACTATCCATCATCCATATTGGTTATGTTCCATCATTAGTGGTGTGGAATGAAATTTTTATTAAAACCTCAGTTTCCCCTCAAAGGATGTGATTATGCATAAACATACCATAGTATTTATTTTGGCTATTTGAAATCATGATGATATCCACTTTGGGTTCTAGAGTGGATGGATAAACTCATTTATAATGGACGCAAACATGGATGTGGGATTACCTCCCTCCATTACTTCAAATGGAATGGTTGATGTGGTGGATATTCCCTAATGCCCTAAACCCATCATCATTGATGTTTTATGTTGATTGTATTTATTAGTTATGGCAGTAAAATCTAACTGTATAGGTTCGGCGGTCCAATCTAGATGTTCAATACTGTATATTTATTTTATTTTACTATCAATGAATGAAAATATAGGGGTGTTTTCATATATGGTAGGGATTGTTACGCCCATGGGAAGTTCCTCTATAATGAAATCATATCTGATAGATAATGATGTTTCATTTCATTAATTTATTTTGGATTTTTTAACATCATATTATAGAATGATAAAGGATCTTAACATGAAGATGTTGTGACATTTCACTGGGTGGGTTTAATAGGGGATGGAAGCTAACCATAATTTGTGTTATTGTTTAATATATATAGAGAGGTAAGAGAATCACATATTTTAAATCCATTAGCAGATTATTTTAAAGGGGAGGGTTATTAGTTGGGATATACTCTAGGTCCATGTTTATTAGTAGACATTCAAAGGCAAGAGTAGCTCAATCAATGGTGTTCCTATTTTCTACATGATTTTATCTTTAGGATTTTGAGTGATATTTTGTTGTCACAACATTTATTACTGAAAACCCTTATGTTGTGCATAATTGATATATATATAGATAGTATCTTATTAGAGAATGATCTTACCATTGTGAGTGGATTTGGTGGAGTTGGGTCATAAGATATTCAGATGAATTTCATTTTTGATGATACTTATATCTGATGATAACATGGAATTGTAATATCCATGATGCTCGATAGTTATTCATAATATGCATCTTGGATTTGTGGCCCACATATTTTTCCCTTTATGTATGTTTTTTTGTACATTGGATGATCGATAGTTCAATTCTTATATATTTATATAATCCGAATAGATTTAAATTTACCATGTGGTTGTTGAAATTCTAACTACCATGGTGATTTTTATTGATTGAAGGTTATTTGGATAAGTAAAACTGTATGATTTCTGTCCCATCATGGTGAGAGAATCTGGACCTTGGCCTACTGATGGTGGGATTGGGGTGGAGTCTATTTTTGCACTACCTAATTAGGCTCTTACCAGGTCATCTCTTGTTTTTTCCTTGAATATATCCTCTTTATCCCAGTTTTTGATAATTTTTTAAATGGTTTGAGTTTTTTCATGTCCAAAAAACCTTTTGTGATAATAAAACATGGACTTTGGCTTATTATATAGTATAATAAACCCATTCAGGTTGATATGTATATCTTAATATCATTCCATATCATCCCTATTTAGGGTATTTTGAGTTCTTAAAAATTTATTTATTAAAATTCATTAATAGGGAACCAAATTAATTATGTAATAATACCATTAAAAATTATATTCATCTATAATTAATAATAAAATTCAAATCCACTCATTACAAATTTCTGTGTGAATTTGCAACAAAAGTATATCTATGAATGACTTTGTCATGTTACAATAATCATTATGGAATAATGACTATTTCATGAACTATATTTATTGTACAAGTCAAAAAGCATAAAATTTTCATTGTTCCAATTTTTAACAAAAATATACAATAAAAAATACCTCTTTCGATTACAAGATCTGATTCTCTCCATATTTATAGAAATCACAATAATTTTTAGGTTTCCAACTAATAAAGGGCCAATAATCTCCCTTATGAGGTGATAATTATTTTAGACTTTATTACTACAGGAAATAATCATGGTTTTTAAATTATAATCATAATAAACCCATAAAAACATAAAAACTAATATTAAAAAATATACATAAATCACAATACATGTGGAATTATGGTACATAATTTGATAATTTGATTGAATAATATTTAACTTTAATGAAATATATTGAAACTCTACAACATTAATTAATAATAATGATTTCTATCAATTTAATGATTTTGAAAATTTTCTTTACAAACAAAACTTAAATACTTATACTTGGTATTTTATAATAACCCCCATATGTTTTTTGACCAAAAAACATTAAAAACCCCTCTAAAATGTTAAAAATATATTAATTGAATTCCAAAAAATTATTTTATTATTTTTTAATTTATTTAACAAATCAAAAATAATTCACCATAATTGTACATCAATAACTATCTTTTGGAAGAAATTTTTTTTAAATAAAAATTATTTTTGCTAAAAAAATTTACAAGGAACAATCTCATAACCATTTAGAGAATCAGTTCTCAACATGCTATTATCCTCCCTTTAATAATGTATTAATATACCCTTTATTATTATGCCTTATTCAATAATGTGTATCCTTATCCTCAAAATATAACTTGGATAAATTTATCCTCTATTAAATTTATGATGGAAAACGTATTTTTCTTATGACATAATATTTTACTTTTTTCCAACATTATCATGGAATCCCTAGAAAACATCCTTATTGGTTTTGATAGAAATGTAATATATGATTAAATAAAAAAGCAATAGAAACATATACTTCCATAAGGTTATACTAGTAAATTATTAAAAATTTTGTGAAATTTTCAAAGTATGATATCAATTATAATTTTAAGGTAAAACATTATTGGTTGAGTGGGGATTAATTCGACTCAAATATTAATGCTGATTGAGGTAGAAAACTCTGAGTGTAAACAAATTCAATTTAAAACTACATTTGGATTGAGATTTTATCCTAATATAAACAATATTATATTGAATAAAGATGAACTAAAACATTAAAATCCCTTGTTTAACATTCTCATTTATAAAACAAAACATTATCTCGATGTTTGTAATCAACGAATGATGTTACATATATTTTGAAATTATTTATACAACTTAAATGATCATATTTAATATAAATAATATAATTTATCTCAATAAAAATAGTTTCAAGTTGTTTCTCCATACAAATTTGTTTTTTTTTCTGTTTGACTAATTATTATACATTTATATCTTATGGTAATAAAATATATGCAATATATTCTCTTACTAAAATTTCCTTTCATACATGACATAGTTTTTTCAATCACATTATCATATTTGGATTAAAAGAAATTATTCCTTCCTTAAATATCTAGATATCTAATAAATAATACCAAATTTGAAATAATAATCATTTTATATTTTCCCATTTTAAATATTACAAATTAAATTAAATAAGAATCATTGTGTCATAAAAATAATATTTCTTAAACATAGGTCATCCCCGTCATTCATTGATTAGAATTTTTCTTTAAATACATATTTTTATCAACTCCTCCATTGTGGAATCTATACCTTCTCAAATAATTTTTAATCCACGTGTAAAAAAGAACTAGTAATTAATTTTATTTTTGGGGGTCCAAATTAATTTATTTTGTTTTATTTTTTACAAATGAGAAATTAATTCAAATTTATATTTCCTATATATTTTTTATGAATTCTATTGTGGAAAACTGAATTGATGTTTATTTGGAATAACATGAATAACATTTACACCACTATGTCTAAGAATTAATATAATCATTTCCAATACAGTCATGATATAATTGTATCTTCATCCTCAATATCATAAATTTTGGAATTTTCATTACACCCATGTCATGTTTTCTTGAAAAATAATTCCTTCTCCATTTAACAAGATAAAAAAACCAAATTATTTTGGATAATATATTTATTTTTAATCCTAAAACAATTCTATCATATTTTATTCTATCTAATATGGATAAGATCTTATTTTTTTCCTTGATATAACTCTCATACATATAGTTATCATGAATAATTTTAGGCTCCACATGAGAGATGAGAATTGTTTTTTATAAAGGACTCATCCTTATAGTTTAGAATAAGGTTTTTTAACAATAACAATAAGAATTATGTTTTCATTATATTACAATTCAATCCATTATTTCCATATTGTTTAGGGACATGATCCAACATCCTCATCTTTTGTGACATTATTTGAATCCATACCAGGCCCTCATTCTCCCCCAAATATTCTCATGTGGTAAAATAATTCCCCATGATTTTTTTACTACTTTATAAAAATTATACTCATAATACACAAAAATTACATCATGGAATTCAAAAAAAGAATCCATGAGTTTTGTTCAATTATTTTTAATATATTTATTTTATGATAATGAAAGAGTAATTGTTTCACTGAAACATAGTTAAAAAATCATGTGGATTTTCTTCTTGTCAAAATTATTCATTTACATATAAAAATTTGAAATTATTTCAATATCATACAATTACCATGGCTCAACAAATAAAGGGTTTTTATCCACATTGACATGAAATAATACTATGTGATAAATTAAGCTATTTAAAACCCACTTTCTTTAATTAATATCTAATTGGTTTTTCTCATTTAGAGATTTCTATACCACTATATTGATCATCTTTCTCCTATTTTCAACAAAAATATTCTGGTAGGATTTATCACATCCAAAACAATATGGATTATCCAATGTTTTTTTAATAATCCTTTACTTGAAAATAAATAAACATTCGAACCTTATCAGTTTAAAATATCCATAACATATTTCAAATCATCTTATATTCAAAACATTTATGTCATGTAATACCATAAAAAACAATATATTTATGAGATATCACCATCAACCATTCAATAATGTTATTTTAATTATCTAATATTATTTTCTACTTAATAAAATCAATCAATTTTGGTATTATAACTCTATAAAAATATATAGTTGGAAATTATAAAACCACATTGATAAATTTTCCTTTTACCTATATGAAATCGAAATCATTATTTCCATTTGGAAAACATAAAATGTATGAGTATAATCACAGATAATCTTATTTATGTTATGTTCACCCTCATGTTTCACTAAATCATGTTATGATTTTGGATCACGTATAGAACACGTGTACAACAATTTATTTTCAAAAAAATAGTATTTGAGGAAAGTATCCTCTAATCCACTAACACATTATAGGCTCCCATTTATGTTCTTTCCTTCTATAAAATTTTCACCACAACTTCCTATGAAGATAAATATATTATTAAAAAATATTAAAGCATCTCCTAAGTAAGAAGATTGATTTACATTTAATTTATAATGAACAATACATTGAAAAAAAACAAGGCATCGATCTTTCCCATATATTTTCAACATGTTTTATAATTAATATTGGAAATAATTATTCAATATTCATATTTACCAAACATTAGTAGACCTTTTTCATATTTTATTCCTATATCAAGATTTGTGATTTACAAAATGTGGTACGTACATCCACTATCAAGATTCATGTCATTAGATCAATCAATTTCCATTAAATCAGTCTCAACAACATCACATTACAATTCCACTCCTTTTACCCAAACTTGAGTCCTCCTTTTTATATTCAATCACATTCTTAAGGAGAAACATGTATTGATTTAACCATGATATTCCCACAGAAAAATATTTTCCTTCAAAACCAAATATATAATATTGAATTATTCCTAACTATATTCATTTATATTTTTTTCATAATGTATATATTATTGTATATATCATTTGTTTTTTAATATATTTTTAATATAATAACACTTAATTGGAGATACATTATGGTGTTTCATCGCTAGTTCCCTAGTTTCCTTTTTGATATCCCTTAAATTTATATTTTTATAAAGATTTGTGACATCATTGATTCATTAATCATGATGTAATTTTTTTACAATTAAGTATCACCCCAATTTCCCTTCACAAAAAAATTATTTTTTTATTGGAAATCCATAAGAATATTTAATATTTATCTTATACATTCAATAAATTTCAAAATATCACATATAAGACATTTTTTTAAATGTAATTACATGATTCATATAGTTATATTGATCTTCAAAAAATAACCCCAGTTCAATACTATATTCTCAATACACATCATTCTATTAAAAAAATCAATATAATATTTAGAAAAACTATTTATATATCTTTCCCACTGCTTGGTTGATTTAAAATAATAGTTTCACCACTTTATAAAAATTTAATAGTAAATTACTATCCTCGTCATTTAAAGGTCATAATTTTTTTTAATTCTATACTTCCCACGTACTTAAGTGGTTTTGAGTTAAAATTTACTATTTTAATGGATGGATATTATCAGTTCTATCGAATAGAATGTTTTATGGATAATTAGTGAACAAGTACATTGTACAAAAAATCGTTGGATACTGTGGTCACTAGAATGATGTTTATAAGGTATACCATAATTAGTGTAACAAATTACCTCCAATATGTTCTATAAAATCTACTAGAAATACCTTGGAGGATGGAGGCAGAAATGTCCTCAAGATAAAATTTTATAAATCATACCTGATAGATAATTTATATACATCATACTGAATGTAGATTTCTCTCAATCCAATAGATATAACCTTCACATGTTTTATTGTTTTAAATTATAATGACTATCAGAAAGAGATGATGCACCGATATTCTGAAATATATAATGTTCCATATGATTCCATTAAAACCAGGTCGAAGAAATATGGAATATTACTATTTTTAGTTCTCCTATAAATAGTATATTCATTTTATGGGAGGATGATTTAGTAGCCCTACAAATATAATGTTTCTATAAATAATTTTGAAACAAATATCTTTTATAGAGTTATTCGTAGTTATATTTATTTATTTTTTTATGTGATTTTTTTGAGGATATATTTTTATATTTTTTATAACTTTAAATTTTTTATTTATATTTTTTGATTGGTGTACTTTAGGGAAGATTGATATAGGTTTTTCGAATTGTTCTAATTGACTGTCCAATGAGATATTGGAAATAGATTTGTGTCTCTTCATTAGGATTGAGGGGCTCTATGGATATGGAATATAGAAAAAATGGTATGTTGAATACCATGGATACCATATATCTAGTTAAATAAATCCATAAAAATTGTTTATTATATGGGGATATATTTTATAAATATCATTAATGTTTTCATATTTTCTTTTAGGATTCTTTTTTACATGTTTTTACAACTCAATAATTTACCATGTGAATGATTAAGTATAATTTTTTTTGTTTATTATAAAATTCACCATTCTATAATTATATATTTTTTATATGAAATTTTATCCATTAACATTCTTAATGAGTTTAAAAATTATATGTATTGAATTTATAATGTCAAATACCCCATAATGAACAAAATTGGGGAAATTAGGAATGTCACCCCAATGGTCCATCACACGGTCACATATAGAAAACTGGAAGAAACTTGTCTAATGACAATCCTATAGAAAAAAACCAAACTCGTAAAACATGTACATATGAGAACATATCCATGAAAAAAATAAATTAGTGGAAAATTCTCTAATCTAGAATGATAAAACAATACATGACAAAACAATTTTCTATGTGAACATATATCACCACCAAATAATATCATAATGAAGATGAAGACAACATAAAAATATAGCATGTTAAATAATTCCCTTCCCTTCATATAAGAACTGAAAAGAACATATACAACTACCAAAAGTTAAAATGTAGTTTGTGAGAACAAATCCCCATAGGATGAAAACTAATATTCCATAAAAGTTCAAATATTATGAATGCATCAGTTCCAAAATTAGATATAATTCATGTTTATAATTATTTTACATTGTGTAAAACATTTTTACAAAAACATTCCATTAGATTACATAATAGAATACTATAATCACTAAATATTGTAATATTTCTAGTAATAATGTAAATTGGTAAATATCCATGGATACAATATATGATAATAATTGGATCAAATATATTTGAAATATTACATATTGTGATATGCCAATCATAAATGAAAAATCACGTGATTCGGGACCTATGTTATGTGAATACACACTAGAAATAAATAAATCCCCAATCACTACCTAAGTGGATCCAACAAATATATCCTCTAGTTGAATAACATACACTAAAGGGAAAAACCCTCTAATGGAATCACATAATCAAAGAGTGACATGATTATTCCCAATGCATCCAAAGTTACCCAATTGAATAAGTTTTTAAAAATTTATTTCAAACCCATTATCATATTTAATAAAAAAATTAACATAAAATACTTTCCCCATCTATGCATGAAGAATCATTTCAAATACAAATCAATCATATAAAGCATTTAATCAAATAAATGGTTCGATAATGTCTCTTTTTAAGGAAACCCCCTTAAAAATTCGTATATATCACCCAGAAAACCCATTCCAATTTCAAATTGTTAATTTTAATCCAAATCCCATATGTAATTGAAATGAAACTTGAACAATTCCAGAGTTAAACCCTTTTATAGTGACACCTATCTCATGATGTCATGAACTAACTCACGTACCCTGGTAACTCGATAACTAAGTCGGCCCAATACTAGTTCAAAGGTTATTCTTGATCCCCATAGATATGTGACTAGAACATGGAATCATACAACATGAAAGTGGGAATTAATTTTCCAAAAAACATTGTGGAATACATATAATAAAGTCAATATGTTTAAAAAATAAACTCTACGAGGAGTAATGTTCCAGAATTCATCATAGAACTAAAGGCCAAAGTACAACAACCCATGTTCCAAAACCGAGAAGAACAACCGAAGTCCCTATGTACTCAACTCCCCATGTACAAGGTGAAATAGTTGGATCCACCTCTAAGAAATCCTTTCCCTTTCTCGAACATGGAAGGAGATAATGAAAAAACACTTGAAGGTACATGTGGGGTGTGAGATAAAAAACCTATTTTTGTCTCACTAAGGATTCCATGAAAAATTCCAATAATATATTAACCCAAATAATGATTTATATTTTATAATAAATAGGTTGTTAATTTTATTGAATATTTAAACAAATAATTATATATTATTCAAATGATGGATAATACATTAAGAAAAGGCTTTAAAATGATTTAATATTTCTAAAAAATTGATAAAATAAAATATTTTATATAAATTTTTTTATATATATTCATAATGAATAGATTGAAGCTTAATAATATTGGCGTACATTAATATCTAAAATTTAATGGAAGTTAAGAATATAACCATTTTCTAGATAATTATTCACATTCTAGGCTATAGGTCTCCATACTCTCTATGTGATCATTGAAATATGTTTATAGAATCATCACTTTGACACTAGTCAAAGGTGACTTATCACCATCCAATCGAGAATGTGACATATAACAATTATTTTTTAGAACAATGTATAATCATAGAGTGATTCCAAATAACTAACAAACTACCTATGTCTTGTATGTTCTCTTACGAAATAAATTATGTGCAATTTGTTTGACGACTTCTTAAAAATCCAATCCCATTCCTCCAATTAAAAATTTCAATTTACATTTAAAACCAAAATAGGTTTTAATTAAAAACATACATTTATAACAAGATAAATCCATTGGGTTTCTATTAAAACTTTGTAATCTATTTTCAGAATATTGAAATCAATTCCAAACCAATTCCATAAATTTCACAATTCAATTCCAAAATTAAATCCATAAATTTAATTGATATATTTTCCATCCAACCACTGATTTACATTAAACTATTTAAATCTGAAAATTCCCTTAAACACACCCTAGTTCAATGGAATTTTTGGATTTCCCCAATTTTCATTCCTAAATCATTTCAAATATCGCAATTCTTTGGAATTTGGTTTTATTAAATCAATTTTTAGACAGTTTTTTCAATTTAATTTAAATCAACAATTGAAAAAATGAATAAATTAATGGTTAGTAGATTTGGCCAATCGAGACAAAACCAAATTCCATTATGAGAAACTCACACTTGCAATGAAACAATCAAATGAGAATTAAGGCACAAAATACCTATAAAATATACCAAGATATGATATCCGAAAACAAGGAGAATATATCCATAAATTTCATGATGATCTAATGAAATCCCAAAGGAGGAGAAAGATATATATACATAGAATGATGGAGAAATATTACTCAAGAATCACAACACCAATGAACTAATGATAAAACACTAAACAATGAGACCCTAAAGGGTTTGGAGTGATCCATGATCACCTGGGGAAGGATATAGTTTGGGAGATATGAAACTGGAGTGGAGATGAAAAGAGGATATCAATTGTTCTTCATAGTTACAAACAACATTTGGGGAATTACATGACTTTCTTCCGCATTATGTGTTGTGAAATAGTTAATTTATATAACATCCAAAAAATGTATCATTTTGAATTAAAAAAGATCATTAATTACTTCACTATGTGTAATGACTCATCTAGTCTTGTAACATTCACAATGTGATCCCTTCAAGGTATGCACCTCGTTACGCGGTTTGTAACCCTTCAAAAAACTACAGAAAATTCCAGTTAAAGTAAAGAGTCCGTCAAATCTCTAACATGACCCTTATAGGTATCCTCATAAATATAACTCAAACCTAGCCTGTTAATGAAATAGAAATAAATTACATGTTTAATGATTCACTTTTTAGATCAGTTGAAGGATGTTACAACCTCACCACCATAAAAACTTTTTATCACCAGAAAGACTAGGTTGAAGTTTTCATGACAATGATATGAGGCGAATCCTCTCTAATTATTTCCTTGAGATACCACTTATCTGGAAAATCAAGAAAAAAGCTTCTGAATTACAAAAAGCAGAGGTATAATCCTCCAACAAAGTACCTTAATCATAGAATCAACTATCCTGACTAGATGCTCAGTAAAAGATAAATATTATTCAATCTGAAGATCATTCTAGCTCAAAAAGTTTGATGTATTAGAGAGATGAATTGTCATATAAAATACATGGAACATGGCTTATATTGATTTTATCCATTGTCTAAGTGATAAAAATTTTAAAACCATCACCATTTGATCAAAAACCTCAAGCGGTCCCATAAAATGGGGAGCATGCATCCCTTGAATCCCCAACCATCAGTGACATAATTGGGGAGAAACTATGAAGAATACCAATTCACTATCTATGAAATCCAATGTTCTATAGTATTGATCAATATAATACTTATATCATCTCTTTTTCATTTACACTATATAACGAATTAACTGAATTGTTGATTTTGTATCATGCATGAAACGTAGTCGAACCAAGGATAATTCACCAATAATTTACAAACACAATAGATATTTATAAGGATAGACATAGAAGGCCTCAAAATGATCTATTCCAATCACAGAATGGTAACTATTTTTATAAGAACACTCAAGAATCCCAAAATGGTAATCCTAAGCCCAACCAATGGTGAGAACACATGTGCATAGAATATCTACAAGAATTTTAATATCTCTTTATCTTGAAACACGACAATATGAAATGCTCATCCAGACCTGGGATACTAGTGCCATTGGAAGGAATCTCAAAAAATGATAACAGAACCAAGGATCCATATCATAAACTATAACTGATGGTACTCTTTAAAATATACAACCTCTATCATGTAGAAATTTCTTAACTCCCCAACTTTGGATGTATCACATATTGGTATGATGTGAGACGACTTGGTTATCCTATCGATAAAAACATGTATTAAATTTTTATTTCCCTAAGCATGAGGAAACCCAACCAAAAATTCCATAGAGATTTCATCCAACTCTCATGTAGGAATTTTATGGGACTAAAGTAGACATGGTGGTTTCTAGTGTTCATGATTAACCTACAGTCATGTATAAAAACTTGAAAAAAACTCAAAAAAACCCCTATTATAATGAGAAAATATAACTTCTACCACATATTATAGAGAATATTACCTGTTCCTGGGTTTACAACCTAATGGGAATTATCACAGTCCCCCATCACATCCTTTCTTGCCACTAAAGGAACAATGAATCAATTCTAATGGAATACAACTCCCTCATTGGATAACGAACATTTGGAAACTATCTCCCCACTAAAAATAGGGTATCCAATGCTAATAAATACATCATCAATCTATTGATCCTTCATAATCATCTCGAGAGAGGCATATGATAACTGAATGCGAGATGAATAAACCTTATCCCCTGAATCTTGGTCTCCAATATGATACTGTTCAAAGAGATCCATCAAATTATACCATTCATGAGATTCATTAACTGCCTAATTATGATGTTTCATGCTCAAAGCATATGAGATGACATTCCCTTTCCCGAGGGTATTGGATATGTCAATGAAAAAATATTTCATTTACTCCACCCAATTCCTCTAGTATAGATTCAAATATTTTTGAGTGAATATATAACACAATATCTTTTGGTATGGTTACATAATGAACCTTCCTCTACAATGTTAATATTTAGATCTATTATGATCATGCATTATAAATGAATGTTCAAGGTCGTGGTTAGTATAATTCTTCTTGTTTACAAAAGGTAATGAGATCCATATGAAACTACATGATATCCCTACATAAGAACATAGCACATGCCTAATCATGATGCATTATAAAAGACATATATCCCATCCTGGCCATTTTATGAGTAAACACCAATAAATTTTTCAAAGTATATATCATCCACATTAAATAAATCTAAAAACTATCATCCAAATAAAATACTCACTCCCCACAACGTTAGAGCATTCATTGAAGAAGAAAACATTGAGAAGTCCTTCATGGACTGATGATAATTTACAAATAATCTTTAAAAGCTACAAATCACAAGTACACTACATGGTTTGTACCAACTCTTAACAACCCTTACATTCCAAGGATTAACTTATATTCCAATTTTAGAAAACACGTCTCCAAATAATTTCCATTTTGGAATAAAAATTTCACACTAAAAAAATCATGGAATAAGGTTAGTGACTTCTCAGAAGATTTAGAACTATTCTTAGATGATGCAAATGACTTTCCTTGGACATGGTGTAAACTAGGATGTCCACCATAGATGTAAAAAAAAGGTATCCATGTAATCATTTAAAATAATCTTCATAAAATCCATAAAGACTACATGAGACTTTTTTAGAAGAATGGTTATAATAAGGTACTCAAAATTGATGTACCTACAATGAACGACAGTATTCAGAATGTTAGATTCTTTTATCCTAAATTGATGGTAACCAGATTGAAGTTTGATCATTGGAATCCACATAGACCTTTTCAACTAATCAAGTATGTCATAATTCCATGTGATCAAATATTTTTTCTTTACCATAACTCTATTGAGCATTCAGTAATCAACACATATGTGAAGAGAACAATCATATTTCTTAGATAAGATAACTAGAGCAACCCTATGTGAAACAATAGGGGGTATAAAGCATTTTTCAAGAATATCATCCAACTAGGACTCCACATCTATTAGTTTTGCTGGTTACTAGTGGTCAGAGTGAAGTGAAACTAGTTGAGTACCCGGTATTAAGTCAGTAGAAAAATAAATCTCACTTATCAGTGGAAAACTAGATAAATCGTAAAGAAACACATAGGGAAACTCAATGAAAACTAGATGGAGATCACTTCTCAATGATTACCTCTCTATATCAGAAGAAAAATCTAACGTTACCATCCACATATATGGACAAAAGGGTACATCCCTTCTCGACGGTGGGTGCCATTCTCCTAGAATGAAAAGAGACACAACACACGGTGTACTATGTTAGACCTGTCAAAGATAACAATACAACCATTCTAATATTGGATATGATTTAATCCATTATGAAAATGATGTCTTATGGTTTCATGTTGAGGACCAGAAAAACCCAAGCCATATCTATGTTTGATAGAGAGAAGACACAAGAGGGACTACGGTGACCCTAATCTCTATCTCTCTGTGTTATTTGGGGTGTATTAATATCCCTTGTAGAAGATAAAATCTATGTATAAATATATAAACAATTAAAAATGAGTGTTTAAATACACAAATAAGAAGCACCAATGTGAAATATAGTATTCACTAAAGATGAAGCAGTAGTAATGGTACCTCTCACAGTCACTAGACCTGTATCCCCTTCCTCTAGAGACTCTTCCATTGCATGATGTTATTTTAATCCTAATGCATGTGGATGGAACCTTTTTGTATTTGAAGTATCTTATTTCCCCATAGTTTTAGGAGGATCTGAGGGTCTTTTCCACTATGCGTAGTATAAAAGGAATTGTAGAATCGCATTAAGTTCTCTAAATGACCACATCAGATATGAATCTGAGGTTCTTCAATGAAAAACCTCTTATATTTTCATGGATTGACACACTTATAGAATGTCAAAGAACTTCCTCCTGATGCATTAGGAGGCATATAAGGACTCTTCCATAGAGAACATCCATTAGAATCATCATGCTTCCAGTTTCCCTTGAAGCAACTCACACTAATACTATGAGAAAAAGAAACTCCAGTAAACCCAAAACTTCCATCCATGCCTATCTCCACTATCATCACCATATCCATCACATGATCATATGTGGGAATATTTAGCACGAATACCTGAGAACAAATATATGATTGAAGTCCCATCTAAAAAAATTGTGTATTCTTCCTCTAATTTGATTCAATCTCAGGTTCAAACTATACAAGTTCAAAAAATTGATTTTAATACATAGTCATGGTTCTGTCAACCTTGTCAGCAATGAAAAAAATCCACATCCTTAGAAACCGCCATTGAATCTAGATTGAAAGAATTCATTGAATAGAACCTTGATGTCATTGTACTCAAAATCTTCATGTTTTATTAACATCACGATCATGTCCTACTATGTCCTTCTCAGTTCCTCTAGCAAGAAGGAGGCACACATCACCTTGATCTTGTATGATGTTTCTATGAACTCAAAATACATTCTATCATGTCTAACCATTCCTCATCATGATGTGTATTAGTGGATATTTTAATAACTAGTGTCTTTTTATAAAGGAACTATTATGAACAATTCTGAAAAACATCCCACTGAGGATCTATAGTTGGCGCCGGAATGGGGATTGGAGGCGGTGCCTATCCTAGAGCTTAGAAAATGAGTGCAATCACCCCAAATATATTCGTGCCCACAAGAGGATTCTCTCACTATGGTTCAGCACCATCTTCCTCCTAGAAATGATTGTCACATATTTTTATATGGTTGATTCACCAAATAATTCAGTTGAAAATAGGGAAGACAACAGATTATTCTCAAATATTTCTATGAGGTAAAGAAGATCCCAACCTATCAAATAGGAAATATTTTTATTTTAGTATATCCCATTAAAAAAAGGAAAATAATTAAACTAATCCATATGACATATTTCTCAAAGAACCCCTAGAGACTTGAGATTCATTTTGGTGATAGCTTTGTAGAAAATCAATCAAAACTACCTCCTATGTCCCGATAACATTTCACAAATGTGTACTCACATTAAGTCAAAATCTATATGGAATCCTCTAAAAACACTTGATCATGAACCTACCTGGGTACTATAGAAACCTGAAAACCAAACCATCATTGACTTAGCCCGAAGGGTGTTCCAGATCCCCAAGGGTCATCTACTAGAACCTAGCATAACAAAAAAAGAATGGGGGAAAAATATTTGAGAACACATAGCTGATGAACGAAAAGAAATTCAATAAGCATAAAAAAGTTAGTTCATTTGGAGTAATTTACCAAATGTTAGCACAAAATTAATTCCTATAGTACTACAATGCATTTACCAAAACTGGGAAGAACAGACCAAGTCCCTATGGACACAAGTCACCAATTCCAAGGATCTACATTTGGATCCATATCTAAGAGAACGTTTTCCCATACTATATCCTAGAAAGAGATAATCTACAAACACACAAAGTCTCAACTATGATGTCAACTAGAAATCCCAGTAGGGTCTCACAAAGGATTCCACAACATATTAGAATAATATATTCACAAATGGAATTCATTCAATTTTAAAATAATTATTTTTTTTAATTTAAAATCATATTTTAACAGATGAGGTTATACATTATAAATGAGGGAAAATACATTAAAAAAGACTCCAAAATGATGGAATGTTTATAAAACAATGGACTGAATATTATATTTTATATAAACTATTACATATAATTTCAAAATTAATTTAAATAAGTTTAAAAACATTGTAATACAATTATAAAAAATATAATGAAAGTGAGAAACATGGTCATCTACCAAATAGGAATCAACATACCCTGCTATGTGACTCCATGATATCTATAAGTTCAAGGATATATGTGTATACACATATCCCTCTAACAGTGGAAAAAAGGCCACTCATAACTTTCCCATCTAGAATGTGACATATTTCATTTATGTTTTATAATGTTTTATCAAAGAGTGAGTCCAAATAACTCACACACTACTTGAGGATTGTATGTTCTCTTACACAACCAATGATGGGTAATTTATTTTAAGACATCTTAAACAAAAATTCAATACCATTCTTTCCTTTTTAAATGTGAATATCAATTATATACTAAAACATGTTTTAATAAATATGAATGCCTTTTTACTAGATAAAACCATTAGGTTTCTATTAAAACATTTTAATCATTTTTCAAATGTTTGAAATGAATACAAAAAATATTACAAAAATTATATAATTCATTTTCACAATGAAATTCAGCAATTTAATTGAAATATTTTCCATAAAATATAATATTTATATTATACAATTTAAATCATCCAATTCCTTTAAACATACCCCAGTTCAATGGGATTTTCTAGTTCTCCCATTTTTCATGCCAAAACAATTTCAAATCAACCAATTAACTATAATTAGGTTTGATTCAATCAATCGAATGAAATTTTGAGAAATTTAATTGAATTCAACAATTAAAACAAAAAAATAAATTCAATATTAGTAAATTTGGTCAAATGGGATAGAACCACCAATCTTTTTCTGGAAACTAACACTTGCCACATAAACCGCCAATGAGAATGAACGTGTAGAAGACCTAAAATATCAACATAGAAATGATATAAAATATCATAAAGCATGGATCCATCAATTTTAGGAGGTTATATTGAAATCCCAAGGGTGGATAAAGAGCTGAAGATGAAGAATGAGGGAGAAATCTTAATCGGGTATCACACAACCAATAAAATAATGATCGAACGTCGTATGAACGGACCTAGAAGGGATGTGGGTTCAACATCACATGGGGAAGGTTTTAGGTCAATAGAAAAGAAACTGGAGCAGAGGAAAAAGACGATCTTGGCCATTTTTAATATTTAAAGACCATAGTAGTGGTGTGGCATGACATGTAACCCCATTACACATCGTGGAATATTTAATTTCCCCAACATCTAAAAACATGTCACATAAAATTAAGAAAAAATAATTATTTACTTCACAATGTGTAATGACTCATCACTTAATGTATCATTTTTGGTGAGAACCCTTTAAGGTATGCACCTACTGACCTTTACATTTTGTGTAACCCAGTTACATGGCGTGTAACCCTCTGGAAGCTAACAAAAAAGGCATGTTAAAATAGTGGGTCCAAAAAAATCACTGAAATCATAATTATAAGTATCCTCCCAACTCCTTCTCTACCATACCCAGTTAAAGAAATTGAAAATTTAGGAAAATTGTAAAGACATAACTATCAGTTTGGTAATGGGATGATACACATGAATAGAGAAAACTTATTCCCCTTCAAAAATGGTGATTGGAAATTAGGTGATCAATATCTAAAAAATAGTCTAAGGGAAAACTATAGAGGATCAATCATGATATCATATTGGTTATAGAAACAAGAAAATTTATTCTCACAGACCAATTTCAACCCAAGCCCAAAATTTATAAATTTGGTGAGAGAGATATCACATACCCCAATGAAGACAACCCACAACATAGGAGATGAAGTAATCCATGTAAAATGATCTATAGGGAATGAAATACACCAAAAGGACCAAGAAGAGGCTTATTGGTCAACAGAGATTATTGAACAAAAAAATTTAATGGAAAAATTTGAGCGGTGAATATAAAATATTGGGAATAGAGGATTTACGGTGCAAATCAAAGCTTTGCACAAAAAATTTCCCACAACTCTTGTTTGTAGGAAAAAATATTTTCTGATGTTATATTATCTTAGAGATGAATTTACATTGTGTGAATGGGTTTTGATAGTACAAAAAAAATTTCCTTCCAAAAGGTTTTACATCATGGAGTGCTTCTATAGAATATTCATAGCACTGATTTTATGTTGTAATCCTGAAATTTATAGCATAAGTAAATCCTATAAGATGTACAAAATTGAAAACCATGGAGGATACTCCTAGAAACCTTTTGATGGCCTCCAAATAATTTAAAACATTCCTATATTAACACCATTAATTAAAACATGCCTAAATACATGAACATTGGTCTATTTTCATCCAAAAAAAATCACCAACCCTAAAAGGAATGAACTACACACAAATAATAATGAGAGAAATAAAATAGGAAATAAGATCCTAAATAAAGGTGATATAATATTATTATCTCCACACCATAAATATATTGTATCCCTATAATGCCCTCAATATCTTATACTAATATAAAGTTAATTAAACTATTGGCTCATCAATAATTTTTACTCTCACAACTAGTGGTTTTCCCAACTGTATTTCTATTGTCCATAGATAAAGGGAGTTGTTTTATTTCATAGTATCTTCACTCGGTGACCCATAATTTTTACTGGTTTCTAAACCATAGTATTGTCAGGATGAATATCAACATCATCCACTTCAATAAAATATTAAGGATCCAATTAATAGGCCCTTAATTTTGAAACATCATACATGTCATGGATGGAAGTCAAAATAGATAGTATTCCCAATAGGTATTCCACATTTCCAAGACACTCCACAATCTCAATGGGTCCAACCAACATCATTAACTACATTCCTTGTATACCCAAATGTATATATCCCATGTGAGGTGAAATATGGATACAAAACTGATAACCAAACTTATAATCAAGTGGATAAGGATAAAAGACCACTTAAGATTTATCTTTACTCTACGTTGTGAAAAAATATTTTCGGTTCAACATCACATTTCTTATCATTTTTCAAACAAGATTAGTCCCATCCAAGGACAAATATCCCAACATTTCCCGTTATAATTGGGATCTGCATCACCGCCCATACAACACCAGCAAAAAATTCGTCCTAATCAGGGCCTGATAACTATTTTTATAGAGAAAATCAACCATAGGAAAATTCATTTCCTCAGAACTGCCAATATTCATCACACATGCCCATATAATATACCCAAGAACATAGATATCCTTCCCAATCAATCAATATATATTAATATGTTATTACAAGAGAAATTTATATTCTGAACTCATCACCTCTTATAAACCATTCCATAACATAGATGTTAAGAGTGGTACCCTATCAGATAAAAACTATAGAAGAAACCCCATAAATTCTCACAACTTCTTGGACATAAAAGTCCCAAATATATTCCACAGTTATCATCTCCTTGATAGGGAGTAAATGTTCATGTACCTTTATTGGATCAATGTTCACCCAAATAAAATCCCAATAACAATAATTCCATGGTAAAAAATTGAGGATTTCCATGGAAATATCAACCAAATTTCATACCAAAATGGGAATGGGATGGAATGAACTAGAAGGTCTTTGGAGCTCCATCTTAATCATCAAACATGGAAAACTCTATGATACAAAATATAAAATAAAACATATCATCCTTATCCACCAATAATGATGTCTCATGTAATGAATCATATTTTATGTACTATATTGAATGGACCAAGATTAATTGTGTCAAATTTTCAAAATATCCTATCTTAGAGAAATTTGAGTGATTAACCAACTTTAGAAATAGAAAGCACCACCAGGAGAGAGAGACCACTCACATGATTTCACAAAATCATTTATGATTTCACAGAAGCACTAACCCATATGGGTGGTAAATTTTTTATCTAAAACCAATCATAAAATAATGATTCATCCCTTATTGAATCCATGAAAAACTTCCCACTCACTTTTCCACTACAAATATCATCTTAATAGATAGACCCATTAGAGACCACACATCAACTGATTCCATCATGGATTGTGTTAGTAAATACCAATTATGGGCATCGGTGGATAAATTCACATTTCATAGAGTATAATAAATATAAAAATTGTAATTCTAAAGATACTTAACCCAAGGAAGAGAATATGGCAGAGGAATACCTTAGATCCTCTTCAAGGAAAGGTAAAATCTCAATCATTTAACCCGACGGTTTTATTAAGCGCACCAGAGGCCACGTTGCAGGAATAACTATTCAGATATTCCAAACCCTCTGGTTACTAGATCCTAAACCAAGAGAATGGAACTGATGAAGTTGTCCAAAAGCTCTGGAAATAACCCTCTAAGGAAAGAAAAATATTTTTATAAGCATCTAATGCCTGATGAAAATGAATCTGCGGGTACTGCTAGTGTCCAGGTTGGAAGGGAACTGATGGAATGTGAGGAGTGGGAAAATATCATTAATGGAAATGAAGAATTATTAGTGAAGTATATGGAGGTTTATTCTTTGCAAGAAGACATTGAGAGATTGGTTGAGAGGAGCATAATTTTTACTCTAACCTCTAAGAAGGAATCTTTGATCAACAAAAAACATGGTATCTTGGCTCGTGGATTTAATAGAATGAATATCTCAGTGGAGGAGCTCATTAAATCTTTGGTCAAGATGAAAAGTTATTTTGAAGACCTCCTCAAAGACAGACTGGACGGGTGGGACACCGCTCGTCAATAGTGTCTTCTCAATGTTAAGGGATCTAAAAGACATAAATTTCAATTTGGAGATTTGGCCATTTCTTATGAGATTTTATGACGTTTTTATACTTTAGGGATTCCCACATTTTCCTAAAAATTGATTCTCCATAATAGAATTATATATGATGATGATGTTTATAGTTTAGATCCATATGAGTAATGATATATATCATGTTTTTATGGCCATAATATACATTAAACCACTCCCCATAAGGGCAGTGACTCCACATTTTGAATGCATGAATAACTAATTCCAACTCATGATCTTGGGTTGGGTAGTTATTATTTTGAAGATGTAACTGGTGAGAGCCATAGGCCACCACCCATCCCTATAATATTATCACACTCCCAAAATATGTACTTAAATAATTATAGCAATCATCATAACCACAAAATGAAAGTGGAATAATCACATGTAGAGATGAATTCATCTTAAAAATCAGTTCTTAAAAATACATTTTATATTTTACTTCCACTACAACCTTAATCTATTTGGATTTAAAGCTTTCATCAAAGATGCGTGTTTAGATAAATTCAGAACAATCCACCTCTGATCACTGTCCAACCCTAATATGCAATGAGTCTCAAAAACATTAATGTGATTATCATAAGAAATAAATACCTATATATTTTTATAATCCACTAAGATACCCATGGAAAATATATATTACCCAAAAACAATAATTCATAAATCCATTAGTCATATTTTAAAATCTTATCATGTATGATATATCCCCCAAAGGTTCTGAGAATGATATCCCTATGGTCAATGTGCTCCTACCCTAACATTTAGTAGACAACAATACTTTCCCCAAACATAATAACAAAAAATTCCAAGAATACATGAGTGATACAGTTCATAAAATCCATAAATACCTTAGTAATTTTAGTGAATCTAAATTTTTTAAACAAATACTTCAAATTCTAATATCGGTGGATAAATTCTATATTGGATATATCCAACCCTTTTACATTCAAATTGTGGTACCATAATTAAATATCATTATTTGAATCCCATCAATCACCTATAAGCTAGTCAAAGAGATCATCAATCTTGGAAAAGGGATATTTCTTCATGATACTCACCTAATTTAAATTTTATAAATCCATATAATGTCTTAATATACCATTATCTTTCATAGCTAACAGGATAGGAAAATACCATAGTGAAATAGAAGAGAGTATAAATCACATATCCTTGAGGTCTGAAAACAATATATTAAGATCCAAAAACTCAACAGTTGTCATATGATATGATGTCATATAAATGGGAAATTACAAGGTAGAAGGTCAATGGTATTCCCATAAACAATATGTGACAGTAAGCCAGAAAATGATTCTAAAATTCCTTGGGGTATGAAAATAGTACTGTAGGAATTGGACTTCTCAAATAATGATGAATGGAATCCAAAAATATCTATGAAAACTAACATGATATCACACCAATATAATGAAAAACAATCCATACTCTCCCAGACCTATAATCTAACCCACCCTAGATGACTTGAGTGACTCCATAGGGAGATAAAAACAGAACAAAATAATTATTACAGTAATTATAGTCTTTAACTCTGATAATCTAATATACGTTTGAAATAATGTCAAAGATATCTGGATCAAGAACCATGATGTCCCACTAACCCTAATTTTCGGATATAATCACATGATATGCTTAACACTTGTATCCTGGTCCGTACCTCCTTAAAAATGCATAGAAATGTATAAAAAAATAAAATAATCATCGAACACAATCCCAACTTATCAAATATCTTTTAATATATATAATTAATAGTATCACTTATATAATACAAATCTAGAACCATATAAGTGGAAATAATCATTTTAAATATAATATAATCTTGCTCTACATTAGATTTCGTTGATGTGTACTACACCACATAAT
The DNA here is from genome assembly GCA_963277665.1 of Viscum album. Taxonomy (NCBI): domain Eukaryota; kingdom Viridiplantae; phylum Streptophyta; class Magnoliopsida; order Santalales; family Viscaceae; genus Viscum; species Viscum album. Next base: position 739,008,862 of record OY728122.1, read on the forward strand.
TTTTTTCGATATCAGCTCCTCTCTATGTTTTTATATCCACAAGATAACCCCCCTTCCCAGATGATAAGAGGCACCACCCTTGGAAGAATCTATTAAAACCTATGAAATATCATTGATTGTTGATCCATCCTTACTCCATTGGGTCATTATTCCACATAACACCTAATATGGCCATATTGTCAACACCAATGACAATTCCTGGGAGATTCTATAAAGTTAGTCTTGGTATAATGAGTAATTCCACACTAATATAAAATAACCTACCCTTTTCATTATGAATCCCCTATAACTGGCCTTAATGAAAAGTAGTTAACTTTATTTTTCTATTTCGGACTAGATGTCAAACCTTGGCTAACACCTACCCCAACCAAAGCTCCACCAAAACTTGTTCCCCTAATATATAAACCTATTACATAGTTTTTTATCAATCAAATCTATAATAGTGTTAAGGTGTATAAGAACCACCATTGAAAAAATATAAACTCTCATCCTCATATCAAATCATTGATCTTTTAGGTAGTCATTACTATCATTCTCTTGTGCCAGGTACATAAACTCAACAATGGTTATGGAATACTCAAGAATGGTACGATCTTCTTTCTATATAGATATAAACTCCTAAATATTTTCTTCAGGTAACATATAAGGATAAAATTTCTTTTTAAATAATTTCTTATTGAAATACCATGTAATATTCTCATGCAGCATAGAATTCATAATAGAGTCACACCATATCCTTTCACATCCCTCCACTGTTAATGTGGAAAAACCTGCCTTTAATTAATTAGGAGTGATAAAAAAGGTGATGATCCTCCCAATATGTTCAAGATATTACTTATGATCTTAGGGTCTTTTATCAAAATGGAATATGGATGGGATTACTTTTAAAATTCAGATACATGATTTTACCCTTTTCATGGAATCTAGAAACCTGTATGTCCTACAGTATGAATTGTGAATGTTTCAGAATCTACCATTTCATCTTCCTCTAATGTATTCTCATGTGAAACCAATAATGAAGTTTCCTATATCAGATTTGGAAGATTTGTTCTAACAGAAATTATCAAAATAATCAACATATAAAAACAAATCAATCATGATCATATTCCAAAATCGTAACTCCAACATCTGGTATCCACAATTATTTATTAAATGTTGGTGATGAAGCCTAATTTTTATTATTGAAAAAAAGAAAATACCACTACTTTTTGGGTTGACGGAACCCATTAGATTTCCTGAATCCCTAGGTGTATGAAATCCAATTTTTGGTGCAAAGGGTCCTCAAGTGAAGAGTATTGATATAGTATCTGGGTTGGTATAGTGCGTACTACAGTACCACCACTATGACAATTCCTTATACAGTACCTATGCGGTTTATAGTGTCACAAATGCTACATTCCACCACTACTATAGTACTACTATAGATATTTAATAAATTTGAGCTGTCTAGAACCATTATTCACATGTACTATCCAAAATCTGATTGTTTAATCTTTGGTTTACCAAGAAACCAAACCAAAATAAGGTAGTATAGAAACCCTTTAGGCATGGTAATCTAATTTATAAAAAATTGTATCAAATAATCCATAGGAAACTAGTAATGTCACATAATTTGGTCCATCATTTTGTGATGTAGAATAATGCCGAAGTAACAACTCTCATGATAAACAATAAAAACTGAATCTGATAGTATACGATTAGGATGATAGATATGTTATCCATGAGATATAAAAATCCCACAAAAACCTTCCAAATAAGCAATATAATATATAAAAATATATATTATGTCTTTACAAGACCATCAATCACTACTAAACCATACCACTATGATGATGATGACAATAAAGGAATCAAAAATATTACACAGTCTCATTCCCTTTAATAGAGTCCTTTAGTTTATTATGCCTCTAAGCTATGGGTATAAATTATTGACAAGATACCAAATCACCTAACCTAGCCTATGGTGGATCTAACCAATATAACCTCTAATGGAATTACACATTATAAAAGGAAACAACATTTTATTTCACCACATGAACAATGAGTAATATTTAATTACTGATGGACCCATGTATACAAAATGTTTTGTTTTTTTCAAAATACATTTACAAACATTATAACTCTTAATAAATAAGATTCAAATAGAATACATCCCACATACAGTCATGAATACCCTTTTCAAAAACAAAACCACCATATTAATAATATAATCAAACACTTGGTGTGAGAAAATATGTTTTCAAATATAACCCCTTTAAATACATGAATCTATGCTAAATAAGACAAATCAGCTACCAAATCATTCAATTTTATTAAATAAAACAATTTAACTAAAAAAGGATTAATCTATTAAAGAAATAACACTTTTAATTGAGTAACCTACTTTAAAAAAGGAGGACACAACTTTTCCTTCAAAAATAAAGGTTTGAATTAAACAGATAGGTCGTAGAATGTCATGTAAAGAGTGGAAATTATAAATGATGAACAAATATTTCACCCCAATTGTTAGACCCCAATACTATATCATATACACCAATACCAAAAAATTCCTAACAAAGCTAAAAATTGATATGGATATTTCAAATACCCAATGGTAGAAAAACCCTTTACACTAGAAATCAACATCATAAAAAAAATTATCTCGAGGTAATGAATCACACCAAATGTATAGGGGTGGTAACTTGGGATTGAGGTAAATGATCTCACCAGGACCTATAAGGGTTTTATGTGAGTGTTGAATAAAACATATATGGCCTGATATATATTTTGTGTAAATATCTATCTTACATCATATGTTCTTGATAACTCACGTATGGTTAAATTCATATTGTCTCAGGTTAAATTATCCTGAGTGATGATATTATGTCTTATTAATGGGTTTTGTGATGTAAACTCATTTTAAGTCCAATAAGTATTTACTACCAAAAGTTCATCCGTGGATTATTTCCCACACTGAAATTATATATTAATCTATAAATTTACGACCTAATAATCTCCAACATGTAGTAACAAATACAACCCCTTGTATGAAACATCTAGTAAAATCTATATGGACTCTAAATCTTTTAAAAAATTTATATGTAGGCATAATTATTTCTAAAAAAATACATCCTTGATCATTTGGTCACTTAACCCTATAAACGATCTCCCTCTCTGAAATTCCCAAAACACACCCAAACAAAAAGGGGATAAAAATAAGCTAAGAAGTATCTAAAATATGGTTTCATAATGTTACGATCCTCTTCAGGTAGATAATTTCATTCCCTTTTGATCAAACATTTTCTATTAGAGAATTTTTTATTCTATATATACATTGTTACACCAACAATTGTTTTAAAAAAAGTGTTTTTTATGATTCCATGTTTAAATGTTGTAAATCATCAAAATCTAAATCCAAGAAGACAAAAAAATATTTGATGGTTCTATTTATGAGTAGTGAAGAGATCATATTATGAATTTAATTATTAATAAATGAGTAAATAATTATTTTGTGATTAACCGAATCTATAAAAATGTAGATATGTATGTTACCAAATTCATTAAATATTAGAAAAATTAATATTAAGGAAATAGTAGAGTAAGAAATACATTGAATTTTTAAAAAAAGAAATATATATCAATATATAATCATGAGATATTATAAAGAATATATGGATGAAACTTCATGAAACTCTTTTTTTGAAGTATAATAGTTTAAAAAACTAGATATGAAATTTTCAGAGAAGACTATTGGAAGTTTGATTTCCATCCATGATAATGAGTCAAACATATGGATCATTGATTTATTAACATTGTAAATAATCTAATATCACATTGAAGTAAATATATATTATTTTATCAATGTTTCATAATATATTATATATCCTTCCAAATTAGTGGGAATCTATGAGAAAAAATCATTATAATACTAGTCATTATACAACGTTGATCCAAGATGATTTCATTGGAACTATAATAAAATATGACTATAAATTAAAATTAAAATTTGAAAAATTGAAAAACAATAATGTTGTATCATTTTCTTCTACATATACTATAGTTAGTAAAGAAAGATCATGTGAAAATGTTTCTAAATATTCTATGAAATATATATGTATAGTTGACACTAAAAGTAATTCATCAAATGAAAGTGTGAGTGAACATTACCATCCTTCCAAAATAATGAATATAATTATTATAAAGGATTATTTTAACTATACTTATTATAAGAATAAAAAAATAAGTAACGGGGAAGATACATATGATTTTATATGATTTTAATATGAGAAATATGTTTATATTTGAAATTATTGTCTTTGATTGGAATAGAATGATAATAAAGAAAACAATTCATTAAATTGTTACAAAATCAAAATTTTGAAAAGCATAACATATTCAAGAACATAGATTACATGAATAGTTACCCACACTTTTCATACATAGTTATCACATCATAAAAGATGAAATTTCATTATATATGTAAACTATATATGCCAGAATCATATTTGTATAATAAATTTGGAAACGTAGAAATGTAAAAAAAATTATAGTTGAACTACAAAATCTCCTACTAAGTTATTCATAAATCGTACCCTTATTGAAAATATAATTCATAATACCTTGCTTTATATCCCTATGAATATAAGAATAATAATAGGTGAGCATATAAAATCAAGAAGGATAAACATAAGAGATATCAATATAACATGAACATATGAGTATGAGAACATGAGAGTAAAATTTTAAAACCATACCACGCATTAATTAAATCATATACATGAGTGATGGAATAAGTCATCAATGTTCATAAGAAATGAATCAAAAATGAATCAAAGGATATAATCTATGAGAACATAACATTTTAATAATACATATATTTTTTACATACATATAAGCATAGAAAATAATTTCCTCGGTTCTCAACGATTATTAAAAACGATCTTACTAGAATGGGTCCAATACCTATACAATTAAAGGTTCTAAGTTTCCCTACAGTGTCAGTCACTGTGGTCAGAGTACCTTACTGAACTGGGTTAACCCCCAAATTTATTCCAGTTTATCTCATGAGATATCCATCATTACTCAATTCATTGGTGGGATATATAATTTTGGCACCACCCATCACATGATGTAATTCAATAAGTTATGTTCCAAAAGATCATAAAAAATTTAAAATATCAGAACTCATTAAAAAAATTGTATTTCATAATCATTTCATCAAAGTGTAACACATAGAAAAAGAATAGTTTTCAAAAACATTCCATCATTTCATTATATAATACCCATGGAAGGAGAGGGGGTTTTATAGAAAAAATATCATAAAAATATAAACCATCCATAGAAATAAAAATGATACTTTCACTGGATCATATAACCTTTATTTCTAAAGTAACTTCAAATAATGTCATCATAGATGGGAAATTATTTTTAAATATAGTTTTTAACGTTTCCTAAGAAAGACATCCTTTTCATTTAGAAATCACAAATTTAAAATTTAAAATATTCACAAATATTATTCAAAATAATTTCTTTTAAAATAACCAAAAATAATTAAATTAGTAATAAAATATTTGAGCTATCAAGGTGGAATGAAATTCCATTCATCTTATACATATTGAAAAAATGATTCCATTAAAATTTTAATAAGGTTAAAAATCCCTGCATTACAAAAATTAAAGAAATATTTAAACCAATTTTTAAAAATTAAATCATAGGTAAAAAGTTATACAAAAAATAATTTCTAATATTAAAAACCATATTTATATCATATTCATAAAAAATATACATGGAATAAAAAGGGTTCTCAACTAAAGGAAGAATTATAATCAATTTTTTATAAAACATTATTTTATTCTTGTAGGTTTATAAATACTATAAAATAAAAGTAAAAAAATTATTATCATGGAATAACTAGTGTAAAATAAAATTAATGAGTTTCTTGAGAGGTACATAATACATTTTCATCATTGGATGCATAATCCTAAAGTGTCCTAATAAACATGGTGATTATAACATAATACCATTACCACGTTTGTATTTTTTAAATCATAAGCCCCATCATTGAAATAAACAAGATAGAAATGTAAAAAAATAAAATTATTAACATGAATTATAAGAGACTATTCAAGATTATATACATCACACAAAATATACAAATGGGGAATATGACATCTATCCCAGGGAAATTAAAGTGAGATGAAAATCTGTAACCACTCATATTTTCCCAGTTCTAATTTTAGAAATTTTTTTGTGAAATAATGAGATGATGTGCTTGGATGGTATGTGATTCTAAGGCCCGGAGTTCCCAGAAAAATCTATCGAAAAATGTTAAGATCTAAATAGAACGTGGGAGTTATTTTCCTTAAAAATACAGGAGCCGTTAAATGGGTGCCTAAATCTAAAATCCGAGGACATCATTGCATTCATTGCAATTGGTTCAATTTATCCACGAATTTAGTTTTGTTGGCACATGTGTCAATTGATAAACCAAAAAATGGAATAATAGTAAATAATATAATTAAATAAGATTAATTTATTTTTCAAGTTTTTATTACTCATGAACGATAACTCAAATTGAAAATCCGTGTTCACCATTGAGCACATGAGGGAATGATTTCCTTGGGTGGATCCTAACATCTGCCGATAAATGTAACGCCCCGACCCTAGCTACCCAGAGTCGGTGCATTACTTCGTAACATTGGCATGATCACAAAAGATCAAGTCTCGAAAGACCGATTAGTTTAGTAGCCTTGGAAACACTAGATACATTTGTAAACGTTACATTACATCATAAAGTAAACCAAAACAACAACAACATATTGTCTTCATATCCCCTCAGACTATCCCTGCAGGTCATTCATAATATACTTCTTCAAATCCTGGAAAACAATAAAACATTGAAAGGGGTGAGCTTAGATGCTCAGTAAGGATAACAATATTGCGGAAGCTTTCATAAATAAACATTAGCATTTAAGGCAATGTATAACTAAAACAAAAGCCTTTTAAACTTGAACTTCAACATAATATGGCAAAAGTAAAATGAGATAATGCCATTCACTTCTTCACATGGATATTCTACTGGCCGAATAATCACATGCAATATCAATAACCACTTTCATAATGAGGGAATGTATAATGCCGGACATTCTGAAACATTTTGTCAAGGCCTCGGCCAAGACATCTAAAATGATTAAGGCCTCGTCCAAAACCATAAATCAAATTGGGAAAGGGCCTCGGCCAATTCCACGTCTAGTTGTCTCATGAGACCTACCGATGCATCGAGGAGCTATAGCGGGCTCCACCCGTCACATATTAAGTCCAATGCATTCCTCATATGAATAGGTTTAAACATATCATAAACCATAACATAATTGTATCACATAAAACATGCATAAAGGAAACATAACATTTCCACATTTCAATCACAAGATATCAATACAGCACATTGATATAATAAAAATGCTTTCAAAACCATTTTCAATACCAAAATAAAAGAAAGTTAAAACTTTGTATTTATTTTTCATTAAAAAAAGATGGCTTATAGAGGAAGCCGAAACTCAAATAATGGTCACGGCGGCGGAGAAGTCGTTGTCGCCGCATAAGTACGGAAAGAAAAACATTCCCTTTTGTCGTTTAGCAAAACGCTTTGTATAAAAATATTCCTTTTGAATAACCGTAAAAGTCAAAGGGGTTTATACACCGTATAAAAGAAAGTTGTGTATAAAGCCAAATATGCCTCAATGAAAGGAGATTGAGACAAAGTCCTTAAAAAGATCATTTTTAAAATAAAATATATCTATTATTTGTATTCACTATAGGTACACATAAATAAAGTAAAAATACAAAATAGGACATAATAATATCATGACATAATTTGAAAGTAGGAGATTAACCCAAAGAATGGAAGTTGGGTTAAGAAATTCCCTTACCTCGTGTCTGACTTGACTCAACCGTTCTTTAACCTCCTGAATAATAAACTAGAGTTAATATATACCTTATTAAGAACCATTTTTAATTTCATTATCCTTATTATATCACTTATTACAATGATATGAACATTATGTAATTATTTAAGTTAATAACGGTCGTTTTGTCGATCTTTGGTACTTGAGTCAACAATAAGCTTCTTATAATTACAAGTTGTTTATGTGGTGAAATATCCATTATATCCAGAATTATATTCATGATTTATATGTCATATATATCTTATATATCCAGTATATACATTCATTTATAATATTACATAACATTTAAAGGTAAGAAATGAAATGCACCGTTCATGGAGACGGTAAGCCGTCCGTACGCATGAACGATACTTTCATTTCAATTTCATATTTAATGGAACTAAATCATAATGATATAAATGTATAATATAATTCCAGTATAATATAGTGTATAATACCATTTACTCCATCCTTTATACATCCCACATATGGCATTAACGATTCAAATCACTTTGAGGGGGCGGTAGTCCGCACTTCCTAAAATGAAATTATCGCGTTTTACCCATAATGGAAATCATAAAGTATGCCATAAATGAGAAATACAGAAGCATAAGTAAAACATAAACATATTATATATCATATATAAAAATAGTGACATCTTAATGGCCACCTTTGAAGGTGTTATATGAGTGTTGAACAATCATCGTTTCATGATGCAGAAATTCGCCATCCCCAGAAACCGTATGTTCTTTAACCATTAGATGTAGGTGTGTGTAAGTGTAGCTCGAATCCTTCTTATAACAACATCCTAGTATATTGAGGATACTGGTGTTGTTACAAAAGAAATGAATAAAAAGTGTTTAGGGGGTTGGAGAAGAAAAATAAAACAAAACAACATTAGAAAATACATTACCTCAAAATCGGGTAACTCTTTTTGATTTGAGCCAAAGGCTTCCTTGAGAAGAGTTCTGCCCAAAGTGAGGATTCTAGGAGTAAGAGGGGGAAGTTGGGAGAGTATTTGGGCAGAGGTTGGCCGAGCCAAATGGCTTGAATGTGTAAATGAGGTGGGAGAGGTGGGGGCCTTTTATAAGTGGAGAGGAGGGGCACTTTTGGAAAGATTGAAATGTTACATTATTTCACAATGCTTTTCGGATTCTAAAGGTCCCACACTTATATAATTCGAGGCTAAGGTGATAAGGGTTCGAAATCTCCTCATCCAATTGGCTTTGGACAAGTTTAAGCCTTGGATTTTGCATTATCTTCCCATTTTATTTAAATCGTTAAATAATGAGGTCATCACTACATCATACTTATGTCATAAATAATTTAATTTATTTAATGTCTAAAAATTATAAAAAACTACTATGATGTAGGAAATCTTTTTAGCTTTCTAATTAATATTTATAATCAAAATTTGGACTTGTTTAACCCCACTTAAAAATTGTTTTAGTAAAACAACTCATGTTTGTGTCATTTTTACTTTTACATTAAATAAAAAGTTATTTATGTCATTTCCCAACCAAATTGTCTCCATGGGGTCCCCAAGTTGACCCATGGATTGTCTTGGTCGGACATGACACAACCAATGAGGGTAGGACATGTGTATAGGTCATTTCATATTATTAAAGCATTATTTATACCTTAAACTACACTAATTACTACTAATCGCGATTAAGAACTTAAAAGTTACTATTCACCAAAAAAATTATTTTAATCTCATTGAACCACATTTTACCTCTTAATGACAACCATTTATGTCGGATTTTTGAAAATCAAATCACAGAAGTGGTAATATTTCATTTAAACGAAAAATCAGTTATTTAACTACCACTTAGTGGTTTCACTATTAATCAAAAATTGAAGTTTTTCAGAACAATGCCAAAATTTCACCCTAAGCTATAATTGATATTCCGAATTCAAAAATGATGTCTATTTTAAAAAATTCCAAACATATAAGTTGCATTAATTAATTTTATAATTAATTCCCGCTGTCACAACAAATAGCGTGTTTTTAAGAAACAATTTATATCAAATGATTGGCAATTGTTTATGTCCAATTTCAATGTTAAATTAATTCTAATGACCACCATTGGATAAAATGGTAAAAATATTTTCTAATTATAACTTAAAACCACTAAATAGTATAATTTATCAGTATAAATTATTTTGATTAAAAAAGTTGTTTTTAAGTATTTTTCACTATTCATAAAAAATTATAAGTTCTCAGAAAAATACCAAAAATTCAACATAGGCTAATTTCGATATTACGAATACAAAAATGAAGTCCATTTTGAAATATAAAATTTCTATAATTTTAAAAAGTGGTTATTACTATTCATAACGGCTACTTTGATTAGTCGCGGTGTTTTAGAACTCGATGTTGCGTTCAATGCAAGCTATTTCATTATTGAATGAGAAGCGTATCGTGGAAGCTCGGGGTGTTACATTCTCCCCTCCTTCAATAAATTGCGTCCTCGCAATTTGATATTTTTCTTTAAAAATAAGAGGTCAAAAATAGAAAATACCTTTGTGGAAAACCCACATCGGAAATAAGGTTAATAAAATTTAGCCTTAATAAGAGGGAAAATGGAAATAAGAAAGTCACCACCAAATTATGATCTCGATAAGGAGAACATTGGTGGCAATTAAAGACATATAATTGGAGGAAAAACGTAAATATTTGTAGGGAGTGATTGAGGTCATCAATCACAATCAACTGTCAAATTGAGGGCCTCAAAGCCTTCAATCTATGTTGATTTAAAATATCATCAGTTCAACAAGACATAAGGTATTAGGATAACACATTTTTTGTTTTAATATCCCTTTACTAAAGTTTAAGAATTAATTTATTCATTGAATAAGAGATAGGTATATATATATTTATGCTTTACAATTAGTGTTTCAACCTTCAACACATCTTTCACTCAAAAAGATAATAGAACTCAAAAATATTATTATTATCCTAATTGTATATGGTTCCAAATGTTAACACATACCATTTAGATTAGTAAAATTATATTGTAATAACCAGGGAATTCCTGTAGGCTAGTGGTAGGAAATAAAGGCCTGTCGCACTATGATTGTGGGTTCGATTCCTCCAGCTTTGTCCGACGCGACGGGTTATGCCCCACCCTGCAGGTTGTCCTATAGTATCATAATATTCCAAAAATAATCTTCATAAATTTTTTAGCCTTAAACAATACTATCCAAAGTTGAACTTAATCCATTCCAACCTTAATAGTTATCCAAAATAACTCCGTCCAGACTTTCTCTAAAAGGTCTCTAAATTCCAAAATCAATTTATCAGATTCCCAAAACAAAGAAAAGTTTCTCTTATTGTCACATACTAAAAATATGATTACCTTAATCATATTAAAACCTTACTGAAATCAAAAAGTACTGCAGTACAATCCATATATATATATTACATTATTCTTATAACCAGAATATAATCCTTGAGTCCAAAAGCACCAATACATTAGTTATTCTGCTTCAACTGTAGTAACAGCATAAGATTGTCCCTGATCCCTTGGCCTTTTCTGAGGTAAGTTTCCCTGACGCTTAGGACATTCATTTGCATAATGACCCATTTCTCTACAATTGTAGCATTCAACTTTGACAGCCTCTTTCTTTCCCTTGCAATCACGAGCCTGGTGACCCTTTTCTCCACATTTATAACAAACTCCCATTCCTTTTAGGCAAGTACCAGGGTGATTCTTCCCACAATTATCACATAATGGAAAATTCTTCTTTCCCCTCATCCCTTTATCCATCATTCTCTCTTCCATCCCTTTCGTCTCTTGCTTCGCTTCAAAGCCATATGTCTCAGAGAATTCTTTACTTATCCCATTAACACATGATACTATTTCTTCATATGTTGAGAACACATGGGAGACTATTTCCCTTCGAAATGTTGGCTTAATACCGTGAAAGATACTATCCTTCTTACTCTTTGGATCATACGTACTGCTGGAGTTCACATTCCTTCTACTGGGCGCCATTTCTATACAACGGCATAAACTAGGTTAGTTTATGAATCAAAATACATAATTCCATACTTGTAAAACACTTTACATAAATTGAACTATTTATGGATATAATCCATAATCATAAAAAGAAATGTTTTCTTTGAGTAAGTATGTACTCATAACCCTTCATAGTGGTTTGTAAGTAAAATGAGAATTATCCTAAGCATAACCCCCGGGAGTGTCGTAACCAAGAGTGCAGCAAGGCCCGTTGTCGTGCACCAGTTCCCGTTCGAGTCTAGCTCAAAGCGGTGTTTTCGGGTTTTACCCCTAGGTATATCTGTGCCAGAGCCGCCTCTACCTGCTCGTATCCAGACAGGGATGTATTTCTCGGAAAACTCATAACATCTCTATAATACCAAAATTCTAGGAAGTTCTTCTATACTAATCCTCAATGTCTATCTTTGGGCTATGTGCTCTAATCAGAGTTTATCTAAATCTAGCTTCCAAGGTTAGTACTAAACTGCCTCTGATACCAACTGTAACGCCCCGACCCCAGCTACCCAGAGTCGGTGCATTACTTCGTAACATTGGTATGATCACAAAAGATCAAGTCTCGAAAGACCGATTAGTTTAGTAGCCTTGTAAACACTAGATACATTTGTAAACGTTACATTACATCATAAAGTAAACCAAAACAACAACAACATATTGTCTTCATATCCCCTCAGACTATCCCAGCAGGTCATTCATAATATACTTCTTCAAATCCTGGAAAACATTAAAACATTGAAAGGGGTGAGCTCAGGTGCTCAGTAAGGATAACAATATTGCGGAAGCTTTCATAAATAAACATTAGCATTTAAGGCAATGTATAACAAAAACAAAAGCCTTTTAAACTTGAACTTCAACATAATATGGCAAAAGTAAAATGAGATAATGCCATTCACTTCTTCACATGGATATTCTACTGGCCGAATAATCACATGCAATATCAATAACCACTTTCATAATGAGGGAATGTATAATGCCGGACATTCTGAAACATTTTGTCAAGGCCTCGGCCAAGACATCTAAAATGATTAAGGCCTCGGCCAAAACCATAAATCAAATTGGGAAAGGGCCTCAGCCAATTCCACGTCTAGTTGTCTCATGAGACCTACCGATGCATCGAGGAGCTATAGCGGGCTCCACCCGTCACATATTAAGTCCAATGCATTCCTCATATGAATAGGTTTAAACATATCATAAACCATAACATAATTGTATCACATAAAACATGAATAAAGGAAACATAACATTTCCACATTTCAATCACAAGATATCAATACAGCACATTGATATAATAAAAATGCTTTCAAAACCATTTTCAATACCAAAATAAAAGAAAGTTAAAACTTTGTATTTATTTTTCATTAAAAAAAAGATGGCTTATAGAGGAAGCCGAAACTCAAATAATGGTCACGGCGGCGGAGAAGTCGTTGTCGCCGCATAAGTACGGAAAGAAAAACATTCCCTTTTGTCGTTTAGCAAAATGCTTTGTATAAAAAGATTCCTTTTGAATAACCGTAAAAGTCAAAGGGGTTTATACACCGTATAAAAGAAAGTTGTGTATAAAGCCAAATATGCCTCAATGAAAGGAGATTGAGACAAAGTCCTTAAAAAGATCATTTTTAAAATAAAATAGATCTATTATGTGTATTCACTATAGGTACACATAAAGAAAGTAAAAATACAAAATAGGACATAATAATATCATGACATAATTTGAAAGTAGGAGATTAACCCAAAGAATGGAAGTTGGGTTAAGAAATTCCCTTACCTCGTGTCTGACTTGACTCAACCATTCTTTAACCTCATAAATAATAAACTAGAGTTAATATATACCTTATTAAGAACCATTTTTAATTTCATTATCCTTATTATATCACTTATTACAATGATATGAACATTATGTAATTATTTAAGTTAATAACGGTCGTTTTGTCGATCTTTGGTACTTGAGTCAACAATAAGCTTCTTATAATTACAAGTTGTTTATGTGGTGAAATATCCATTATATCCAGAATTATATTCATGATTTATATGTCATATATATCTTATATATCCAGTATATACATTCATTTATAATATTACATAACATTTAGAGGTAAGAAATGAAATGCACCGTTCATGGAGACGGTAAGCCGTACGTACGCATGAACGCTACTTTCATTTCAATTTCATATTTAATGGAACTAAATCATAATGATATAAATGTATAATATAATTACAGTATAATATAGTGTATAATACCATTTACTCCATCCTTTATACATCCCACATATGGCATTAACGATTCAAATCACTTTGAGGGGGCGGTAGTCCGCACTTCCTAAAATGAAATTATCGCGTTTTACCCATAATGGAAATCATAAAGTATGCCATAAATGAGAAATACAGAAGCATAAGTAAAACATAAACATATTATATATCATATATAAAAATAGTGACATCTTAATGTCCACCTTTGATGGTGTTATATGAGTGTTGAACAATCATCGTTTCGTGATGCAGAAATTCGCCATCCCCAGAAACCGTATGTTCTTTAACCATTAGATGTAGGTGTGTGTAAGTGTAGCTAGAATCCTTCTTATAACAACATCCTAGTATATTGAGGATACTGGTGTTGTTACAAAAGAAATGAATAAAAAGAGTTTAGGGGGTTGGAGAAGAAAAATAAAACAAAACAACATTAGAAAATACATTACCTCAAAATCGGGTAACTCTTTTTGATTTGAGCCAAAGGCTTCCTTGGGAAGAGTTCTGCCCAAAGTGAGGATTCTAGGAGTAAGAGGGGGAAGTTGGGAGAGTATTTGGGCAGATTTTGGCCGAGCCAAATGGCTTGAAAGTGTAAATGAGGTGGGAGAGGTGGGGGCCTTTTATAAGTGGAGAGGAGGGGCACTTTTGGAAATATTGAAATGTTACATTATTTCACAATGCTTTTCGGATTATAAAGGTCCCACACTTATATAATTCGAGGCTAAGGTGATAAGGGTTCGAAATCTCCTCATCCAATTGGCTTTGGACAAGTGTAAGCCTTGGAGTTTGCATTATCTTCCCATTTTATTTAAATCGTTAAATAATGAGGTCATCACTACATCATAATTATGTAATAAATAATTTAATTTATTTAATGTCTAAAAATTATAAAAAAAATACTATGATGTAGTAAATCTTTTTATCTTTCTAATGAATATTTATAATCAAAATTTGGACTTGTTTAACCCCACTTAAAAATTGTTTTAGTAAAACAACTCATGTTTGTGTCATTTTTACTTTTACATTAAATAAAAAGTTATTTATGTCATTTCCCAACCAAATTGTCTCCATGGGGTCCCCAAGTTGACCCATGGCTTGTCTTGGTCGGACATGACACAACCAATGAGGGTAGGACATGTGTCTAGGTCATTTCATATTATTAAAGCATTATTTATACCTTAAACTACACTAATTACTACTAATCGCGATTAAGAACTTAAAAGTTACTATTCACCAAAAAATTATTTTAATCTCATTGAACCACATTTTACTTCTTAATGACAACCATGTATGTCGGATTTTTGAAAATCAAATCACAGAAGTGGTAATATTTCATTTAAACGAAAAATCAGTTATTTAACTACCACTTAATGGTTTCACTATTCATCAAAAATTGAAGTTTTTCAGAACAATGCCAAAATTTCACCCTAAGCTATAATTGATATTCCGAATTCAAAAATGATGTCTATTTTACAAAATTCCAAACAAATAAGTTGCATTAATTAATTTTATAATTAATTTTCGCTGTCACAACAAATAGCGTGTTTTTAAGAAACAATTTATATCAAAAGATTGGCAATTGTTTATGTCCAATTTCAATGTTAAATTAATTCTAATGACCACCATTGGATAAAATGGTAAAAATATTTTCTAATTATAACTTAAAACCACTAAATAGTATAATTTATCAGTATAAATTATTTTGATTAAAAAAGTTGTTTTTAAGTATTTTTCACTATTCATAAAAAATTATAAGTTCTCAGAAAAATACCAAAAATTCAACATAGGCTAATTTCGATATTACGAATACAAAAATGAAGTCCATTTTGAAATATAAAATTTCTATAATTTTAAAAAGTGGTTATTACTATTCATAACGGCTACTTTGATTAGTCGCGGTGTTTTAGAACTCGAAGTTGCGTTCAATGCAAGCTATTTCATTATTGAATGAGAAGCGTATCGTGGAAGCTCGGGGTGTTACAATAAAAGCCGACTGTCGAATCGTGATTTTTGGAACATAACCGTAAATAAAAAAATTAAAATAAAAAAAGTTTATTTTCACATCCTCATAACTCACAAACAGTATCATTGATTAAAAATCTCGTAACGTATTTGAGTTCATGATGATATGTTCTCCATATGCATGACTTAATCATAACCAGTGCAGGTTGAGGGTAAATGTTAATTTTTTTAAAATGGGAATATAATTAACAAAAATAAGTTTATTTTTTTCATTTTAACAATTCACATCATGGAGATGTTGTGATGCTACGATGGAGTAACCAGTTATCCTTTCATAAATGATACAGTGTTGCAATGTTGTTTCAAAGAGAAACTATAACACTGATACATGTTAATGCATAAATGTGTTTCCTCCATTAATCGGGGACACGGTCAATTGTTAAAATTAATAACACTAGATAATTCCTCTGGAACTCTATTGTTTCCCTAAGGAAAGGGGGAGGATGCTCCCTCACTAGTGATGGTATATCAGTGGTCGAGGTTCGATCAAGCAGTGATGAATCGATGAACACTGGTAGAAAAAGGATCGATGTGGCGACACGACTTCAATCAACTTATATAAGAGATCCAACAAGAGGTAGGGATTTACATATTTTGAATTGGATTTCCCCGTTTATTCATCATTAACAATGAATGTTGATCAATCCACTTAATAGGATTATCCACATGTTGTTTCTTCTTGCAGGATGGGTTTGATTCTAGGGTAAAACATCGGAAAAAATGGATCCATGTTGAACCTGTGATTTTATTTAAATATTTTGTTAGCAGCAATTAAATTCTTGTAGAAAAATCAAGGCTGACATAAACAAGGCTCAATCTATCCACCATGGGTGTTTATGTAAGAATTTATCCCCCTCATTGTTTCTATGATCTCATTCGACGTAACAACATAGTTTTCATAACATGGTTGCAGATCGCGGCAGAAACAGATGGATATCGCGACAAGAGGTCACTACGACATGGTTCAACCATCTTTAAGGCCAAAAGTAAAGGTGACATGTGGCAGCATCTGCATACGGATGGTGAAACACAATGACATCATGTTGTGGCATAGGATTCCACAGCCACCAGGCTACAACAGTGCGGAAACATGGTGTCGTTGGGGTGTCATGTCATGCGGAGGAGGCCACTGCCAATGGTCCACATTGGTCAAGAGGTGGTGTGCGGGTGGTGCGTTGTAGCGGTGAGAAGGGGGACCACTGGAAACAGTTTGGGGCGGGGGAGATCGCGGATGCGGAGGCCTCCCAATCTCTGTATATTGGGGACCACTGTCTAACTAGACTATGGGGATCAATAGGGTTTTCGAGAGACGTGACTCATCACCAAGTCTTGGCTGGAGTTGGTCGGCCCGCTCACAGCAAGACGGCAGGAGGAGGCAGGCTCCCCCAGGCATGCCAACATGCTGGACCAGTAGAAAGCTAGTGGACCAGAGCCGTGGAAGCCTAGCGGGCCAGACTCTAGGTTAGGTCAGTCCCGCCCGGTCGGACCAAAACCAAACACCCTTTCCCCATTTTAGTAAAATGTTGTAACTCGAAAACAATATGTCTGATTGAATAATTGTTTGTAGTGTTAGAATCCTCATTATAGATATGTCCATTCAATATAATCAAATTTTTTTTACATGGATGTTGAGTTTTTACAGAATAAATGAGGAGTAGATTCTACCATAATCAGATGTGTAGCCGAGCAGACTTTACTGGCCCAGCAGACGAGTAGTCGTGCAGACCTCAGTGGCCCGTAAGATGAATACCCAGGGGGACCTCAGTGGCCTAGTAGAAGAGAAGATCAGATGGCCTCAATGGCCCATCATATGAGTAGCCATGCTAACCTTAGTGGCCTAGTATACAAGTAGTAGCGTGGACATCAGTTGTCCAGAAAATGAGTAGTCGAGCAAACCTCAGTGGTCGGGTAGACAAGTGTACCTCAATGGACCGACAGACCTTAGTGACTCATCTAGGATGAGTCCCTCAGTAGTACATGATGTTCAGTGTTATAAATAAAGAAGTGTAATTTGGATAGTTCATCACTGGATTCTCTTTGGGTAGGAATTGAAGTAGCATGACCTCGTTGCATGTGTCTCGAATGACTTGATGGTTCAAGGAGCCAGTCCTCCCTAGATGAGTGTGCCTTGAGTAGAATCCTATGATGAAGGATTGAATATGATATCAAGACTCCTTCTCTCAGTGATACTATATGTATCCGGGAAACTTCAAGATGCATCAAGACAAGACGTTCTATAGGATACTTTTGGTATATTTTCTCTACATGGACAGTATCAGATAGCTTGAGGGGTGGGATCTCCTAGAATCAAGTGTGTAATACATGAAACCATTTGGCTGGTAGTGGATGAGACATTATAACATGGAATCCATTTCAAGTATACCTTTATTTTCTTGTTATATTTTTTGCTGACATTTACCTATGTTGATCTAGTTGTAATTTCATTGTGGTATTTTCCTTTTTGGTATTTTCTTTATGGTTTTCATGTTACCCTACGGATTATTGTTTTAGTTACCCTTGCATGAGTGTTTCCCACATGTGTTCTTTCTTGTGCAGACGACTGATTCTTTTTTGGAGTCTCAAATAGAGTAGGACAAGACCCAGGTGGTGCCTTGTGAGATGAGAAGAGTAAATGTGTTTCCATAAGCTTTCTACATAATCTTTTGTACCCTTCTTTGTGGGTCGGGATTTGTAGTGGTCTTTATTTTAGTGGGCTCGTAATGTCACCTGGTTTTACTTTACTACTTTACTTTTTTTACTCTATCATTGGGTTGTAGTGTAATGAATTAATTTTTAGTACTTAGTGTTGTGACTCTCTATCCATTTTGCATTCAGTTGGGTGTGTATACTTGTTCCTAAGAAAATGCCACCATTTGGGGGATAGGCCTACTAATGGATAGTCTCCTACCAATAGCCTATTAGAGGTGGGCTTGGGGTTATCACGACATCACCTCTGGGGGATAGTTTCTAATATAGTGGTATCAGAGGAAGTCGGTTCTACATTACGAAAATAGAATTTATGAGTTTGGTTTAAGGAAAAAATGTTAACTGATTCGAGTATTGATTTTTGGAAAAGAAATCTCAGGTTGGTTTAGAGCATGACATATCCATATCCTAGGAACCTGAATTCTATTTTTTAACTTGGTACATAAAAACACTAGTTGTAGCAAAAAATTGTGTTACATGCTTCATATAATAATGTGTTGAGTTTTCCATCTCCATCTTGAGTCTGCTCACACGGTTTACTCTATTGATCGTGGTACATCTTGTTTTGTTTCAAGGTTATTCCACATAGAAAACTAGTTAGGATTCCAACTCATCCTCAAATGTATGATCTGTGGGATGACATGATGAGTACAAGTGTTTATACTTGTGATAAAACCACAAGGTGGTGTACAAGCTGATGAACCACATGTGTTGTAGCAAAAGGTACTCGTTGTACTAGAGAATGAGATGAGTGAGTTCAGAGAACTTCACATGTTTCAGCTATATAGACTCCTCATGTTTTGAGGCGAGCCTAACTCATTGGCAGTTAAGGACTGGCATGAGGTGGTGACTTAGTTTTCAATCAACATAGGGAACCATTAGATATTATGGAAGTCCTACAAGTGAGCCTTCTACCTAGATCAATAGGGCGATGGTGGGGTTTAGATTACCTGATCTTACAATGTGTTGGATTTTCCATGGGCAGAGCTTGAGAAACATTTTCATATAAAGGTCTTATTCTACATAAAATATGGGATATTCTTTCCCAAGTGCTTCTATAGATTTATCAGAACGACATGTCGGTAGATGAATATTCATCGAGGAGTACAAACCATTCCAAGTACCCGATGAATATGATATGACTCATGTTTCAGGGCTCAGACATCCTAGAATGACTTTTTGAGGGACATATAATCCATCAATATTACTCTATTCATTCCTACTTATGATAGGGTTATTGAGGTAAACTTTGTGGATGAAGGTCCTTTGGCTGAGTAAATTCAACCAGGGGATGTCAGTAGTGGGAATGATGAAATCCAGTGTCTGTCTCAGAGACATGGACATGTGAGACATTCAAAGTAGTGGTCACATGAAATATTTTATACATATCAAGGATCATAGGGTGAGTGTAGTTAGACAAGAAAGATCTATTTATTTTTAAAATGTGGTAGGGGACATCTTGCTATAGATTTTCCAGCATGTCGTGCTGATAGTGAAATAGTGGATTGGCCACTATGGTAGAGATAGTCACATTAAAAAATTAATCTATAGGGGGTAGATGTGATAGAGGATCTGGGAATGTATAAGGAGGTGGTATATTTTTCGACATGTTACAACCACCACCCAAGTGTTTTCCAAACTCGGCTCTGGGTGCTAGAGGATAGGGGAAGTGGGTAGTTTCTTACAGCCAAGGATTATGACCCAAGGGCTCAGGGAACGATTCGATGTACATTCTATATCTACTCTAGGCTTCCATATTAATTGAAATAAGAAATAATCATTAATTCGTGTCATGATTCTTGTTCAAGAACAAGAGTTTCTGATTAAACTGTTGACTTTATCCTTACGTCTGGAGGTACCTATGGAAGGAGACTCAATAATCACACTTATGCTGATGGTGTAATCTAACCCTTGAGGTGAGATTATTGATAGGAACCTCTTAGTGGAGGCATTTGGGACTTACTATGTTAGTTCAGGTATGGATTGGACCTACCTAGTTCATGATTAGAATGATTTTTTTAGGAAAATGATTCCATATGTCTGCAGTGCTGTAATGGGGTTTCCTTGGTCGGTGAAAAAAGGAAACCTAGACAGCACGGAACAAAAATCATGCATAGAATGGTGAAAACAATCACATATGAGTTGTCTATCCTTACCCATGTGTATGTTGGTTTTTTTGAGTTTTTTATTCCCAGTAGTAGTGGGATAGTACGAGGATGTATTTCCTAGATATTTTCCATCATTACCTCCCTTTAGGGAGATGGAATTCTCCATCATTCTACACCCTGATATGGAACAAATATCAGCCTCAGTATATTGGATGTATTTTGTAGAGATTCATGAGATGGGTGTGCAGGTGGGGGACTTTTAGAGGAAGGGCTTAGTAAGACCTAGTGTTTGAGTTTATGTGTGGATTACCGGTCCTTTTACCAAGTGGTCATGGAGTACTATTTACAATTACCAAAGGCATGATGAACACATATATAGGTTGAAAGGGGCATCCTTTAGATTGGATAGAATGGTTCTTATATGCTTTTCAATAATTGATAAAGAGTTTGACGAGCACCCCTATCTTGTGTTGGAAGTAGTAGTCTTCACATTGATTATGTGGAGACACTTCCTCCATTGGAAAAAGTTTTACCATCTACTGTAACAATAATATTCTCATGTATATCTTATCTTAAAAGGATTTCAATATGAGATAATGAAGAAGGCTGGAGTTCCTCCAGGACTATAACATTGATGTAGTCTATACTCCCAGTAAGGGGATTAGGGTTATAGATACTATCAGTAGGAGATCTAGTTTGAAGTTACTAAATGAGGAAACAATGTAGTTGGCCTCATTATAGTTATCCTTCGTGGATGGGGATAAAGCATCTTATCTCTAGTCATTGGTTTTTACCTATTCATTATTAAATGAGTTATAAAGGAAAAAATAGTTGAACAGACAAGGATTACTTACTTATTCAGTTGTCAACAGGGAATACCCTTGATGTACATTAGATATGTGGGGAGCATGTTGTTCTTTTTAGAGGATGCACAGTTGTATCAATGATGCCTAGAGTGGCGAGATGTATCGAGGTATGTCTGGGGGTGTCAATGTAGACACTAGGGATGATGGAATTGGTAGAAGTTGGGCTTACCTGTTGAGATGAAAATATGAATGTTTGTATGAATCTGTTTCGTGGTTTATTCGTTCTCTTTAAAAGGGTATTGGGAAGGTAATGTGAAGGGATACAGATAGACTTCATGAACGGTTTACAATGTGTTTCCATGAGACATAATAAGATCTGGGTGATCATTTACCAACTCACTAAGTAAACCCACATCCTAACTACCAATGAGTAGAGTTTAGTAGACGGATCAAGATTCCTCTATGTGCTGGAGATTTGACTTGGGTGAGATGGATGTTGGCAATGGGGTGAATTTTTTGGACTATCCGGTAGATATTAAGGATCTAAAGGAGAGGACCCTCTATTGGTGACCAATTCCTCTAGTGTACATTCATTGGTAGAATAAGAATCTCAATGAGAGCCTGTCAGAACGGGAGGCTCAGGTTCGTGCTCGTACCATCATCTGTTTGGGAATCCCTTGTTCTTCCTTTTATGGATGAAAATCCCTAAGGTGGTGTCGATGTAATGGATAATATTTTCCAGATTATATTTGTAGAAATTTTTTTGGAAAATTAAGAGACTAAGTGATAATACAACATGAAATTCCAAGGACAAGAGTGCCTGGAATGATTCTTCAAAAAATGTTATGTTTTCAATAGTACGTGTGAGTAGTTTTCCTGAAAAAATGGTATAACAGTTAAATGAGTTCCCATATCAGAAATACAATGGCACAGTGGTGTTCTAGGAAGTGTTTAACCATAGGTGAGTCTTATGTTTAATCAGTGCGGGTCTCCAGGGAGAAAACAGAAAAATATAATAATCATAAATAAAATAATAAAATAATATTATTTTAAATTTCATGTCATTATACCTCATGAACGGTAAAAGGGATTGAAAATTTGAGACAACCGATGAGCTCGTGAGGGCATGCTTTTTTTAGGCTTAGCCTAACAACAACCTATGTGGGCTGGCTATGATGATAGGTTTCTGGGAAATAACTATAAATAAAATAATTTAAGTAAAAATGATTTTATTTTTGAATCCTCATATCTCAAAAACTGTAACATAGATTAAAAATATGAGACCAATGCTGAGTTCATAATGAGATAATCTCTTGAATATGGATATAACCTCAACTAGTATGAATCAGGGGTAAAAGTTAATTTTTTCTGATTTTTAAAGGATAATAAATTAAAATAAATAAAGTTTATTTTATTGCCTTTTAATGTTTCACATAATGGAGATACTACGGTAGAGGGACGGAGAAACCCATTCTCATTTCATAGATGAAGCAGGGTGGCGATTTTTTTTAAATAGAAACTGTAAATATTTAAGGCATTAACATGTGTCATCCTTTAATTGGGGACATGGTCTAGAATTAAAATTCACATAGCTTTAGAATTCCTCTTAAACTCAAGAGTGTAACTAAAAAAAGTGGAAGGAGGATCTCTCACCAGAGACGATGGATCAGAGAACGGGGTTTGATTATGCGATGATGAATCAAAGAACACTGACAAAACAAGGATTGATGTGGTGATTCATCTTCTATATACATCTACAATCAATACAACATGAGTTTGGGATTTTCAGTTTTTGAATTGGATTTCATCTTTATTTCTTCCTAAATAATGAATGTGGATCATCACACTACAAATGTTGGTCGTCTGGTTGTTTCTTCTTGGGGGATGGGTTTGATTCTGGGATAAAACATGGAGAAAATGGATCCATGTTGATCCTAGGATTTGATTTAAATCTTCTATTAGGCTCCCATAAATTATAATGTTGATAGATTTATTCCAACATGAACAAGTCCTGATCCATCCACCATGGGTGTTAACGTATGCCTCTTCAACACCCCATTATTTGTTTCTCTGGATCTTCTTTTCTTCATCAAATAAATGATCACAACATTGCAGTGGATTGTGGTGGTAGAGGACTCGTACTGTGGAAGAAGGTCATGGTGACATGGGTACACAATCTCTGTGGCTGGTTTTGGAGGAAGAATCAGGAAATGGATGCATGTGGAATGACGCAAACACTGGTGGCGCGCTGTAGCAGAGGAGGCGGCTACAAGGGATCCACATTTGTACGGGACCATGACATCTTTTGGGTACTGTGTCAGGTGGAGGAGGCTGTGGCTAGAAGGCCGTGATGGTACAAAGATGCCACTTCAGCATCACTTCACTGCAGGGGGATGTGGGCCCACGACAGAATCAACGTGTGGTGCAGTGGGCTGCTGGCAATGGCCAACGGCTGTGGTGCACATGGACACAGTGAAAACACAACATCACGTGGTAGGAGGGCCATGATTCATATGGACCATGGTTTTGGCAAACCTTTCAGTGACCTATGGGGTGTTTAGGAGCCCTGGTTCACCACTGCATCTTAGTTTGAGCAGGATGACCTGCTCATCGTGGGTTTGGCAGGATGAGGCAGGCCACCTTGGGTAGCCTAGTGGGCTAGACCCGTGGAAGTCTAACATAATAGACCCAAAAACAAGTTAGGCAGAACTAATTACTAGTTGGTTGGAACCGTGGCCCAGCTGGTCTGGGCTATGCCCAATGGGACAGGTCGGGTCGGTGGACCCCTGGTTAGGATTGGTCAGGTTGGTCCACCCTAGATGGAGCAAACCTGGATCCCACATGCCCCCTTTTATAAAACAGTCCTAACTCGAAAATTGTATGCTTGATTGATGAATCGTTTGCAGAATTGGATACCTTATGATGGATCTGTAATTTGGATACACTCATAGAGAGTTGACATGGAGGTTGAGTTATGACCTATGACCTGAGGAGTAGATTCTCACAAAACTAGATGAGTAGCCAAGTGGACCTCACTATCCTAATAGAGGAGTATTCATGTAGACTTGAGAGGCCTGGCATACGAGTAGCTGCCTGAATATTAGTGTCATGGTGGAAAATTAGTTGATAGGTCCTCAGTGGACCGGTAAATCAGTAATTAAGAAAACCTTAGTGGCCCAACATATGTGTAGTTTTTCACACAATAGTGGACCGACAGATGATCAGGCGTGCAGACCTAAGTGGCCTAGCAGACGAGCGGAACATTGTGGATCGAAATACCTCTATAACTCATTCAGGATGAGTCCTGTAGTAGTAAAATATTTTCAATGAGAAATATGAATTAGTGTACTTTGGTTAGTTTTCAGTGTATTATCTTTGGGTGGGACCTAATGAAGTAGGACCTCTTTCTGTGGGTCTGTAATGACATGATGGTATAAGGAGTGATTTCTCCTGGGATGAGCATTCCTTGATAAGAATAGTGTGATGGGGAATTTGTTTATGATATTGAGTCTCCTTGTCTCACTAAGATCAGATGTCTCAGAGATACATTAGGATGTATTGAGACCAAATATTCTCTCAAATATTTTTGGTATACATTCTATACCTGTTTACTATCAGATATCTTGAGGAGTGGTATTTCTCAGAATCGAGTGTGTTACACACAAAACCATATGGCTAGAAATGGATGAGTTGATTCATCTTGGAATCCTTTATGAGTATACCTTCATGTTCTTGTTATATGTTTTGATGATATATACCTGTTTTGATATGATTGTACCTTCTTAGTGGTGTTTTCCTTTTTTGTCTTTTTCTTTCTGGTTTTGAGGTCCCCTATAGGGTAATGTTTTACACACCCCTACATGGTCTTTTACCACATGTGCTGTGTCTTGTGCATATGATTGATGCTTGGGTGGAGTCTTAGACAGAGCATGAATAAGACTAGGAACAAGCGGTGCCTTGGGATATCAGACAAGCCAAGGTGTTTCCTCCAGCTTCATATATTAGATTCAGTACCCTTAATTTTGAGTCAGGATTTATATTTTCCTTTCATTTACTGATCTTGTATTTAATCCCAGTTTTACATTATTTCATTATGTTCTATCATACTCTATTGTTGGGTTGTAGTGGTAATTAATCTTTTTCATTACTAAGTGTTTTTGCTCTCTAGAAGTATGGATTTTAGTTTTGTTTGTGTGAATAGGTTCATAGTAAAATGATTCCAATTTTTTGGATATTCAACCTCAGTACTAATCTCCATCGCCTAGCCTATCATAGACAAGCATTAGGCTGTCAGGGAAAGGGCCCTAGAGGACGGGTTGTGAAAAAATCCCTTACATTGATTGGTAAAATTTGAATCATAAGACTCATTAAACTATTACATTAAATAAACATTAAATTGCATAATAATAATGAATTTTATGATATAAAATTTCAAAGGGTTTTAATAACACCTAATAATGAAATAAAGTTGCAAAAAAAAACATATTTCCCAATGAAGACAATTTTTAGGCATCAAACCCTTACCTAAAGTCTCGAATTTCATCATACAGATTCCAACCTCCTCCATAATAATTATTTATTTATTCTACATACATTAGACAACCATGATAATATATATAATACTACATAAGACTAAAATATATCCTTTTGTCAACCATTTATTAAAAATTGAATTATTAAATCACTATTTCATGTAACAACTACATCGTTTTCCATGTCTATATTGGTTTTATAGTTTTTGGTCTTCGAAAATTTATTATGGTTAATATTCTAAATAATTATAATCACGATATAAATTTAATATATATTCATTATATTAATATTCAAATTCAACCATAATAGTAGATATATAAAAATGAATTACACCGTTTCTGGAGATGGTAGGTCATACATACGCATCAATATTCTTTTCATTTTTACGATGAATTTAAAGAAATAATGGTATATAAAAATTCACCTTTATATTGTCATTTTTATATAATATATATCATATGTACACATATAGTATATCCTTCTTACTAACCATATAAAATTAAAATGAAAAATGTATCAAATCCAGTCATGGAGGTTGTAGTCCACACAAATGCACAAGTAACATCACCATTTTCAATGGAATATAATGCAATAAGGTATCTGTGATATTAAATGTAAAATTATAATTATTTCATAAATAAGTAATGTATACCGTAGCTGAATTATTATATCCATCAATGAATGGTGGTGATGTAATCCAAATTATAATAGTTCGTGAGGTGATAGTCCTTAGTACTGACGATCATCAATTTTGATTACCATTTTATAGAAGAAGGGATGAATATAAGTTATTAAATTAACATAATTGTATCAAGACAAAACTAGTAATTATTCATCTTGTGTCTACTAAAATTAAACTGGCATTATTATTCTGAATCAAATCTCGAAGGACCAGTCAGTTTAGTATTCTTGCTAAACCAAATATATACACGAGCTTTATATTAAAACCGAATACACAAATTAAAACACAATTTTTTCATTGGTGGATAAAATTATTACATATGGAATATCCATTCAAATAATTCTTACTAAACTTATAGAAATCTTGGTGAAGGAAAAAAATAAGGGTGATCCCAAATTCCATGTTAGGATAATGTACAATGGAGGAAATACTCAATAAATGACCATAATAAATATGGAAAGGTAATAACTGAAAAAAGAATTCCATAAAATCAAATAACATAAAAACAAGTGCATAAAAATATTAAAAGGAAAATAAAAAAACACCCATTCCATTTTATAGAATAGACAATGAAGAGTAAACTTTTCAAGAAAACTAACTGAGAACACATTTCCTTTAGCCAATAAATAGAAAAATAAATATATCCATATATTTTTTCATCGTGAAAATATCATCATTGATAAATATTTAATAGGAATAATGGAAATGTTTAATTATCGAATTTCATGTATCTGGAACATAAAACACTATACAATCAATATCTATCCTCAAGATAGTTTAGGTTATTGGGTAGAAAATCATCTTATTCTTCTTAGAATCAATCTCGATGTGTTAGTCACCAACTAATTTCTTCTCCTAAGACTACCAATTGATTGAATGTATTATTTCTAATTTTCCCAACCCCATATATTACATATTAAAATCATTAATCATATTTCTAATGATCAATTTAATTATGGAAGAATGTTTCTTTTTCAAATATCAATATTGATTAAATAATATGGATTTATCCACATTTCCCTAACTAATCAGATAAAAACAAATGAAAAAACCATATGTAAAAATTGATTTAGGATTAGGAAATAATAATATCTATTAAAAAAATTCAGATATTTATGAATATTTTAATTTTAAATGAAAAATTATTACAATAAAGTGATTATTTCGAGTGGAAGTTAACAATCCCAAAAGAAAGAGACATTTTACAATATCTTTTCAAATAAAATCCCCTGAGATGATATAATACATAGTGAAACAAAAAATTCTATGATGAATTCTTACTTTTGGATATTACCTATCAATATAGAAGTATATACACTATATATAATAAATTATGTGCACAACATTAATGTATGCCTCAATGAATAAAAATTGAGATGATATCTTTTAACTTACACACCCTTTTGGTTGAACTCTATTTAAACTTCTATATAGGGGTTAAAAACGTTTTACTAAATTATTAACGAACCATATTAATATTTATTATATCACATATGATCCCTTTATAACTATTTTTACATTTTTATTAATAATATTTCATTATTTTCATCGTTTGGGTGTTAATTTCCATGACTTTTGAGTATGTTTTGTCATATAATTATTTACTACTATTACATAGATCAGGATTTCATAATCCCAAGATATTAAACCAACATTAAATTTCATATATATTCTAAACATATGTATTTACAGTAATCCTGAATATTTGGAGATAGGAAATGGAATGCACCGTTCATATAGATGTTAAGACATATGTATGCATAAACGATGCATCCATTTTGTATAGGTTGATTAAAGGAATGATGGACTTGGTATATATAAGGTCACCATTCAAATGTTGAGCTCCAATAACCACATGCTGCTGGTTGATCTTCGTGTTAAAAAAGTAAGGTCGTCTCCACTACCTTTCAAAGTAAATAATACTTGTAATTGTGTTCCTAGTTAAATAGAAATTTTCATGGATACATAAAAGTTTGTTTTCTTTAGAATCCCTATGTAAATTGTTTGCATCACGATGAAAAATGTTAATGTAAGACATAAATAATGGAGTAAAGAATATTTTTCTACACACGATACTGATATCAAGGAGGCTGAATCCCATTTAGATCATTTCTATAAACATAATATTTTTAAATATAAGCCTTCACATGAGTACATTCAATCCCTCTCCCTCTTGATGGACTATTGGACGTTAAAGAAAATCATTCCTATAATCTATTCAATATGAAGTGGAAAAGGAAGGGGGAAATGAATAAAATATTATTTCATTGTATTCATAGTATTAAAACATTAAGAAGAAATCACAATGGTTATAAGGTTTATGGGATATTTTTGATTATAAAAATTAAATCTAAAATATTGTGACATTCAATTATAAGAATCATAATTTAGAAAATTGGGAGGACAACACTCATAAAATTTCATAATTCAATAATCCATCCATTGATGAACCACAGAATAAAAATCATATTGAGGACCAAAATGAAGCATAAATACATGCAGTGTTATTCTATTTAAACATTGACAACACTAACATTCCTTATGGCTTCACGAAAAAATTTATCATTTTATACTGGGACAAAGTTCATCCTGAGATTATTAATGATTTAAGGGAATAATTTACTCATGCATTTATTCCCTATGGAGTGAATTCAAATTTCCTTTAATTGCTTCATAAAATATATAATTCCCTAGAAATTAGATATTTTTGGCCTATTGATATTGGGAATTCAATTTCAAAAATTATTATAAAAATTATGAATCAAAGATAAAGTGATATTACAAAAGGTTTTATCTCGTCATATCAGTTTAAAATTTTTCCCTCGGAGGACTATACAAAACAAATTATATACTTTTTCATAGTGTTTTAACATTATGAAGAAAAAGTATAAGGATGGAAACATGGCTCTCAAAATTGATATCTCTAATTCCATTAGTACAATTAAATAGAAAATTATTTTTGATGTCATGAGAATACATGTCTTTGATAATCGATTTATCTGATTTTCTATTCTATTAATTAGAGTCACTAGTTTTCCATACTTCTCAATGGATCCCTAAGGGGTTTCATTCAGTTCTTTTGAGGGGTTAGATAGGGGGACCCTCTATCTGTACTTCTCTTTCCTATAGCTCTGGATTTTTTGAGTTGATGCATTGATGATCTTGATGATGTTATTTTTTTCAGTGAATTATGGTTGGGAATGATTTTTATCCCTCTCATCTACTATATACAGATGAAATAATTCTTTTTTGAAGGTTGATAGAGTAACTATCAATGAAATTAAAGTGATCTTTGGACATTATGAAGAAGTGGATGGGTGGGTTATTATCAAGAAAAAATCATCAGTTATGTTTGGGTAAGGTGTTATTATATCCAATAAAGATAGTGTTGATCAAATTTTTTATGTGAAGAGGGGTTCCTTGGATTTAATTTATCTTGGAGTTCCAATATTTTTGGGGAAGGTGAAAAGATGCTACCTGGAAAATATTTCATTGAGAATTTTTAATCATTTGTCAACTTGGATGGGTAAGACTATGTATTGGGCATGCATAATCTACATGGTTAATTCTATTATCACATCTATGTTTTTATATTACTTCTCATTATTCAAATGGACTAGGTCCCGATTTAATGAGTTGAAAAGTATGATCTGAAATTTTATTTGGACTGCTTTGGTTCATGAGAGAAAGTTGCATATGGTTTCTTAGAAGAACTTTATTTGATCATTGATCACAATGAAATGGGAATTAAAGATCTCAATATCTATAATGAAACTCCACATAAAACATTCACATAGATTTTTTTTTCCAATACCGATTCATATTTTGAATTTATTACTAGCATATTTGTTAGAAAATTAGAAATTGGGAATGCCATGTATGTTGCTTCATCTATTTTTCTAGTTGTTAATAATCAATATTGTGAGATTTTGGCCTGTACAAAATGGGGAGTTTGTAGGAAATATCATCGAAATTTCTGGAGTATTCCATGGATATCAATGCATGTGATTGATTATACTATAATTCCTTCTTTACTTAGGAGTTTTATAATATATGAGTTTTATGTATCTTATGAAATTCATAATTTGTTGTCCCCCCATCTTGGTGTGGAATTTCCTAGGTATGTGTATGGTGATCATGATGTTTTGTTATTGATACATAATCTAAATGGTATTTTTAGTACCAAGGATTGTTATAGGAATCAGTGTGGTGCTTCTATCATCACACTAATTTGGGTTTCAGGTATTATAAAAAAATTTATTTCGCCTATTGAAATTCTCTTAATCAATAAAATATATAAGAATAGGTTACTTGTCCCTAGTATTTTATAGCATAAGCAATTTATCCTTACATTTATTTTTTTGTTATTTTTGCGTGTAGATGATTTCCTCGACCATATGTCAGGATGATGTTGTTTTACTATCAAACAATGGAGATATTAAAAAGTCACATATTTCTAATTCTTTGATTTCCAATCTCTTAAAACGCTTCCATCTTACATATAGAGACTATCTTGTAGTGAATAGATCAATTCTATCATATTAGATAAAGTGTAAAGCCTTATTGATTTAATTTTTAAATCACTAAATTATGTGATATTCAATAATCATCCACCTATATTCCATTATGGAGTTGTCTCTATACACAGGGGGATTATGCTTATGTATAAGATACAAACAGTGGTGATAGAAAATGAATTTTATCACATGCTTGTTTTGACATTTTTTGGTGTAAATGGCAGGGTGAGGAAACCACTAGTTTAAAGATCCAATATATGGATACCTCCAATATTGGGGTGGTTGGAAGTCAACTCTGATGGGGTGATTTAGGTTTACCTGTTCTTCTAGGATGTGGTTGTATCTTTTGTACACATTGGTATTCTGTTAAAAGATAATATTATCACATTCATGGGAATGGATATGAAATTGGAGGTGAGCTACAGGAAAATATCAAGGGGATAAATTTGTTGTTCATTTTGGTTGGCTTAAGTCATGGTCAGAATCAGACTCAACTATAGCTATGAAAATTCTGAAAGACCATTCAAGGAATGTACTATGTAAAATGTCAACATCCTAGATTTATTGTCTTCATATTGATGAATATTTATCCCTTTTTGTAACACATGTCTATAGGGGGGAAATCAGGCTACTGATTCTCTTTCAAAGAGGTCCTTTAGGGTGTTCAATTCGAGTTGGTATTTATTAATACCATACATTTCTTCTGGTTTGGTTGAGGAGGACTTATGTGGAGATTGGTATACCCAAATTTGAAAATCATATTTGAAATTCCACTTTGCACGTTACTTTTTTATTAATATTTATTAGTTGAAGTTATTCTTGACTGCTAAATCTTTTGGATACATTTCTTGTATAAATTATAAATACAACATCACTACCAATATTTATAGGAGGTAATGGAAGAGCGAATGACATATATTTCTGAGGGGGGTTTCCACCACACACAAGAATAATGATTATGTATACCATTTTACGAATTTGTGTGGAAGTATATATTCTAACACTAACATAACAACATTTTATTATATGTAGGATACTTAAATTATTATATAGTAAAGATATAAAAATAATTTAATGTGTGGATGGAAGATTAAATCATAAGTGTTCGTTGAAGAACATCACATCTTTTCGAGGTAATTCCTTTTGGTTTATATAAAAATAGTTCATTGGATTGATTTATTCAACAATTTTATATTATATTATTTG
Organism: Viscum album; assembly: GCA_963277665.1. Taxonomy (NCBI): domain Eukaryota; kingdom Viridiplantae; phylum Streptophyta; class Magnoliopsida; order Santalales; family Viscaceae; genus Viscum; species Viscum album. The sequence continues at coordinate 739,041,630 of OY728122.1, forward strand.
GTTAGAGATATTAAGAGAATTTTTGGTAGGTTTTGGATTATCAATTTTTTTGTGAGGTGTGAATATGTAAAGGGGATGAGTGTGTTTTTGTATTGGAGGAGGAGAGGCATCCTTGTAAATATAAATGAAAAACAATATTGGGATTTATCCCTTACATAATGTGACAAAAATAATAAAAATAATTATATAAAACTAAGGATATGGTATAAATATTTCTTGAAATAAAATTTTGGCCATGATTCTTGGTTATTTAGACCCTTATGATTAATTTTTAACAATTATGTAAACTCATTTTCACCATAAGAAAAAAAAATTAGTTGATTTCACTAATATTTTTGGTCATATAATAGGTGAACATCATAGAAAGTATAAATTACTGTGAATAAAAATATGGAATCCATTTTTTTAATTTAAATCATAGTAGTGGTAGATATTAATTTTAAATTAATCGTGTAGATGGGATAGGAAAACATGTTTTATGTGAAAATCTTCAAATGTGTGAACATTTTTTATATCCAAATTCAATATAACATGGATCTCATGACATAAATTAGATTAGTATATTTAAAATTAATCTAATAAAACATTATAACCAATTAAAAATATAACAAAACACAATAAATTATTTATAAGAAAATATATTTTTCAATTAAAAATCATTATTTTTCACTATTCACCAAAAAATGAATATTCATTGAATAATAGAAAAAATAAACCGTATGAAAATTTTGAAATTAATATTTAAATAATAAATTTATTTTCATATAAAATATATAATATTATGAAATATATTTTTAAAAAGCTATTTCCCTTAAATTGTAAAAAAAATTATGCTTTTAGAAAAATAAAATTTTCAAGGATAAAACTATATTTATTCATACCATATTCCTATCAAATATATTATATTAATGTCAAAAATATTTTATTAAAAATATATTATATAGATTTAGTTAATTTAATTCACTATTATAAATTAATTTAATTTGTTATGATTAAAACACCTTTACTGCATAATAATATTTTTCTATAAAAACATTTCACTTATAGTCAATTCGTTTTTATTTTAATTTATAATTAATTGATATAAAATAAAATCAATGTATATTTCTGTAAACCAAATATTCTAATAATTTATTTTATCCAATTCTTAACAACAAATTTAACTAATATGAATTAATTGACATTTCTATTAATAAAATTAATAGTATACAATAAAACTCCGTCCTAACTGTTAAACCAACCACCAAAAAATTCATTATTGTATGAAACATGCGTTAAATTCATTGTTCTACATAGATGAATATAAGAATAGTTTTTCATGTAATACAAGGTGATCCAAATTTTGTGTGTAGCATAATCGTAACATAGTGTTTCATAAAAAGAGAACAGATAAAAAAATTAAATTTATTTTAAAAGGAAAATATTGTATGTTTTTTGGGTGTTATGTTCTCCCCGCATTAAATTAATTTCATCCGAATAATTAAAACTGGATCCTGATAATTGGGTGATTGATATTTGAGAACACTATTGTAGAAAACCCTACATCGTAAATAGGGTAAATAAGAATCTTTCTAAAAAAGAAGGAAATTTAAGTATGATGGTCATGAGGAATAATGTATAACTAGGTTTCTAAAAAGTTGAAATTTATTCGTAATTGAATATATATACTCATATAAAGAGGATAAATAATTATAAGGATTGATTGAGGTAAATGGTCACAAACAAGTGATTTGTCAATGGAAGGTTTAGTACCATAGAGACATAAATCTATGATGATACCATAATAGGAAAACATTTTTCTTCGTGTTCCCAATCCAATAGTAGATGAATTATTTTATAATTTATGAATATAGTGAAATATAATTAATTGATATGTTTCAATTTCATAAGAAAAATTTCATCTTTTGGTTGTGAATAAATCAATTTCCAAATAATTCTTATTACACTATGAAATGATTACCAAAAATGAATTTTTATTCCTAAAGCACTGAAATTCAAATATTAATTGATTGTAAGATACATAAAGTGGTGAACAATTTTTTATCACCATATATATACTACAAAAAAATTATGGTTAATACATAAATATCTAAACTGAAAAATAATATTGTTGGTTCACCATTAATATTTCATTACTAAATTATCTTTCACTAAACAATTATATATTAACCATTATATTTTGTAGTCCAGCGATAGGAATTGAACCCATATCATCTTTGGGAATGGGTTCAATTACCACTTAATTATAGTTTTTTTAAACAATACTAATATAAATAAAATTATAATTTTCATGGTCATTCTCTAAATTTACCCATTAAATAACATTTTAATTATGGTTTTCAATACATCATTATTTTCAAAGCCTAATAATATTATTTGACATTTATTAAATTATCAGTAATCATCATAATAATATTAAATATTATCAATACCATTAAATTCATGTCTCTAAAATATAAATGAATTATTCCACAAATAACTTTTCCACTAAATTATATACTAAACATGGGAGTTGTATTGGAGTAAATTTATTTGAAATTAACCTTAATCTTGGTAGTATCCCATTATAAAAAACCCTAAAATATGCGTTTAAGGCTTATAAATTTTGATCTACCTTAATCTATATCTTACCAAAACATTAATATGTTCTTATATACATATCCTAAATGGCTATCATAGTGTTGTGTTCTATAATATATGTTTTTTTTTGAAAATCTAGTTCCCAAAGTTTCTATTTATATTACATTGATACTAATTACTATGAACCATCCCTACTAATCACAGAACTGGATTGTACTACCCTTATATTGTAATGATTGAAAAAATTAAAATCATTAAGGACCTATAGTTTTAGTAAACTTGGTAAACCAGATACATGCATGAGTCTTACATCAAAACTGAATATACTAATTAAAACAATAAAATTCATTCAATGATAAAATTATTCAATGTAGAATATCATTTTATATATTTCTTAGTAACAATCATGAAATCCTAGGTAATGAAAAAACACCCATCTGAGATCAAATCTAGGGTGGGGGTTATGTATAGGGGATGAAATAATTAATTAATGTTCCCAATTAATATGAACATGTAATAAAATAACAAAAATTCCATAAAATCAATAAACAGAGAAAGAAGAGCATAAAAATATGCAAAAGAAACTAACTAAAAACACATTCCATTTAAATGAATAGATAATTGTAAATATGGAATGGAAGTTTATGGAAAACACATTTCATTTAATAAATAAACTAATGAAATACATCCATACGATTTTTTAATAGTGAAGATATCATTGATAATAAATACTAAATTTTAATAAATTTCATTCTTAATTATTGGACTTTAGTTATATATCACATGATCCTATATACCATCAATATCTATATTTAAGAAATTTTACGTATGTGGGTTGAAACATGTATCATTGTGCTTAGAATTAAACTTGAATGGTTTATCACCACATAATTTCATCTCATGAGACTATCGATGCATCGAGGAGATTATATACTATGGTCTCCAACCCATGTAGTTAATATAAAAACAATTCTTTATATATAAAATAATATATTTAATTAATTAACAATGCGCCTTATAAAATATCTATATTGAGTAAAGAATATATATTTATAAACATTTCACCTAATTAATCAAATAATATACAAACTAAATAGCATTTGTAAATTTGTATAAATTTTAGAAAATAATCATATTAAATAGACTAGAAAATGGATATTTAATAAGAATTTATTTTTTAGTGAAAATTTATTACCATAAAGTGACTGTTTGAAGAAAAACATAACAATCAAAAATGAATGTGATATTTCAAATTATATTTTCAAATAATATTACCTTGGATGAACTAATTAAAATTGTCATATAAAGTACCTTTTATAATGTATAATTCATGATATTATATGTCAATGTAGCAGTATGTACAAAATATATAAGAAATTAAGTTCACAATAATATTGTATGCCTTGAATAATGGAAAGTGAGATGGAGTCCTTGGTCTTCCACTTTCTTTTAGTTGATCATTATTTAAAATCCTATATAGTGGTTTAAAATAGGTTAAAAAGTTATTATTGACCTATATTAATATTTTTGATATTATATATGGTTATTTTTTAACATATTATTACCCATTCATTAATAATATTTTGTTATGATTATTATTTCATGTGTTAATTGCCTTGTTATTCAACTATGTTTTGACTTGTAATTTTTTTCCACTAACTTATATCATACTTTGATAAATTCAATATTTTTAAACATTATGGAAATATCATATATATTCATTAAATCTTAATTTAAGGTAATACATAAAAATTTTAGATAGGAAATGGAATGAAACATTCAGGGATATGGTAGGTCGTACATAGGCATTAACACTTCTTCCATATTCATGTCACATTTAGTGAAAAAAATTAGATTATATGAATTAATATTATAATTAAATTATTATGTTAATTTCAAAGTATCCAAAAATTATAATTATATTCAACCTAAATACGATCCATGTTATCTGAGAACTAATCATATCCCATTGAGAATGCAGTAGTCCACATGTCCCCAAAAGGTGTTATCATGTACCAACTAAATAAAAACCATTAACGTATGTTTATATGAATTTTTAAAAAGAAAAAATAAATTATATATATCATATATATCATGTATATTATATAAATCCATCATTATTACCATCCCTGAATGCTGGTAATGGTAGAACGAATGACATCAGTTTGCGATGTGGTAGTCTGCCGTACAGACAAATGATGATTGTGTAATCCATTTGATTGATTTGTGAGATATTTTATGTCATATAAATAACATAGAAAAATATATGTTTATTTAGGAAACTGATGTTTCTATATAATCAAGATAAAATATTTATTTAATTGATGGGTAAAGGAATAAAAAAAATTTGATCGTTGACGAATGTTACCTCTTTTTCAGGTAACTCTTTATGGTTTATACCAAAAGACTTCCTTGGTTTACTTTATGCACAAATTTTGGATTCTTGGATGACGTGAGATATTTAGGGATATTAATTTTTAAGTTTTTTGATAAGAAAAATTTCATGAGGGAAGTAAATAAGTGATGGTGATGGGTGCCCTTTTATATTGTATGGTGAGGGGATTTCTTATAAATATAAAAGGAAAACAATATTGGGAGAACTCCACTACATCATGTGACTCTAATAATGAAAAACAATCTATAAACTTCTATATATGGATGATATATTGATATAAATTTGTATTCTAATATATTTCTATGTCATATTTACCCTAAAGATTAATGTTCAACCACTAAGTAAACTCGTTTTCACCAAATTTTCTATAAATAATTTAAATTTCTATCACTAATATTTTGGTTAAAAACTAATTTGAAAAAACATGTAATTATAAATTATTCTGATTTAAAATATGGAATCATTTTTTCCAAATACAATTCACATAATTGGATTAAATTATTTTAAAATTATTCCCATATGTGATATGGGAAAGCTGATTTCCAAAGTGAAAATGATAAAATGATTGACATATTTTTATATAAAATATAAAATATAAAATTTATCCAAATAAACTAAAATATATTAATAGATTAAAATTTGGTCTAATAAAAATTTAAAATTATTTAAATATATAAAATAATTTTATAAATTATTCACATGAAAATTATGTTTACAATTTAAATTCAGTATTTACAGTAGTCATCAAATAATTAATCATCACATAAAAATACCAAAAATTAACCCTAATATAATTTTTACATTTCAATTTGAAAGATGAATTTTATTTTTCCACATAAAATTTCAAAAAAATTTATAATTTCCATTTAAAACATTTTCCCCATTAGAAGGTGGAAAAATTTCCTTTTTGTATAAATATAATTCTTAAGCATAAATCTAGATTTATTCTTATATTATGTGTATCAAATATATTTGATGAATTTAAATTTTTTTTATTGATTAATATATATATATATATATATATTTAATTAATATTATTCAGTAATAGTAAATAATTTCATATATTTCGATGAAGACCCTTATGATACATGATAATTGTTTTTCATAAAAAAAATTCCCTTACATTCAATTGGTTTTTATTTTAATTGATAATTAATTTATAACCAATGGTATAATTTTATATTTTTATAAACCATATATTTTCAAAAGTTATATAATCATATTCATAACTTCTATTTTAATGATAAATATGTATTTTCTATTTTAAATAATATTATTAATAGTAATTGGAAAACTTGGACTATCATGTAACACAAACCATCCAAGAAATTAATTTTTACTTGTAATGAAAGATTAATTTTAGGGTTCCATATAGAGAAGGATAAAAATATATTTGTTTGTAAATTGAGCTAATATCAACATTGCGTGTAGTGTAAGCATAACTTGGTGTTGTTTATAATGAAAACTAGCAACAAAATTTTATTTATTATAAAAGGAAAATATTTTAAGGTCTTGTGGTGTTACAATAATAACATATATTTAAATAAAAAATAATTATTTTATTATTTTATCATAGTTGGGGAAGATTTTTAGGGGTAGAGGAAGAAATAATACAATGATTCAAGGTGAAGAGCAACACCTCTTTTTCGGAGAACCTTAATAGTTTTAAAAATAAGCCATCCTAGTATGGTTTTATATTCATACCTGGTACTCAAGGCCATGTTAATAGATGTATGGAAGAGATTTAGGATTTTTTTGGATGATGAAAATGGATTTTTATGTCTAAATAGTAGATGATGTGGGGTTCCCATCAATAAGTGGGGAAGTGTACCTTCTTCTAAATATCTTAATATTATATGAAATGAAGAATAAATTCCCAAGGAAAAGTCTTCTGAATGATCACATATTATTATTTTCAATTTTTTATGGTTGAAATATGGAAATCCAATGGTATTTTGACATGATTTATTAGAAACAATATCCTTGTATTTTAGTTTAAACCCTTGTTAAATTCTTTTAAAAAATAACCATGATAATTAATTGTTTTCCTATTTTCACAATTATTTATGAAGAAAATATAAGTTTAATATATCACATATTATTTATTGTTATGATTATAAATATGTAATCTATTTGTTTATATTAAATTCATATAAGTTAAATAATGTTATTTGAAAATAAATCTGTATTCCTGTCAAAAATGTGGTTTTGAAAAGGAAACTTTTCCATATGTATAAAATGTTTTTATATAAAAAATCAAATGAAAATATATTACAATAACATTGAATTTTTTATTAATAAAAAACTAAAGTAATTATAAATACAATGAAAATAAATATAAATTAATTAAAAAATGGAAATTTTAAATAAAAATAGCATTTTTCATTATTTAATAAAAAATTATTCTTTTAGAAAAATTTTAAAAATCACTATAAGATAATTTTTACATTTCTTTGAAAAAATGATATTTTCTTAATCAAATATATTTTATAATAATCTCAATAATTAATTATATTATTTTTTCAAAAAATAAAAAAATGAGAAAAAATGGGTTTTCAATAGGTATAATGATAATTGTAAAAATATAGTACATAGCTATATAATATTTCTATTATCTAACACCATTATACATATTTTTTAAAAAACAATTATTCCAATTAATAACACGAAGTCTAATAGCTAGGCTGTAAACCTTGTCAAAATAACAATATCAATATTATATTGTGGTTTAATAAAATATGGTGTTTCATGTAAAATAAGTGATCAAAGAAATTAGATTTATTGGAAAAAAATAAATATTTGATTAAATATTATGGTAAAAAAATATTCTACCATTAAATTAATTCAATCTTTTAAATTAGGACACGTTGGTACAACAAACAGAGTATACTTCTACGTCCTCTTATCCTAGGTTTCACACAAAGCTTCCTCAAATTGGAGGATTCACCAAAATAGGATGACATGGTGTGTGGTATTGTTTCATAAAATATTTTACCTATGATCAAGAATATCTAAATGATATTCATTCTTGTAAATGTTATGATCTAACAGTATGAACATTTTTTCACAACATTTTTTGGATCTGATATGTACACCCTCTACCGCGAGACATGAAATGCATCATGGACTTAAGATATGTTTGGCATAATCAATAACAATAATAAACCATCCCTAAAAATATATTATTATAGAAATGGAAAATATACCTAGGGATTATATATTCATTCTTCTCAAATATCATATCCTTCATCCATGAAGAAATTCATACAAAATCATTCTCACCATCATCAAACTCTATATCATTATAGTGATTTTAAATATGAATTTTAAGTTGACTCTGAGTTAATTTGATGTACTGTTGAATGGATATTTCATTTTCTAAAATTTCATAACCTATATCAGGACCCAAAATTTTACATTATCATAAATTATCCTAGAACGTTAGGCTCATACACTTATATCATATAGGTCTTCATATGGATCTATCTGAATTCTCGACTGAATGTTGTTATTCTATAAAATCTCAACTAGAAAAAGGTATTGATCCCAACTATGATTGAATTTCATTGAAAATGGTCATAGTATATCCTATAGGATTCGAATATTTCTCTCAAACTGAATATCTATCTAAGGATAATACATACTGTTGAAACATAACTTCTTATATAGATCCTACCAAACACTTTCCAGAACATTAAGGTAAACCTCAAATCCCATTCATATGAATTATAATGTGTTACTCCATGAAACCCAAAAACATATATAATTTATATCATGGAAAGAAGATATTGAGATAAATATTATTTAATAGTGATGATTTGTACTTCCATCATAAGGTAGTTAACTACAACCAATCTAACATTGTTCCCATTAGATGTTTTTTAGTGTTCTATAACAAAATCCATGGTTATCTTTTCCCATTTCAATTTACTTATAGGTAATGGTAGTAACATCCCTTTATATGCCACTCCATAAACCATAGCATGATGAACAACCAATTACTATGATACATACTCAACAATATCCCTCATCATGTTTTCCAACAAAAATATTCTCTAATATCTCTATAAATCTTCTTATATCCTAGATGAATTGAGAACGAAGAACTATGAAATTTATATAATAGCACCTTCTTTAACGAACCAAACCTAGTCTCCATCAAAATCATCACCAAACACAGACTGGGGAAGGACCTGAAGGGTGTTCTTAATGTCCACTGGTTATAACATGTGCTAGGGTATCAAAAAAATGAAATTTGGTATTGTTTTAACTAAGATTATAAATAAAGAACAATAAAACAATCAAATAAACCTAATCTTTATTTTTCAAACCAAAACATATTTTAAAAAACTTAAGAATTGAATTAAAAAATTTATAAAAAAACTCAATGTGTATAACAAAGGAAAAAAATTAAAAAATGAAAGCTTGTGATCCTTCTCATGGAAAGAGGCACTACCCTTAAGCCATCTCCAAGACACCTCACCAAGAAGGACTGCTAGAAAACCATATCGTTAGCAATAAAATCATTACCCAAAACTACAACAAAATAACAATGTATAATTACAATTAAAGATTTATGTAGGGTGTGAGAAAAGTCCTAGTAGGATACCATCACTAAAAGATTCCATGTGATAATCATTATAAAAAAATCTTGTATGTTATGTAAACAAGAAATGCTTGTAACAATTTTTAAAAAATGTAACATTAAATAAAAATATCTTTTAAGTTGCTACATTAAAGGAACAAAAATTTTAAATAGAATTAAATGGATACAGAATTTTTTCAGACAAATATATGAAATACCGATGGTAAGTTTAAAATATCCAATGACCACTAAAAAATAAAAATAACCCCAAGGAACTAGCTCCTGTGGATCCAAGGTATCTCATATCTCAGTGAATGTATCCATCCAAATATCTATTCTCATGCACACGAGCCAATAGTAGGGATCATACCAATAACCTAGTAGTCCTCCATCATCACCAACATCACCATCATTGTTTGGATTGTGTTTTTATCATCAAACATGTTACGTGAAACATGTACCTAACCTCAGGGGATTACTAGCATACTAGTACACATCCACCCATCTAGATACACATGTTTTCCCTCTTGTTATCAAAAAAATTCCAGAAACCATGAAATACATTTTTTTCTTGAAAATAGCACTTTTAATACACAAACATACACAAAACATCCCACATACATTCACATGATCCCATTTTTAAATCAAATTCATTTTTTAAATATTAGTCACACCAAAATAGCCCACAACTTGTTTGACCTATCTTTTACACATCATCAAATCCATTAAAAGGTTTTATAAAACCATTCCATGATAGTACACATCCCGTAAAAAGCTCTTTTACATTGTAGTAAAACATTTCAAATGTATACTTCTACCAAAATAGTTTGGCAACAATGTTGTACCTATTATATAAATCAAGATACCATTTAAAACATTTCCAAAAAAATCCCAAGAGTGTAACCATGTTTTTCAAATAAAACCCTTCCAAAACCCTATTTTGAGTCCAAAGGAATTACAATGTCAGAAAAAACCAGAATTGGAATCCCTAAAACCTTTTAGTAAAACCATTTAATGAATTATAGAACAACCCCACATAATACAATATAAAATACATAAAGAAAAAAAATCTTTTTTGCACAATGTTGCCACTTAAAAACAAACTGCTTAAAATGATACCATATATAATTTTCACACAACATGTAATGGGATAGAAACATGCTAAAAATATATATCAAGAGAAATATAGTTATCAAATAATTCTTACACATGGAATCACCTAAAATCTGTTCTAAAAACCCCAAACGGTTGTTAAAAACATCAATTGCACCACCACCGCAACACTAGGGAGTTAACACCAACATAAAACACCAATATTTCATGAAAAAGAAACAATGTTAAACCCTATGTATGATCCCTAGATTCTATACATTTTATTACTTTAGGAAAATTTTTATAAAACCCTAAACAAAAGTAATAAATACTTCGAAAATGAGAGAAGGAAGGAAGGAAACCCACATACATGATATATCTTGAATAAAACGACACAAATATACTAGTAGATGAATTTAAAAACAGAAAAAATAAATGTGAGGTTTGAATAAAGCTGATTCAGTAATGTGATAACTGAAATTTCCGGAAAAGAGTAAAATGGAAAGAGTTATGAAAGAGACAAGTTTTATCTTCAAATATGGACTACTTGAGAAATCCAGAGAATCTTTTCCACTGTTATCTATGAATACGAGCTCCAAAGAGGGGGAAAATAGGATGGAGGAGTGACTTGGGTAATTCTTCTCAGGCGAGAGTTGGAATCATCGAAAGACCATAAACATTGAATTATATACTAAAGAATTAAATTTTTCTAAAGTATGAAATGGACATACGGGCTAGCCTAATACCTTAATAAACAACCCAAATAAATGATAATTATGGATTCCTATGAGGTCCAAATGGATATACAGGTTTTAATAAACAATGGGATGCCAATTGGTATGTAGAATGGGTTTAAATTGTTGAAAAATAAAGGAGTTATTTAAATACATTTTATTAATCATGAAATGTGCTCACAGTTTGGCCCAAATCATGAAAACACGCGATTTCCTCCATAACTACATGGGAAACCCCCACAAAAAATCACGAATTCTAACTAAATGAAAATTACCATTAAAAGAAGTCATGTATGTGACAATTATTCCCACCTAAAAAATTTCTTCCCATCGAAATCAATAGAAATACTAAAATAAAAAACTATGCCCAACTGAATGGCCAATATAGACTCTTTTGCCACATTTTGCCCACCCAAAAAAGGCCAAAACACCTCCAATTGATCAATAATGGAAGGAATAATATCACCAACTAAATAATACACCACTTACTAAGATGATAATTCATATTAAAACTACATAACAAAATCAAAAACCTCCAACACTTTCCAAAAAATAACCATGTAACATACCAAGAATGAACAATGAAAATGAATGAGGTCACGATGGTATTACTTAAACAAAACTATTGGGTGAACTCAAATCTCAACATTTAATCATGGAGGAATTTAGTGGTTATATAACTTCTAATAAGACTACCAATTTTCAGACAAAAACTAGGGACAAAACCATGTGACTAATATGGGGAGGCACTAACAGACACCCCACCATTAGGGGAAACTCAATTTTTTCCCCAAGATAGAATCGAGACACTAACAGGGGGATGACCAAATTGAATTATATAATAAGTGTTATAAATTCATTATAATTTTATAAAAAACTAACATGAGCCTCATCGTGGGTTTCCACACCATGATAATGAACTATCATAAACGACCAGCACATGCCAACATGAAAAGACCCCAAAATTTAATGAGTTGGCATGAACACATCATTATTATACACTATTTTGGAAACCATGATTAGAATTATTCCCAATAGGGAATCATCACATAGTTACATGGGCTGAGGTGCATGGACATGTAGAGACCATGCATTAGCTACTGTCTCTTATTTCTCGGTTTCTTAGTTTCGAACACAGTTAATACAAAATGTGCATAAACTAGGCTATTCAATCTACCTAGACCAAATTTCATCTTTTTCTATAAAAATATAATGGAAACCAAATTTATAAAACATTAACTCAGTCTATAACATGGAAATGAGTTCCTACCAACTTTACCACTGAATGGGACTAACTAGAACAAGAAAATGACACCAGAGGTTTAAACTATTCCCATATTTGATACTGAGGATAAGTCATTGAATAAAGGTTTGAATAACCCCATTATTTCCCCTGACTATGTTCTATCTTCAATCCAAGACCTATGGCTAGATATCAGATGATTGAAGTATATCTTGCCTCACAGTTAGGCTTTAGAAACCACAGAATGTAAATTCATCTTATAGTACCATAGACAATTACATCATGATCTCTGATAAGACCAATGATAGATGACACACTTCAAGCTCACATTACCCAAACCCATTATTTTAAAAAATTAAGGTCTTATAAGAGTCACACACATCACCCCGTCTTTCATTGGATGAGAAACAGAAATATTGAAGGTTATATGGAAAAACCTTCCCCTATAAAAAAGATGTTGATTTTTCCCAAAAGGAGACACAATTTTGACAAAACCAAGACTCAGATAATATTGTACAACATCACCTTTGCATTCAAACAAGACCATGACATCACAAGGCATCACTAACCATTTCCATTGCGACTGATAAAAACAGTACATGGAAAGGGACCTTATGAAAAGTCCCCAAAAAACACACAATTCTGAAAAATTACCACAATATAATCTCTTGAATTGATTTTCAACATGAGTGGATTACCATCAGCCATCACATCGAAGAGACTAGTGAAGGACCCTGAGGCCCTCTTATAGAACATCCAACATTGACAACCCCAAACTACTGTCACCTTTGAAGACTCGGGTAACAAAAGAAAAAAAGTTTGATTTCAACCACACACATGTCCACACTCCCACTACAAGAGGATCCACATGACCATGATATGAAAAAAAGTGTAGACTCGATCACCAAGATATTGAAGAATAATCCTTATATTGATTAGTTGGAGGATCTTCCAACGAAAAAAAATATGGGTTGCACTACCATTATGAACTACCCCTTAATGGGGGTGTGCCTTATCCAACGACAGAACCCAAGAACCCAAGCATGTTGGTCCATTTCCATAATATACCACAAAACAAATCAAAAAACATTAGGGGAGCCACCACATTGGCATCCCGAACTTTTTCTCAAAAGAGACCACTGACTAACACTAAATTATAACTCATCAAAGAAACACAAACCCTAAACATCATTTAAAAAAGAGGGGTTATTGAACTGGAAACATCCAAAAATAAAAATATATAAAATACATAATCCACACATCCAAACCAGACGTTATAAAAACAAAACACTTTCCTTAAAAAGAATTCTTAAAAAATAATATTTTTGGGATGCAAATTTACCAATGGTATCTCAAGATCCTCGAGCATGAATATTTGCATTCCACAATAGGAACCCACCTCATACCCATCCTGGAAGTCATCCAGTCATCCCATTAACTATCTGTTATCCCATATAACTCCATGCATATGTTTTTAATGGAAACACCATAGGTTAAAATAATAAATTCCTTCCAGTTTGTAAAACCAAATCATTCAACCAACACCTCCTTTTTTTCTCAATACTTCTAATGAGTAAATCATAATCCCAATTTATATCTAAAAAACTTTTTAGAAAGGCCCAATTATTCAAATATGAACTAAAATTTATGTCTTTCACAACCACTTCAAAACATTTCCACAAATTTCCAATCACTTTTAATTTTAGGAAAAACACCATTTCATAAATCACCATTTTATTATGAACTCAACTCTACTCATTTCAAAACAAGGTTCTAAAATTTCAGAAAACATTTCAAATTCTCAGAAGTTACCAAATAAATATCTATCTTTAACTACCATACATAAATTATAAAACACAATATTCCATTCCCAAAAATTTGTAATAGTTTAGAAAACATTATTTGAAAATAATTTTGAAAGCCACTTTAATATAATTTATGTTTTAAAATGTCGTGTAAACATACCATTTACCATTAAAATATTTATGAAATTTCATTTACACTATTTATTAAATGAATAAATTTACTCTATATTAGAAAATTAATTCAAAAAAATTCACGTTTATACAAAACAAGAAATTTTTATTTTAAAACCAAATCTACAAGATTTCAAAACTAAAAGACACAAAATAATATGAGAGGAAAATAGTGTCAGTTGGTGACTTCAATATATAGTTGGTGGCCATACAAAAATTTCTTCACCATCACAGAGAGTGTTCCAGTGAAATATCCCTAGCTCTACATGCCTTTCTAGGACCTATGAGCTCATTAGGCCCATCAACCCAACTCTCTTTTCAATTCCCGCAATCATCAATGAACCATGACAAAAAAACAACTCAACTAAAAACTAAAATTCCCTAGAGACTTAAATCTCATCATGTAGTGTGATGCACATAAACCCTACTCATTATCAGAATGTCATTTTATGACAATCCTAGACCCAAACTATTCCAACCATTCCATAAATAACATGACCCAAGATATCGAACCTCATTTGATAGAATTTTTCAATGAACTGAATCGGGTCTCCATCGAAACCGGCACCAAACCCAGAGTGTGGAAAGACCCAAAGGGATCTCCTAATCCCCACCGACTGGAACAAGTTCCCAGGTATCAAAAACTGATATTCTGGAATAATATACCTATGTTTATAAACATAAAACAACAAACAAATCCAATATACCAAATATGGATTTTTCAAACCACAATATCTATTACAAAAATTAAGAATTGAATTATATAATTTAGACCAAACTTCAAAGACATTAACAAAGGAATGAAGTCATATAGTATATCCCAAGAATATCCTCATGGAAAGAGGCACCTACCTCAATCCTTCTCCATGACACCACACCCAGATGTACCACTATATACCCATACCATTAGCACTAAAATCATTACCCATTCCTGCGACAAAATGACCAATCCTACTTTCACCAAAAGGTCTAAGTAGGGTGGGAGAAAAATAACAGTAGGATGCCACCACTAAATTATTCAATGTGATAATCATTATAAGAAAAAAATAGTCCATGTTTTGTAAACAAGAAGTTCTAGTAACAATTTATAAAAGATGAAATATTAATAAAACACCTTTCAAGTGGGCTACATTAATGAACCAAAACATTTAAATGGAATGAAAATGATACTAAATTTTTCCAGCCAAACATAAATTATACCAACAGTAAGTTTAAAATATCCCATGAGCACAAACAATAAGATAATACACCAAGTCACTAGCTCACTATGGTTATCGGTTACTTCGTATCTCAGTGAAAGTAACCATCACAATTTCCGTTCTCATGCACACTTTCCACTAGTAGGGATCATACCCACAACCTAGTGGTCATCCAACATCATCATCATCATCATTGTTATATAGTTAGAGATTCCAATGTCAAAATTTCTATATGAAATAGGGGCCAAACCACACTATATCACTAGCATACTAGTACACTTCCACCCACATAGATACCCGATTTTTCCCTTTTGTGCTAAAAAAAGATCCAAAATCCATAAAAACAATATGCACATGAAAAAACCACTTCTATGACACACACACAACAAACAACCCACACACATGTCACCTGATAACCTTTTTCATTCAAATTCATTTCGGAAAGTATAATCACACCAAACCAGCCCACATCACGTTTCTCCTCTCTTTCAGAGTTCATCAAAACCAATCAACAATTTTATATAACCTTTAAGAGATTGTACAAATCACATAAGTGACCTTTTACATTAAAATATACCATTTTAAAAGTACGCTCTTACCAAAACATATTGGTAACATAGTTTCACCTATTACATAAATCAAAAAAAGTTTAAAGCCTTTACAAAACAATTCCATGGAATGAAATCATGTTTTGAACATAAAACCCTTCAACAAAACATCTTTTGAGTCTAAGGGAATGTCAATATAACACAAAACCAGAATTTTAATCCCTAAGGAATTTTAATAAAACTATTTCATGAATCAAATAACAACACCGCTTAATAAATTATGAAATACATATGAAAAAAACCATTTTTGCACAATATTACCACTTAAAACCCAACTGCATAAAAAATGATACCAAATATAAATTTCACACCACAAATAATGGAATAAAATCTTCCTAAAAATATAAATACTGGAAATATAACCTATCAAATAAATCTTACACATGGAATCACCTACCATTTGTGCCAAAAACCCCATACTATTGTCTGATGCGTCAGTTGCACCACCAATGCACCCCAAGGTATTGAAAACAAACCTAAACCCCAAATATTTAACCAAAAAGACATAGGATTAAAATCTAGGTACGAACCCTAGCTTCTGAATGTTTTGAAATTTCATGAAAATATAGATGAAATACTATGAAAAAGGAAGAAACTCTATGAAAATGGGAGAAGGGGGGAAGGAAAACTGCTTCCTTCAAATATCTTGAATAAAATGCCCCAATACACTAGTAGATGAATTTCCAAACAGAACAAAACGAAATTAAGGTTTAAATAAGTCTGAGTAGGTCATTTAAAAATCAAAATTGGGGAAAAGAGTAAAAATTGAAGGAGTTATGAAATAAACATGTTACCTCTTCAAATTTGGATGTTTTGAGAAATCCAGAGAATTTTTTCCTAATTCATAATGAATATGAGCTCCAAAGAGGGGGGAAAGAGAATGGGGGAGCACCTTGGGTATGTGGGCTCATGTGAGAGTTTTAATCACAAAACAACCTAAAAAATTTAATGATATATAAAATAATTTTTTTTAATGTTGGAAATTGGCACACGAGCTTGCCCAATACCTTAATAAAAAACCCAAATCCATCATGATTATTAATTCTTATGAGTTCCAAAAGGGTATTTTGGATTTAGTATACTAGGTTATGACAATTATTTAGTATAATGGGTGTTAAATGTTGAAAAATAAAATACATATTAAAAAAATAAGTTATTAAAACATGAAATGGGATCATGGTTTGACCCAAATCAAGAAACACACCCTTTCCTATAATCCTATAGGGGAAACCCCCACAAACCAATCAGGAATTGTAATTAAATGAAAAATTCATTTAAAAGAAGTCATAGATGTGACATCATCATTTAATCTGGTATGGATAGAACCCATACATATTTTATTAACCTTATAATTTCATCAATATCATGGTCAACCTCAAGAATATTTTCACAACCTCATTTATATATGTTTATTACTTCTTATCTTATGCTCTTAGTTAATATTTACATAGATTTATGGTGGAACACTAATTTGATAAATATATGATTTATACTATTCAATTAACATTTCCATATCCATCCTTTGAGAATCTATAAATAAGAGATATTATATGATCCTCTTCATATATAAACTGTAAATTTCGTTTTGACTCAAATCATCATCCATGTTGTTCATTCCCCCAGGGATGTAATGTATTGAGAATTCAGAATGGTTAATTAGTTCCAACCATCTTATATAATTGTAATAATATGTTCAAACAACATTAAGTAATCTACTAAGACCCATATATAATTTTTACCTTTAGATATTTTGTCGTGCCTAATTACAAAATACATACATTTGTTTTCCCAATATCTATTCTTTTATAGGTTATGGTTTTAATATCTCCTTAGAAATTTTCCTCATAGCCCCAACTTACTAATATACCAAACACTAAGATATATACTACGAAATATCTCAATTCCTGTTGTCTCGCCATAAATATTTTTATGATTTCTATAAATATTCTCAAATATAATATGAATAGAGAATGATGAAGTATGAGCCTTATCCAACAAATCCATCTTTAACTCTAGTATGGATAGAAAAAATGTACAGTTCTTGAAACATCTCATTCCATCTCAATCAATATAAATAATAGGAATATATATCATAATTTTCAGTAGCCATACATCTTCCATCTACATTGCTTTAATATTCACATGGGTAGATAATTGCAAAATCATTTGCGAAAGAGTTGACTTATACACTTAATTCAATATTTAAAGATCCATACAAAAAAATCCATAAATATACAATATTTTTTATCATTGTCAAAGATATTCTAGAATTATCCATTTTACTCAATGAATTTTCCACATTGTTCTCATCCACATGTATGTAATTTATTGAGAAGTCATATTGTATAATCAGTTACAATCACCATCATATTTCATATTCGACTCCTTCTATATGGTAATATATTTTAGAAAAATTTAGATCAATATATATATGAAATAATTCTCCATAATGGAACTTTCTTCTTAACTATATTTATAAGATAACCATATCTGATTCAAAATCATTAGTTGGGCAATTTTTCACCCTAACAGTAAACTATTCTGAGGAATAAGCTATAACAAAATAATTCTTCATGGGAACAAGTCCCAATCAATTTTTGATTCATCATTCTATATTAAAAACCATATATAATATAGGGTAGTGTATCCATGATTTCATTGACCATCCTCTATAAAATTCCTTGAAATTTCCATTAGATTCAGTTGTTTAAAAGAACTTAGATCCCTTGTGATTAAACATAAGGACATCAAGAGACATTCTTTGGAATTATCCACATACATTCAATAATATTTATCCAATATAAGAAAAAATTATATCTTAGTAACATTGGTTGTTTGGGGTTACCATTAAATAACATCCATCATTGATATATCCATATATATGCGATCTCTAGAGATAACATGACATTTATATGTAACCTTTAGCTTCTAATATTCACACTTTGTAAATTTTTCTTACTACTTCTCATTTCCTATAGTCTTAAACATAATTCTCAAGTGATATTCATACTCTTTATTACAATTTGAATATATAATAATATAATATGAAATGACATAAAAACACTAATCAATGTAATCTATAAAGACTCTATTCATTATGTCCATGAGGATACTGGGAGAATAAATAATACCAAATAAAATCACTACATATTTATAATATCCATATATTTTAAAGAATTCTATCTTAGGTATATCATCCTTTATTATCCTCAATTGATGATATCAAAAATTATTTTCAATCTTGTAAAAGTACTAATCACCACATATTTTATCAAATAAGTTATCAATATGTAGTATGGTATACTAGTTCTTGATTACGATATGGCCAATATCCTGATAATCATTATAGAGTCGCATCAATCAACCATCCTTTAAAAAAAAGGATCACTAAAAAATGACACACATGAACGAAAACAACCCTTGTAAACATTATCCTTGAGTTAATTGTTAAATTCGGGAAACTCAATCAGGGCCCATTCTATAGGTAGTATGTGAAAGAGGTGCGTAATCAGGTAATATTTCAATAAATAAATCAACATCATGATTCATCGTAAGACTGGGATACTCATATAGAATGGAATAAAACAACTACAATAGGATAGGAAGATCATCAAGGTTGAGTTTATACCCAACCATCGAATATAAACTCTTGTTTTTAATAGGATTAAAGACCCATACTATTGATATCATTCCCCTGAAATATTCAATTTTATTATTTCACAAAAAGATGATCATGGGATTATTTAGAATAGCAATAATGATTTACATTAGTAATTTATATATATGTTTTATAGGGAAATAAATTTATTTCCAATAATAACATTAAATTCAACCAAATGGAGAATAAAATGGTTTTTTGGAAGAACATTGCAAAAAACATTAACTAGATAAGAATCATAGGCTTTGAATAAAATCATCAAACCATTATGGGTTTTTACTTATAGTTGAAAATAAAATTATTTTTGTTGCATTTTGATACCAATTAAAAATTAATAATATATAAAAGAGTGTTTATATTCAATATAAAATAAGATATTAGCTATTAAAGATATTATGGTAAGTGTATATTTCTCCTCATAATTATCACAACCCTCATCAGAAATAATTATCACAAGATAATTCCATTTTTATATCAGCTTAAGTGGTTTTAGAAATAAAGCATCATTAACCTTCAGATTTAGGAACTGTTTAACAAAAGGTATGTACTCCTTTCACAGGAACCAATGGAGCATTGATAGGGAATTATGGGGACATTTCTATTTATTTTTAATAATATCTAAATTCATACCCTAACATCAAAATTCAATATCATGATGTCCTTAATTTCCACAAATATAAAAGTTATAAGTCCTCATAAGACAACATCCCCAATACTTTCATAAAAACATCAAGCATGAAAGAAATATCATCTTCTTCACTCGATGGTTTTTTGAGTTTATATTGAATTTCAGGTCTAATTTATTATCAAAACCCGGATATTGATTGGTAAATCGATCTCCATTTCCACCTTGGTAACACATCAAATGATTTCAAAATTACTACTGAAGTACCTATTGGTTAATTACCTTTAGATTCTCCATTTAAATCCTTTAAATAATTTATCAACTTTAATTTTATTTCGTAGATATTACTAGAACTGAACCTTACATGACATGTATGTTTTTCCATATATGAACCAATATATTTGTTGTCCTTTTTACTTAGCTCAAGGAATTACACCTCTATTTTTGTATAAATAATTAGGGGGATATACATTTTAGAAAAATAATAATTTAATATCATCCTGCACCATGGAGTAAATTTAATGTTTTTACAATGCATTCATGATAGGAGACTACTGTTAATTCTATTCACCTTACAAATTATTTACAACTAAAATGAAATTTTCATACCATAGAAACAGGACAATGGAAAATATATTTTAAACGTTGATTATCCAATTCTTAGAAAATAGATGATCAATGGAACCACTAATATAATGTGGTTGTTTCCACATTAATGAGTCATGAAATCATTTTCAATCATTTTCTAATTGGATATTTCAACAATAATTATATAATAGGAATATATTTTGAGAAAATGAATGATATTTTACTTTTCTTCTCACAGAAAATTTTGTTTCTCAAATATATAATCTTTTTATTGTATACTTAATTTTCATTAACATGATTCCATAGGGTTCCACCCATTGGAAAAACCAAAATTTATAGTGTGGGAAATAATAATCATAGTGGGAAGAGACATCATCATTAAAAAGCATTAATAAGATATCCAATAATCATCACATTCATTTCAATCATTGAAACCATTGTATTAACCTTGGTAATTCAGGGTTATCATCTATTAAAATCCTACATGATTGTTCCAAATAAGATTTTTAATTTCTATATCATTTACCCTATTATTTCCAATCTAGGTGTGTAGTAGGGCCTATTATTGTGTACCAGGTGAAAATATAGTCAAATCCAAAAAAACCCTTTTTAGATTTTTTACCCATTGGTAAAACAATAACAATGACGTATACACATTTAGTATATTGATAGGGATGTAATTTAATAGAATTTAATCCCCCTATTCTCTAAAAATATCTACGAAATTTTCATTTATATTGACCTATCCCAAGGGTTCACACTAGTGTTTTCTCAACCTAGTCACTAATGTATAACTAAAACATTATCTAATACTATCTACAGTTACAAGAAATATTTATATATAGATAACACATCTTAAAAAATGAATATTCATTACATAACAAAACAATCCATTCTAGAGTAATATGGGACTTATATCATTTGAATCATGAAACACATAGAAAATTGTTTCATATATAAACTACATAATCACACGCTAATTGCTTCATAACTAGTAAACTTCTTGGAAATAACCCACATAATAAATTTTTTCATAATATTGGGTAACGAGAAACAATAATGGGTGATCTTAGATGTCTGATAAGAGTAAACAAATGACATATTTACGTAACATGAGCATAATGTAATGATAACATGTGTATAATATTTGAAAAACATAACATAACATATCATATATCACAAACTTCATTCATGGGATATATTTTGGTAGTATGTTAGACATGAATCATAATGGAATTAGAGGACATAATCCATGAGATCATAATGAAATATATTGGTGGAAAACACATAAGCATAGGAAATAATATAATCTATTGTATTGGATCTCTTACAAAACAATAATAGTGGAATTGGTATACTCCCCAAACCATATTAGCAGTCAAGGTTCACTCCAAATACAATTATAGTTTATTGTGTCCCTTAAAGAACTGGTTTCACTACCTATTCCATCCCTATTTATTTCATGTCATATTCATATTTACCCTATACATTCAAGTCCAATATAATTCTGATTCAACCCATCACATAATAAAAATAATACATAATTGTTCTATAGGATCATAATATAGTCATCATAAAAAACATGTACAAATAAATGGGTTTTATAAAAATTTTATTGTAACATAATTCATGGAAAAAAATGGTTTTAAAATCATTTCATCATTTCAAAATTGTATTTCAAATGGAAAAGGAATAGATTTCATATAAATATTGTCATAATATATAAGAAAACATCCCGGGAAATAATATGGATTATATAATCATATTATTTCCACATTAAAAATTTATTTACCTCAAAAGATGTCATATTAGATGGAAAATTACAATGACACGTCACATGGAATTTTTTTTAAGAAATACATAAATTCTATTTTTAATTTAATTTTTGTTAATATTAAAATTATTCAGAATTTTTTTATAAAAAAATTTCTTTCAAATTAATGGTGAAAACATGTAAAAGATTATTTAAATTAGTGAACGATCATGATGGTAGAAAATATAGGTCAGGTTGTATAGGTTAAAAAAAATATTCATTTATCATTTTCATTAAAATATCAACAGTATATCATTTGGACAATTATAAGAAAATTCAATTTATTGAATTTATTAAAAATTAATAAATTTCCAAAAATGCATTTAAAAAATCACAGGATAATATTAAAAACATTCATTAATATTTTTTTCTGAAAACATGCACAAGGAAACAAAAATATTTTCAACAAAAGTGATAAATAATGTTGATTTTTCTAAATATATTAATTAAAAACATTGAGTGCATGAAGTGATGGAAGTGAACATAAAAGATATATTCCCCAAAAATAAAAATAGAATATTAAATCTCATGTTTTCCTTTATTGAGAAATCCAATAATTTCATCATTTGAATCATAATTAAGAACAATATTGTTATTCAATATGATTATAAAATAAAACCATTGCATCTTTGGTATCTTTTACATCATAATAACCTTGAAATAAGGAACAATATATGGATATGTAACCATCATAAGTTTCATAATAATATTAATAAAATATATTCATGGGTAGAATATATAGCATATAAATGAAACATGTTGTTAACATGGAATGTCTCCCACAGAGATAAATGTGAGACAACAATCCCTTGCATGTTTTGGAAACTTTTCAATTGTAATACCCAAGGAAGAATATATTTATTAGAGTATTTTAAAATAATAAAAATATGTAATTTCATTATATAATATTTCAATCTAAATTGATTTCACCATGTAAACAATATAAGTGAAAAATAAAAAATATATTCTAAAGATGAAAATCTAAGATAATAGCCCATTTCCCCAAGTATTGAATTTATTCATTCTCATTTGAAAATAATTTTTAATAAATATTGGTTTATTATACCTATTTTTCAAATCCATACTCATATATATTAATACATATGATTTTTACATAAAGGATTTTATGAATTGTTTGTTAACAATTCTTTGTTAAATCACTATTATGGATAATAATTGCTTCATCCTTTTTATATGTATTGAATAGATAAATTGTTGTCCTTGAAATCTCAATATTAATAAATAATATTGAAAATTTTAATCATTGTATAAATATAATATATATTCATTACATAAATTTTTAGAACCATCCACTAAATTATATACTGGTAAATTAATTACATCATTCCTGGAGAGGGTAGGTTGTACATATTCATGAATGTTGTATCCATTTTTCAACGGATAGAAATTAAATAAGATATATAATAATTCAATATTAACAAAAAACTATATATAATTGATAATATTTATTATTTAATATATCCTTATTACCATCCTTGTAAAAATACTAAATAAAACCATATCACATTGCTAATTTGAGGTGGAATTGAACACATACACATGACTAACGATATCATTTTTCATTGGATTAGAAGGTATGAAGGTAGTTGTTATTATATAATTATATAAGAATAAATACAAAATTAATTCATATATATATATATATTATTTACATAAATCATTATAACCATTCATGATATATGGTGATGGAAAATTAATTATATATGTTTGAGAGGTGGTAGTACTTCATACACTCGATCAAGGGTATTGTTTTCCATTTCATGGAAGAGGGGATACATATTTGTTATTACATTAAAATAATAATATCTCAATAGATGTAAAATATTTGGGTGATTATTTTGGGATATTGTTTTGATATTTTTAGAGGTAGAGGAATAAATAATATGAAAATTCATGGTTATGAACTATAACTATTATACGATGAAACTCTTTATGTTTTCACCTAAATAAATCCTAGAATAGTTATATGATCAAACTAGGGACTCAAAGTCTTATTTAGGGATTTATGTAATATATTTGGAAATGGATTAGTTGACTGAAAATGATTTTTATTTGTTTAATGGAGAGGACTAGTGGATTCCCGTTATAAGTGGGGAGTTTAACTTCTTCTAAATTTCAAAAAATAATACAAAATGATAAATTCATTAACAATAAAAGTCTCTATAAATGAAAATATCATATTTTTTGAGATATTATAAAATGGATATGTGGATATAAAGAATTATTATTTTATATTTAATTTTAAATTATACCGTTATTTTTTTATTTATTCCCTCGTTAATCCTAATTAATTTTAACCTCTATCATTAAATGTTTTACTATATTAAATATTAACTATCGAAAAAAATTATTCAACTTATTTAAATTATATTAATTACTCTACATCTAAATATAAAAACCAAGTTTTAAATATAATTTATATAATATGTTGGATTTAATTGAAGATTACAATAGTAAGAATACTGATATAGTTTCTTTACATTAGAAACGAATTCATAAGTATAAATGGTATGTATATCAAAATTTAAAAAATATTAATCCGGATGACCATAATTCTATTAAAAATGTTATTTTTAAATATATTATTACATTTATCACAACATAAAAACTAAATATAAGTTTTATGTTTTTTCAATAAAAATTATGTTTTAATAAAAATAAGTATTTTTCACCAAAAAAATTAATACATACTGATTATTCTCAAAAATTCACTCAATGATATTTTTTAAATGATGATATAAATGAATAATTTTATTTTTTCAAATATAATCTCTAAATTTGAATAAAATAATTAAATTATTTTATCCGAAAAAATAAATAACATTTTTAGAGAAATGGTTATTTTTTAATCATCTAAATACTTTAATAAATTTTAGTACTTATCTATCAATATGAATTTTTAATCTAAGACTCGTATACATATGTTTGAAAATGTTTTTATTAATATTCATACACCCATGTATAATATATAGGTCATAATGACCATGATTAAATAAAAATTCATAGTACATTGTGTATAGCAGAAACATGATGTTATGTGTACTATTTACTATCGATAAATTACATATATTTGAAAACAAACTATTTCAAAAAATATTCAGGTGTTAACGAAATTATTTGAGATAGTTTATCAAACAATTCATTTTGAGAATTGTGATGATGATATAAATGTTATGGGATTTTAAGTGGGTGTTGTGAAGAAAAACCAATTCTTCAACGAAATTTTATCCACTGATTATATAATTAATTTATCTTTTAATAAAAACTATCCTAATTCAGATTATAAATATTTTTCTTCTTTAGAAGAGTAAAATTTTTTTACATATAACAACGAGAATATTATACCCTGTTTTGATAAAAATACATGATATTTTGTAATTACTCAAAACAATATAATAATGTTAATAAATAATTTATATGTTCCAAGGTAGAGCTGTAATGAAAATTTATAATTTCAAAAAAAGTACAATGA
Source organism: Viscum album (assembly GCA_963277665.1). Classification (NCBI taxonomy): domain Eukaryota; kingdom Viridiplantae; phylum Streptophyta; class Magnoliopsida; order Santalales; family Viscaceae; genus Viscum; species Viscum album. Next base: position 739,068,219 of record OY728122.1, read on the forward strand.
AATTTCAAATCATAATAAATATTTATATAATGAAAATTAATTCAAGTTATAAAAAAATGAAAATAATTTATTTTTTAGATTAACATTCAAAAATACATAGTTTATAGAGACATATAACAAATATAAATTTTACGAAGAAAAAATTTGATAATATATACAGACAGTTGAGTCTAATAATAAATAAAAATTGTTTTTTTATTCTATAGAAAAATCATATTTTCAAAATAATAGTTTTGATCCAAATTGTGTACACTTATTTACTAAATTATTTATAGGTAGACATTTGAAAAACAAATTATCATTAAACAAGGTTAAAATATTTTTTTATATCAAATATATCTAAAATAATTTAACATTGTTTAACTTAAATAGGATGGGATGATGTGGATTCCAAATGTCTCTTTTATAAAAATTATTGAACCATGAAATTATATTTACAAATACCATAATTTTTCTATTTTGGATAAATAATCATAGTACCAATATTCCAAATACTAGTTACATTAATGATGGTAGTTCAATAATATTACATGCATTAATAAAATTTTCCAAATATTTTCAAAATAAATCGTGGAAATGAAACTTCCAATGATGATAATAAATGGGAAATTTATCCTATATGTGATATTATACATTTTCATTAAGAAGTAATGTCAAAAAATTTATATATTTTAACTATTATTAATAATTTTCACAATTCATTTATGTGAAAATGGTTATATTAAAAAAATTATGAATGATAAATTTCTATTTCATTGTTCATAGGTAAATTTATTATTTCTTATGATAGGAATGATAATGAATACACTATAAACATAAGGTACGGTAAATGAAATTATCTACCATACCTATGTGTAATAGATGATTAATATTTGTTCTTCATAAGATAGATAACAAAATATAATTCCATAAAAATAGCCATTTTTTTGAAATCACTCATTAGAGTTATTCGAGTGTATAAGATTAGTTATTATATTACTTTTGATCATTGTAAATATTGTATGAAAACTGATTTTATATTTAAATCTATCCAAGATTTTTAAACATCCAATTCTTCTCAATTAATGCACACATATTTATTTATTGTAAGAGAATCATTTTGTTTTGGTGGAATGTTCTATGTATATGTCATTTTTTATGACTATACATTATATATGTTGGTCAAATTTAGAGTAAAAATTTATGAAGTCTTTTTATATATTAAAAATCAATAATCAATGTAAAAAAGGAAATACATTCATATTGTAATTATTCATAGTGATCATATTGTACAATTTGAAAATTATAGTTTTGAATTTTTTATAGTAAGAATGATATAATATAAAAATTTCCTATTCCTAGAACCCCATAGAATATTGGTGTAGATAAATGATGAAATATAAGTCTTTAATGAATAACAAGAACCATATAGAGATAATTTTCAATTGATAATATTTTTTGGGTTGGAGTAGTTATTACATCCTATTATACTATAGATGATGTTTTAATTAGATATTAAACAAAGTTCTTTTTAGCTATGGGTATGAATAAGTCCAAAACGTTCTTATATCAGTGTTTTAGGATTTAATATATTCATCTTTAATTCAAAATATAATTTTCATAAAATTGATACAAAAAACTTTCTTGGATAATACACACCAAATAATCATTATCACGTTTTAAATTAAATAATTATTAATATTGAGGAAGTTATACTATTAAATTTGATGAAGATGACCCTATTTTTTTTAAATTCCTAAAATAAAATCTTCAAGGGATTATTATAAAACAATCAACAAATGCGGGAATATTATTCACATGACATGATTACTAATGAAACATTTCTTAATTTAATGCAAATAAAATAAACTAAATCTGTTATTAAAGAGTAACATCATATATACACAAGTAATTATAAAATAAAAAGTAATCATTCCACAAATAATATCATTATTGATTTAGGGAAACCATTCAAAACTATGAGTTTCTTACAAAATAAAGGATGTCATTATGAATTTTACTCCCAGTTTGGTTGAGAGTCTCCATATGAGACATTAGGTGGTAAATAATATATAAAGGAAATTCTTGATGATCATAATGATTTCAAAAGAAAAAAATTAGGACTTTTCTATAACATCCAAAATATTTTACTATGATTAGAGTAAAATGGGTATTATGTAATAAATGTGATGAATGTTGAATAACAATAATAATTACAGAAAAAAATTATTATAATTGTTATCGTAATCCAAGGGAATATAATATTGGGAATCATTTTCTATGTACCTTGAAATGAATATATTAATATAATTCTTTCATATATATAATTCAGAAATTTTACCTTTTATCAACTGAATGTAATGTGTGATTTTCATAAAAAATATATATAGGAGAATTCTTAGGTAGAAAAACCAACGTTTTTGAAAAAAACACTAGTAGATAATTTGAAACATCTAAAGGAACAATATTTACATAAAAATATCCAAGGATTTATTAGGATAGACTTATGATATTTTTAATTGAAAATAATCTTATTAATGGATTTTTCAATCTAGCATAACTCATTAAAAATCATTCTATTGAAACCATAATTTTTTAAATTTAGGTTGATCAAATTATATTTTTATTAACTCAAAAATATACTCATGTTTCCTTTACAAATCATTTGAAATATGGGTTTTAAATGATCACGATAGGGGGAATTTATTTTTACATTAGTTTTTTATTTTCTAAAAAACAAGATGGAACATACATATCCCAAAAAGTATTGAAAATATTTACCTAAAATAGTCATATATTATAATAATTAATGTATTGTTACACTTATCATAAACTCAAAAACATTTGACATAGATTCACCTCGTAAGCTAGTAGATCCTACAAATAGAGGAACTATTGGTATTTTACTATATCATATAGTTATTTATCCAACAAATTTTTTTTCTGAAACAAATGTGTTGGATATGAAGATAATATAAAATAACCCCCTATTAAATCCATTAATGGAATATATTGTTTACTCTAATGAAACTATATATGTTGGATTAATATTTTCTAATTGAAAAGATCATGGAAAAAAATTTGTCAGATGCTACCTTTGGGGGATGCAACATTAAAAAAAGTAAATGTGGAAGTTGTGATTTCATATGAGTATCATTTATTCCTTGGTATTTTTTGAAATAATAATTTGGAAAAATTTCCACTAATGAAGATGAATATATAGCATCGTTAAGTTTTTTTATCAATATCTATGTATGTAACAGAAATATCCTAACATTTTATTGGGTTTTAATAAAATTCCAATTTTGTTTGATAACACAGGTTCGATATCTCTATATGAAAACCTTGTACATAAATTGTGATCTAAGCACATAGATATAAGACACTATTTCCATCATGAACACAAAAAAAACTTATATATTATTTTGTAATTCATTAGAAAACATGATCAATGTGATTTTTTAAATACTATTAAATTTGATAGAGTTGAATATGTTAAATAAATTCATTAAATGATTAACAACACTTAAAAATTTATGTAGTTTACATAAAATTATAGCATTGTTGTAAAAAATCATTTAAAAATGGTGAAGGCGCAATTTTAGTATATTATCTTACTTAATATATTTTATAATATATTGTATAAAAATAAGCAGATTTATATTTTTTTCATGAATCTGATTTTATTTACCTACACTGAGATTCATTAAATGTTTCATCATAAATAATCCTTCCAGTATTTTTTAAACTAACATGATCAAATTAAGAAACAAAATTTTGTTATAAGGTATTTGAATATTTTATGTAGGTAGAATATTTAACTCAATATCTTGTATTTTAAATTTATATTTAATTTATAATTGAAAATTTTTAATCTATTTTTTAAAAAAAAACATATGAGTTTAATGAGACAAGAATTTTATATAATAAAACCCAAATATTTTTGAAAGTATTTTTATAAATTTATGACATCCCACATATTTTAAAAGTAATTAAACTTTTATGCCACTGTATTTCAATGATTTGAACTCAAAAATTGGGTTTTCATGTTTTTTCTCAGCTATTGGATCTAGTTTGATGATTAATCAACTCTCTCTTTGTCTGAATTTTTATAAGAAGTAACTCTCCACGTCTACACCATCTAAATTTATAGGATAGATATATTAATCTATTTCTTCTATCATTATATTGTTAAATTTTTTCCTACAATATTTCAACTTCAAATCATTAGAAATATTTGATATTTTATGTGAATTTTCAATTAGATATGTGGCGAAAAAATATTAACTGAAAAATGTTATTATCGGAAATATTATTAATTTTTTAAAAAAGTAATTTTAATTCAAGTGTGGGAATTCCTATATTCTTTATAGGAATATCAATATTTTAAAAAATTGGTATTATTTAGATAATTATATATAAAAGTTATGTTTGTTGATGTGGATATACAAAAGAATGATTCTAACATGTTTTCTAGGTCCCTTTAACAAATTATATATCATGATTCTGACCATGTTGAAATTACAATAAAAAGATAGAATCTAATCATTCTACCCACAAGTTTCTAATGAATATTGGATCGTTCAAATTAAATATAAGAAATGTTTCACTCTAATAATATGAAAAAGTAATAATGGTTTCAAATATATCACCTAATGAAAGTATTTTTTCCTCTGTATAAAAAATTATCTAATCCCTAGGAATTTGGATAGGGATTACCTAAAATTCACATACATTGATGTGTTATAGTTTCTAGGTAATATAAGAAAATTCAACATACAAATTTTTATATTTAGTTGTAATGAGGCTATATATAATGATACAATAATGTTTAATATTCAATTATACTGGTTTATTATAGAAGATCTATTAGTAAATTTTAGGAAAGAGAAGAAAATTAATAACAATGATGTTTCTACAAAGAAAATATTTATTACTTTGGTGAATAAACCATTAAAAATGAATCTTGTGTTTTTACCAAAATAAAAATGGGTTATTGATAGGTCATATGAAAGAACATCCATTATTATAATTGAAATAAAAACAGATAATATCTTTCAAAAAGTGAATCTTGAGAAAAATCTCCCCCAAGACGTGAATGAAATTGAAGATAATGTCTGAAGAATCCTTTTCCATATTTAAAAAAAATAAAGGAACATAGATAGGTGCCAATAATTTTTTTTAGTCCATGTGGAGGTTAAGGACTTAATGTTTTTTTAAATTTTCATGAATAAAAACTTATAAATAGGAAATATTAAAAATAAAGTTAATCCAATGCAGAATGATTCAATTTAGAAGGTTTTAAAATTTTTTATTTTATATTTATTATGGAGAAATGAAGTCTTGTGACAAAGTAATCTACTCTTATATCTATTTTCCAACTACAATTCAATCATAAGATGATCTAAATGTTCCATGATCTATATTAGAGTTAAAATAATAATGATAATTTGTAGATAAAAATCATTTTGACGAAGATGAAGATATTATTGTAAAAGAAATTGGGAATAAATTTGTTATAAGTGATGAATCTTCAAATCCATAAGAACTCACCTGTCTTCATGGGAAGAAAAAAATAAGGAAAAACTATAAATTAATTAATGAGTTAAAAAATATTTGGATATTGGAGATATTTTAGCTATAACATTAATGTCTCTATCTTCTCATTCAGTGAAACATGTTTTTGTTAGTTAACTTGAAAATGAAAAACTCTTAGTTAACAATGAAAAATAATATGATGGTTGATAATCATAAAAATTTATGTCCTATAGACATCCTGATCATTTGGAATTTTCAATATAAAAATTCACTAAAGGATATAAACCAAATGTTTCTAGGAAAGTAGAGCGTTTTGTGAAAATGTTTCAATAGATTATTATATTCTACTGTGAGTATAATTAAAATATAAGGGAATTGAAAACAAAATATTTCAATAAATTTATAATTTTTATTGACGGATTTTTGTATTTATCTTTGGGAATTGAATCTAGGTCAATGTATATTAAGGGAAAAGTGAATATATTGGAAAACAAATATTCATTAAATAAACTTTCCAAAATTTTCATCCAAAATGAAACCAAGTTAAAATAATTCAAATAGAAATCCAATGTTTTGTGATGATTAATAAAATTTATTACCATGTGGATAAATATAAATGATGGAGATTTATTATTTTTCAAAGAATAAGTTGATGAAATCAAATGAGAAACCAAATAAACCTCAATTTTTTCCAAAATCATCAATCATGATAATTTTTGAATATAATGAGTGATTTATGATCTAAAATCTCTTAAGATGCAGTATGCTGATAATATATATTAATAATAGATTAAGAATAATACTCTAGAAGATTATGTTTTAGTGTTTTATTTTGATGTTTTTGATTGAGTGATGTTCTATATTATCTGCGTAAGATGAATGATTCTATTAAAAAGTTTAAAATAATTACTGTTTATTTTTTAACTCCAAAGATTATGTAATAATAAAACGAATTTTTTTTGATAGATATTATTTAATGTTTGTTTCTTTATAATTATTGGATGAATTTTGATAATATATTCGAGTTCATGATTGTTTGTTTGAATATTTTATGGGGATTAATGTTACATTCTATCTCTGTATATTAACTATTTCATATTGATTTTTTATCTCTCTCTCTCTCTATCATTTTAGAAAATAACTTCATCCTCCTAAAATTAATATTTGATAATAAAAAAGGGGTATAAGGCAATAATTTCAACATTTTCAATGAATGAGTGATAAATGATTAATGATTAATATATTATAGGAGAATGGGGGAAAATAGTGTTTCCTAAGTGTTATGAAAGGTGAGGTGAGTATGTCTTCCAAAATCATACATGCTGATTATATACAATTTTTTTGTAATATAGTTTTCAAAAGTGAGATATTATTATGTTAATGGAATAATTTAATCACTATTTAAATATGGGTTTGTTTCGTTCTTGGTTTTCGGCCACGAAATGCCCAATGGCTCCGTATCCAATGATTTTTGGAGCTGCTTTCCAATGGCAGGCGTTCGCCGGATGGTCTGACCTGCGACTCTGAAGAACCCACATTGGTTGAGAGGATGGGAAGTCGGGCTAATCGCACCCTTTTTGGTGGGGAATTATTTCCTGTTCCGGGAATCTTATATATTTAAGACGTATTCATATGTTCGCGAATATTTGGTTTATACCCAAACCTACTATCCATAGATTCAACCCTGGTGGGATACGGTCAACTGGACATAGGGTTTCAGAATCATTTGTGCCGGAGGTTTACCATCCCTCGTTGGATTAATGACACCGAAGGGCTGGAACTCACTTGAGGCGGCACTACGAGTGGAGCGGTGAACCGATGTGGGGATTATCGGATCGACCGGCTGTTGGGCTTGAACCTCATGGAGGCATCCTACGTACCCTTCCTAGGAGGGAGGGATCAAATTCCACGGTGTTCGCTTATTTGTCGGAGAGCCGATGTGAAGAGAGACAAGGTGGTCCGATGGGTGGTCGGCTTGAACCTCATGGAGGCTTCCAATGTACCTTGTCTATGAGTAAGGGATCAAAGTCCACGTAGTTCGCTTTGGCTTGGGGCTTACATTCTAGGGAAGCCCAAAATGATGGATTGGTGATTAAACTCTGAGGAGTCCTAGAATGATGGATCAGGGCCTCACTCTGAGGAGTCCCATAGGAGGATTTCATGGTCGATGCTTACTCTAATGCCACATGATTCATGCTCAGTGTGGGAAATAAGAAGCAGTAGGGACCAGAGGATCACGTCGCGAATGGTGCATCTGTGAGAAGCGAAGTGGGGCTTACGCATGAAGGAGTCCCAGGGCGATGGATTGGGGATTAAACTCTGAGGAGGCCTAGAAGGTTGGCGCTTACTCCGAGATGGATGTCTGGGGTGACAAATCCTAGTGGGAGAGGGAAAGGGGGTGCTATTGTTTTTGTCTCCTCTCTTGTAGTGCACGAGGGATTCCTTCTGATGGGTATTTTTCCATCTTTGAGGAACCCTCAACAAGTGGAGGGGCGGAAAAGGTATTCCTGAGCTCAGACTCCACATTACTGTGGGAATGTGAAACCAGGAATGCTTCGGGAATCTTCTCAAGGGTCAGGGAAACCCCTTTTCCCATGTTTACCGTGGGTATTTGAACTCAAAACGGCACACTGATGCACTAGAAAGTTATACCATGCGGATTCGGCGGCTCTGGTGGAGGCCTCGGCTTGGGGTCGATGAATAGTCCAACGAGGAAGTCCCGGAGGGCCTGGCTGGATCAAAAGGAATTTACGTAGCTCTAGAAATGAGAACACCGAAGTATTTGGCGATCCACCGAGAGTTATGGGTGGTGGCACCCTTCGCGTGGGGAAGTTCCACGCTTCATGATAAGCCGTCCGCGAACTAGGGTTGTCCGCGGATTGATTGGCGTCCTGCAAACTAGGATGGTTCGCGACATCAGGTTCAATCCGCGAACCAGGGTGGTTCTCGGAGGATTCCAAGCGGGCAGCGGCGGCTAAGGGCGGCGCCGATCAGAGGCTCGTCGGTCAAGGATTATCCCTCGGGGGAGGGTTCTCCACGGTATGATGAATGGGAAAAGAGGCATAAATTCCCTATTCCACAGGGAAGTCATCCGCGGAGGGTGGTATGGTTCACAGTTCTCCTTTTTGTTATTTTAGGTTCGTGGTTCACCGAATTATTATGCGTTTTCCAATTCCTTCTTAATTCATATACCAGCTGTGGTTTGCGGATGGTAATTTCACTCTTTTTGAAATTTTAATCCTTCCTTCAACTGATCTCCTATCCCTTCGAATCTGATTCAAGTTCTCCGATTCTTTCTTCTTTCCCCCTTGGTCTTCTTTTATAGAGTGCGGAAATGAATGTATCTATGTCCACGTGGAAGCTTTTGTAGAAGCCCATAACCAAATACCCAGTTCACAGATGAGTTGGTCAATCCACGATTTGCAGTGGGTATTGATCACTCCCCTCCTCCGCGAGGAGAACTCAGAGGTGCTTCGCGGCTGCGGAGGGTTCCGCCTCCATTCCGCAAACGCCAGAGGGTGCAGCTTGAACCGGTCGATACGGTCCGTGGTTGGGGCGGTTCGTGATGGTGAACTGGACTGGTTCCCATCCTACCTCGCGACCGCGGAGGCACTTCGCCTCCATTTCGCGAACGACAACGGTCCGTGGTGGGGGGTGCCTCGTGGTGCTCGGCCACATTGTGCTTCCAAGGACCGGTTCGCGGACCGGTCGTTTGTGTCTCCTCTTTGATTATTTTCCATAATTCTTTGGGGAATTTGGGTAAATTTCCTTTGCGGATTTTTGAGGACCCTAAAAATGCCCCCCATCGGAATGGGGTCTGATCGGAATGAAGAGTAGGCCCTTCTGATGTACAGTGGTCTTGAAAATCAATGAGTGATTGGACAATGCTCTAAATTTTTCCTGAGCTAAGGGACTCAGCGAGCACAGTTCGACTTTTTCTAAGGTTTTATAGGAAAACCCCACAAACTTTTTGCCGTTTCTTTTAATTCCCTAATTTTTCATGGGCCCATTAATGTGGACCCAGCGGGTATAACCCGAATTTTTCTTAGGTCGCCCTTTTCGGGTTTTCGGCCTAACAGGCTTTGTGCCTCTTTCTTCTGTGTGCGGTTTAAAGTCCCTCCGACAAGACTATCATTACAGATGTTTTAGGTCAAACATCTTTGACCAAATAAGGTGGGGTGAGGGCCCCAATGGGGTTCAACTGATTAAAAGATGTCTTAATACCCCTCAGACGCACGTGGGGGAAATAAGTTTGAATTTGAGCGGCATGCAGGGCATGTCTTAGGGCATGGGAGTCGTGCCGATGTACAGAGGTAAGAAGAGCATTGCATAAGGAAAACATACCTTTGGTAGACGGGGCAGGGGCAATCAATATGCAGAGCCGCTGAGGGAATGGTATGCATAGTCATACAAAGGTTTCCTTAAGTCAAAGACTTATCCATTTCTGATGGCTGAGGGACATCATGGAAGTATGGATTATAGAAACCATGATGGGTGGCATGGAAAGAAATAAAAACCACCAGGGGTGGATAATAAGGGGAGTGTGACATCTAAAAGGGTTCTGGGAACATCCATACTAATCAGGAGTGTGGTCTGGAGACCACCCCCTACGCGTTTAGTTAGCGTAAGGGATGGTTGAGGCTTGACGCAGTTTAAAGTCATGCAGCTGGGACATTATCTGAAATGGAACAACTTCTCCTAGTTCTTGGTAATATCTTCAAAGACGCTCTACTGCATTCAGGTAGGATTGTGAAATAGGTTGGTAATCTGTAGCTCATAGGGTTTCTGAATCCCGGGAATGAAATGGGGGCTTAGAGGCCAAGAGTCGTACGAAGAGAAGCATTGCCAAGAGAAAACTTGCCTTTTGTAGACGGGCCAGGGGAGATCAATATGCAGAGCTACTGAGGGAATGGTACACATTGTCATAAAAAGGTGTCCTTAAGTCAAAGACTATCCACTTCCGAGTGCCGAGCAACTTCAGGGAAGTTGAGATTTGGAACCACCCGGGGTGGCTTATGAGAGTTTGGATTTTTCTGAGTATAGAGTATGGTTTATGATGAGAGGGTGCCTGAATATGGGGGAAATATCTAAAATAAACTTCCTAAGAACAGGTGAAGTAATTATTTCTCATGCTAGTGTGAGGCGGTGGTTCCTGCAGGTCTGACCCGTGCACTGCAAGGCAAAGAAAAGCCTCTGTTTCTTACTGAACCCATGATGGGTTTGACCATGCAGTTTAACATCATTCGGTAAAGACATGGATATCATTAAAGGTTGTCGTGCAGTTTAACGTCATGCAGCAAGGATGGGGGGAATTTTTTGAAGGTCTCTATGCAGTTTAACGTCATGCAGTGAGGAGAGGGGAATTTTTTTGAACGTTGCTATGATGTTTAACGTCATGCAGCGAGGGTGGATTCCATGCAGTTTGGCATCATTCGGTAAAGACGATGAAATATTTAAGGGTTTATGTGTAGTTTAACGTCATGCGGCAAAGAAGAGGGTCATTATTGCAAAGGATGATCTTCATCAGAACATAACTGGGCTTGAAAACCCCATCCTACCCCAGGTGTGGAAGGGGGTTGGTTGGTGAAAATCATGGTTCCGGGGCTTCTTGGATCAAGAGAGGTGATATGGGGGCTCTGATGTCGGTAAGCGTACGGGGCTAGGAAGAGCATCGCCTGTGGAAATATTTCCTTTGATGGACGAGCGAGGGGCTATCATTATGTAGAGCCGCTGGGGGCTTGGTATGCATAGTCGTACAAAGGTGCCCACAGGTTGATAGCTTTCCAATTCTCATGGCCGTGAGTGGTTATGAGTATATGTGATTGTCCGGGCCACAATGTCTGTCATCTGGTGAGGAATTCCTTGACATGTTGGGGATATTCGTATCTGGATACTATTAAAGCTTAAAGAGCCCCCCTACGCTGATTTATCTTGCTCACGAGGGTGTGCCTTCACTCCTCGTAGTTTAATGTCATGTGGTGAGGATGAATTACTCCTAGTTTACCTATCATAGAGATCAGACCATTGGGGGACTATTGCTTCAGTCACTCAAAGGATAACTGGGTAAACATTTTCTGATATACTTCGAACAGGGCGGGGGATAAAGGTCGTAAACTACAAATTTGAGCTTTCCCAGATCAGGAGGTATGGTGTGGGGGCTCTAAGGCCGGTAGGCGTATGGAGCTAGGAGATGTACCACTAGAATAAATCTTGCCTTTGATGGATCATCCAGGGGCTATCATTAGGTAGATCCATTGAGGTCATGGTATGCATAGTCGTACAAAGGTGTCCCCAGGTCGATAACTTTCCACTTCTGATGTCCATGAATGATTATGAAAATCTGCGATTTCTCAAAGTGCATAGTTTGTCATGTGGGGATAATGGTGTCCGGGTATACAAGAAACATCTTCACCACAATTGTCTGTTGAGTCAATGTAGCCTAGTCCTGGCTTGATGTTTGTTGATGCAGGTCGCTATGTGAACCACTGGTGGACACACAGGCTAGCCTGATAGGGAAACCCTGGCAATACCCGAATGTGAAAATGGAAATGAACATGTAAACCACTTCTCCATAAACTTATGGATCAAGTGGTATGGTAAGGGGGATCTGAGGCCGGTAAGCGTACGGATCTGGGAAGAGTGTCTCCTGTGGAAATTTTTCCTTTGGAAGACGGGTCAGGGGCTATCAATATGCAGAGCCGCTGAGGGAATGGTATGCATAGTCACACAAAGGTGTCCACGGGTCGATAACATTCCACCTATGATGGTCGTGAGTGGTTATGAAGATCTATAATTATCTGGGTCGTGGAGTTTGATGTACGGAAAGGATGTATCCAAATGTGAAAGGAGTATCTCCATCTCATATCTGCATGTGTCCTGGGTGGGTCGCGACGAACTCCGTGCAGTTTAACGTCATGTGGTGAGGACAAACTCGATGCGCTTTAACGTCATGCAGTAAGGATGAAGGTGACCCGATGTGAAAGAAAAATGGGGTCTCCACAGTTTAACATCGTGCGGTGGGGACAACTTTCATGAAGTTTAATGTCATGCGGTAAGGATGAAGATATACATCCCGTCCAGGTCTGGCCCATACACGGGGGAAGGGGAATTTTTAACATCATCGTCCATGCAGTTTAATGTCGCGCGGTTAGGACGAGAAGTACACCACGTCCAGGTGTGGTCCATACATGGGGGAAAGAAGGCACCTTTTTTGATGTGGCTGAGCCAAGACTGGGGATCCTGGTGTCGCTACCTATCCTGTGAGGGCAGTAATCAAGTCTTACGTAGTTCTCTAGAATCCATACACCCCGTGCAGGTCTGTTCCATACACGGGGGGAGGGGCATTCTCAATTATTCTTCATCCGTGCAGTTTATCATCATGTAGAAAGGAGAAACTCCATGTAGTTTAACATCATGCGGTGAGGATGAACTCCATGTAGTGTAACGTCATGCAGTGAGGACGTGAATACACCCCGCGCCAGTTTGGTCTGTACACGGGGGAATGGGCACTTTTGTTTTTCTCTTCTCTATTTTTTTAGATGGTTGGGCCAGGGTGTGGAATTCTGGCATCACTACGTATCCCGTGAGGGCAGGAATCAACCCTCATGTAGTTATCTGAATGATGATACACCATGTGCAGGTCTAGTCCGTACACAGGGGAAGAGGGAATTTTTGAGGTGGCTGGGCCAGGATAGGGAATCCCGGCGTCGCTACATATCCTGCAAGGGTAGGAATCAATCCATACATAGTTATGTTTAAAGATGATACACCACGTGCAGGTTTGGTCTGTGCACAGGGGAAATGGTATGTATTGTTTTTGAAGTGGGTGGGCCAGGATAGGGGATCCCAGCGTCGCAACATATCCTGCAAGGGCAGGAATCAAGCCATACGTAGTTCTGTGTAAAGATGATACACCCCATGCAGGTTTGGTCCATGCACGGGGGAAAGCGGACCTATTTTTTTTGAAGTGGTTGGGCTAGGATAGGGAATCCTAGCGTCACTATGTATCCTTCAAGGGAAGGAATCAAGTCATACGTAGTTCTGTGAAATATATGCATATTAATGTCATTCGGTAAGGACATGGTCTATACAGTTTAACATATTGTGGTTAAGATGAGGGGGAATTATTAGATTCCGTACAGTTTAACGTCATCCGGTGAGGACGAATTGCTTGGCAGTTTAGTGTCATACGGCTCGGAAGATGTGTACATCTCTTTTTTTTCTTCATCCGTGCAGTTTATTATCGTGCAGTAAGGATGAACTCCATGCAGTTTAACGTCGTGTGGTGAGGGCGTGGAATACTTATTTTTCTCTATGCGAAATACTTCTTCAAGAATCTCGCATTGGTAAGAGCTATAGTGAATTGCCCGTCCATGGAGAACAGGGTGTATGCTCCGTTGGAGTAGACCTTGTGTATAGAATATGGTCCCTCCCACTTGGGCACCAGGTTTGGAGTCTTCTTTCCGGGTTTCATTGGGACCCAGAGAACCAACACTAATTCTCCTTCCAAGAAATATCGGAGGTAGACCTTTTTGTTGAAGGCCCATGCGATGCGGTTCTGGTACACTTCCAGGTGGTGCAGAGTGTGCATCCTCTTCTCATCTAGTTGTTCCAATTCACCTAGCCGCTTTTCTGACTACTCATCATTGGATAATTGATCACAGATGGAAATTCGGAGTGAGGGAAGTTGGAGTTCAATTGGAAGGACTGCCTCTGTGATGTACACCAATGAGTACGGGGTGGACTAAGTAGCGATGCAGATTGTGGTTCGATATGCCCACAATGCATGGAGGATTTTATCCGGTTATGATTTATGTTCTTTTTCCAACATTTTCTAGAGGATGTTGGAAAGGGTATTTTTGAAAGCTTTTATCTGTCCATCTGCCACTGCATGGTAGTGGGATGAGTGGTTAGCCTTGATACCATACTCGTGGTATAGATTTTCCAACTCAGCAAAGTAGAAATTGGTGCCATTATTCGTCAGTATAGTATGAGGGACACAAAATATGGTGATGATATTGGTCTTTAGGAATATGACAACATTTCTTTCCCCAACTTCCTTGAGGGGTATGGCTTCTGCCCATTTGGAAAAGAAGCCGGTCGCCGTGAGGATATACTTTAGCTGTTTGGCCGTGGTGGGAGGATATGGTCCCACGACGTCCATCCCCCAAACAGCAAACGGCCAGGAGTACTTATCTTGATAAAGTAACTCCGGGGGATGGTGTATGAAGTTGGCATGAATCTGTCATGAGTGTAATTTCACGGTTAAATGCTCGCAGTCTCGTGCCACTGTGGGCTAGTAGTACCCAAACCTTCGAACCTGATGGGAGAGCTTGGCCCCTGGTTGATCTTCTCCACATGCTCCTGCATGTACTTCAGTTATGACGGTAGCAGTTTCTTCTCTATCAATTCATCTAAGGATCACTCCATCGAGGCCTCATTTGTAGAGGACCTCTTGCTAGCCCACACCCCCATATGGGACAAAAATTATTGCCCTTCTCCGTATTTTCTCTCGTTCAGCCCTGTCTGATGGAATCCCTCCCCGTTGAACGTAGTTCGTGATGGGGGTCATCCAGCCAGTTGAATGAGCATATGGCTCAGGGACAAGACATACTTCATGGATCTCTTCCGTCTTAGCTTGAACAAATGGCAGTACCATTTGACGGTGACCAATATTGATGATCGTTTCATCCCGATCTGGGTCGTCTAGGGTTGTGGCTGCGTTGGCTAATGCATCTGCCTGAGCGTTCTGGGACTGGGGAATATAGGTCAATGCTGGTTCCGTGGAGAACTCAGCCATTAACCATCGGACATGGTCAAAAAGGTGATCAGTTCCTCCTTTTTTAATAGCATAGTCACCATTGACTTTCTTGATGACCAGCTCTGAGTCGCCTTTTACCTTAATGTGTCGTACTCATGCCTGGAGTGAGAGTTCTAGGCCTGCAATGAGGGCTTGATATTCTGCTTCATTGTTCATACATCCCTCTGACAGGAGGATGGAATACGGAAAAACTGCCTTTTCTGGGGACACGAGTTTTATCCCCAGACCCACTTTGTTGAATCTGGGATCCTCCATCCTCTTCCCAGTGGGGCTTTGGGACATTCCATCAAAGTACATTTCCCATGTTGGGACCACCTCTTGAACTGAGAAGATATCTTCATCAGGTAGTTCAGCGTCTAGTGCAGTGGTCCCTATTGAAGGGTGATCTACCAGAAAGTCTGCTAATGCCTGGCCATTGATGGCATTTTGAGGCACAAACCAGATGTCGAATTTTTGTAGGATAACCGCCCATTGGGATAGGTGTCCGGTAAGCATCGGGCGACTGAGGATGTACTTGAGTGTGTTACTCTACAAGATCAAATGGACCTCATGATGCTGTAGATAATGTCACAAAATTTGACCCATGAAGACCAAGGCCAGACAACTCTTCTCGATATTTCAGTATCGAGTCTCTACACCAATCATGGTTCGACAGAGGTAATAAAGGTTGTTTTCGTTTCCGACGTTGTTCTTCTGTGCAAGGAATGCTCCAAATGACCATTCTAGGGCCGTCACATATAGAATGATAGGCCTTCCTTTGACTGGGGGCATGAGCACCACTGGGCTTAAGAGGTACTTTATCAAGTTTTCGAATGCCTCTTGGCAGTCATCTGTCCATTTGTAAGTGACCCCCTTCTTCATCAACCTGGTGAAGGGAAAACATTTTCCTGCTAGGTTGGCTATGAAACACCTAATATAGTCCAGGTGTCCTTGGAATCCCCTCATCTTAGTGAGATTTCTAGGGGGTGGCAGGCTCAGGATAGCCTTCGCCTTCTCAGGGTCAACATCGATGTCGCGATGGCGTACGATGATGCCAAGTAATTTACCTGAGCTAACCCCAAAGGCACATTTCAAGGGGTTCATATTCAAGCTATGCTGTCAGAGGTTTTTGATGACGGTCTCAAGGTCTGACAGGTGATTCGAGCACTGTCTGGACTTGACCACTAGGTCATCCACGTAACATTCAACAAATGTTCCTAGGAACGGCTTAAAGATCCGATGCATTGGGCGCTGATATGTGGCACCAGAAATCCTGAGACCAAAGGGCATGACCCTGTAACCGAATACCCCTTCAGGGGCTTTGAAGGTAGTGGATTCTTCGTCTTATCAGGCCATCCATATTTTATTGTATCCGGAATAGCCATCTATGAATGATAGAGCCTCATACCCGGCCGTCACATCAATTGACAACTCAATGATTGGAACCGGGAAGTCATCTTTCAGACAATGCCGATTAAGGTCTCTGAAGTCAATGCAGATGCAGATTTTCCAATTCTTTTTCTTGACAGGGACGATGTTTTCCAACCAAATGGGGTACTGGACTTCCCTGATGAAGCCTGCTTTAATGAGATTATCAACATCAGCCTCTATTTTTGAAGCATTTGAGGGGTGTGTCCTTCTAGCGGCCTATTTGTAGCCTCGGTTTCCTTCTGGAAGACCCAGGTGATGTGTTGCTACCTTGGGATCCAGTCCTGGAATTTCCATATAATTCTATTCAAATACATCCCGATGTTGTCTTAGGAAGGAGGTATATACCTAGTATTCCTCGGGAGAAATGGCTACGCTAATGAGAGTGGGCCTCGGGTCTTCTTTGGTACCCAGGTTTATTTCCCTGAGCTCATACACAGTGGTGGAGATACCCTTCTCAAATGTGGGAGGTGCATCTCTGAGATCTTCCCCCTCTTCTTCTCCCAAGTCCTCATCTTCTTGATCCGGCGAGGAGAGAGTTCCCGGTCTAAGCCTTCAAGTGTCTGAGGGAGAGGCGTCATGGCCATCCTTGATTGAGTATTTGTCCCCAAATCGAGGGTTGGTAGACGTTCTGGCATTGTCGTGCTCGGCCATCGTGGCTGAAGTCATGAGGACATCCTAGTGCGTGTCCCGACTCGAACTTCTACTCTCAACATGGTTGATGGGCAGGACATAATCTCGTCCATGCTTCTTGAGGGGGTCGTCAGGGACTATTCCCAGGCCATTTGGAGCAGTGATCCAGTCGACACCGTTGATCAAAGGTTTATTCTTCTTTTGCTCATAGAACCCAGTGTCGATGTAATGTGACTCAGAGAGCTATAAAGGGGCCTTTTCGGTGTGAAACATCCCACTTTTTACATTGACACAGTAATTGATACACTGGTGATAGGATGAAGGAACGACCATGTACTTTTGGATCCATGGCCTTCCCAGCAGGGCATTGAATGTGGTGCTCTGCCAGACCACCAGGAATTCCGTGTTGGCTACCAGGTCACCAGAATGAATCTTTAGCTTAATCTATCCCATTGGCTTCTGCTCCCTCCTGTCATAACCTAACAAAGTTGTGGACAATGGAATTAGATTGTCCTCACTATATCCCAACATACGGAGTGTTCGTAGGGGAAGGAGGTTAACTCCATTGCCATTTTCTATAAAGACTTTTCAGATCTCAATGTCATTCAACGTGTCAGAAACATATGTCGGTCTGATGTGTCCCTTCATTATGGCATCTTCATGTTGATCGGTGAAGTAAATCACCGCATTGCGTTCAGTCGGGCAAGTCTCCGTCAGGTAAATCTCGATGGCAGTTACCTCGGCCTAGAATTCCTAGATGAAGATCAAAGCTTCGATGAGCACCTCCCTAATGTCGGCTGACAGACTTAGGGAATCCATGATTAACAACCTGGCTGGTACTCACGCCAACTTCTTAAGGATGTCGTATTTTTTGCTCCAGCGGTTGACTCTTATCCGTTGGCGGGAGAGTCTTAGCGGGTGCTTTGAAAGCTGGAGCATTTGACGAGGAGGAACCGGTCGTGGGGATGGATGTCGATGGTGTTCCCACGTTTTTAGTACATGGCCTGGCCGGTCTGTTCGTGCGCACTAGGGGACCTGACACTTGATCCTCCTTTGGTGGGTATCGCAGAAGAACAGGACCAGAGTGGCTACTTGTGGGGGTGGAGGGGCATTCCCTCTCCTACTGAGTCCGCTGAAGGGTTCTCTCACAGGATTCCGCAATATTGACGGTCTGGGTCGGGGTCCAACCATATGGTTGGTTTTGGTCGCGGCTACGCCTCCCCTAGTATCCCCTACATCTACAATTCCTCCTCCCAGCTCCTCATGTAGGAAACTCGGGTTCGTAATCATACCCTTCGTCAGGGAATGCTTCCATGAGATGGATTACATTGATAGAACCAAAGATTGACTCTTCATCCTCTGACAGGTCAACCTGGTTAGTTTTCTCTGACGGTGCCATTTGCTGGGTCAGTGCTCGTTGTTCTAAATTCAAGGGCATGAAATCTTCCAAGGTCGGTATTAACTTTGGCCCCATTGCGGACTGCTCCTCTCATGATTGTTTCCTCCTTCGACTCCGTTCGGATGACCGACTTGTGGAGGGTTGTGAGGCCTATGCGCTCAGCTTTGCGGCTCTAGGGGCTACTGGTGGAAACACTGGCTACTGTAGTTGAGCTCGGAGTATTCCCTAGGCTTAGTTGATAGTATTCTGAGTCATCCAGTTGTAAAATTTCTTCCCCTTCTTGCTGGTGACTTTCATCCACCCCTCCTCTTTATCGGAGACAGTGGTAGAGATACATGCCACCTATGCAGGGGGTGGTCCCAGCTCGACTTGTCCGGAATCTACCATCCTCTATAGGAGGTATTTGAAGACGAATCATTGTCGAATACTGTGCCCCAACATCCGATGGTAGGGGCAGTAATCTGTCCTGTCATCGCGGACAACTTCTGCAGGTTTCCTCGGCTCCGGGAGGCGGAGCAATTTTCAGTTCATGGCAGCAATGAAGTTTCCAAGAGCATGATCATCTCGGAACGAGTATACTTTTTGTCTCTACTTATCAAACTGGTTTCGCTTCGGTCCTCTCTGATCATCCCGCTTATGCGGGGGTGGCCGCTGATATGCAGGGGGCCCTTGACGATTTGGTGTAGGCCTGAGTAGTGGAGCGGGCATAGGGGCTGGCCTAAGCATGACAGAGGACGCTTCATCTGTAGGTTCTCTTTTCACAGGAGCCTGTGAAGCTATTCAGGACTTTGAATACGTCTGTTTGCAGGGAGTCCTCAATTCTCTGGGCAATGGTCGAGAGGTGGCGGAAGCAAGTGGTGCACTCCACTGGTATGAGCGGTGTTCGCAGCTCATCTCTAAGATTATCGATGCATATGGATAGCATCTCATCTTGATGCATTGGCCTATTCAAAGAATAGGTCAGACCTTTCCATCTGGAGATGAAATCTGAGACCCTCTCGTTCTCCATCTGCTTGCAATTCATGAGAACAATGACCATTGTTTTAGGCAGTGTTGAGATGATGTGGAATAAGAACTGCTGTCGGAGGTCCTCCCTTCTCTTTATCTACTGGGCTAGTAGACTCATATACCAGAAGAAGGAGGATCCTTTCAAGGTCCACATGAAGCATCTGAGTTTCACTGCTTCTTGTTGTTCCTAAGTACCCATCATAGGGTCTCAATAGGACGCATGTTGCATCAAATTCTGCTCTGGATTGCCTGATCCATTGAAGATGGGGAATATAGAGCTCCCAAAATTGTGTGGAGGTGGTGTGTTTGTCACCCAATCTGGGTAGGGTTTCTGCTCCGGCTGTATCGGGGCGCGTCGACCTTCCATCACTTCCAATCGAGCTGTTAGTGCCTCGATGGTATTGGTGAGTCCCTGGTTGACATCCTGTTGGGCCCGATCCTGGGTAGGCCTAGCCTGATGCATTGCCTGAGGATCTAGATTGGCTGGCACCAAGGGTGCATATTCCGTCCGGGGTACCCTTGGAGGGTTCAGGCGTACTTTCTCCGGTTGTCTCCTAAGTGGAGGGAAATCCTAGTATTCATCATCCATTCTTTGGTAGATGGATGGACCAGGCGCCTCATTGGGCAGGAGCCCTGATCGTGCTTCATTTTTCGGGGTAAGCCTTAGCCTTTGAGGTGCACTTGCTAGGAGTGCATGACGTGGCTCTTATTGGGACGTACATTCAATAAGGCGGTTCCTCTGGAGCAGCTCGGCGTTAATCCGCCTCAATTCTTTCATCTCTTCTTCTTGTTGAGTGAACCTCTCTTCAAGTGTGAGTGGCTCGTTTTTATCGAGAGAGGGGGACAGGTTAAGGGTAACCATTCCTTTGTTCTTGTCCTTGTTGGAAGATCGCAGGGTAGGAAGAGGGAGGTTAGCTAAAGGGGCGTCCATATTTAAAGCGGCCCTCTGGTTCCGGGTGTGTACACATGGGGGTTCATTGTGAGTCACAACCTGACCGGAACCGTCATCTCCCGATTCGTCCGGAGTTGCGTTTTCTCTAGTGTCACCCACGGGGATAGACTCTATGGCGTTGATGAACGTATATTGCGGAGTGGAGGGAATTTCATCTTCCATATAGGAAGAGGATCTCCCGCGTCTTCTGCTGGCCTTCCCTTTCATGACCTGTGGTTTCCCTCAGACTTCCTGACAAAGGGTGACACGACGATTTCTTTGATGCGACCTTACGGTGCGCCTTCCTCTCGGAGGGGATGCTGATTCATATGTCGGGATAGGATAGGAACCCCCTCTTCTGACTGTCCTCCCTATATGATAGAATACTGATTCTCATGGGGGAGATTGTTGTTGAGGGATTAATAATGCCCCCAGCCCAGAGGGCTGGGGCTGGCTCCGTTCCCTGGACATTGAGTCTCTTCCTGGTTTTAATGGCATTATGGGGGCATTTGTTGTAAAAAATGCGCCCAGTCTTGTAGGCTGGGGTTGACCCTGGATTGCGGCAGTGGCTGCGGCTAGTGCGACCTGCCTGATCTCGTGTGCCCCCATCCGGGGGTGATCCGGATCTGGTGCCGAATTCACCCGTGGATCAGTCCCTTCTGTGGAGGCAGGCAGAAATCTTTGATTTGCCTCTCTTAGTTGAGAGGCCTACTGTATTCTCTTGGTGGCCTGATTTAGGAGATTTTGAATGCCTCATTCTCGTCGGGCCTGATGCTTCTGGGACTTACTCGAGGCCCGACTCTGTTGGGTGTGTTGCCTTTCCTGAACAAGGGGGTCCACCCGATTTCCATCGTGATGTGACGAAGTTACACGATACCATGCCAAACGGGTTTTTTTGGACAGGGATCAGATTGAAATGAAGAGCTCTGTGTTCCCCCCATCCCCTGATATGGACTCCCATTGGAGCGTCACCGACGAGGAGGCGCAGTTCGTGCAGTGCACGGAGGCAAGCTGCCTCCATATTTCCTTTGCGAATCTCGGGGCATTGTTGTCACGTTGAGGAAAGGGCCTCTAGGTCGATGTGATGCAGGAGGTCCCCTATCATATTGACATGGTCTACATACCCGTCATAGGGCAGGAAGCTTGACTTCATCCGGCGGAGGGTTGTCCATATATTATAGCGGATGTCGTGACTGAATTCTTCCGAAAACTCCCTAGTTATGTCGTACTGAGAGGTGGTTGTAGGCCAAAACATAACTGGTATATCATTCCTGGCCAGTCATATCCTCAGGTGTAGCATATCGGCATACTCCCCCACCTGTGATTCCTCTACCTGGTCAGCCCAGCTAAGGCTCTCACTGTAGTCGGAAGCAGTGGGACTGGTAGGTATCAAATTGTCTTGTGGGAGATTCCGAGGTGGTTTAGAAGATGAACGCGGCCTTGGAACGGATCTGGATCGAAGAAGGGCGTCTATAGTGACAATATGGGAATCTGATATGCTCGATCTCGTCCTTCTTAGTGCCTCGGCATATGAGGGATTTTTGGTTCTTGACTCGGCTAGAGGAGGGCCTTCTTGTCGATATAATATCTCATCGCGGGGAGGTCCGTCGCAATGACGACCGTAATGGCGAGGACTACCATTACTACTTGATGCTTCACTTCATAGAGAACTTTTGTAGTGTACACCCTAGGGAGGACCTCCAAGGCATGTTGCAGTAAGGGGAGGACCTTCTAGTTGTGTGGCGTTAATATGGGTAGGACCTTCGCAACAACTGCCATCATGGTGAGGATGACCATCATGGCTTGACGTTTGACGTGCATCATGGGGAGGACCTTCAGGACACGCCGCGAGAAGGGGAGGACCTTCTTGTTGCTTGGGGCCATTGAGGGGAGGACCTTCGAAATGGCGGCCGTGGTGTCGAGGGCTACCATCACAGCTGCGTCAATGGAGAGGAATACCATTACTGCTGCCGTAGGGAGAATATCTGCGGGATACATCCTGGGGAGGGCCTCCAGAATGTACCGCAATGAGAGGAGGGATTTCTCGTTTCTTGACATCTCTACGGGGAGGACATCCATTATCAGGGGCGAGGACTACCACCGGGACCAGATTCCTGGCTACGTGGACTGCTGTTGCAGCGTAACCCCTGGGTAGGACCTTCAGGGAATGCTACGACAAGGGGAGGACCTTCTTGTCATGATGAGATGTCACTACAGGGAGGGCCTCCATAGTTGTGACTATGATAGTGAGGACTACCATCATAATTTGTGGTTCCGCTGCATGGGGAGTGACTGTATTGTATACCTCGGGGAGGACCTTCAGGGTGGATGGCAACAAGTGGAGGACCTTCTTGCTGATCGGTCTTCTTGTTACGTGGAGGGTTTTCGTGAGTCGCATCAAGAGAGAATCTCTCGTGACAGATCGTTATATGCCCGCAGGGGAGGCCCCCACGGATTATCTAGGGAGGATCTTCAGAGCTGCTAGTAGCGACATTTCGGGGAGGACCTTCACAACTGCTACTGCCACTCCCATAATATGATAATGGGTGGGTAGTGTTTCGAGCCTTTGACGTGCTCTTAACAGTATTGAGAACCCCAGCTTCCAGCAGAGCAGAGTCATGAACCCACTCTTTATTTTCTGGCTGCCTTCGGCGTGTTTGGCGTGCTATTTTGTGGGTAGCAGGGACCGTCTACTATTTTCAAAGACCTTCACCTTTGGGTACCTGTCTAATTGGGTCCCGTGACATTGCTGGGATATGCCGACGAACATATTGACTTTTAGCAGGGGTATATGTCTGCTCTGGAGCATCCACCGTGATGGATGGGTGTCCCCCAGTTGGAACGAGTGAAGCTGCTCGATCTGGTTGCCCTTGCGTTGCAGAATATAGCTGGTGACCCTCTTTGGCAGAAGAAGGGATGCAGATCTGCTCCGAGGTGGCTATCTCATCTCTTAGATGAGACACCTCAATTGTGGAGATGGGCTCACGGGCCCGAGTCCTTGCTGTTGCTGCTGATCCAATTGCATGCTGGAAAGTCTGCAAGATATGATCTGGGATCAATACCTGCTCCTCAATCATTTCCAAGATTTGTAGAGAGACATCTTTGTCTAGAACGGGTATGAAGGCTCATTCCGGTATCGGAGTAGGAATATTGTTCTCCAGTCCTCCAGTGGTCAGTGGGTACCGAATATTCTCTTGTGTCAGGTCAGGTGAACGAATATGCCCCTGTACTGGGATACGCTGGTTTCTCTCTTCGTTTGCCACCACATCGGGGTGGCTGAATATACGTTCTTCCATAGGGAGCTAGCCCTGCTAATATTGATTTCCCACCGTATCAAGTCGATGGCCTTTGTTGGTGGGGACACGTGCCCTCCTATGATTTTCCGCCACATCTGGGTGGTGGGCATTGTTGATCGCCACTATGCCAGGATGGCGGGTGTCTGAAGCAACTACCAGGAGCTGGTCCTGCAGGTGCCGGGTAGCCACCATGTCAAGCCGGTGGGATTCATGACCCTGGGCAGGGATAAGTGCCTACCTAGTAAGTGTCGGATTGCGTGAGCGACGGGCTTGATGGACCTTGGCAGGGATGCGCTTAGGCTCATGTGATGTCGCCATGTCTGGATGGTGGGCTTGGGAGGAGTGAACATGTGTAGGTGCCTGTTCGTGGTACATCTCTATGACTGGGCAGCGGAGCTCCTCCTTAGGGACCAGGGTGATAACTGGCCCCCGATTGTACGTCTACTGCCCTTGTCGGGCGGTCTGATGGGCCGGAGCTCCGGGAGCGTGGGCCTGAATCATCGAGGAAACATCCTCCTCGACACGAAGATGTTGAGTCACAGCGTGACCATGATGACGTCTACCAGCGGTGGCCTTGAGCGGAACCCCCATTCGGTGGGGATGAAGTCATCAACGTTGACCTCATCCACATCCTTAAGATAAGGGAGGTATGCATTGTCCTGTTCTAGGGATAGACTCCCGAAACGGTTGGAGACAGCGACAGGGGCTGTCTAGATCTTCCTTTGCAGTTGTTGTTGGGCAGGCGACGGGAGAACCTTGACAGATTAGAGGGCATGCATGGACGTCTCCACCATTGGGAGAGTACCATTCACGTGGTACTCTCAGATCAACGCTTCTGAGACCAAGCGTTGAAGCCACTGGGTGGGTGACGGGGTCCTCCGTTGTTGAGGAAGTACTGTCCTTGTGTTGATGGAAGCATGAACTTGTGAGTTCCTTTCCGATGCCATTGGATCGAAGGGAGTTATGAAAGTAGTGCCTGGGAATCATTTTAACAATACAGAAGCAAACCCGTAAAAGCAGCATCTCCGAATCCCATGCATAATTAATGACCTTGCTTGGCCCTCCTTTAGAGCATCAGGGGGAACTGGGTGAGATTATGTTGAATCTATCATGTTTGGTTAAATATTCACTTCGGGTTCAACATTTTGTGTTTCATTCCATGTTTTCGGCCACGAAACGCCCAACGGCTTCGTATCTAATGATTGATGGACCTGGTTTCAAGGGCATGCATTCGCCGGATGGTCTGACCAACGACTCTTAAGAACTGACATTGGTCGAGAGGATGGGAATTTGGGCTCATCGCACCCTTTGGGGGGGGGTTATTGCCTGTTTTGGGACACTCTTATTGATTTAAGACGTATACATATGTTTGCAAATCTTTGGTTTATACACAAACATAGTATCCACGGATTCATCCCTAGTGGGAAACGGTCAACTGGACGTAGGGGTTCATAATCATTTATGCCCGAGATTTACCATTCCCCGTTGGATTAATGACACCGAAGGGCTAGAACTCACTTGAGGAGGCACTAGGAGCGGCGCGGTGAACCGATGTGGGGACGATCGGATCGACCATTTGTTGGGCTTGAACCTCATGGAGGCTTCCTACGTACCCTGCCTAGGAGGCCGGAATCAAAGTCCATGTAGTTCTCTTAGGTTTTGGAGATCCAATGTGAATAGAGACCAAGTGTTCCGATGGGTGGTGGGCTTAAAACTCATGGAGGCTTCCTACATACCATGTCTAGGAGGCAGGGATCAAAGTCCACGTAGTTCTCTTTGTCTTGGGTCTTACGCTCTGAGGCATCCCAAAATGATGGATTGGGGAATACATTCTGAGGAGGCCCGAAATTATGGATCACAGCTTGCACTTTGAGGATTCCCATGGGAGGATTTCATGGTCGATGCTTAATCTAATCCCACGAGAGTCATGCTCGGTCTAGGAAACAAGAGGCAGCAGGGACTAGAGGATCACGTCGAGAAAGGTGCGTCCATGAGAAGCGGAGTGGGGCTTACGCATGAAGGCGGCCCAGGGCGATGAATTTGGTCTTACACTCTGAGGAGGCCCATAAGTTCGGGGCTTACTCCGAGATGGATGCCCGGGGTGACAGAGCCCAGCGGGAGAGGGAAAGGGGGTGCTCTTGTTCCTGTCTCCTCTCTTTCTGTGCACGAGGGCTTCCTTCTGATGGGTATTTTACCATATTCGAGGAACCCACAACAAGTAGAGTTGGGGGAAGGAATTCTCAAGCTGAGACACCACATTACCATGGGAATGTGAACCCAGGAATTCTTCGGGAATCTGCTCAATGGTCGGGGAAACCCCTTTTCCCAGGTTTACCGTAGATATGTGAACTCAAAACATCCCACTGATGCGCCTGAATGTTATACCATGCGGATCTGGTGGCTTTGGCGTAGGCCTCGACTTGGGGCCGATGAATAGGCCAACGAGGGAGTCACAGAGGGCCTGGCTGGATCGAAAGGATTTTACCTGGCTCTGTAAATGAGAACATCGAAGTATTTGGAGAGCCACCGAGAGGTATGGGTGGAGGTGCCCTTCACGTGGGGAAGTGCCAGACAGCTGGAGAAGTCGTCCGTGAACCAGGGTGGTCCACAGACTGATTGGCGTCCCGCGAAGCAGGATGGTTTGCAGCTTCAGGTTTAATCCGTGAACCAGGGTGGTTTGCGGCTTCAGGTTCAATCCGCAAACCAAGGTGGTTCGCGGCGTCGGGTTCAATCCGCGAACCAGGGTGGTTCGCGGATGATTCCAGGTGGGCAGAAACAGCCAAGGGCGGCACCGATCGGAGGCTCATCGGTCGGGGCTTAGCCCGCAGGGGAGGGTGTTCCGCGGTACCATGGATAGGAAAAAAGACATAAACTCCCTGGTCCACGAGGAAGTCATCCGCAGAGGGGGGTATGGTTCGCGGTTATCTATTTTGTTGTTTTAGGTTCGCAATTCACCAAATTATTATGCGTTTTAGAATTCCTTCTTAATTCATATACATGTTGTTGTTCACGGATGGGAATTTTTTTCTTTGCGAAATCCGAAGCCTTCCTCCAACCAATCTCTTATTCCTTCAAATATGATTCCAGTTCTCCGATATTTTCTTCCTTCCCCTTGGTCTCCTTTTATAGAGTGGGGAAAGGAATGTATTTGTGGCCACGCAACACCTTTTTCAGAGGCACATAACCAAATACCCGGTTCATAGCTGACTTGGTCAATCTGGGATTCGTGGTGGGTATTGATCGCTCCCCACCTCCGTGAGGCGAACTCAAGGGGTGCTTCGTGGATGCGGAGGGTTCCGCCTCCATTCCGCAAATGACAGTGGGTGTGGCATGAACTGTTGGACGCGGTCCACGGTTGGGGCATTTTGTGATGGTGAACCAGACTGGAACCCATCCTGCCTTTCGACCACAGAGGCTCTCCGCCTCCATTTTGCGAATGACAACGGTTCATGGAGGGGATGCCTCGTGGTGCCCAGCCACGTTGTGCTTCCATGGACCGGTTCACGGACCGGTCCTTTGTGTCTCCTCTTTGATTATTTTCCCTAATTACTTGGGGGAATATGGGTAAAATTTCCTTTCTGTATTTTTCAGGACCCTACAGGGTTTTAAAATAAAAATCCTCTAATTTAAATGATTATACATTCCTAAATATTAGACATGTTGTCTACCTATGTTTTCTCAAAGAAAAGATCTCTATTTTTCTAGATTGAGATTATCACTTCTACTGGATGGTACATTAATATGTATACGAGAGATAGGTTATTAGAAGAAATTGAACATGTATTTTTTATGAACATTTAATGAACCTACCAGATAAAAAATTATATAAATTCTACTAAGTGGATATTTTTATCATTATAATGAATAGAAACTTCATATACTTTTGGGGTATAAATCATAATGAATATTAGAATTATATGTTCTGAAGAAATTACTAAGTAAAGAATGTATGTCTTAGTCCTTTGAATCTATCTCTGAGAAATTAAGAATATGACATTTTGGAGTTAGACTATATATAAGTGTGGTATTTAAGATAGAAGAAACATTTTTAAACCAATAAATATATATTTTGGGTGTTGTGTTTTATAGTATCCTATTATGAGAGAGTGCTTCATTATAATTTTAAACCATTTATATAAGAATTATATTTGTGAGGATAACCTTCTAAATTTATTAATATTTTTTTTGTCTGATATTGTTAGACTGAGGGATTTTAGGGTAGATGGATAGAGGTTATTAAAACAAGTATAATCAATGGTTTAGATATAGTTGTGTTTGATCATTTCAATCAATGGATTGTTTATATAGTCAATATAGACTTTATATTATGTTTAATACCTCGTATACTATAAATATAGTTAAATATATAATAAAAACAAAACAATAACATAATGATATATTATTATAATGATTTTGAGATATTTATTAAGTACAATTAATTTTTTATATATAAAAATATATACTTTCCATTGGGCAAGATTAATAAAATATTATAGTGTTTATAATAAAATTATCCTTACTACAATTGTAATGTTTCATGAATGAAAATTCATTCGATAACACCCCTCAATATGTGGGTAAAAAATTTATATTTTATATTTATAATCTAATATTCGCCCCGATAGATAATTTTATTCTCTTTTGGTCCTACATATTATTTATTGAGATTGATCTCAATAAACTTCTAGGAAAAAATTCATTTTTTTATATTTAATCTTCTTGGTCTAGAACATTGACACATTTTTATTCTCTTGTTTCTAATATATATGAGTTTTGATTCATGTACCATAATATTTTTCTTTTACACTATAGACCTATAAAATTATATCTCCTCAATTTTTTTCCATTGTAAATCACTGATTCTTATAACACCACCAATTATTTCATCCCCACCATCACTTTTCTCCTCATAATATACTATATCAATGATATCTATAAGTTAATATTCACTAATATCAGTGAAATACTCAATATCCACACACAATGGATTCATGTATGATGTTATATGCATGTGAAATAAGGATTTTATTATAAAAAAATTCATATGTAGTGATTTTAATTACATTATAATATCAATTATATTCCATTATTGGTGGATCAACTTATTAATCATCAAAGAATATTATAGAAACCATGAATTACGATACAAAACTTTTCTGCATTGAAATAAATTGAGTGCAAGATTCACTTTCAATTATCTATTTCTCATTTTTTATATTTGAGGAAGGGAGTGACATTAAATCATAAAATACATTATCCTAAGTGTTATCCTCGATATTTATAATCTTATTACCTTCAAATAATGTTCTATATATCAGATAGTATTCCTATGATCACCTTTTTTATTTATCGTATCATTGGAAAGTAATATACTATTTAAATTATTGAATGAGATAGTCATTGGGAATATTCCATCAATAAATAAAATTCTCAATTTCTTGTAAAGGGGATATCATTTAAATATATATTTTATTATACTTCAATCATCAAGGATTTACCCATGTCTATGATTTTTTGCATAATCACATTAATCCAACTGAATAACCTGTTGATGGATTCATTTTAGTGTATCATCAAGACACTTTAAATGTTACAAAAAATAAGAATTTACCCCCCCCTCACTTTTTAGTCACCACTATTGATATTAATCATCATTTACCATAAATATTTTGACTATTCACATTACTTCACCTTTGTAAATAATTAATTTGGATAACCTCTCCTAGTTTTTTTATTACATTAGCATAAACATCTAATTCCTTGATATCCCATTCCATGAACACTCCATTTTTTATTTTTATGGAAATTAAACCAATGAAATACATGAACATATTGAAAAATGGTGATCAAAAATATTTTCCTATTCAATTATTATAAAATTTGAAATTATTTCAATCGATGAACACAATTCCCTTCAGATTAAAATTTGTTTCCTTGTCTTCTAATGATAGAAAAACACATTGTAAATAAATTAAATATATTAATATCACCATCAATTTTGAATCCTTAAATACGATTCCACTTTTTCCCCATAAAATATTAATACCTAATGGGTTGAATTTAAGGTATTTTAATTTTATTAAAAAATATTTATCATATTTTCTGATTAGTTAGAACACCAATATCTACCCTAATAAATATGAAGTTATCAAATTAAATTTTTTTTTTACATGGTTCAACACCAAAATTCAATATCAAATGAACATATAATTTCAATATTATAGTGTACCAAAATCTAATAAGAATAATGTTTATCTAATGTTAAGAGTTGTCTCCACATTTTTCTAGATTTCAAACCACTCAAAAAAATATCACCAATCTCTCACATAAAAAATTTAATCTCCCATTAATAATATAATTTTGATATAAAAATAAAAATATAAAACATACCACACCATGGGAGTAGCAATGAAATCCATAATCAAAAATATTAACGATTTTTTCCCTTTTTCTAATTTTTTTTTCTACAATGTAAATTATTATATAAATGACTCCAATTCTTCTTAGAAACTAAATCTAGAAATCTATATCTTATCTTAATTAAAATCTTTTCTTTCCTCTACAGTCATAGAAATTATTGTATTTTTGAAATAAAAAGAATAATTTTGATATAATCGTTCAATTACTCTATGTCTTCTAAATCCTTCATGATTAAGAATCATGTGATTCCCCTTTTTTGAATAAAGAAATAAACTATAAAATATCAAATAAAAAATCATTTTATAATTCCACAGAATCTATGTCTGAAGGATTTAAAATTATTAATGAGAATTTCCCATTAAATCATTATGGGAAAACCAAAATGGTATTGGCGTAATTCCTTTAAAGTTTATAACATTTAAACTAATGAATTATTTCATATATTCCCTTCAAGATCTATATTGTATCGAAATACAAAATATATATGTATATATTGATTAATTTATGACATAATTACTATCATCATAGAATAATCATTTATTAATGACCTTAATTTCTAGAAATAATCATAAATTAAAATAAAAAGGCATTGACCCATTACATATGAAACTTTTTTATTAACAATGCATAGGTTGAATTGTGGTCTGAGTATCTCCTCACTATAAATTTTTATAAATAAAATATTTATAACATCAACTAATATTTGTCAAATACATTACTGTTTATGTGATATTTATTTTATCTTACACAATTATTCCTTCTTTGAAAAAATGGTCTTCATAAAATAATCAGGGAACAACCAACAAATAAAAATAGAAATTCGTTTATAAAATATATTATGGTGCAATGATAGGGCATTATAGTGTGATTTTTGATACTATAATTATAATTTCAATAAATTCCTCCAAACAACATGAATCTAAAAAACATAAATTTTCAAATATTTTTTAATTGCTCCAAATTATTCCATATTACCTTTTTAACGAAAATTTAAACATAAATATTTAAACATGGATTTCTGATAAAAATGAAATATAATTATTCTTTTTTAGATAATGATACCAAAATAACATCGATTTGGTTTTTTGAAGATCGTTCTTATGTTCCATCCCATTTATCTTAATCCACAAAAATTTTATATTGATCCTAGTGCATAAATGATGGTTAATGGATGAAAATTACATTTTATATGAAAAAGAATTGGGATTCATGTAGATCCAGATGTCCAATTATTTTAGAGATAAATTAAATTTCTTTTCTTGATAATGAAAACACATACATAGTTTTTATCCACGGTCTTGTTAAACATATGTTTTCATTTTTCATCAAAAACTATAGAACACAACAATTTTCATATGATTAATTAATTATTTTTTAAATTTCAATTGAAAAAAAACATCATTTATACATATATAAAATATACCCAATGGTATACTCTATATTTTGAGATAATAACCTATCATATAATTTTTATAGAGAAATTTTCTAGCTAAATATTACCATTTTCCATCTAATGTGGAATTTCTAAATTTACAGTGGGAGTTTACCGACATAACAGCATGATAATTTAATAAAATGTGATCCTTTTTAGTGAAACACTTGGAAAAGTGATCATAATTAATTTTAAACCTTTAATAAAAAACTCAAGATATTCAAACCCATGGTCAGGATATAATGATTGAAATTCCAGGTTCCCAATTTAAAAGTTTTTTTTTTGTTATTAATACACACCACATGCTTAAAAATATGAAAAGGTAATAGCTGTTCGTCCAAATAAAGTAAATTGATCATCATCAATTTTTTATTTTGAAATTATATGTTATGATTTTTTGTGTGTATAGAACATGAAAAATAGAAAAAAATCCAGGTATTATCTAAGTTAAACACCTTAACCAAACTCCGAAAACCAAACAAAAAATCACTGATTTCTTGATTATAATGGAAAATTTTCTCAAATTAATTTTTTTCCTTTAGAAAACCAAAATCCATTATGAGATTTTGTGTTTGGATAATGACAAAAACAATTATTTTCTATTTTTAAGGTATTATTTATGAATGAAACACACATACCATGATGAAAAAAATGAAAATATACACTATTTTTAGAAAAATAGTATGGAGATTACCCTAGATTCTTTTGGTACATTAAAATGTTATCAATAAAAAGTTTTAATATATGGAAAGCCTCTTGTTACTTAATTATTAGTTCAAAATATGTTTCTCTTATTTTAGTGGATATATTGCATCATATGAATAAAATAATGATTTTATTTAGATTGACACAAAAAATAAGAAAACTGTTTAATATTATTGTCTTCCCAATATTAATGTGTGACATATCATTCCAATGAATTTTTTATTCAAAATTATTGAATGTAAATTTATTTCATAAGAATTTTAATCTATGTTATAAAAAAGTCATACATTCTCAAATACATTCAAATTACATCCTTTTAATTTGAAAATCATAAAAAATGGTATTTGATTCATTTGAGATGTATATACAATATTCATGCATTATTTTTACATGTAATGTCTTTTAAATGTCTAGAAGTGTATTATTTTAATTCTAAATGTGTTACTAATGTAATAAATGTGTGTTAGATCCTCAAAACCATAGTCGAATTACCATGAAAATGTAGAGAAAAATATTAACTTTTTGTTAACCTAAATTAATTATCTTCTTAATATTATGATTCTTAGTGTGGTTAGAAATATCCAAATTTTATTTTTATATTTCATGAGTTTTATCCATGTGGAAAAAGATCGTGACACACTCTTAAATAAAAAATAATCATTGATTAAATCAAATATCTCGAAAAATGATATACTTATATTTTTAACAATTAGGAATGAACATCATGTAATTTTGAGACATTATGTTGTTTTATTTTTCAAAATTAAATTTCTCTCTTTTAATCAGTATATAAATTAAAATCATTCATCACATCCTTCAAAATATACGAAAAATCTACGTTTTTAGGAAATTATTTGAAAACAAATATTATTTTATTATCTTACAGTATTGTTTTTTATTTATGATAATTTTGTATTATGATATTATATAGAAATTAAATTGAAATTTCAATTAAACTATATATATTTTATAAATAATATATATTGATTATTCATGGTTATATTTTTTAATTTTTATCAATTTCAAATGATTAAATTTATATGTTACAAGTCAAAGGATGGTTTTTAATTTTTGAACATATAATTCATCACATGATGTAGTATTGTTTTAATAATATGTTTTATATGTTTGTAGTTATTATAAATATAATAAAAATCTTTAATTTAAAAAAATATAATACAATGACATTTAATTATTTTTTAATGATTGTTTCTCATTATATTTTATTTACTTTTTAATTTTTTTACTAAATAGGAATTTCATTGTTGTTATGATAGTCCATACTAGAATTGTTCAGTGATAACAACCATAGAGAAAAGACAAACCATTCTCATTGAGATGTTATAAATGAGAATGTATCTGATTTTATAGTGAATTTTTATTATTAAAAATATCCATTTCTATAACAATGAGTGGGTTTCCTATTAGAGTGTGAAATTTATCAATGTTAATGTTTAAAACCTATAATATTTTAAGATCAATAGTGTTTCATTCATCATAATATTTGAAACATTACAATAAAAACATTATTTAGGGAATTCAATACATAAATTATAAAATTTCATATTATTTCAATTAAAAATATAATTCATTACGTTGAAATTTTCCAAAAAATAAATTTATGATAATTACATACTGCAATATACATTTTCATGTATTTATATATATATTACCAAAAATAGATAATCTATTAATTTAACGACCCTAACTTTTATTAATGGTAATTCTCTTGATCTAATTAAATGTTTTATTATGTAAAATGGTAATATAAAATATATTCACTTCCTTGGTTTTATATTTTTTGATTTTAAAATACCGTTGATAATTGTTATTGTCACTAATATAGTCATTGAATAGTGATAACAAGGATATTTTAAATGTAGGTCTTTAACAATTCAATTTACTCAAACAAAGGAAGTGATGATGTCATCCAGTAGAATTGATCTATACGAAGCCCATTTTTTAGTGCTCGGAAAGGAGGCAGAATTAGTGGTCTTCTCTCTTGACAAAGACCAAGACGTGTATCAACACGTTAAGCTTGAATAGAACCACCTATAGGAGAATTGGATGTTAATAAAGACTACCACCAGAGCGTTGTTATCTTAGAGACCCCAATAGTATGTCACCATCGCTCACCTTACCCTTAGGTTATACATGGGTGTTATAAGGGGTTTTGTAACAAGACCCAACAATATGATTATGTGCATTAGTTTTTTTAGAAAGAATATACCTTTATTTTATTATTTTTAATTTATAAATGGGTTTTAAATAACAAATAGTATTTTTTGTTAATATACACATTCAATTGTGAAATATATTTTTATGAATTAATGGATTATTGAATAAAAAAATATTTTAATAAATATTATTACTAAATTAAATTTTATTTAATTTAAATTATCGTAAAATTATTATGAATAGAATTGTAATTTTTATTAAGGTTTGAACACTATTTTTTTCCAAACCCATGAATTTTCAATAAATATCGTTTTTTCTTTTATAATTAAAAAATAACATATTTAGAAAATTATTTTGATCAAATTAATATTATTTTTAGAATCATGATTCTTAAAATTTTCCAAAAGTGAATTTTTCACAATTTTCTGATATAGTTGAATTTTTGGAAAAAGATATATACTATTTAAATTTATAATGTGTTTTATGACATCATAATGACCTAATAGTGATGTAATAAAATACTATAGAAGGTATGTTCAGAAAATATATTTTTTCCTCTAAAAAACTCGATTTATTATTTTTTTGATTAAATTTTTGAAGCCTTAGGGGAACATCTAATATTTATAAAATATTTTTACATTATAAAATGATTTCATTATGATTGTGACTCACCTACATATAAGAAAGCCTAATATTTTAATAAGTTTAGATATTGGCCTTATAAAATATTTTTATCCACTCCTCTTTTCTAAAACAATGGGAAAAACCAGGGGTTGGTTTTTGGTTTTAAATATTTAATTATATATATTCATAAACCTATGTTTGCAGAATATTAAAGAATCCCCATATCTTTTCCAATATAAACCCACCCAATATCTCACGTATATTCACTAAAAACCCGTGGAGAACATCCCTACTCTTTACTCTTCTCAATAGAATCCTCCTAATGTTCCCCAATCTCCCAACAATCATTTCTCAAAGCTCTCCCAAGCCTTTGGGATCACACTTCCCTATAAGGGATTTCTTCCTTTCTCACTTTTTTACAAATTTAATTATGTTTTTATACCCTTTTATTTTAAATTAAAAATATTGCGGCAGGATATCTCACCTCCCCCACGCTTCCATATTTATTTTTTGATGATGAGAGACCTCTTTCTCTCTCATCAATGCCTCCCATGTACACCTGTTACCATGCCGAAATTACATAAGTAATTTCTCTCTCATCATTTATATTCAAGAAATTATATTATATTATTCATCTAAATTACCTTAAATATGTTGGGATATTATGTTCCATGACCCCATCACTGTACATTTAATTTATAAATGACGAGATACAACTTTATCTCTCATCAACCAATTTTATGACTTCTATTGGAGGACACTATGTTGTCAAAGTTAAACCAAAATTTCCATTCCAAATATCATCATGTATGTGAATACCATACCCATTTATCTATCAAGTATATTCACCTTTATTCACATTTATTTATTTATTTAGTACGTACATTTATGTATTCCATATATTTTATTTGTGGAAAAAATTATGATGTTTAATTAATTCATGTTGTATGATCTATGTGGTACACTTATACATGAAATGATATTATTAAGAATGGTGTTCCCTAATAGCACTATAATGAATTGGGTAAGATTAATATCATGATATGTCAAGTAAAATTAGATTTTACTCATGATAATTCATGTTCAATTAGGGTTTACTCATGCTCCATGTGCAATGATACTTGGATCATGCTAATATCATGTTAAATGGTGTTTCCACATTTCCTTGATGTGATAATAATTTTATACCATGTCTTTAGGTTCATGATTCTATTTTTCTCAATTGATATGAATATTTTATATCATGTAATGTAATATTTATGATATACCTTGGTTACTCCCTTACTAGGATTTTTAGATCACCCTTTTTTAATGGATGTCATCAGGTAATCTAATGCAATACTAAGTGCAATAGAATATTGTGGTAATGTAAAAGAACATTTCAATAAAGATGTTGTGTTTTTTTATAAGTTGTTATGTAATGTTATTAATTTCTTATGATACTAGGCCTATGAATCCTCATAGCTGAATTAAGTTCTTGTTTATGTAATAAATAATGTTTATATGTATAATGATGAGCTGCGTTATTATATTTTCTATGAGAGGATATGTTTAGTTATATTTGGGATTAGGATTAGAAATCCCTGGTGAAAGACTTAGGGATAAGACTAAGAATAAAAAAATCCCTAATATTGGTGAGTATAGTGTAATTGGTTTAGTAATAAAATGCATCCTTGTTTGGATACGAAAAAGTAGTTGCTGCCGTGGCACAAATGTATCTAGGGGTAAAACCTAAAAACACCATTGTGATCTAGACTCAAATGGGAACCCATGCACGACAATAGGCCTTGCTGAATTCTTGGATACACCATATCAAGGGATATCCTTTGGTAAATTAATAAGCGTATTTTGAACCATTATACAGGGAATAATAAATTCCCCTTAGAATATATGTTGGGAAGTAGATCATGGTTATCATAGATTAAAGCCTATAAATTCATAAGTTAAGGAAATAAATGTAATTTATAATTTATCCCTTTTTCAGTGGATTAAACTTTTTGTGTTACCCTTAACATTAATTTCATTCCAACCAAGGGATGTTAATATGAGGGCTCCAGCTAATAGAAGTTGTGAAGATCAATATGACGACGGTTCTAATGAAATTCCCAATCAGATGGGAGCATGGATCAAAAACATTGTCATGATACTCTCTTAGTTAACTAATATTTTGAATAGAAACATGGATCAAGAGAAACGTCCAACCCCCTCCCCCCCCCCCAAAGACCTAACAAGCTAAAATCAAGGCCTTCATGAGACAAAGTCCTCATTATTTTAATGGATAATCTTTTCCCTCAATTGACGGACAATGGATCTGCTCCATTGATAAGATATTTTCCATACATCAATGTTCCTTACAAGATAATGTTATTCTGGTTGATTATTGTATGGAGGGTGAATTTGATCAATGGTGGGAACTTATAAAAAATAAGTATCTTGGGGAAGAGATCATGGTGTTGTAATGGAAGGATTTCTAGAAAATATTTTTTGATAAATATTTTCCATGCACCCTCTAACTTAAGATGGAATGGGACTTCCATTCCCTCCAGGAAAAAATAGAAACTCCATCATAGAATATGAGACAAACATCACAAGGATTGCACGCTAGGCCTCCGGCTTTGTCATTACCCCCGAATTCAAGGTTGAACGCTGCATTGTTGGGCTAAAACCTAGCCTACAGAAATCCCTAGGGATCCATGACTTTTATAGATATGAATAAACTTTCCAATGTGCCATCAAAGTAGAAATATATATCAAAGAATATCATGGTCTTTATAGGGATAAGAATCAGAAAGTGCACTTCAATTCTAGTAGTCTAATGGATAAATCCAATAGTGCTACAAAATTATATCACACCACTTTACAAAGGTAAATAAATAATAACGACATCAATTGCATGAAGGGGGCGAGGAAATGCATTAGGTGTGGAAGAGAGGGGAACCTGGCCATTAACCACCAATAATAAAACCCTGCTACTATGACAGCGGAGAGAATCACTCTGTTTGACCTTAAATTCATTGTTCATTGCTTAAACTACAAATAACACGGGCACCGTGCCAACCAGTTCCCTATGCCAAGGGTTTTCAGAGGCAACCGAAAAACTCCAAGGTATAAAAGGTGACCTTCTTCCATCACTACCGCCAAAGTGAACCCTAAAAATAATGTCGTGATAGGTACAGTTGTTATTCATTCATGAATATAAAATGTAATCATTGATTCTAGTTATACGCATTCTTTTATATCTCTAAATTTAGTAGAACAATACCAACACCCCCACAAATCATGGAAGTAAAGATTCCAGTGAGAATGGTAAATGGGTAAATTATCGCATCCTATGAATATAACTCTTCCCCTATTATAATTTGTGTATTTAACGTCCTAATGAACCTCTTGATACTCTTTTTAGTGGAATTTTATGTAATACATTCCATGGATTGGATTTACCTATATAGAGCCAATATAAATTGTTTTGGGTGGTAAAACACTCACTATATGGTGAATTGATCCCCGATTCAGTAAAATTGCAAGGAGGAGGATGAATATTCTTTAGCATAATCATCTCAAGCATGGAAATTAATTCTCTATGATCATGTGTATCATGCACATATGATTTGGTCTAAGGATGCCACCATCCTTGAAGTCATGCCTATATTGTAGAAATTCAGTAATGTGTTTCCAGATGAATTTATTGGTCTTACACCTAGAAGGGATGTTGAATTCTCAATAGATCAAATTTCAGGGGAATTTCCAATATACAATAATCCATATGGAATTACTGTTGTAGAGTATGAGGAGATAAAAAGAAACTACATGTAAATCTGGATAAAGGGTTTATATGCCCATGCACTTCACCATGGGATTCACCAGTTCTATTCATTAAGAAGAATGATGGGTCTATGCCTCTTTTCATTGATTATTGTGAGCTAAAAAATCATGATACAGAAAAATTATCCTCTACCACATATTAATGACTTTTTTATCAACTATGTTGAGCACAATACGTATCAAAGGTGGATTTGCGGTCGAGATATTACCATGGAAGGGTGAGGAAGGAGGATATCCCCTAAACTGCTTTTCATACAAGGCATGATCACTATGAAATCATAGTAATGACTTTCTCTTTGACTAATTTTCTTAAAATATTAATGGACATGATTAATATTTTCTTTAGAGATCACCTCATCAAATTTTTAGTAGTCTTTATAAATTATATTCACATATACTCCAAAACCAAAGAGATGCATGAGAAGAAACTAAGAACAATAATAGAGACCTTGCAAAAGGATATTATCTATAAAAAGTAATGATTGTGTGTGTTCTTGTTGAAGGAAATATCGTTCTTATGTCATATAATAAAAAATAATGGGATATATATGGATCCCTCCAAGACTGCTGTAATTGAGGTATAGCCAAGCCAACATCAGTGAAAAATATACATTACTTCCTGGGGTTAGCTGGATATTATCACTCGTTTGTGATAAATTTCCCACATTTTTCAAACCCTCTTACCAATCTAGATCAGAAGGGTGTCATGTTTTCTTGCAGTTATTAATGCACAGATAGCTTCAAAGATTTGAAAATTAGGCTTATCAATGCACATGTTCTCACACTACGAAAAAGTGGAGAACTTATCATGGTATTCAGTGATACTTAAAATAATAGATTGGGCTATGTGTTGATGCAAAATGAAAAAGTCATTTCCTACAATTCAAGGTAATTTAATGTTCATGAGAAAAACTATCCAACACATGATCTGGAGTTAGATGTAGTATTCTTCACATTAAAATTTTGTCAACATTACCTATTTGAGGAGAATTGTGAAATATATACTGATCAAAAAATCCTAAAGTAGATATTTACATAGAAAATGTGTAATATGAACCAAAGAAAATGGTAAGAGATGATCAAAGTCTATGACTGCTCAATCGATTACCACCCAAAGAAATAGAACGATGTGGCAGATGCTCTGAGTAGAAAGGACTCAGCGATTCTATCATTGATGAGAATTGAAAAGGATCCAATATTCATAGATTTGATGATGATGGATATGGGAATAAAAAAAAGGGACAACATCAATCCTTTCACAAATTATTTCTGAACCATATCTTTTGGAAAGGGTAAAATATTCTTAAAAGGATTATGTGAGAATTCATAAGAAAGTGGAATCTATCAGAAAAGTAAAATCCTCATAATTCAATGTGAATAAAGATGAAATTGAGATATTTGGGACTAGAATACATGTTAAAATAATTCCGGGGTTAAGGAAAGAAAATTTTTATGATGCACATATTTCATATTTCATCGTTCTCCTTCGAAACACCAAGCTTTATCAAGATCTCTGAGACAATTATTTGTGGGATATCATGAAGAAAGAGACCACTGAGTATACATCAATGTTCCTAGTATGTTAGCATGTAAAGGATATGAGGAAGAAGTATAATGGGATGATACAACCATTTCCCATAACAACATGGAAATGGTAGAAAATCACCATGTACTTTTTCAAAAGACATCCGAATACATCCAACAGAAACAATGATATCTGGGTTGTCGTGGGTTGTCTTACAAATTCTGCACACTTCATTGAAATTCAAGAGGTTTTATAATTGGATAAACTTGAACGGATATACATCAGAGAAGTGGTATGGCTGTATGGAGTACCAATATCTTTTGTATCCTATCATGATACAAGATACACCTCTATGTTATGGAAGAGTCTCCAACACACGTTGAATACTTAGATAAACTTCACTACAGCTTAACATCTTCAAAATAATGGCCTATATGATCGAACTATCCGAACACTTGTGGACATGTTGAGAGAATTCTCAATGGACAACAAAGAAGGATGGTATCAACATCTTCACATGGTTGAGTTCTCTTAAAACTATTGTTTCAACTCATGAAACAAAATCTCTCTTTATGAATCTATTTATTGGAAGTGGTGAAAAACAATGGTCTGTTTGGATGATGTTGGATATTGAAAATTCATAGGTCCTAAAATGGTTGATGGAATGGTGGAGAAAGTTAGGACCATCCATCGTCACATTAGCACTAATCAGAATCAATAAATGAGTTATGTTGATAATTGTCGATGAGACCTAGAGTTTGATATTGGAGACATGGTATTCCTCTTCCTATCACCATGGAAGAGAGTTATGAGATTTTGGAATAAGGGAATTCTTCATCCAAGGTACATCGACTATTTTTGGATCCTTGATCACAATGGATCATTGGTCTATCGACTAGCACTCCCATCGAACCTATCTCAAGTACATGATATATTCCATGTATCACTTTCGAAGAAATACATACCTTACCCATTGCATGTACTCAGTAAAGAGGTGGTACCATTGGAGAATAACCACTCGTATAAATAGAAGCTGATGAAGATCTTAGATCATAGGGAAAAATTTATTCAAAATAAGAGAATTCCCCACCCCAAGGTGTAGTGGTGAAACCACATGTTTGAAGAAGCAACATGGGAACCAAGGAAAGAGATGAGGTGGATTTAACCACATCTGTTTTAGTATTTGAAAAGGAAATTTTGAGGGAAAAATTTCTTAAAGGGGGAATATTGTATTAACTCAAACATTTATTAATGAAAATATCTCTTAATCTATTTATATTTCTTATTATATAAAAAGGACAAATAAAACATATTCACTTCCTTGGTTTTATTTATTGGGATTTTAAAATATAGTTATGAGTTGTTACCATTGCTAATATTGAAATTGAATAGAAATCACATGATTTGTTTATATGTAAGGCTTTAACAAATCCATTTTACTCACACAAAGGAAGTCATGGCCTTATCAAGTAGAATTTCTCCTTACGAAGCCCATTTTTTAGAGCACAGAAAGGACGTACCGTCACTAGGTTTTGCTCTTGACCAAGACCTAGCTGATCTTCAACACGTTAAGATTAAATTGAACTGACTATGAGATAAGTGGAAGCTAATAAATTTTACTACCCGAGTGATGCTATCTGAGCCGCCCCAAGAGTCTGCCACCACCACACACCTTACCCTTATGTCTTATGTGGGACTTATAAGGGGTTATGTAAAAATACCCTAGTACTATGATTATTTTCATTTTTTTGTTTAAATAATATACATTAATTTTATTATTATTACATTGTAAATGGTTTTAAATGCAGAAATAATATTTAAAGTTATAATAAAATTTCAATTGAGAAATCTATTGTGGTGAATTAATTGATTTTTAAATTAAATGATATATGAAGAAATATTATTACTAAATTTCTTTTAATTAAATAGAAATTATGTTATAATTTTTATGAATACAATTATTATTTTTATTATGGTTTGAAAAAAGGTTTTATCAAAACCCATGAGAATTCAATAAATGTTTGTTTTTTATTATACAAGTAAAAATTAAAATATTTTAAAAATTATTTAGGTAAAATAATAATTTTTTTGGAATCAGGACATCAAAATTATCCAATGATGAATTTTTCATAATTTTCTATGATAATCAATAAATTTGGGTAAAAATTAAACTCTATATATATATAATGTGTTTTATGACATTATAATGACTAAAAAATGACATAATAAAATAATATAAAAATTATGTTCTCACAATATATGTTTTAACTCTAAAATAATGTGATGTTATATTTTTTTGTCTAATTTTATGATTCCTTAGTAGAACATGCAAGACATATACAATTTTTTAACAATTTAAAATGGTTTCGTTGAGAGTGTGACTCGCCTCTACATAAGCAAGCCTAATATATAAATATGTTTCGAAATTTTCTGAATAAAATAACTTTTTCCACTCCCCTTTGGAATAAATATGGGGAAAAAGCCATGGGTTGGTTTTTCATTTTAAATATTTAATAAATAGATTCCGAACACTGTGTTTTTAAAATGTTAAAGAATTCCCCTCTGTTTTTCTATATAAGCACACCCAATCTCCTTCTTATAATCACTAAAACCCCTTGGATCACATACCAACTCTACTATACTCTTTCTAAAATCCTCCCAAGGTGCCCCAATCTATCAATAAACCTCTCTCATTCCTCTCCCAAGCCTTTGGTATCACACTTCCATGAAAGGGATTTTTTCCTTTCTCATTTTTGTTAGAATTTCTTTCTTTTGTTTTACTCTTTTATTTTCAATTAAAAATTTTGGGGTATGATTTATAACCTCTCCCATACTTCCTTGTTTATGTTTTAATGATGAAATATCTCTTCCTTTATCATTAATGCATCCCCTGTACTCATATTACTATGCCGAAATTTCGTAAGGAATTTTTCTCTCCTCATTTATATTCATGAAATTATTTTACATTATGAATATAAATTCAACTAAATATGTTGCGATATTATGTTCCATGTACCCATTTACATTTTATGTATAAATGATGATATACCCCTTTTCTTTCTCATCAACCCATTTTAAAATTTCTATTTGATGTCATTATGCGTCGAAAGGTACACAAAAATATCTTTGCCAAAATAATCTTGTTAGTGAATACCATATCCATTTCTCTATCAAAGTTATTCACTATTATTAATAATTAATTTATGACCAAGGAATTAAATTTATGTATTCCACATCTATTATTCATAGATTAAATTATTATTTTTAATAAATACATGTTGTATGATCTATGTGGCACACTTAAACATGAAATGAAATAATTAATAATGGTGTGTCCTAATAGCGCTCCAATGCATTGGGTAAAGATTAGTATCAAAAGAAGTCAAGTGAAATAATATATTAGTCCTGATAATTAATTTTTAATTAGGTTTTACTCATGTTATATGTTCAATGTGCCTTGGGTCATGCTAATATTATGGTAAATGTTATTGGCACAGTTCCATATTTTCATAATCATGTTATATCATGACTTTATGTTCATGTTTCTCTTTTAATCCATTGATATGCCTATTTCCTAACATGTACTATATTCGTCATATTACTCCTTATTTACTCCCTAACTGGGATTTATAACTCACCCTTTTTTATGAATTTCCTCAGATTATCCCATGCAATGCTAAGTACTATGGATTTTTGTGGTCACGTAAACTATGTTTTCAATAAAGATGTTGTGTTTTATTTTCTAAGTTATTATGTAATGTTTTTAA
Source organism: Viscum album (assembly GCA_963277665.1). Taxonomy (NCBI): domain Eukaryota; kingdom Viridiplantae; phylum Streptophyta; class Magnoliopsida; order Santalales; family Viscaceae; genus Viscum; species Viscum album. The sequence goes on from OY728122.1 coordinate 739,112,703, forward strand.
TTCCCAATACACTCACCTCTTGATCCTCAATGTTTTCATATGTGCATTTTCATATAATAAATCCTGTTTATTTTTGTAATAAAGAGTAGGGTTGTTATAAATAAAAAAGTAAACAAGTAATGTGTGGGGTAATAAAAAATAAAAATTATAATGGAATATATTATTGATTAATGGTCAAATTTACATCATGTTTTTTAATAGAAAATAATTGATATTTTAGTTTCCCATTCCAATTTATTTTTTTAATTGTACAAAAAAATACTTTAAATAATTAATTATATTGAAAAATTAAATGTATATTAATATTTATAAAACACTATGAGAATGATAACATTATAAAATGGACAAGAATAATTTATTAAATTAAAATATGGTTACATATTCATGAAAAGTTTTCTTATAAAAATATTTATAGAAAAAATAGTAAATATCATTAGGTACATCATTTTGCCAAACAATATTCCATGAAAAGATCGATTTGTTGGAAAATCCCTCTGAAAAATAATTTTATTTCCAATATGAAAGTGTGATGATATAATATAGGGAAAAATTTTCTATTAATTTCATCCATTTTTCATTTAACATCCTTTAAATTTGAGAAATTCCATTTTTGATAGCTTGAAAAAAAATTTAATGGGTCACATTTAATCCACATGTTATTCTATCGTCATTGATTTTAAATTTAAACATACGTGATTATAACATGACTTTTTACCTTAATAGAAGTAATGTGGCCACTTGGAAAATATAAAATTCTCATTACAACACCACTATGATTTTTGAAATTCAACCATATCTAGAAGGTACCGGATTCCCTCTATAACATCTATATTTTTTACATTTAATCCATCACAGGATAAAATATATCCACATTGTATATAATGTTATTGAAGGTGTATGATAATTACCTTTAATTATAAGGTTTATAAGTATGGATGTATAATGACTATAAATACCACAAAATCCATTTTGGAGTCTATTAGATATCATTAAATAATAAATAATTTGAATGAGAACGAATTTAATACATAAAACTATACATTCAGGAATATGATTTTTTAGCCAGTCCATTTCACTTTTAGGACAACCTAACAAGCAACCATAAAGTAATTCATAATATTAGGGGAGATAGGAAGCTTGATTCAGATAGTTATGTGTTCTTAAATGATATCTACATGGGGTTCACCCACTTCAAACAGTTCAGAAAAATCCTTCCATAAGGATGAGGTGGAAATAGAACTACAGAATAAGTGATCAATGTAGTCACTGCTTTGATTACATAGGAACCATTTCAAGCACTGGATGAATACAACAGACTAAATAAAACCATCAGTGGTAATTTTAGAATAAATATACTATCATTTAATAGAGAATATGTTTATTGAAATATTGGATCATTTAAAAAATATTTCCCAAGGGGTCTACTTTCCTTGAATTTCCTAATGGTATAATGAGTTACAATAAAGTATTCAATTTGAGGAAGTTTGATTGGAAAAAAACTCATCACCATTAATAATGTTATAAATGATTATAATTTCTCATACCTTAAAAAGAATCATGGCCAGGTAGGATTCCATTATCCCTTTGATTGAAACATTCATGTAAATTATAGTTTCATGAGTGTTTAAGATATGAAAAATTTGTGTACCTAAAATGTTTTCTAACCATAAATTTAGATATTAATTTTTTCCTCCTATGAGAGTTAACTATAATTATAGAACAAAATACTTATGGGATGACCAGATGGAAGAGCCCACATTTTATTATTTCCATCCTTTGATATTATTTAACAATCGTTTTCTAATAAACGGTTTTCTTAACTAATTACCATTAATAACCCTCCATGTTAAATTATTCATAAAATATTAATTGAATTTATATATATTTTCACACTAAGACCCACATAATTAATATTTTAATATCATTTCTTCTATGGAATAGTAGAAAGTCTTCGATGAAGTATGTTTCCACTTCATAAAATAATTAATTTAAATGTTAATACTCTTTGGACCTAATCCATCCATTTCTAAACCATAAATCAAAATAAAAATTTGAAAGAAATAAACTCGTTCAAAAGGATAATCCCTTCAATTATCTAGTGATCATTACCTTTCAAAGACGCTATATGATTTTTTATATATCTCAAAATATGATTAAAATAATTTATAAATGGTTCTCCCCAAAACATTTAGATACCAAGATAATTGAAAGGAATCATGCCTTCTAAAATTCCCAACACATTTATGATATCATATTTTCTAGCTATGAGAATATTTTTTAAAAATTAAACATATGAATTTTTCCAAATAACCTTATTAACTAAGAGATTTTCATAATGATGAATATAATTTTTAATTTCCTTTAAATTTATTTTATCACCATGACTAAAAAGGATAATATCATGATCATACAATAACAGAGTTGCAGAAACCAGACCTCTAGAAGCACTAAAGGATTTTAGTTTTCCAAAAATAGTCATGTATAGAAAAATCATACTTAAATAATCTTCAGAAATAGGGAAAATAATGGATGGGAGATGATCCCCTTTCTTAACACCTCTATAAATCATAAAATATCCTTCTACAGAACCATTGATGGGCACTAAAACATGTAATATACTCAAAAGTGTTCTAAAACATGTAATAAAAACCTCAGTAAATCCAAATTTAGATTAAAGAATATAAATAAAAAGCTAATCAAATGTATTAAAAGATTTATTAAAATATTTCTTCAGGGAAATATTTTATCCTATAGTATATTTCTTGATCATATAAACACATTAAAAAGCAGTAGTGAGAAAATCATGAATAGTTTAACATTTAATGAAACCAAATGTATTATTGGAGAATATACTATGAATGTTATGGCAATATTGGTAGATAATGTTTCCAAATGATCATATATATATAATTTAAATGGGACAATTTCATAAAAACCCAAATCCCATCTGAATTATTCACCATTGAAATAATGAAAGGAAATTGAGCATTGATTCTCTATGTCAAGTGAAAACCCTTAAAATACTGATTAAAACTTTGAAAACATCCTAATATATAATATCCAATTTTTTTGAAATAAATAATTAGTGAACCTATCCAGTCCCTATGAGATACATGACTAAATCCTAATAACATCTTCTTTAATCTCCAAATCATTGGGAGTGCAGAAAGAAATGAGTTATCCACCCAATTAAAAACCATTTTGTTGATATCATCCATTAGATTAGTTATAGTATTTGGAAAATTGAATAGGATTATTTAAAATGATACAACATGATCATCCATATCCTCTCTATTCTAAAAAAACACTCCTCTATCCTTAAGAATATACAATATTGTGTTGATATTTCTAAACTTATGAATAGTATTAAAATATAACATTTTCCTATCACCCTCCTTATTATTCTTCACATTTAATGATTCCTTTTTCAAACTTTACCTATAATTAAGAATCATATTAAGGTTTTTTTATCACAATTTCCTGATCAAGACCCATTAAAAAATCAAATCCATTTTTATTACTCTATAAAATGTAAAGAATGGATTGCAATTGGTCAATATTTTCATTAATACTACTGAAGCGCTATCGAATCTGAATTTTCATCAATCCATTAAGAAAATTAATATTTAAAACACAATCTAGTCCATCATCTTTTTATGTTATATAATTCCATGTGTCCAAATAAAATTTAATCCGGGTGAAAAATATTGGAATTCCATAATATGAAAGCAGAGGGTTGCATAACCAATCTAGTGACATGATCTGACAAAATATGGTGGTAATCTAAGTTATCATTATAAAAAGTTGTGTAATAAATTGAGTTCCTATAAACTAGGGAAACATCATTGGAAAAAATATTGTTAATTTGTTGGAAACTGCATTGTTGAGATGCTTCCTATACTAAGTGTATTTTTCCCCACCATGTATAGAACATTAACATTAGTATTATCAATACATAACTTCTAATCTATAATTTATGACGAGTATAATCCCATTCCAAACAATTAATATTATTTAATAATTTCATTGAAATCTCATAGAAGAACCTTGGATTTATTTATTGAACTACTAAGAATGTACATTATTTGTTACCAATCTCTTGTATCTTTATATCCATTAATGTCATATATGAAATAAAATAATTTTTGGATTCCAATAAAATTGAAAAAAAGTATCAATGTATTATGTGGAGTTGATAATTGAAATAGAATAATTCCTTGAATAATAAATCACAAAAATCCAGTTAATGTCATTATTGGACTAATTTTTTAAATTAGATTGTTACCCAAACTCTATAGAGAAGAATACCACTCAGAAAATATTCTACTGGGTCAAGAATCCCATGAAAATCAGGTATATGAATATTATAAATATCATAAGAGAACTAATTGTTTTTGGTTTGGGATTCCCCTGATAGTTCGAGAGAAGATTATTTGACTAAAAAAATTCATGGAGAAAGTGATCCATTTTTTATTCCATATGAATTTTTATTCCTGGATGATTTCCTGATAGAAACTATTTTCTTCTGAATTTTTCCATAACATTAAGCTATATCTTTTCAATGAGTATCCATATTAGACAATACCAATTCCTCTATATGTTATGAAATTTTCATAGTTTGGAATTTATCACCAACTGAAACATCATCTTTTCTGACTTTAGGTTTTGAGGTTTCTATAAATAATTATTTCTCGAAAATTGTGGGAAATATGTAATGAATTAAGAGTAGATTCAGCTTCCTTCCCTTTATAGGCAATAATATTTTATACTCCAGGAGTTTTAAAATTATTTAAATGGAGGAGTTCTATCTAGGGACTATCACATTATCCTGAATTCCACTTAAGTTTAAATATTCACCATCAAATAATATAAGACTACTTTTTATATCTACATTTTATTCCACAAAATTTATAAAATCAAAATTATCAAAGACCATGATATCATAAGATGTTAAAACTATTTTCTTGTGTTTATGTTGGCCATGAAAAACAAAAAGTACAATATTTAATCCTCCATCGAAAATAAATGATATTTTTTGGAATCATCATTTATTATAACTTTATTTTGATGAGAATATAAATTAGTCATTCCCTTCAGATGATGTGAACCACTTAAATGTTTTTAGAGACATCATAAATAGTATCATTTTAATAATATTCTATAATTGTTGTGATTTCAATTGATATTTCCAATGAAATTGAATCATCCACACGTCCCATTTATTTATTGTTTCTAATAACATCATCATGGGACAAGAAATTGGAGTTTATGCCCATGGTTGGAAAATCCATTTCATATTCCATATCTTCCTCATCATTAAGATCATCCCAACATTTTCAATTTGTATTCGTGAATTGAAAATCATTAAATAGATTCCTAACCCATTCTTTAGGATATTATTTCATGAGGGAACACCCTTATCCATTAGAAAAGACATTACTTTCTGGATTTTACATACATACTTCTAGGAAATGATACCATTGGGTGTATTCACATGATACTAAATCACTCTAAAATTTACATTGAAATATCGAATATTTCTACACTATTCAATAAAAAATGTAGTATATTCATACTCCCCTAAAACTAAAATGGTTCTACAATTGAAAATATTGTTGATATCATAAAGAATATTTGATTGAAAATTAGTATCAACCGGGGTACTTTAATAAAGTCTAAGATCTCCACTCATAGTGAAATGGTCCAACATAAGGGGGAAGACAATGCAGATAGCATGATCACTAAGAATCTTTGGATTTCGAAAAAACCAATTCAAACATTGTATCCTGAGACAAATTTCAACATTTTTATTATATGATTGAGTGGTTTTTCATTAATGTCCCACTGTGTAATTATAAAAACCCCATGTTTCCAACTTATATTTCCAATACTCCACAGCAGATCAGTTTCATCTTTTATTTGAATAAGAATATAATGTAAACCCCATCCAATTAGGATCATCTTCTAGACAATACTACCCTAACAATTTCAAGTACACTATTTAAGATCAATCACATACAATTTTTATCTCCCAAGAAGTATAAGACACTTCCAATAGAGGAGAACATACAAAATTGAACATGTTGATGAATGGATTCCGTATCATAGAAGACCAAGAAACCCTCATCTATTAATTTCTTGAAAATAGGTAGTATGGACACATCATCCTTAAATAGATCTGACCCACATAAGGACTCCAAATAAATTTAATACTTTTCTTTTTTCTATGATTAATCTATATAAATTAGATTTTAAGATTAAAATTCTTCTTCATAGAAGGTTTTTGAACCACATCATTAAATGATCGCTCCCATTCGGGATGAAATGAATCCATAAAAAGACTATGAAACAATCATTAATTTTCCATATTCTATATAAACCATGAAATATCATGTCTAATATCCTTTATGACAGTCATGAGAGTCTCCATCACAAAAAATAAAATATTAATATTCAATTTTTTTACCATTAAAAATTTATACATTCATCTAAATTTTATATCAACACAAATTAAATATATAAGAGGGGAATGTAATTTTATATATCTCTAAAACATTATATTACAATAAAATGTGACTAATCCTTTCTAAATGAATCTAAATATTCTCCTAAATATTATTTATAATCTTTTTATGCAATTTAATTAAAATTTCATAATATAAAATAGTAAATAATCATTTTAAATATAACGTGAAGTTTCTATAAAATAGACCGTAACATAATTATTTATTTAGGATATCTTTTTTATGATAGAAGATGAAAATATTAATTAATTTTAAATTGTGTATCCACAACCATCATGAATGTTTTTAATCATTGTGAAAACATTCAAAATAATTAATATGTATTATTATATATATTTCAATATAATGATAAATTTACAAATATCCACAAAGATTCCATCTGATATAAAATTTTTAATATATTGGATTTTTGTGTGTCATCATACATAATGTTATATAATAAAGTAACAATACAAAACCAAAAAAATAAAAGAATTTATATTTGTTATAGAAAAACATTAAATGATTAAAAATAAACCATTGAAAATAATTACATTCTACATAATTAATTTAATCAAATATAGTAATTTATCAGATATCCATGAATACTTTCTTCCAAAAAGATTGGGTTAAATCAACTTATTTATGTTAAATCAAGATTAATAAGTATGATGGTTTCAGACATGGACTTTCATCCCTCATTCCAAAATACACCAAAAGAATGAAAAAAATGAAAATTTTGAAATAATCATCAATGTGAGAAGTCCAACATCTCATCTATAAGAAGATATCACTAAAAATTATATACAAGGATGATGACACATGTTGTTCAAGGTACCTTCTACACTATGACTATTAGTCCCCAATCAACATATCTGTAATTTGACAATTTTACACTCATATCCTTGATCCTCCTAATATTCCTCCCCTGAGGCAGGTTATAATCAAGGCATTATATTCTTCACAGGTATTGAAGTAGAAACGAGAAAATAATTATTGGTTTCCACTACAAGGGATTATTTATCAAGAGGAACATCAAAAAAACCAAACTAAGCAGAATAATTTGATATGGGAAACATAGATGTAGATGAATATATCACTATTTTTGAAATTATAGGATGACCATCTTCAAAATTTTCAGTGGTGGATACAACAATAGTGAATTAACTAAATCTATTATATAAATTAATATAGTATTTTATTAAAGGAAAAAACCTCCCTTCCCCTTATATTTATACCATCTATTCCAACAGACGAACCAATCTAACCATTTTGGTGTTCATATTTAGTAAATTATATGTCTTTGGAGAATGTAAATTACTTATCCCAAGTGGTATATTGATAATGTCTCATTAATGTTTAGGTAATATAATTCCTACACATAATTACTAATAGATTTATGGAAATAATTTTTCCAAAAAATGTTGATTTATCATGGGGAGGATTCATTATATAAATAACCCCAACATCACCCACATCCCCCTTCCCATTTTATGATGCACAAAAAATATTTTATGGTAAAATTGTTCCAATCTATGGAAAATATCTCTTAGGTTTATATATCGATGTAATCTATTTGTAATATTTTTATAACCTTTGAAGGCATTAAATAAATCTAATTTTTTTCATTCCAAAACATATGGTCAACCTCAATTAAACATCATCTTAAACCTCATAATATTCATAATTTTCAAGACAGTCCTTTCCAATAACAATCAATTGATGCTCTAAAATATCCTTAAACACATCATCCCATGATCCATAAATTCTTCCCTATATAATAAATTAGAATGCCTGATCTTTCTTATGAATCAATGAATTAGCAGATGGGCCATGTGCTAGATTTCAAATCTAGGACTCTCCAAAGTCTCTAGTAGACTTATTGCATTTGTAATCAATTTATTTATAGGCCATGTTTTTATGGAAAAAAATTCTAATACATGTGAGGACTGTTTCCACTATAAATCCCTATATATATTACTACGTTTCTCAGTGATACCATCCCCACCACTATATCTATCCTTTACCTACTAATAATATGATGTATGATTCAAACTTGTACGCAAAAGTATTGATTTAATATGATCATGAAAATGTGGAGAAAAATAATATCATAGTCCACCACGCACATATTAATCATTCCCTATAGTATATATAAAATAAATTGTGATATTGATTAGGATATCATTATATTTATTCCCCCTCATAATATCCTTCTCCTAGTCCTCTATCATATATAATTATTTATATTTTAATGAACTGAAACATTTTTACTCAAAACATTCAACATTATTACTAGTCTAAAAAAATTCACTTTATCATATTCAATTTTTATGTAGATAATATCAGGGTTTGTAGATAACATAACTTTCTCAATCAAATTCATACTAAGAGCATCATTTACCAGTACCATGGAAAAGTGTCCACACATGACTAATTCAGTTTCCCTATCCATTTGAATAGGGACTCCTATTGTTATTTCAATGTCATGTTAAAATTTTGGATTCCATAAGGCCCATAAAAACCCATATATCGTATTATTCACTAGTGAAATAGTGTTTTTTAAAATGAATGTGTCAAATTCCAATGAAAAAAAGGAAGGTGAAAGGTAAATGGTTTAAGATGTGGTGATATATAACCCAATGCCTTCTGTTGAAACTCATAAGATGTGAAAATACAAGGAATGAACCTATGACCAAATGATATACATATCCAATTGGTAAAACCCCACATTTATGAAATGTTACATAAATTATTATAAAATATGTAGGATTTCCCCTAATTTATTCTAAAAATCCATGAAAAAAAGGAATACATATAAATACCTCATCTCTCTAAAACTAAATATCAATTGGTTGAAACATTAGGGAAAGATCCTATCATAATGATTTTTCCGAGATCAATTTTTTAAATATGGTTGGGGGTTGTAGACCTATACCGAAATAATATTATTTAACTCACTCCCCTTGTATATTATCTCAATAATCCATATCTCCTATATGAGTTACTTATTTTCATCATATAGGGATCTCTCGAATATCAAAATCTTAATTATGATGGAACTCAATTTTCATAGAAAATTAATAAGTAGATCAATCAATCAGTGGTTCACTACGAATATCCAAGACAAAAAAAAATCCATCCCTAACTCACACAATCCATATATCATTGAATATGATTGATAAAAAATCACTAGAATATGATTTTTTTTAAAACAACGTCCATTTTTCATAAAAAATACTCTTAAACAAATAATTAATTCACGAAAATATTATTATTATTAAAATAATTTTAGATATTTTTTAACTTGGCGTGAAAATTTCATAAAATAGTATCATACAAAACCATTTTCTTTAAAAACTTCAAAATGATTAGGGTGTTCCCAATAAATTCATTTAATGCAATTATTATGTTCGTTTTTTGAATAAGAAAAAAAATTATGATGAAAATTTCCTAATCATGTGTATTTAAACTAGAAAATTGCTTTATAAAGTTCAATACAAATGACTATAACAAAATTTGATGGGTTTAAGGAATATTTACAAATTTTTAGAAATAGAAAAACAAATCTGAAGAACCAATATCTTCGTGGAAGTATTAATGAAATAAAAAATATATAAAAAATATATATTTCATCTATAAAATTACATATTTGTTATCCATGTTTAATACACCATAAAAAATATAATGATCACAAAATAACACCCTGTATATCTTTTCTCAAGAGTAAATATGCTTTCAATTGGAATTTGTGATCGAATATTGGGGATCTCTCTCATGATCCATGATTTCATAGAATATCATTGAGTAATGGGGTGTGATAATGAGAAATATTTGACCACCAACTAGAAAAAATTTAGAATTTGTATTATAATAATTATAGATCATTAAATATCAATACATAGTTATACAAAGGATTACTTCCTGAAATAAAGAGTAAAATATTAAATAAAAACGTTGCATAAATATTGAATTCCCATTCTTGTAACATTTATATCCATTTCATAAATATTAATCTCTTTTGAAATTTATTCATATATATTAAAGTATTAAAATAAAAATTAAATGAATATGTAATTAGAATAATGATATTTTGGAATGAAGTAATGAAATGATATGTTGTAATGAGATATATAATATATCAAAAAACTTAAATTAACATTATACAACATGGTATACTTTTCTCAAATTATATCTTTTCATACATTATATTATATAATACACTCTATGATATGACAAGAGGGATTACCTCCTTCAATATCTCACTTACCCAAAAACCTAATATACATCATACATATGTTAATTCATATAAAAATAGGGAAACCTTATTCAATACACATTTATAGTATACATTAAAATCAATAAGTTTTTATATTATTTAATATCTCCCAATTTTGGAATAACTCATTATTAAAAAATTAAATACATATTCATATTCACTTATATGTACGCATATAAATTTTTATAGAATTGAAAATGTTTAATGATTTACAATCCATACACTATGTAAAGATTTAACTCTATAAAATATCATTTATAATCAAGATAAAATGGGATCTAGTGTTATATCTATAAAACACATGGATCGTTATAAATTAACCTGACTTATATATCTCTATAAATCATTTTTACTCTGAAGATAAATTTTTTCATGACAATAGTTCAATGTCTTGGGGCAATGAACACTTAGTGGGTTAAATTTATGTTGTATAATTTTCGATTTCATAAAAATGTCATTTTACATTTAAATATATAGTAAATTTAAATATAGTACAACCCCAATAGATATGAATCATATATTATTTATATATAATCTTGTCCACATACATATTTTTGAAATAAAACAATTCAAAGAAAAAATTGGGAATTTTAATAGGCGAATCTCTTAGTTATGAAGTTTAAATCACTACTATGGTTGGTGACATTAATTACATAATATTTATACAATTGTTTGAGAAAATTATAAAAGTAATTCATATATAGTTATAATATATAAAAAATATGACAGTAATATAACAAATGGATATAGGAATCCAACCTATTTGATGGATCCCAAATTTTTCAATTTTCTCTGAAAATTTATCGTGTGAAAAATGTTTTCCCTTATATATAGCCTAAATTTTCATTGAATAATAAAATTTTAATGGGTTATTGAACACAAATACAAAGATTATTTACACTTGTTATAATAATTAGGTATCCTCTAACAACAAATGTTTGGTGACCATTTTTATTATTCTTATGTGAATAAATATTTTCACTAAAATTGTTCTGTGTATTCTGTCATAAATCGTTATATACCCAAGACAACAAATTATTAATCATGGTTAAGGATTTCTTTTAATAGATTAGTACAGTTAACCCCACTATGAAACCCTAAAAATAAATTAAAAAGTGGTATGAGATCCCTTTTTTTATTTGTGGAGTAAAGGTAGTCTAGAGATATCACTATTAGAGCTTGAGTGGTTGGTATATAGAAGTGTATACCCAACTCATTACCTTGTTGGACCTTGAGATAACATTGTTGGGAAAAGATTATTTCTTCAAATTATCCATTATTTTTCTATATTTTTATTTAATTTTTATGTGGTTTTATAACATTATAATTTAATATATTATTTAACATTATAAAATCCATGTTCCTGAATCAAATGTGAAAATTTAAAAGTGTTCCTAATTTCTATGTGTGGTCTATAAAGATATGGATTAAATAAACTAACAATTCTATCAAACACATATAGAATTCACATGGTTAGAACATTGTCTACAAAACCATTCTCATTGATGAAATTCATGGATTTTTGTTTAATATTTACATGTTTCTAAACATTCTCCATTTTATTAGTTACATGATTATGAGTAATTTAATGTATTTTTATGATATTATTATGTTATTATTAATGATTTTAATATTAATAGGTTTTTATGTTTTTTGTTTCATAAATTATTCCTCCAAAGTATACTCCAGATAATCAAATAGAATGTGTTGTGTATAATATTGACCAAGGAAACACTTATTTGGGTCAAAATCTTATTTATTATAACATTCATACAACCTAGTAATTATGCCAAGAAATTTATTGAAATATGTCTTGAATGTTTTATCATGCATAATAATTCACTATAAAAAATCTACATCCCTTCTTTTATGGTTACGTATCCTAGAACTCAATGAATAAATGGAGAAAATATAACATACCTTTAGTTTTCATCAATCACTATTGAATGTTAAAGTGAATTTTTATACATACATTATTTGTTTTTCAAGATAAAAATTTGGGTAGTTAATCATTCATGTTGATCCTTAAGAATATATCACATTATAAATTTTAAATAAAATTTAAAACTAGAAATTAAACCTATAAAACCATTATGATTTATTCGTCTAGGAAATTCATGACCCTATAGTAGGGAATTTTTTCTTAGATGGAATATACAACATGGTTTTATATCTTGGTCCAAAATTCCACTATGTTCGTCAATAATTACTATATGAAGTATTTAAGATAAAAAATGACCCTAAAACCATTTTTTAGGTTCTTGAATTTTCACTTTTCTTGATCGACCTAGGGGGAAGTGGTTAATATGGTGGAGTTAGCCAAAAAAATAATGATAAGGTACAATGGTCATGTTGGTGATTTTATTGCTATAGTAGAAATCCATTGATGTTCATCTATCATCAAATGAAATCATGAGGAATCTTTTAGGGGAAGGATTTAAAGTCATCAATTCCCTTATAACCTATCATCAATTAATACAATGGAGTATATGCCTCTGGTTAGTTTCCAATGTAGTGACTAGCCATTCTATGCCTAATTTCCAAGGATATCTATGGATTTTATATTGTTTAGAAGTATAAAAAACCTTTATTAATGTTTTAATTACCTTTATATAGTATCAATGCGATATCATCTAGTACTAGTGGATCCCAGATGTATTTAGATGCATCTATGGATGTGTGGTCACATTCATAATGGCGAGACGAACATAATAATATGAAATGAGATTATTATCCTTTTACGAAAACTCATAGTGGGACTAAATATGGGCATGTTTTTCTATAGAGTATGCTCTCATAATCTATACCAATGATTATTATAGGTATTATCATTAATTCATCATTAATGGTCTTGAATTTTTTAATATAATTGAATAAAATTCATGTAACTGTTCTGAATTAAAAGATTCATTGAGATTAAAACTGAATATAATAACAAAAAAGATGGATATTACTGATCCTTTAGGAGAGTTTTATGGTTTCAAATACCCTTCATTTCATTATAATTTCACATTTATTGAGATTTTATAGTGTTTTCATGTTAATTAACTTGATGTATTTGATTTAATACTTTACATGGGAGAGTCGGTCTTCTTGAAATCATAAACTAGTTTCTATCAATGGATGTTTTTCCCTAGTGTAAAAAAATTCATTCCATACATGATAAGTGGGATAAAAGTTTAGGTAGGTATGGAACAATCATTATAGATATTTATTTTATATAGGTATAGTTACCTGGTCTGTTCAATAATTTTTTTGAAGGGATTTAAGATATTAAGTATTATATGGTGGTAGAAAAGTATACCAAGGACATTTATTATGATTTCCCAATGAATCCACTAGAATGAGAAGTGTAATTTCCCCATTGAAGTACATATATGGATAATAAAAATATCTCTATTATCATAATTAATGGATCTATATAAACTAATGTAAATAATTTTTTATAATTTAGATCTCAAGAGGAAGTGGTTAAATCCTCCTTGTGTGTCACCTAGTGTATTACGATTATAAAATTTCATACATATATTTCACATATTATTATATGAATATTTATTGCATAACAAAATGATACAAAATAGAATAATATAGATTTAGTATATTTGGGAACTTGGACCCATTAACAACTGTTTTGTTTGAGCCTCCAATTATGATCATCATAATTTTCACCCTTATTAGACATGTCATTCATAAAAAACTCCTCCTAACATAGTGAAGGGAAACATAAAAAATGGTGATCTCAGGTGTTTGGTAAAGTAAAAAATCATAGATATCAATGATCATATAATATTAGCATGTGAGTAAGGGTATATAGACATGGGATTAACATTTTAAAACCATTCCATTCATAACAAAAATCATAACCTTGAGTCATGGTATTATGCATGATAGTTTTTTATACATTAACCAAGAAGTACTCGATGAACATAACCCATGGGATCATAAAATTACAAATATTAAATTAGACTTTCGAATACATAGGATTGATATTTATTTTACATGTATAAATAGAATTATATTCACTCATTATGTTGTTGTGATAATCCTAGCCTGAATACCCTCCCACACTAGTACCCGAACTGAATTTCTATATTTGAAAAAGGGAATTGTTGCTTCAAATAGGATGGTCTCTTGAACCAGGTAATCAACAAAAATTATATGGTATAATTTATCCCAATATGAAGTTCAAAATCTTACATACATATAAATCATGGAAATATATATTGAAATAAGAAACAAGTATATATTTATTATATAAAATGAAATAGTAAAAGGGAAACAACTCAAAAGAATCTAAATAATATCAAAAATAAAATTCAATCTTGAATGAAAAAAATACATCAACTCCATGTGATAGAATAGATAATATCCCACCATATCATCGCTATCTATGTTGAAAAAGATGAAAAAAAACCTTATCACCTCACTGGGGATCCTATACATTCTCTACATCCAAAGACATAAGAAGGTCTATGAACTGCCAATCAGGTATGGAGGGTGTGAGATAAATTAGATAATTAGGATCCCACCTATGTGTTCAAATAGAGGTCACATTATAAAAAATTTAACAAGATCACATAAAATAAAGAAATGAATAATAAATAGGTAAGGAATATTTTATGTCAAAAAATAGAAAACATTTAATTCCCTTTTTCCATGTTTCCATAAAAATCATGGAAAAAATTTTCAAATAATATCATATACATCAATGTAGTCATTTTAAACCAAATCATACATCCCATATCATATCGAATCCATGGCAGTAAGAACTAAAATACTTTTAAAAAAAATATCCAAATCCTAGGTAACAACATGCCAAGGATCACTTCCCATCAAGCATGATAAGAAACTCATACATAGTCATAAAAATTGTGCATATCATGTATTTTGACATATTCATGAAATATAGATATTTTAGGAAAACATCAAAAATTGAACCCTTAAGAGGTCTATCATGTCCCTAGATCAACTCCCATTGGGATAAGTAAGACACCCCTTGAGTGAACCCCCCGACAAATCAATGACACACATTACTAAAACATTCACACAATTTCCAATATATTTCAATAATATTTATTTTCAAAACAATTTTATCAAAACCATTATAAGAAACAATTTCATAAATCCATTTCAAAATTCATTGAAATTAACTTGTATTTTACCAATTCTTGTGGAAAACCATATTTTGTCAAAAACAATTCCGGAAACATAGAAACCAATCATTCCAACTAAGTTATAAAATAATTTATAAAACCATTGAAACCAAGTTCATACAATATAGGTTAGAGATGGATCCACCAACCTCAAACTAGAGATTCAGATTCTTGCAATGTGATCCACAAACTAGAACATAACACAAGGTCATCAATTGAGGCCTTTAGATTAGTTCTCATATTGTATAATTATATATAAAAAACAAAGTAAATGGAAAAATAATAGATAATCATAATCCTCAAAGAAAAAAATCCTCTGAATTAAAAAATATTAATTGGTCCTTATAAGAAGATTACACAATAGTTAAGAAATTATTAATAATATTATCATCACAGATCAACAAATATAATAACACAACACATGGGTGCTATGATGATCAATGAAAATGTAGAAGTATAAGGATTTCTCAATTGTAGAAATGAATTGAAACTGAAAATGAGATAAATCACTGAATAATGAAATCCAAAAGGAAATCGAGTCCTCAAAAATGCTCGAGAGATATTCTAGATTATGAGAGAATAGAAATACCATTGAATTAATAAATAATTCCTCATTAATCACCAAAATAATAATAACTCCTGAATCATTAATGATGTTTAATAATTATATGATACAAATTCAAAAATTTATAAAAGTCAGTAAAAAAGACCCCTAAAAAACCAATTTTTAACCTTTATAGAATATGAAACATTTTCATGGTGTGTATGAATTTAACACCCTGAACCCTCACACATAATCCTACTAGAATCCAATACACGACATATATAAATAACATTGTATTTATAAATCTTACAATGTGAAATCCTTACATTTCATTAAATTCCTAGTAGAAAAAATATATCTTAGATGCTGCTAAAATTGTAAGGCGCACACCAGTAGACATGAATAAATAACATAGTATTTGAGAGTCATCCTGCATTTTTTCAAGCAGATTCCCTTTCCATACATAAGTATATAAATTCTGCTTCTACTGTGAAACCTGGTATGATGCATAATTCTTTTGAGGACCTGCTGACTATGTGGTTAATTGGTGTGGCAGGAAAGCTGAAACAGCCTCTTGAATTATGGTTTGTCAGATGGATTCCACTGATCCCTCCTATAATTAAATTTAACATTGATGGTGATGATTCTAATTAGATTGGACCTTCAGAATGTGGAGGTGTGTTCTGTGCTTACCGTGATTTTATCATAGGATGCTTCCAGCACTTTATAGGCCAAGGTACTTCATTTGAGGATGAACATAGGTTAGTGATCTATGATATAAAATATGTTGTCTATTACTACTGGTTACCTATTTTTATTGAATCAAACTCACAACATGATAAGAAGGATTTTTGAACATGCACTAGAGATGTGCCTTGGCGACTCCTTCCTCATTGGATCGCATGCCTCAATCAGGCCAGTCGACTTCAGATCTCCATATGTCATGTTTATAGGGAGGCGAATCAGATTGTTGATGCCCTATCGAAGGGGGAATTGAGGAGCTAAGAACTATGTGGTCATTCAGAATCTTGGATGTCTGCGTTAGCATTTTGGATGATGATATACAGGGCGTGACTTATTCTGGTTCATGTACTTCCCCCTGTAAGGCCTAATTTCTTTTACATTACTTTTGGTTTAATAAATTTAAGTCCCTATTGCTCAGACCCTGGATAATCATGGATATAAGGCCCACACTAGTGTTCTATGAACATAATGGGAATATTATAAAAACTTTTACAAATTTATAATTGAACTCCATTAATTTAAACAAGCATACATCCCTGAACATTTGGTCATTTTTTCCAGTAAAATATCTATATCCCCATGAGTCTTAAAACACACCCAAATAAATATTGAACCAAACATTGAGTATATAAATTCATTATAGTATGTAATATAATGTAATATACTCCCCATCATAAGATAATTGTTCCCTGGAAGGTCATGTGGAAGAATGATTTCCGAAAAATAGGTGAGGCCAATACTCTCCCATCAATGACTCATGTTTCCATGTATTAAGATAATCTGATCTATATATTTCCGAAACACATGGATCAAAAGATTCAACTTCCAATATAATATATTCATATTAAAGTAAATAATATCTATTGGATGCTATAAAACATAAATTTCTTATTCCGAGTCAATATATTCCTAACCCAGAAAATGAGAGGGATCTGAATGATATTTCTTGATCTAAAATATGTGGAAAACATCATCAATACACATCAAATAAAATTAGTAAATTACAACTTATATATAACCTTCCCTTTTTTATAAGTGTCTTGGAATGATCTAACAAATATCAAATCCAACTTTCTTGATTTTACAAGATGATAGTGACCCAAATGAGGGGAGACTTTCATGAAAACTAGGTCACCAGTAGAGAACTGCAAAGCGAAATTCCAACGATTCATATATAGTTTTTATAGATTCTGGGATACAACTAGACATAAACATATATCTTGAATCCATTATTATATATCATGAATGAGACTCATCCCCACAAAGGAGGTCTCTCCCTCCTCTTCATAAGAAAGAGGTTATCTAAATGGAAGACTATACATATCCTTGAAGTGGTCCATTATAATTTAAGAATTCTTACAATTTATATAAGAAAACACTACATGTAATAGATGATTATACCATGATCCACCATAATCAATGACATAGGAATGAATCATACCATTTTATTCAAAATATCATGATCTGTTTGGTCATCTGTCTGTGGTTGGTAAGATATACTATTGTAGACTAGATCCCCAATTACTTCTTATAAAATCTTCTAGAATCTCAATGTAAACATAGTATCCCTATCTAAAAAAATAGCTGAATGAGACACTAGTAAACTAAAAATCCCCTACACATCCATATAAATGAGATATTACACTTTTGTAGTGTCTCTAATTATAATGAAATGAGAAGAATTTTTCAATTGATAAATCACTATCTAAAATAAAATTCCCCCCTTTGGGAGTATTTTTTTCATCCAAGAAAAATTCCATTGATACATTGTACCATATCTAAACTATCACCAAGAGTGGATATAGAAAATAAAAGTGTTTTAGATTCACATACTTAGTTATTTGAAAGGATTAATAATGGGACACATAATTTAAACTCTCACACATCATACGAGACAACCAAAGTCACCATCTCATTTCATATTACATATTTATTGTTTTAGCATGTATTGACCATAAATTACTAGGAAAATTAAACAAAACTGATCTCATAATAGATTATGGAATATAAAAAGTGAATCCCAAAATAAATAATACCATTTGAAGAGAGAGACTAACCAGAAACTATATCCCCACTATATAGGGATTCTAAAATATCTAGGAACTCGTCATCCTTCTATCGACCCTATAGAATAAACTCAAGGAGAGATGACGAAAGCTAAAAAATGGTAAAACTATACCTTTAATATCCTCATAGTCATCTAAATTTATTTTAGTGATGATTACCATAGGTTTCCACTCATCATTTGACTCCATAGTAGCTTGTGATGGTACATTCCCACTTAGAGTGTTTTCAAATACATTCTCCTTTCCCATGGTGTAAGTGATGTCAAAGTAAAATGTATGAAGGCATTACACCAAAAAACTCTAACTAATATTTATTTATTTCCATGAATATGTATATCACATATTCATATTGTACGAAAAGTCCATGAAACTCTTCCCAAAATGATGGTGCGACCAACACATAAGCACATTCATAACTGAGACAAGCTCTAAATCAATGGTGGGGTAGTTATACTCTAGTGGTTGATAATGGAGATAGATACAAGACACGATAATATCATTTTTTAGAGGAACTTAAACCAAAATAGTGTCAATAGATTATTAAATCACCACATACCCTATAATGAGCATAGATAATATTATAATAGGACCAGATTTCAAAAGTCATTTTAACTCATCAAATGAATATTGAAACATTTCATCCAATTTGAAATTTACACCGTTCTTGGTAATATCAATCTATGGTTATGAAAAATTAGAGAAATCCTTAATGAACCATTAATAATATCCAGAAATACCAAGAAAAAACTAATTCTTAAGGTGTTGTGTGATTCTTCCCAAGACAAAATAGAATTAACCATTAGGATAAAAATTATGAAATTCTCAGAATTAATATTCCATAAGAACATCACATTACGGATCAAAACATTCCATTTTGAATGATTTACATAAAAACTGAGACTCATATGGGTTTTCAAAACCAATGTCAAATGGTCCACATGTTGAGATCTTGAATTAACCAAAATAAAATCTATAAAAAACAAAAAATAGTATCAATATATAGATTTATCAAAGACAAAAAACTTGAAGATTGTTATTTAGACCAAATGAAATAAAAAACAATTCCAACATTCCATTCCATATCTTGAAACCCATATTTACTATATTAGACTCCTGAACATATTGAATATGAAAACCCAATCAAACATTTATGTTCGAAAACCAACATTCACCAATTATTTTAAAAATAAAATCATCCACATGAGGAAAATGATACATGTTATTAACCATTTTATGGTTCAACCTCAGATTGTTCAATATCAATATGGGTGATCTATATGCCTTCATGGAGAAGATCATATGGGATACCCATGTCAAAACACTATGGAGAACAATATATTTCATTATAAGTTCATCAAACAGAATTTTGAGATCTCTTAGATATATAGGTTCCATAAGATATGTGGGAAACGAAATAATCTACATAACTATAACAAGATAAATCATAAAATCTACCTCCCAATCAAGAGGAATACATAATAAACCTTCTTGCAGAGTTTCTAGGGACTTCAAAATAATAGAGGGAATATAAAAAATATAAGACATATCATTTGGAGTAACTATTAAAAAAGACACAAACTATTGCGCTTTTAGAGGGAAGCTCCTGCATGACCATACCTCATATCCCAATCTCACCAAATCACCCATGTGTTTCAAACATCCACAAGGAAAGAGTCTTGTCGATGATATCAATAAAATTTATAACAATGAAAAAATTCTAATACGCCCTAGTGATGACATCAAATAGATACAGATAAAGAAAGATGAAATCTCATACTAACTCTCCATATTCTATCAAAAGTGAACAAAAAGGAAATTTAATCCTCTATTATTTCTTCTTCCAATGTGTATTTAATGAGAACATAAAAATGGACATGATCATTATGGGAATTTTAGGCATATCAAAAAATGAAATTATATAAATTAGTGGGACTCACATATATAAAATAATGAAATTGATACTGATGATGTAATAATGATGATACCACAGAACTTCATTAGAACCATGTCTAGCTATACCCAAATCTCATTTATTGTGTCAATGTGATTCATTCCTAATGGGTGTGGTTAGATCCCTATTGACTTTGAATAATGTGACTAAGCCACAATATACATTGCATTTAAAGATACCTAAATATAAAGAGGAATATATATAGCCTAATTGATACTTTTTTGATAATTTTAATGTTTAAAACCATAACACATCATTATAGGTTAATAAAAATAATTCGAATTATATTTAACCATTCCATGATAATAGAAATTAATGGGAACAATACTTTCTATAACTGATGGTTCATAGGAGGAATTCCTCTACGAACCACCTCCACCACATTTTAATGAACTTTCCACTTCCTCTTTTTCCCTTGTAAACCAATAAATATTACACTATGTCGAAGATATATAGTGGAATAACCAAAATTCCATGCAACATTAAACTCTTCCATTATCGCATGGTCTAATTTCTCCACATAGGTAAAAATATTCTGCCTAAATACTTGTAACACCCCAGGTAAATAAAGAATAAGACATTTTCATATTTATCCATATTTGTGAATA
Organism: Viscum album; assembly: GCA_963277665.1. Taxonomy (NCBI): domain Eukaryota; kingdom Viridiplantae; phylum Streptophyta; class Magnoliopsida; order Santalales; family Viscaceae; genus Viscum; species Viscum album. The sequence goes on from OY728122.1 coordinate 739,134,551, forward strand.
AAATATTAATATGACTTTAAAGGGGATGCTATGCTCGATGGCGTACCCAACATGCAACAACGAGTTTCTTGGGAATCTTACGTTGCACTCTAATAATAAAATAATATTATTTTAACTTTTAGTTAACAAGTAGCCATTGTACTAGCGATAATGGATACAAATAAGTAAAATATGATTATATATGTTTTTAAAAGTTTTTAATTTTACCCAGTAAAAGATAAAGGCTTAAAATACGGAAAGAATTCAATTTTAGGTATTTATACCCTAATTTTCACTAAGGGTTCACTTATCACCTTTTGATGGAGAAACATCATTAAATATAGTTTTGATCAATCTTATAAATTATATTGGACCAAAAATAACTCTTCTTTTGAATCGGAACATCAAAATTTACTTTGTGTAAATTTTTGGTACCTTTCCGATAAAGTTCATTTTTTAATGAATAGTGTAAAATGTTGTTTTTTAATTCAAAACCTCTTTTTAATCAAATTTATTTATATGATTAGATTATCTTTTGAATTGGTTTTCAAGTGAAATTAGAAAATATTTTTACCATTAAATCCAATAGTGGTCGTTGGAATTAATTTCACTTTGAAATCGGACTTAAACTAGCGTCAATCTTTGGATACTTATTGTTTCATAAAAACACGCTATTTGCTCTGACAGCGGGAATTGATTATTAAATTAATTAATGCAACTTATATGTTGGGAATTTTTTAAAATGTACTTCATTTTTGAATTCGGAATATCAAATATAGCTTAGGGTGAATTTTTGGTAATTTTCTGGAAAACTTCAATTTTTGATGAATAGTTAAACCACTAAGTGGTACTTATAAAAACTGATTTTACGTTTAAATGAAATTTTGCCATCATTGTGTTTTGAATTTCAAAAATCCAACATACATGGTTGTCATTAAGAAGTAAAATGTGGTTCAATGAGATTATAATAATTTTTTAGTGGATAGTAACTTATTAAGTTTTTAATCGCGATTAGTGGTAATTAGTGTAGTTTCAGGTAAAAATAATGCTTTAATAAAATGAGATGAGCTTGACACATGTCCTACCCTCATTGGTTGTGTCATGGACGACCGGGAGAAGCCATGGGTCAACTTGGGGACCCCATGGAGCCACTTTGGTTGGGAGATGACATAAATAACTTTTTATTTAATGTAAAAGTAAAAATGACACAAACAAAATATGTTTTACGAAAAAAAATTTACATGGGGTTATAAAGATCAGATTTTTTATTATAAATAGTCATTGGAAAGATAATAAGATTTAATACATCATAGTAGTTTTTTATAATTTTATACTTTAAATAAATTTAATTATTTATGACATCATGATGATGCAGTGATGACCTCATTATTTAACGATTTAAATTAAATGGAAAGTTAATGTAAAATCTAAAACCTACACATGTCCAAAATCTATTGTATGAGTGGATTTCGAACCCTTATCACCTTATCCTCGAATTATATCAATGTGGGACCTTTTTAATTCTAAAAACTTTTTCAAATAAAGTAATATTTCTTTACTTTCCAGGAGTGCCCCTCCTCTCCTCTTATAAAAGGCCACCACCCCTACCTCATTTCACACACTCCTCAAGCCTTTGGCTCGGCCATACCCTGCCCATTTACTCTCTCCACATCCCTATTTTCATCCTAGAGGATTCCATTTGGGCATAATCTTTTCAAAAAAATCATTTAGGCTCAAATCAAAAGGAGTTACACTTTTAAAGGTAATTAAATCTCTCATGTTCATTTGTTTTATTTTGCTTATCCAACCCCCTAAACTCTTTTTATTTACTTCCTTTGTAACAACAACAGTATCTTCAATATACTAGGATGTTGTTATAAGATTTATTCCTGCTACACTCTCACACAAATACATCAAATGGTTAAAGAACATACGGTTTCCGTGGATGGCGAAATTCTGCCTCCCGAAACGATGATTGTTCAATACTCATTTAACACCTTCAAAGGTGGCCATTATGATGTCACTATTTTTATATATGATATATAATAAGTTTATGGTTTCCTTAAGCTTCTGTATTTTTTTTTGGACATACCTTTATGGTTTCCATTATGGGTAAAAACGATATCTTCATTTAAGGAAGTGCGGACTACCGCCCCCTGAAAGTGATTTGATTCGTTAATAACATATGTGGGATGTGAAAGGATAAAGTTAATGATATTATATATTTTATTATAATGGAATTATAATATACTCTTATATCATTATGATTCCATTCCAGAAAATACGAAATAGAAATGGAAGTAGCGTTCATGCGTACGTACGGCTTACCGTCTCCATGAACGGTGCATTTCATTTCTTACCTCTAAATGATTATGTAATATTATAAATACATGTATATGATGGATATATATATGATATATATGATATACAAATCAGGAATTTCATTCTGGATATAAAGAACCTTTGACCACACGAACAACATGTAATTGTAAGAAGTCCACTTTCGACTTGAGAACCAAATATCGACAAAACAAACATTATTAACTTAAATGGTTACATGATGTTTATAACATGGAAATAAGTGATATAAAAAGAATAATGAACTATAAAAAGGTTCTTAATCAATTAGAAATTAACTCAAGTTTATTATTCCGGACATTAAAGAACGATCGAGTCATGTCGGTCCCGAGGTAAGGGATCTTACTCCCCATTTTTTAAGTACACTCTTTTATATCATTCCTTATAAAGCTAATATTTCTTATTATTGGGATGTTATTTTATATTCCTATTTCTGTAAATTTTATGTTTATGTTATGAGAGACCCTATTTCCTCTCATCAATCCATTTTGTAAGTTTTATGTGGCATCGTTAGGCTGCCGAGTTTTCGTAAGAGATTTCTCATCCCACTTTTATTCCCGTGAGATTTATGCTACATTTGCCACAATTTCCTTTGAGTGGTTTATGTACTTCCCAATATTGCACTACTTTTTTAATATAATTCCATTTATGGGTATTAACATATTCATTGTATGACACTTCTTCAATGGGGTGTACTTTTCGAAAGTTACCCAAGTTGGAAAGGGAACCTTTCACCCTCCTCTTTTTAAAAGACATCGTTTGTTATGTCTTTTAATTCACATACAATTATGTTGGGATATGTTCTTCTATATCCTGATTAATGTAAATTTTATTTCCATGTGATGAGATCCCCTTTTAATCTCTCATCAACTCATTATCTGATTTTTTGACGTGACGCCGTTAGGCTGTCAAATATTTGCAAGGGAACTTCTTAGCCCAAATTTGATTCTTTGGGATAAACTTGTACTCCTTGAATATGTCATTCTTTGAATATTTTTGAATATACTTTGATTGTTTTACACTTAATATCCACTTATATTGGGTGTATTTATATTTTTCACACATGATTATGAGATTGACTTATCCTTAATTTAAGGATACCTTCTTTATAATGGATTTCATCTCATTTTACATTTCTTTTGAGACTTCATCGTTGTTATTCACCAATTCCCTCTTATATGGTGTGTATACTATCCTTTGACATATTATATCATGAATCCCTTTATTATCATGATATTATAAATTTCAGATTAAATGTTATTCCGCTATTATTTGTATTCAAGAGTCTCTCATTTTGTTAAAAACTATTTAACAAAAATATCGTTTTAAATGTTTTAAAGATTTATTATTCTAAATCTTTATCTTTAATGTCCATGTATTCCAAAATGTATTTCAGTATTTATTTATATGGACATTAATGTTTTAAAATTATAATTCCATTAAAAGCTTCAAAGTGGTATGGGACACTTTGATTCAAAAATATCTTTTAAATGGTTTTTGAAAATAGATTGATTAATTCAATATCTGGGAATTACTTATTGTTATTGAAAATGAAATGTTGTTATTGAAATGATTATATTTTCAATATTTTATGTGTAATGATGGTACATGGACATTTTACGGGTGGTTACGTGATAAACCATATGATGGGTGGTGCCTTGAATACCAGGACGGGTGGTTACGTTATAACCTCCAATGCATTGGGTATGGAAGTCGGCCGTATGGCTATTCCATTAAGTATGTATGGAAATTGGCCGTATGGATATTCCATTAAGTGATATGTGTGGGAGTCGACCGTATGGTTATTCCACTTAAGTATGTTTACGTCCCAAGTTACCTTTATATATGTTATGTGTCCTCTATATGGGTTTTATGGTAATCCTTTGGTTAGAAAAAGGTAAGTAATGATATTTTATTCAGTGAAGAGTTTTTACTACTTCATAAAGGTGAAAAGTATTACTTTGAAAAAGTATACATGGTTTGCTTTTTGTTTTGATAAACTAATAGTTTTTATTCATTGTGTATCCCTTACTGAGTTTTTATGCTCATCCCAAGTTTTTGAAATGTTTTTCACAGGACATAGCATAGAATAGGGTCAAGGATGGGATCAAGGGAAAGTCATGCTACCTAAAACATGAAACTAGACATGTTTATTTTTAAGTGTTTTTTTTATGAAAATTTAGTAGAAGAGACTACTTTGTAATCTTTTGAGATGTAATAGTTATGTCCTAATTCTCTAAAACTCTAATCCTGAAAAGATCCTCAATGTGAATTATTCATTTAATTCAATTTTAAGTAAGGTTTATGGCTGGGGCCTTATAGTTGGTATCAAAGGTTGGTTTAGATAACTTTTGTGGTTAGGGTATTCTTTAAGCATAAGTGACATTACCATAATTGTTAGGATTTCAGACAGAGTCCTAGTTTTAGATAATGTGAATGAGTAAGAATATCTTAGTGTTTATCTTCCTCTTTACTACATGATGGTTTTGTTGTTATACTCACACTGGCCCTTTTTGGTTTTAGTAAATGGCTGGATCTAGAAGGCACCAAGGTAATGGTGGATGTGAAGGAAACTGTGACAGTTTTCTGAGTGAGCAACTGAATTATATGGGAGCTGTAATGAGAACTCTTGTGTTTATCCTCAACCAACTATCTGGAGTTATGATTGACCACCTAAACCTTGGTGATTTCTATAAGGCATCATATATGCGAGAAACAAATCCCTATGGAACTACAGGTAATAATCATAAAGGTAAGTGTGTTCAAAAACCCATGTGTCAAATATGTGGAAAGAAACACCTGGGAAAATGTTTCAAAGGGATAGAAATATGCTATAGATGTGGAAATGAAGGTCATAAAGCAAGAACCTGCCGTGGAAAAAGGAAGCATCCAGTTGGCTCGAGGAAAGGGAAAGAAGTTCTTTCTGAGGGATCAATTGAATGTTTTAAATGTGGTGTGCATGGTCATTATGCAAACACATGTTCCATGAAGAAGTTTTGTGAATGGGATCACCAAGATCATACAAATACTCGTTTACCAATACCTAATTCCATTCCGATTGAGGATGAAGAAACCGATAATGACCAATCAAAGGTATGGATTATTTCTTAACTTTTGTTTTCTATTTTGGGATCTTAGGATATGATTCATGATTTTGTTTGTAGGAAAGAGGTATTTCGGAATAAGTTGGAAAGTAATGGTTAATGGATCATGAATAATGTTGAATGAGTAAGATGTCAACATATAAGGGCTTCAAGAGTTATGGTGAAATTCTTAAGAGTATTAAGTGTCTTTTGATGATGGGGTACATTAGAAAACTTTTTATAGTATGTGTAACACTGATGTTTAATAAATGAAAATTTTATTCAAGGAATAGTTATCTTCTCTTTTGTGGACATAGTTATAAAGAACCATTTGGGTTTATATGATCCTTACTTTTGAGGTAATTATGGGTTACTATATGTTATGATTGAATTGAAAGGCATGAGATAAAATTGAGGTTAAATTATGTTATGGTTATTTTTGATGATTTTATTCCTTTTTGGGGAATGATATAAGAATTATATAGTTTTGGAAAAAGGACAACACGCAGACCATGTGACAACCCGTCACGTCGGACAAAGCCGCAGGAATCGAACCCTCAACCAAAGTGCGACTGGTATTTATCGCCTACCACTAGACTACGTGAAGTCCCTGGTTAGTTTGACTCATTCTTTCTAGTTATATGATTTTATGAATTAATATTAAGTTGAATTTGGATTATTTATGAAAATGATTAACCTATCCTGGAGGGTATGTGATTAGGATAAATACTTTTCAATACGAGACTTTAGGAGCAACATATGTTGTTTGGAGATAAATGTTACGATTTAACTTGGAAGACTATGTGACTAAATCCTTCAAATATTTGGGGTTCAACCTTATTTTGGGTTTCTTTGAAGAATTTTATGGACAAGTTGTTTATCTAATGGTCCTCGTTGAACTTTGGGATTTGTTGGACAAATTTTGGAGATTAAGCATAGATTTTCTTTTTATAAAGGGTTATCCTTTTCTGGATTATCTTATCTTGTACAAGCATTTTTGGATTTGGTTTTGGTTAAAGTATAATAACATGGGAAGTATATAGTTCTCTTTTGTGGATTAGGTGATTCTCTAGAAGTTGATTATAGTACTCTTAATGTGAACAAGTCTTCCTAAATACTCATCTTTTGAAGAAAATATGAGTTTGTGTAAGGAATCTAATAAAAGTTGAAAGTCAACATGATAAGTGATTATGTTTCCTTATGAATAAATTCCTCAATAAAAAGTAACTTAAAACAAAAATGTTGTTTATTAACTTTTCCTACTAGGGAATCGAATACCGTTTAACCCATCACATGTTTGAGATTTTCTCGTGGTTAACTTTCTCCTAAACATGTTTTCTATCACTCTCCATCAGAACATGACCCTTTGTATTTTCCTCCATGTACATAGTTTCATACATGGAATCCTAGTATGGGTTAACTCAGGTGACCTTTGTACTTATCTTCCTTTATTTTAAAGTGATTGTTTTACCGAATCTTGTTCCGATGTGGGACTTTCAAGGATGTTAACAAGCTCAATTTTAAAATTGCGAGGATGCAATTCCCAAAAGGGGGGAAGGATGTAACACCCCATGTAAATAAAGAATATGACATTTTCATATTTATCCATATTTGTGAAGAAAATATTAATATGAGTTTAAAGGGAACGTTATGGTCGATGGCGTACCCAACACGCAACAACGCGTTTCTTGGGAATCTTACGTTGCATTCTAATAATAAAATAATATTATTTTAAATGTTAGTTAACAAGTAGCCGTTGTACTGGCGGGAATGGATAGAAATAACTAAAATATGATTATATATGTTTTTAAATGTTTTTACTTTTACCCAATAAAAGATAAAGGCTTAAAGTACGGAAAGAATTCAATTTTAGGCATTTATACCCTAATTTTCACGAAGGGTTCACTTATCACCTTTTGACAGAGAATCGTCATTAAATATAGTTTTGATCAATCTTATAAATTCTATTGGACCAAAAATAACTCTTCTTTTGAATCAGGACATCAAAATTTACTTTGTGTAAATTTTTGGTACCTTTCCGATAAAGTTCATTTTTTAGTGAATAGTGTAAAATGTTGTTTTTTAATTCAAAACCACTTTTTAATCTAATTTATTTATATGATTATATTATCTTTTGAATTGGTTATAAAGTGAAATTAAAAAATATTTTTACCATTAAATCCAATAGTGGTCGTTGGAATTAATTTTACTTTGAAATCGGACTTAAACTAGCGTCAATCTTTTGATACTTATTGTTTCATAAAAACACGCTATTTTATCTGACAGCGGGAATTGATTATTAAATTAATTAATGCAACTTATATGTTGTGAATTTTGTAAAATGGACTTCACTTTTGAATTCTGAATATAAAATATATCTTAGGGTGAATTTTTGGTAATTTTCTGGAAAACATCAATTTTTGATGAATAGTGAAACCACTAAGTGGTACTTATAAAAACTGATTTTCCGTTTAAATGAAATTTTTCCATCATTGTGTTTTAAATTTAAAAAATCCGATATAAATGGTTGTCATTAAGAAGTAAAATTTGGTTCAATGAGATTATAATAATTTTTTTGGTGAAAAGTAACTTATTAAGCTTTTAATCGCGATTAGTGGTAATTAGTGTAGTTTAAGGTAAAAATAATGCTTTAATAAAATGAGATGAGCTTGACACATGTCCTACCCTCATTTGTTGTGTCATGGCCGACCAAGAAAAGCCATGGGTCAACTTGGGGACCCCATGGAGCCACTTTGGTTGGGAGATGACATAAATAACTTTTTATTTAATGTAAAAGTAAAAATGACACAAACATAATATGTTTTATGAAAATAATTTTTACATGGGGTTATAAAGATAAGATTTTTTATTATAAATAGTCACTGGAACTCTAAAAATATTTCCTAAATCATAGTATTTGTTTTATAATTTTTATAATTTAAATAAATTAAATTATTTATGACATCATGATGATACAGCGATGACCTCATTATTTAACGATTTAAATTAAATGGAATGTTAATGTAAAATATAAAACCTACACATGTCCAAAACCTATTGGATGACTGTATTTCGAACCCTTATCACCTTATCCTAAAATTATATCAATGTGGGACCTTTTTAATCCGAAACTCTTTTTCAAATAAAGTTATATTTCTTTACATTCCAAGAGTGCCCCTCCTCTCCTCTTATAAAAGGCCGCCACCCCTACCTAATTTCACAAACTCCTAAAGCCTTTGGTCGGACATACCCTGACCATTTACTCTCTCCACATCCCTATACTCATCCTAGAGGATTCACTTTGGTCATAATCCTTTCAAAGGAATCCTTTAGGCTGAAATCAAAAGGAGTTACACTTTTAAAGGTAATTCAATCTCTCATGTTCATTTGTTTTATTTTGCTTCTCCAACCACCTAAACTCTTTTTATTTACTTCTTTTGTAACAACACCAGTATCTTCAATATACTAGGGTGTTTTTATAAGATTTATTCTAGCTAAAATCTCACACAACTACATCAAATGGTTAAAGAACATACGGTTTCCGTGGATGGCGAAATTCTGCCTCCCGAAACGATGATTGTTCAATACTCATTTAACACCTTCAAAGGTGGCCATTATGATGTAACTATTTTTATATATGATATATAATATGTTTATGTTTTCCTTAAGCTTCTGTATTTTTCTTTTTGGTCATAACTTTATGGTTTCAATTATGGGTAAACACGATATATTCATTTAAGGAAGTGCGGACTACCGCCCCCTGAAAGTGATTTGATTCGTTAATACCATATGTGGGATGTGTAAAGGATAAAGTTAATGATATTATATATGTTATTATACTGGAATTATAATATACTCTTATATAATTATGATTCCATTCCAGAAAATATGAAATAGAAATGGAAGTAGCGTTCATGCGTACGTACGGCTTACCGTCTCCATGAACGGTGCATTTCATTTCTTACCTCTAAATGATTATGTAATATTATAAATACACGTATATGCTAGATATATATGATATATATGATATCAAAATCAGGAATGTCATTCTGGATATAAATAATCTTTGACCACATGAACAACATGTAATTGTAAGATGTCCACCTTCGACTTAAGAACCAAATATCGACAAAACAAACATTATTAACTTAAATGGTTACATAATGTTTATAACATGGCCATAAGTGATATAAAAGGAATGATGAACTATAAAAAGGTTCTTAATCAAGTAGAAATTAACTCAAGTTTATTATTCAGGACATTAAAGAATGATCGAGTCAAGTCGGACCCGAGGTAAGGGATCTTACTCCCCTTTTTTTTAAGTACACTCTTTTATGTCACTCCTTCTAAAGCTCATCTTTCTTGTTATTGGGATGTTATTTTATATTACTCTTTCTGTAAACTTTATGTTGATGTGATGAGAGACCCTATTTCCTCTCATCAATCCATTTTGGATTTTTTAAGTGGCGTCGTTAGGCGGCCGAGTTTTCGTAAGAGATTTTTCATCCCACTTTTATTCCCGTGAGATTTATGCTACATTTGCCACAATTTCCTTTGAGTGGTTTATGTAATTCCCACTATTACACTCCTTTTGTAATATAATTCCATTTATGGGTATTTACATAGTCATTGTATGACACTTCTTTAATGGGGTGTACTTTTCGAAAGTTACCCAAGTCGGTAAGGGAACCTTTCACCCTCCTCTTTTTAAAAGACTTCGTTTGTTATGTCTTTTAATTCACATACTATTATGTTGGGAAATGTTCTTATATATCCTGATTAATGTAAATTTTATGTCCAAGTGATGAGATCCCATTTTTATCTCTCATCAACTCATTTTATGAATTTTTGAAGTGACGCCGTTAGGCTGTCAAATTTTAGCAAGGGAACTTCTTAGCCCAAATTTGATTCTTTGGGATAAACTTGTACTCCTTGAATATGTCGTTCTTTGAATATATGTGAATAACCTTTGATTGTTTTACACTTAATATCCACTTATATTGGGTGTATTTATATTTTTTACACATGAATATGAGATTGACTTATCCTTAATTTAAGGATACCTTTTTTATAATGGATTTCATCTCATTTTACATTTCTTTTGAGACTTCATCGTTGTTATGCACCAATTCCCTCTTATATGGTGTGTATACTGTACTTTGACATATTATATCATGAATCCCATTATTATCATGATATTATAACGTTCGGATTAAATGTTATTCTGCTATTATTTTTATTCAAGAGTCTCTCATTTTGTTAAAAACTATTTAACAAAAATATCGTTTTAAATGTTTTAAAGATTTATTATTCTAAATCTTTATCTTTAATGTCCATGTCTTCAAAAATGGTTTTCAGTATTTATTTATATGGACATTAATGTTTTAAAATTAAAATTCCATTAAAATATTCAAAGTTTTATGGGACACTTTGGTTCAAAAATATATTTTAAATGGTTTTTGAAAATAGATTGATTAATTCAATATCTGGGAATTACTTATTGTGATTGAAAATGAAATGTTGTTATTGAAATGTTTATATTTTCAATATTTTATGTGTAATGATGGTACTTGGACATTTTACGGGTGGTTACATGATAATCCATATGACGGGTGGTGATGTGAATACCAGGACGGGTGGTTACATTATAACCTCCAATGCATTGGGTATGGAAGTTGGCTGTATGGCTATTCCATTATGTATGTATGGAAATTGGCCGTATGGATATTCCATTAAGTTATGTGTGTGGGAGTCGACCGTATGGTTATTCCACTTAAGTATGTTTACGTCCCAAGTTACCTTTATATATGTTATGTGTTCTCTATATGGGTTTTATGGCAATCCTTTGGTTACAAAAAGGTAAGTAATGATATTTTATTCAGTTAAGAGTTTTTACTAATTCATAAAGGTGAAAAGTATTACTTTGAAAAAGTATACATGGTTTAATTTTTGTTTTGATAAACTAACAGTTTTTATTCTTTGTGTATCCCTTATTGAGTTTTTATGCTCATCCCAAGTTTTTGAAATGTTTTTCACAGGACTTAGCATGGAATAGGGTCAAGGATGGGATCAAGGGAAAGTCATGATACCTAAAACATGAAACTAGACATGTTTCTTTTTAAGAGTTTTTATTTTATGAAAATTTAGTAGAAGAGACTACTTTGTAATCTTTTGAGATGTAATAGTTATGTCCTAATTCTCTAAAACTCTAATCCTAAAAAGATCCTCAATGTGAATTATTCATTTAATTCAATTTTAAGTAAGGTTTAAGGCTGGGGCCTTATAATACTTGTTATATGATATCTAGTAAAAACACTACATGTACTTATAAGGCATTACCTGACCATTTTTCACTACGTATGAAGAAAAATGAACTAGTTTAGAAAATAGATTTCTATACGTTGACATTGAACCCTCTCCCTACTACAAAGAGAAGAACTCTATAGACTTCATCATCATCAGTGATTCTAGTAAAAACATTTGAAATTGGAGAGTACTAAAACCAATCCATTATAATCTCATGTACTTATCATCCTATTTTATAGATTCCATAAACTTCTTATTGTGACCATCAAGCCAGAATGACTCACACTTCACCTTTGATACAATTATGTGTATCTTGGAAGTCAAATATTTTATTGATACATTCTATCCAATCCTCCACCTATTTTGGTTCATTCGTACTCTTAACGTATGGTGGATTCTCATGTAATAACTCCTATGATTGATTCCATTATCCTCTATATTTGGTATTTACATCATCAAATTTGTTATGGACTTGTGTTACATTTTGGTTGGCATCATGAAATTCCCATACAATATCCTGGAAAAGGGTTTGATCTATAGATAGATTACCTTGGTAAAAATACATTACACCCTCATGAATAACCCATGGAATCCATCTGAGAGACATACCACTACACAACAAAATATAATAAATTATTAGACAATCAGATAATATTATTTCAAACTAGACACATAATAAAAAATTGAGATAATATTCAGAAACACAAAAGAGAAAATAAAAATCCATAAATCCCTTGGTTACATGAGTCTCATCATGGATAGAGTTAGCTAGAAAATATCTGTAACATCCCATTGGTAACAAACTATGATGAAACGAAGAAAAATATCCACCCAAACTAGTACATGACCCCAATTTTGACAAACCCAATGGGTATTCTTGGTCCCCATTGGATGTATACTAGAAACCAAGAACCAACAACAACTGTAGGGAATGATTTATTCCAATATATTGTAAAAAAAAGACATATATATATATATATACACACACACATAGAAGAAAAAATGTATGAAAAATCATGTTCATATGTTATATCAAAAAGGAATCCTCATAATAGAATAAAAATCAATAGTAGATAAACAATATCCAAGTGACTTGTCCAGAAACAAAGGGAAAAAATACAAAATAGTTACACTATGTGATAGCATGGAATAAATCCAACCATATAACCACAAGATATATTGAAAGAACTAATAGAATACTCTCCACCGCACTATCATTCATTGGACATCCCTTTACCAAATTATATACGGTTTTTTATATACAACCAAAGGGTTGCGTAGAGTGTGATCTAATATGGTTTTTTAGTATCCCACCAAGGTGTTCCATAATAAATTCCTTATAAAATAATATAAACAAGATAATATTAATGAAAATGAGGTAGGATAAATATTGTTATATTTTTAATATCAAAATGATGGAAAAAAATTGAATTTCCTATTTTCCAAAATTCCCAAATAATCTAGGTAAAATAGTTTCAAATAATATCATACACATAAATGCTATAAAATCAAAACAATTTATTCACCACATGTCATATATAATCCCTTATGGTAAACAAACTAAAAAAGTACAATACAAAATAGTGAAAGCATAGGTAACATCACACCAAGGATCAGTACATGTCAGTCTAGACAGGACTACCATTCCTAATCATAAAAATTTATGTGAATCATGTATCTAGATATATGAATCAAAACTAGAGTGTATAGAAAAACCCCATAAATTTAACCCCCTAGAAAGGTCTCTAAATACTTTTTATCATCAGGCTTAGGGCATAGAGGAACACCCCAACAGTGAATACCCCCCAAAAAATTGAAAATTGAAAATTACTACACCTTCCACCTAAGTACCAAAGGAATCCAATGTGCACTATTTTCGAAATAATTTCTCAACACCATATTTAAAAAAATTAGAAAATCATTTTCAAAAATCATTGAAAATAAATTTACATTATCCAAAATAACGAAGACACCATATTTTCTCATAAAACTATTTACATACACCCAAAAAAATTAGTCTAATTAATTTTAAAATAAATTTATAAAATTATAGAAATATAGTTCATCCAACCTATGTTAGAGATGGAACTAACAACCAAAAAATCAAGTCACAGACACCAAAAATGAGATCTGCCAACAAAAAAGGAACAAAATGTTAAAAAAGAAGGCCTGAATATTGAAATTTGGGTCTTATAATAGAATATCATTAAAAAATTACATGGATGAAATGGTATAAAATGAAAAATCTCAAGGAACACACACTGGTTTTAGAAAAACCAAAAAAATATTTACCCCTTGAAGAAAATCATAAAAAGGATCTAGACACAATCATGGTGATTATCATAACTTATTAATAAATATAATAATAGAACATGGTGGTTATATATTGATCAAAAATTATGAATTAGTATAAGGATTACTGACAAGGAATAATTCACAGTGACAACAACAACAGATATTAATCACTTACAAAGTTAACTAGAAGGATCGGAGGTCCCCCAAATCACATGGGAGAGCTCCATGGTCAAGATATAGGTGGCCTATAATTTAATTAATGGTAAATTTCACATAATTCTCCCTAAAATGAGTAATATAGAAACATTCATTTCACGTAAAAATTATAGGACATGAATTCCAGAATCGATAAATGACACCATAAAATCTGTAAAATCGGAATAAAAAACCATATATTAATCATTAAATGTTATGTAAATGTTTCATGACATGTAAACCTTTCAAACCCTAATATCAACTCATGACATCTTACCATAAACCAATACAAAATTTGATCACATTTAATATCTAATAAAACATTCATGGTGAGCAATTATTTCATGGGGTCACATTTCCCAACAAACAAAAAGCATCATAGATTCTCTTAAATAGACCAAACTGACACAAGTGTTCTCAAAACTCTAGGAGATCCACGAAAAGGTTTTAACACATTTATATCTAGATTCTATTAATTTAAAAAATTATATATCCCATAAAAGGTCATTTCCACTAGAAATTTCTCTCCATCCTTTTTGGTCCCAAAATAAACCCCAATATGATGGGAAATCAAGAGATAATATAAATACATTAAAGTGGGTAATGGGATGTTACATATAAGTACATAAAATCATTCGCTCATATAAATTTATGTGTGTGATATTAAGACCACACATAATCTTAAGTACATGAAATCTATGTATACACATGAACTTATTTATATGAAAACTAGGTTCACACAGGTACTTAGAGTATGAAAAAAAATCATCACCTAATCATATGGATAGGAAAACTACGTGCATGTTTGAAATTATGAATATACACACATAACAGATTTACATGAATATTTATGCATAATCACCCAATGAATTATAGTTATATATAGTTCCCACACATCACATAATAGTATTCAAGTATTATTTTTCCACAAGATCATTCAACACAAATCATATCATAAACCGTTAAAAAATTGGTTTTATAAACATTTACTTAATGTAAATCCTACGGTAACAATATAGGAATTATAAAAATATGGAAATCATAAACATAAAACATATAGAGAAAGAATAATGATGGTATACATGGATCATATAAATAGTAAATCAGAAGTGATATCAATGGTTAATTTCAATTATGAAGAGAATGTACATTATAATATTATTAAAACATTTTTGAGGAATAAATCCTTTTAATATTGAAATAACTTTTAAAAAATATGATGATTCAATAATTATATGGAATTAAACTCTTTGATAATAATAGTGAAAACCTGCAAATGAATATCCATATCATTGACCAGTATTATGTAAAAAATTACATTTATCTCTCATAATATAAAAAACATACCTTCAATGTTTTGTAAAATGTTAAAATTTACATTGTGCAATAAAATAAATGAATATTATTTCTAAAAACATTTTTTAAAATTTCATACAACTGTAAAAATGACTTTAAATATTAATAATATAACACTAAAACCCTTTATTAAAACATTTTTATAAAACCTAGATATGGAATAAAACATATTTTTGACTCAACAGAAAAATAAGTTTGATTTTTATAAAAATGCATATACAGTCTATTGAGTACATAAACTAATGGAAAGGGTTTAAATATATTAAAAACAAATAATGATATAAAAATAAAGCTATGGAGTTTCATTAGTGGTGTATCGTAATATTTATTCATCTGAAACATAATCATGAACAATCCTAATAAAAATTATGATTATAAGATAAAACCTTTACTAGTTTGGAAAATGTTGAATCATAAGACCCCTAAAATAAAGAACCTTATATGGATGTTTAAATCGCCATAGTTTTTAAAATTATAATAAGATACATTTATGTGTATTATAATATCCACATAAGATAATCATTTAATTGAATATGTCATGTTTCTGATAGAGATTATACGGAGAAAAAAATCCCTTCCCATTTTCGTAATATTTTATAATTGTAATAACCATTTAAGAATGGAATGAAATGAAACATTAAACTAAATTAAAATTAATCAATTAATGATATAACATTTAAAAGGTTTATAATATACACAACACAAATGAAATGATTGGTAAATATGGCATACATCACTTAAAAATAAAAAGAGAGACTAGAAACCTATTACTTTAGCTCTTAATTCCTATGTATGAAATGGAACCTCCTGTATAATAAATATTTATTTGTTATAAATATGTTATATTATGATAATGATATATAAAATACCATATATTAGTTCTTTATGACATTTTATCAGCTGTTTGAAAATAATTTATTATCAAAATCAGTTTTCTGGGTGATATCTGCTTCATTTTTCTTTTATATTTTTGTTCATTAGTTATAATCCTTAAATTTTGACCATGGATACATTATATATAGAATATTAATAATGATATTAATATTAAATATATTCAATATATAAATTATTATAGTCATTCCTAAAATATAGGGATAGAAAAATTAATGACATCATTTTTTGAGTCGGTAGGTCTCATGTACACATGAACATTGTTTTCATTTTTAAAAAGATAGAATGAATGATATGTTAACATAAAAAAACCATTACAAAATAATTGTTATATCATTTTTATATATAATATAAATTCATTAATTACATCATCATTTCTATTCATGTATAATAGAAATGAAAAATGAACCACATTGCTCTGTGTAGGTGGTACTCCACACTAATGCCCGAACGACTTTATCATTTTCCAACATTTTAGAATCAATGAAAATAGAAAAGATATTTTAATTTTAGAAGTATAATTATTTAATAACAATCATATATAAACATTAAACTCATAATTATACCTATCTATAAAATATCGTGATGAAAAATTAATTTTCTTGCTACATATAGATAGTAAGTCATACGTACGTGCGATCAATACTTTCAATTCTCATTTGATTAGAAAGGGGGTGTATAGTGGAATTTTAAAAATAATTATAACATTAAAAAGTATTTAAAATAGTTATGTTATTATTTTATGATATATATTATATTTTAATGGAGTTAAAGATGAGTATGAATTAAAGTGATCAGTTAATGAGATTACATGTCATTTGAAACGACTCCTATAGATATCCTTTAATGGGAACCAGGGTTAGCCTTATGAGAATAATAACCCCTATAATGTGTATATGGATGATTATAAGATAATTTGAGATGATTGATTAATCTATGAGGCTCATATTTGGGGGTGAATAAGTGATGTATAAGGTGCCCTTTTATAATTGATGTGTGAGCCACTTTTTGAATTTCACAAAATATTTAATTATAATAAACTTATTATTAAGAAAAAGGCCTCTTAATTTCCATGGTTTCAAATATAATGTAGTATACGGATGTTATACCATCAAAAAATGAAATTATAGAACCCTTTGTATCATCTAAATAATTATCATTTTGATAAACCCTTAGTTAAATGATTTTTATTTTAATTATGATATAAACTTTTTAAATATTTAAGTTTAGTAATTTTTAACATATAAGATTGAAATTTTCCCATATGTAGAGAATTTATGAAATTTAAGAACAAAACATGTATAAATTTTTTATTTTAAGAATTTTATTATTTATAAATAATGTAATAAAATATTATCTTGATAAAATATCATTACTGTAAATTTACATACTATTCATTTTACTTGACTTAAAAGACACAAATGAAAATATTTAATTCAAATATAATCAATTAAAAAAGAGAAATATTACTTATTCACCTATTAAATTTTTGGTAATGATTGAGTCACTAAAATAATTTTACTATTAATATTATTGAAATCATTTATTATATTTTTTTCATTAATTATAGAAATAGTACATCAACGTTTTATAAGATTTTGATGTCATTATATAATTATTAGAAGTTTGAAATAAGTTTATATCATGAATTTTTTTTAATTAGACATAAAATTTATATCTAAATACATTTATAACAAGTTTTCTCCCTATGTGAATACGTAAAAGATATTTAAATCTTAGAGATTGACACATTGTTACTTTCATTTTTTTAAATATAATACTTGTCATCTTTTGGGACACGTGTATGATAAATAGATAAAAATATGGTATAATGTTGTAACATTCACCATATAATAATTAAATAATAATTAGGATAATAAATATAGCATTATAATTTTGTTTTAACCTAGACAAACCCAATTTACAATTTATGGAAGTGATAAATTATACCATGGTTACTATTCAAATTAAACAAAAATAAAAGTGTTATAATTATATAATATCAACCTTGAGATTCTAAATATATAGTTAATTTTCTGAAATTATATATCTATATGTGGGAGAAATTAATTTTAATGTATGTTCTCAAAATATGAGAAGACTAAATGTAAATAAAATATTAAGAATAAAACATGGTTTATACATATCCTATGCTTAGAATTTTTTTTTCAATTATTAAAAAATAAGTTAATTTAAATAATATAAAACTTTTATTAAATTCATTCACAAATATTTATTAATTAATTTTTTAAATAAATATATATTGAACGCAAAAAATTAGATTTCACCAAAAAAATGTATTTTTACATATATAAGAATGATTTAAAAAAATTAAGAAAAAATATATTCTAACTTAAATAATTATATTTTCAAAATATAATATATATAATTTTACTATTATACGATTTTTATATAAAAATAAAATCTGTACATTCATGTAATAATCATACAGTTTTGAACACAAAAATCATTATTTTCACGTTTCCCTAAAAATAGTCATTTCAAAAAAGTCCCTAAAATTCACCCCTTTAAAATTAAGATATTGTGATTTAAAAATTATTTTTTATTAAAAATATTATTTAAAAATTTTAAAAATTATATATAGTATTTTCTTACAAAACACAATATAAATCATTTTGGAGGAAATTTATTTTTTTGCATACTATAATTTTGAGAAAAAACTAAATATTTATTTCCTAAAAATTAATCAATAATTTTTATTAATTATAAATATTTAAATTTGTCTCATAATGTATTTAACCCTATTAATATGTGAAATTTTAATAGAAAGGATATAACAGCCACATAAAAAATTTATTAACATATCACAGATCATTCAATCATAGTGTTGCGTGTAATCAATGTAATTGATAAAATAATATTATTTAAAGAAAAAAATTTAATAAAATATTTTGGTGTAAAAGTACCACACCTAATAAATTTCTTCCTTAAAATTTGGACTTGTTCTCTATAATCAGTGGTTTTATATTTGAAAATGCCTTTTATCGAAATCCCACATCTTAAAAAGGATCAACAAAAAACTCCCGTTAAAAGGGAAAGTGGAAAACATAATGGTTGCCTAAAATAATATCAAATCAGGTTCGTAGATAATTAAAAATTTGGAGGAAAGTTAAAATATGGACACATAAGAGTAAAATTACTCCAAATGAATAATAGATAGTGATATAGAACTTGGTCAAGATAATGTTAACAACAACAAAAAATACATTAGTGGTTTAAATACATTCATTTCATCAAAAATTAACTTTACAAGAAAATATTTTAATCATAAGATCCTTTTTTGAAATTTGAGTCATTATTTAACCATTTAGAAAAATTACATAAGGATATACAATTACATAAAAATTATAATTTCATCCCTTAATTAATTTCCACCATAATATAATATATTTATCCTAATGATGAGTATTTGAGAATATTTTTTCATATACAAAGAAATAAAATTAATTTTTAATGGATCATAATATACTTAGATGTGTGTTAAGCCATTCCCTCAGTATGGATATTTATTGAAAACAAATTGATTTGTATTGGTTATTATAAATCAAATTTAATCACAAATTTCAAAGTAATAAATTCCATAAAAGATTTATCCTTAATACATCTCCAAAATGTGTCTGAACAAGATTGAATCCTGAAGATGATATGATCTCATATCTTTCTGTGATCAACATAACAACAATTTTAATCACTCATAAATCCTCAAAAAAAAATTTAGAAAACCTATTCATATATTCTCCAATATATACTAACAAATTCCTAAAAAAATACACAATAATATCATATATTCCCCTTAAATATAATTCGCCATTTATTCCTTAATGAATTTATTATCTTATAGAAAAATGGTTTCTTCCAAGGATTGGGTTCTTCCTTGAACTGATAAATGATCATAGGATTATTTTTAATTTCAAATATGATTTCATTAATATAGAAATATATATGGAATCTATATTTGGAGAGCTAATCAATTATTGTAATGAAATGAAATTTCACTAATGGAAATTATTTTTATAAGGATTATTCAATGAAACATCAACATTGAAAGGCCTATTTTGGATTAAAGGATAAGTTTTTTCTAACTATCAAGACTAACATTAGATATTTTAAGTTCATAATATTTCCCTTTGTCTATTGACATAAGAGGTTTTTGTGGCTTATTATCTTTATTAAACCCTATATTAGAGAATTTTTACACATAATTCCCAAACTCTTCATTTATAGAACTGACGTGTGAAGGTTGTATTCAATTGTGTTATCTCTCTTTTTATTTAATTTCATGTCCTATTTACATCACAACAGAATTAATTTTACTATCACCCAATATTCACATAAATGAATAATTTCCTTGTTATTTTTAAGTATTCACATGTGTTATCCTTCCTACATTTTTTTTATATTTTAGGTTGAAACAATTGTTCCATACATATGTCAAACAATTCAAAATTTAAATGATTCTCTATCATATTTTCTTATCACTAGAATCTATTGCGATTTAATATTCCATTTCCACATTCATTTCAAATGAAAATAATTCCACATCCCTTCCTATTTTTGTTATGTATAATGACTCTCAATGAGTAGGTTTTAAACCACTATTGTATCGATCAATTTTTGTATCAGGGATGATAATTAAACCTGAATCAAACTTGAAGGAATTGTAAACTTTTACCCATAGGTATCAGAGGATTCACAAACCTTCCGATTATGCACAATTAATTCCTTCTCCATTTTTTATGTAGAATAAGTGGTAAGTACTTACTAAAAAATATTCCCTTACACTCATCCCTTTATATATTGTCAATTTCCACTTATTATGATTATTCTTAATAAGATTCCCCCATTGAACCAATTTTCCTTTTAATTGATAAATAGATAGCACAACTATTTCACAGTCTGATAAATTGTGAATTGCTAATATCCTTTCAATTGCATTGATTCATTTCTAAACATGTAGATGATTCTAATACCAAAAGAAGAAGTGAAGATATCATCTCATGAAACATTCAATAACATGTTTCTCCATCCTTGGTGCATTCATATGTTCTGTAAGATTCATATCAAAATAAATATCATGTTACCTTTGACTGATAATAGTCATAATGTACTTCATTTTTTCGCTTAATCCATTATATTTATCAACTGGAAAGTCACTACATTGTCCATCACAGTCATTCTCCAAATGATTTCTTCGGGTCCAATCAATTAACTAAATCCAAAAACCATAGTCAAAAAATGATATTCATAGTGGAAAAATTCATTATCTTGAAAGATAATTTATATTATTTCTAAATCATGACACATTATTCAATGAAAAAGTAGGTTTATCAAAGGTCATTCCGGAACATTACCAATTTTTTTTGATTTAATCCTATATATATAACTATCAATATTTATTTCGCTAATGTTACCTCATCCTAGTTTTCAAATGATAATAAAACCATTATATAATACTAACTATAGTGACACATACTATTCATACAAATAAATCAAATCTTCATATTATAATATTCACTACATAACATAATAATCCATGAAAGAATCATATTTTTCTATTATCTTTTGAATATTGGACACTAAAAACTATTTCATTGGATTCTCTCATTTGGGTCTTTATAACTAGGATACTTCTTTGAAATATCATTCCTAAAAAATTTAATCACAACTTGGAGAAATGAAAAATAATAATGGGTGACCTTATACGCTATATAAGGGTAAACAAGGGCGATATCGAGGATCATATAATCATAACATGATCATAATGGTATAATAAAACGACCACAACATTTAGAAATCATACCATGCATATCAAAAATCATAATAACAGGTCATGGAATAATGCTTGAACATTCATAAGGCATGAATCATAGAGGAATAAAAGAAAATGATCCATTATAACATGAAATTAGCATAATACATGAGTTTAAAGAATAAATAATCCTACAACATTTAGAACACATATAAATAAAAAATGGTCTACTCATTAAATTAAGGTCAAGAAATTAATCCCTCTCATTAATACATGGACATGATATTAGGTCCATACATAATATTATGGACGTAATATCCATAATCCTGCATCGACCTATTGAAATTAAAACAATGTTAATGCATGAACTTTTGTACATGCATATCAGGTCCTCACATAATCTTGTGGACATGAAAATAAGGATGACATATAATATTTTGATCATGAAATCAGGTTCACACATAAGATATTTTCCCGATGAGTAATTTATATTTACATAATTCATAAGAGGTGATATTGTTCACATGCATCATATAATGTAAATTATGCACATGTTTTCCCAAATATCATTAAACATTCATTATATCATTACCTAGATGAAATTAAACGGTTTTATAATCATTTAATCTTTATACACCCAATGGAAAATATATGGGTTCTATAAACATATTTTCAACATAAAAAATCATTCATATAAATAATATGGATGGAATCCATGGATCATATACCTATTAAAGAATATTTGATATCAATTTTTGTTGTCTTTTATGAATTGAAATTACATTAAGAGATTATTTAAACATTCCATAGAAAAATGAACATTTTATTTCGTAATAAATTCTCTAAAATATAAATGTTTCCAAAATATTATGGAAAATGATTTATTTTAAAATAACAATAAAAATTGTAAAGTAGCATTCAAATAATTTATTTGAATTGATAGTGTGAAATTCCATTCATGTTTTATAAGATAAAAACAATCATGTCAAAAATTTGTAAAAATTCAAAATAGACTAATTTTCAGAAAATTATATAAATATTAAATCTAAATTTATTTTTAAAAAACTAAAACTTGGGTAAAAACTAAATTATGAAATCATAAGGTAATATTATAAACCATCATTAAACCATATTTAGAATAAATGGATATGGAGGAAAAATATATTTCGACCGAAGAGAGAAATTATTTAAACTTTCCGTAGAACAAAATTGTTGGTCTATTGAGTTATTAAGAAGTTGAAAATGAAAAAAAATAATTGAAAATAAATAACTAGTTGGAAATAAAATTCCTGGGTTTTTCGAGTGGTATATCATAATATTTCTTCATCAAAAGGTAAACAAAAATAATCTCAATAAACAATGAGATTGTGACATATAACCATTACCAATTTTGTAAAGTTTGAATAATAGGACCCATGTAACAAATAAGCATAGATGGATATTTAAAACCCCATAAATTTCATAATAATTTATAGAAAATACATTTAATAGAATTAAATAAAGAACATAAAATTAATAATTAGTCGATATGACATGTGCCTCACGAAGAGAATGTTTTGATTAAAATACCTTACCTCATTTGTAATCATAAGGATTGTAGTCCCCATTTTATAATAACATTAAAATATACCTTGAATATCATTAAAATAAGTATATTCATTATATAATTGGTCTAAAAGGTAAGATATACACATGAAAAAAAAAAGAACGGTGAATTTTTCATATATCTCCCAGAAATATAAGAGAGACTTGGAATCCATTACCATAGGTTTTAGTTCCTTAATATGAATTTGAGAAACCTATATAATAAATATAATGGTTAAAATTTCTTGATTAAAAAAGTGTTTTAATTTATTTTTAACAATTATACTCATAAACACCAACGTTGATGTTACTAGAATAGTCCTTTTAAAGTGAATTTCAGGAAGAATGTAATCGTTAGAATATTAATTTTTATTCTAGAAGTGTACACAAGTAGTATAATATTTTTTAAGTAGTCTAGACAAGTGTGAAGGTAATATGGAAGAAATATTTATACACTACATTTTTAGGTGTAACATATAGTTTGAGAACCCTATGTTTAGAAAAAAATGTATGGATCATATACCATAAAATATTGGACAAGTATGGATCCACAACCATAAATTTGGAAGAAACCCAATGTTTGAAAAATAAACATACACCTTATCAAAATTAATTTTTAAAATAACTCTATATTATCAACCATAATTATTTAATTTTTCATTACTTGAGGGAATAATATGTTTGACTGGTCAACAAAAGAGTTTTAAATTAAATATATTATCTTTGTTTTCAACAATAGTCTTTCTAGTTGTCAATATCTCTTTATAGATATTTTATGACTAATTCAAAGGGTCATACTCTACAGATTAAATAATTCCTATTTATAGGATAATTTTTTAATCTATTTTAATTATTTAAAATATTATAACTCAAATATTTTCTATTTATTAAAAAGTATTTTTTAAGAGGGTTTGACTTGGAGTTGTTCGACAATCTATATAAATACTCTGATATTAATTTTATGAATAGTTAGGAATATATGCATAGAAAATAATGATATGTGTTATTGTAATATAATACAATTTCATTACCTTCAAAGATGCACTTTTTTGGCATACATGTTTTGACATATTTTATTTTCTTTCTTCTTTTTATGTAGTTTCTCTTTTATCTTGTTACTATATCTTGTTCTGTAAGTTCCAAAAATCATTTTCCAAGTTAATATATGGAGGAATAAATTATTATTCATCTGTATGGTGTTTTAATTTTCGTTGTTTATGAAATATTTTTAAAATATTTAATTTTTTTGGCTTTATTGAAGATCAACATATATGTCTGTTTCATGTTGTAACATTGAGTAAAACTTATTTTCTCAATCAAATTAATCTCTAACAATTTAATGGATTATCATATACTTGGGCTCAGTCATATTGAGGAATTAGTATCAAATTATTGAACTATGAAATGTATTTATGGTTCTCATTAAAAGAACCAAAATTCCTTGTAAAAGAATTATTGTCATGGAATCAATTACCTTTACATTGTTTTGGAAGTCCCCGGTAAGAGGACATACTAGTCAAAATCTACAAGCTCGTGGTGTAGAGCATCAGTGGAGTGGACTAAGGTATATTTTCACCCTAAAACATAATATTTCACTATTTTATTCTCCTTAATTTTTTATCCTACACAATATACATTACAATAAAAAAGAAGGTTATGTTGCAAATCAAAAGGATTATTTGGAATCTGTTGATGGTGTTAATGAATAAAAATTCACTCCCCCCACATGTGTCATTGTCATAGTCATTCCAAAATAACATATATATTAATAAAACTTATTGTTAATAAAGTTAAACATATATATCATTTCATATATTATTTACATATAAAATTTTATCACCAATTCATTAATAATTATTTATTAAAATAACGGTTTCGGGTGATATGTGATTCATTTTTCATGCATGTTTTGGTTTGGTAGTATAGATTATATTATTTTTGTCCTGGTTATATCATCCCTATAATGTTAATAATGATAAAAATATAAAATATTTTCCTTATATATATATTTTTAGATCCATTCATAAAACAATTGATAGGAAAAAATTAATTACATCATTCACAAAAATTTAGGTCGTACGTACACATGAACAATGTTTTCATTTTTTAATAGATTAAAAGAAATAGAGATAAAAATTTACTCAAGATTACATAAAAATATTATATCATATATATCATATATAATAATTAATTTTACCTTTATCTCTGTTCAATTAAATGGAAATTGAAAAATGAATAACATCATTTCTTGGAGGTGGCAGTTCACATATACGCACAGACAACGTTTTCATTTGATGACAATTTGGAAGGTAAAAAGGTAGATAATAAATTATAATTAAAATTATTAAAATTATTTAAAAATTATAATATTTAAAATTTTACCCATCAAAATACCCATTCATAAAATATAGTGACAAAAATAGAATTTTTAGTACTATGTGGGGACGAAAAGTCATGCATATGCCCGAGAAATACATTATCCTCTCATTTATTTGGAAAGAGGTTGTATAATAGTTCGTTTATAATCATTATAAAATTTTAGGATATTTAGGATACTGATGATTTTTTTTGATAAATACCATATATTTATAGGAGGTAATCAATAGTATTAAAGAAAGGGATCAGATGAGGTGATTATCTATTCTTTGAAATGACTCCATTAGATCTCATCTAATGCATTATAGGCTTTTACTTTTGGGAATAACAAAAACCTCTAGAATGTGGATAAAATCCCTTTTAATGAAAATTGGAGGATTCTGGTCAATGTGGAAATATAAAATTTTTGTAAATAAGTGAGAGATAATGTGCTTTTTCATAATTGAGGTGAAGAGTACTTTTGGAATATCACAAAAATTTAAATAATAATAATTTCACACTCCAAAAAAATTTCTCAAAGTGGATTGAGATTCATAGATAAGGTTGTATAGGGTTGTAATACAACTAAACATTATAATTTGAAATGTTTTCATTTAAATTTTTATAATATCATTGTGATTAACCCTTACTTAACCAATTTTAATTTTAAATTTATGAAAAACAATTTAACAATAAAGTGTTGTGTTATTTTACATATTAGGTAAAAATTGTCCAAAAAATTCCATATTAAGAAATTTTTTACCATACCATATGTAAATTATCATTTTTCAATATATTTAATATTTTTAAATAATTTAATAAAATAATATTTTGATAAAATGTGATTATTTTCAATTTTGAAAGTAGTGATTTAATTTTACATAAAATACCTAAAGAAAAGGAATAAATTCATTAAAATTATTTTAATATTACCATAATATGTGATATTTTCCTAAAAAATTATAGTAATGCACTAACTCAATCATATTACATTAAAACTGATATTTATAAAATAATTTATTATATTTTATTTACAA
The DNA here is from genome assembly GCA_963277665.1 of Viscum album. Lineage (NCBI taxonomy): Eukaryota > Viridiplantae > Streptophyta > Magnoliopsida > Santalales > Viscaceae > Viscum > Viscum album. The sequence goes on from OY728122.1 coordinate 739,161,760, forward strand.
ATATGTGAAATAATTCTTCTATATTACATAAGAATTTATGGCCACTATATAAATACTAAAAATGTCATGACCCGTCCTCGGGGCCCGTGTCGTGACAACCCCAAGCCTTCCTTCAATTGGACGGGGTCTGGCGACTAGAACTAAAGAAGTAAATCCCTATAACTGGGAAGGAATTGACTTTATAAAACATAACACATCCAACCAGAGTTCAAGCTGAAGTAATACACTATGTACAAAAGAAAGTGATGAAATGTAAATGGGCCAGAATACAAACCGAACTGAAAATTACAACTAAAACTGAACAAAAGTACAACAGAAAAGACAAACAGCTGGAAGATAGATTAAATTCCTGGGTCATCCACCACAGATCCTACCTGAAGGGTAGGTACAGATAGGCTCCTCAACTCTCTCTCTCGCCAACCTCCTCCATGTACCGTCTTGTCGTAAAGTCCACCTCCGGGTACTGACTCTTCGTGAGGTCCACCTCTGGGTATTGACTCGTCATACACTCGATCTGTGTCAGTGTTTTCCGTCATCTTCATCCAACACAACGAGGTGCGGGCATAGCCAGTGCAAGGGTGAGTATAACGATACTCAGTAGGGACCCTGAGACCCTCAAGGTATCACTAAATCCAACAAGGATAACCACCAAGAAGGATTGAAACAGATAACCCTTACTTAGGTATAAGCTCATACTTAGACATATGTTATCATGTAACCCATCTTAATCACGAGGAAACACAAAGGTTATGAAATCAACGGATAACCACTAGTTAGGTATATTCCCAAACATATACCTATCTTATCAAGTGACCCATCTCAATCATGAGGTAAACACAAAGCCTATTGATTCAGCTCAAACCAGGATTTTTCATTAATGATATCGAAACCACAACTACTGAAGACCTCCTCCTCTGACGAGTACAGTGATCTTGTCACAACTCTGAGGCGTAGCTCACTTACCATAGACTACTGTGGTACCCCTCCTGTCGAGTACTGTGGGTCTGCCACCCAAACACAGTAGTGCTCCCCGCCATGGGTCTGCCACCCAAACACAGTAGATCTCCCCGCCATTGGTCTGCCACCCAAACACAGTAGTGCTCCCCACTGGGCTAGTCGAGTAACTCCGACTCAAATCGGACAAGCAGTCATCAGGTCTCAGCCAGCTACAAGGTCTTCGTACTCTTTACGCTCGTCTCCGGGATGATCCGATCCATGAGCTACTGATCGATACTCCAAGTGTCATGTAATCTCATGTGGAAGTATCTCAATGGACCGCCTCATCAATGGGATCTCAACGCAACAGACGTCGCGTCAATCGGACGCCCGGTCTGTGAGTTATTAGCCTTTTTTCCCAGGGGCCCAGTTGTATTCATGTACGAACCAACCCGACCGTATCTCAACTATACCCCGATCTCCCATGGGGTATACTAAAAGGAACCATTTCTCAACGTGATAACCAACGCCGCTGATGGTTCATCCAACGGATGTCCGGTCTGAGAGTTATTAGTATTTCCGTTCAAGGGGCCCGGTTGAATTTCTGGTACAATCCAACCTGGACATACTCCAACTATGTCCAAATCTCAGGGGAAGTATACCTAAAGAATTATCTAATCAAGAAGAATCCAAAAAAGTCGACGGCACGTCAATTGGACGTCCAGAGCTGACATTATAACTGTTTCCGCTCCGAGGGCCTGGTTGGTTTCGAGTTCGAACCAACCCGGTCGTACCCATAATTCGCCAAAACCTTGCGTGCAATATACCAAAACGATAGTCTCGACCCATGAAATCCTACGCAACTGACGTTGCATAGATCAGAGGTCCACAACTCATGATATGTTCATTTAACCGAAAACGGTCCAAAAATAGGGGGTTTGGGCCCGGTCCGACCCGGCCCAACTCCCTGGGTCGGCCCGAACTAGGTCCGGCCCGGAAGGGCAAGGCCCGGCCCAGCCGGTGTGGCTCGGCCCTGCCGGTGCAGCCCTACCCGGCCTGCACGGTCTGACCCGACTGGCGCACCTGCAGCTCGGCCAGCCTGGCCGAGAAGGTGCGCGGAGCAGGGGGGCCCGCTAATTGGTACCGGCAGCGCAAAGCACCGCCCCGGGTTGTCCAAGATCTCGCACCTAAGTGGGATCCACCACGTCGCATCCGAAACATATCCGCGATGGATATTCTTCGTCGACATACTTGGGTGCCACGACCTCCAGGCGGCCGGAAGACTCCTTCCACCGCCTCCGGTCGCCGGCGTGGCATGCTGCCGTCACCTTCCAGGGACCACCGAACACGCTCTGGTGGTCCATTTTACACGCCGTCTGTGCCAGCAGCTCTCCCGGGACCTGCTCTTCATTGCGACGTCTTTAAATCGCCACTGCGGCCCATTTTGGTATCGCCCTTCAATCCACGCACAGAAAAACAATATTCGGAGGGTCGTCGGGCCATGTTTGATCGGACCGCGCCCTCTGCGTTAGTTGATAGCAAAATATCGAACAATAATGATGTTGATAGAAAAACAAGTCACAATTTTAATCAATTAAAATTGACCTTAATTTCCAACAATTCCCCCCAAAATAATTATTCCCAACCCATTAATAAAAACATTTGCGGATCAACTTGACAATGAGTTGATCCGTGTTCTTTGTTTTAGAAGGGAACAATCATGGGAATATTAACATTCTCAAATAAAACCCCTACTTCAATTAAGGTTCATGGTTGACAAGCGTCATGGATGACGGTGTTATTTCCGTCATCGTCGGTGTGCACCTGAGGAAGAGACGTCTCCTCTTTTGTCACAGCGAGAAGAATAAAAGATGTGTCGTCGCTAGCGATTTCCTACATCGGTGTCTCCTCCCTTGCCTTGGAGGAAGAAGAGGGTGAATAACTGTGGTCGCCGATTTGATGTTCATCATTGGAGAGTTGGCGATATTCAACAAAGGATAAATCCTCCTCCTCTTCACAATATTTCTCTCCCAAAAATTCTCCCCACACAACAAGCCAAAAAAAATTAAAATAAGGCCACCCCTTATTTTAATTTAACATGCCATGAATTTAAAAATTCATAATCCATTTAACTTAATTAATAAAATCAAGAGTTGTTTAATTAATTATGTGATAGGTTGACAAGTTTTAATGGAGTGAGATAGGGAGAGGAAGAGTCGTCATTAATTTAGAGGAGTTGTCATGTTTAATGGGGGAGTTTATGAGAGTTAAAATATAGTTATGGGAATGTGAAAGGTTGGGGCTCATGTGGTCCCACCTCAAAAATATCCTTACATGGGTAGTTAGATGCTTGTGGGTCCCATCCCAACTCCCCCATGTAGGATATGACCACATTAGAGATAAAAATAAAATTGTTCCACAATTTTATTCACTTCTCATTTAATCCACAAGTTTTAACTTCCCCTCATGTGAATATTGAACTACGGTAAAGGTTCCCTTAACCAATTACAGGGGATTCGGAATCATCGGTGCCCTCAGATTTCAATTCTGAGAACCGGTTCAAAAGATGGAAAAGCCCACTCATTTGTTCACTGAACGTACCCCAGCTAAACTTCAGAAATTGATTTTGTGAACACCGGGCCTCGGAATCAGGTGTCGTCTGAAGCCATAGACTCTTAAAATTCCAAATAATTAATAAAAAAATTTCTTTGAAATTTCCAAGTCTTTAAAAAAATTAAAATTAAATTTATATCATAAAGATTCATTGTTCAAGGAAAAATAAATATAAATATTTATTGATAACTTTTTTTGTACCTATTTTAATACATAAAATATATTTAATACTAAGAGAGTGAAACATTTAAATTTATTTATTTTAAGTATTATAAATGTCATTTTTCAGGAAAAGTGTACTATAAATAGTAAAAATCAATCTATAGTTGATGAGGGAAAACTTTACATCATCCTATAAAAATTACAATGACAATAATCACCATATCACTTATTATTAAATTATATTATCTATATTTACCCTTTGTCGAGGTGATAAATTATACCACACATATTATTCAAATTAACCATAAATAAAATCAACCATTTTAAAAAAAATGAAACTCAAGATATTAAAAATTTAATTCATTTTATCACATTAAAAACATATAATTTTCATAAATTAATTGTAATGTATTAGAGAAAAATGTGACAAAATATGACTTTTACAAAAAAAATATTTTTAAGCATAAAACATGATTTATTCTTATCTTATGCCTAGAAAAATATTTTTTGAATTTTCCAAACTTCTATTATAATAATTAATAGATATATTTAGTTAAAATAATTTACCAATATTTATCAAATTTTTTATTAATAAAAATATATTTTTCATGGAAAAATATTTTTTGGAAAAATATCTTTTACGTATAACAAATGTTTTTTACCAAATTATGGAGTAAAACAGTTTTCAATAAAATTTATTGGACTTATAAAATATTAGATATATTATTTTACATAAAACAAGTATATATATTTATTATCATTGTACATTCTTTGAACATAAATACTTTTTTCAATAAAAAATCAATCTTTTTCACAATTCACTAGATAATTATTCATTTCAAAAAAATCCTAGAAATTCACTCAAAGATTATTTTGATATAATGATTTCAAAAATTTATTTAGTTTTCTTAAGTAAATTTTTTAAAACATTAAAAAATTAAATATGATAGATTCTCGCAAAACATATTAAAAATAATTTGCATGGAAATAAATTTTTCTATCATAATGAAAATTTTATATAAAATTAATGACTATTTACTAATAATAAATAACTAAATTTATATTTACTAGGTTATTTTTTATATACCTCATACGTTATTTATTACTATTCATACCTTACAATTTTATACATAGTTTATAATGATAACATGAAAATATTTTAATTATATATCATAGTTCATTTATGCTCTTTGTTTCGTCAAACACAAGCTATCGAAGAAATAAAATTATTTTATGAAAAATAATTTCTACAATATATGTTTATTGTAAATTATGACACTAGTTGACATTTCAAATAATTTTGATGTAACTCTCCATCATATGATTTATAATTTGAAACTCAACATGGTGACCATGAAAAATAATTTCATATTGCATGTGGTTGATAATCTATTTCATCAACATAGATGAGAAATATGGTATTATACTATTCAAAGTCAATTGGGATAAATGAATTTTAGTGTAAATTAACTTTATATTTATAAAACTAAAAACAGAGGAAGATAAAATAATTAATAGTTCCTTGTTATTCCATTCAGTATGTGTTATTTGTATCAAGATATTGTAGTGATGATAAATCCCATCCTCCATTAATACCTTTGTCGTAGTGTTTGGGGATGATATATTGATATATTATTAGATGAAAAATGATTAAAAGGACCACTTGGATATTTTTTGTGAATAATAATAGATAATTTATGATATAATGTTCCATATAACCTCTAATTTAATATTAAGTAACACAAATTCCAAGTTCATTCTAATTAATAAAAAAATGTGTCCATTTGTTTAGGGAATATTCAGGTAGTTATGTCCTATTAGTGAAGTATATTTTTTTGATATTTTATTCTTTTGGTTCTGGTTGTATTCTCAATTATATTATAGTAATTTTTTATATAAGAAACTCCCATGATCTCTTTAACCCAAAAGTTGGTGAAATCTTACTAGAGAAATCAGTTTTAGATATATTTTGAATGTTAAATGAAGGATTGTAATATAAACCTATATTTTTTATATTGAGGTCTAGTGAAGGATATATATAAAATAATGATGAATCATGTATAGTATTGTGTTATTGTTATAAAAATATTGCATATATAAATATTTCATCATTTTAGAATAATATTCATTACATAATAATATGAACCATGATAGAACTATAATTGGTTAGTGTATTTTGAAACATGGATACATAAAAAACTAGTACATAAAGGATATAAATAATTTCTCACATAGTAGTTTGTATCTATATCCCTTCAAGAAGAAATCATACATAAAACATTTCTTTGAATCCTTGGGAAAAGGAAACATAAGAATAGGTGGGAAAAAATTAATTGTATTGATTAAAAATGGAGATATAAACCAGTGATCTTATGTAAGAATATGTTGAGAATAATGTTATTTTAATATAAATATAACATTTGAAATTAATACCCAAAAATTAATAAAATCATTTGGAATAGAAAAAATCATGGAAGTTTATAAGATTTGAATGATAATGTAATCCATGAACATTAACCCTGAGAGAATAAAATATGAATAAGATCATGCCACACAATAGTGTGTATGTTGTTTCAAAACCATAATCATATAAATATTAATTATATCCTCCATTTTGAAGCATTCATCCAATGATAATATTGGGATAAGCACCCATGTACCAGCTTCAGGATTGGGATAACCTATTCTGTACTCTGTTTTGGGTTTGGATAACCTCTCATGTACCTTATATTGGGCTTCAAATAACCCGCTATTTCCCCTTTGAGATCATAAAAATTAATATTTACCCAATTAATGGGAGTTATATAACTGACCCACCCACAACATAATCATAATCTGTTTTTACGTACAATGAAATATCATTCAAACATTTATCATTACATCCTAACCGAACCTGATGAATATAAAATGTTTTTAATTAATATGTCATCACCATAATCATACCACATCAATGGAATAAATAAAAATTTTAAAATTGGGTAATGTATTTGTTAAAACATTACAATCATCAAAAGATGTTTTTAGAGATTAAAATACCTTTGAAAAATCATTAGAACATTCCCTAGGAAAAATAAATTTTTCATTTTGAAATGACTTATTTGAAATATAAAAAAATTAAAATATTAGGTAATTTTTTTTCATATTAAATATTTAAAATTATACATGATTCATCAAATAAAATAAATTTCATGATAATGGTAAATGTTGTTCATGTAGTTTATGTCAAAAAAATCATTTTCCAATATTAGTATATGCTCAACTGTTCCTTGATAGAAAATATACCAGATGATTCCTATTATAAATAAATATAAATGATCATATAGGATTAATAATTATGCTATGATTTTTTTTAATTTTAAAAATATTAATGGAATCAGTCAAACTAAAATATAGATATGGAAGAAAAATATTTCCAACTAAGGAGACAAAAAACATTTTTTAACAAAAAATTTATCCTTCAATATTGTTAGTACTTAAAAAATGGAAATTATTTTAAAAAAAATTAATACCTACTATTAAAAATAAAATAATATAAATAACTAAATTTAAGAGATATTGGTCAGAAAATTTCATTTTTAGGATGATAAAACTAAATAATTTTGATAAAAATTATATCATTACATAAAACCATTACCTCAAGTCCATCATGATTAACAATATCTCTAGTATACTATAAAATAACATTAATTTTTTATAGTTCTTTAATAAACAATATTGAAACAATTAACACTATATATGGTCATATTTTAAATTTTTACCACCCATTTATTAATAATTCTTTATTAAAATCCTTATTTTCATGTGATAATTGTAATATTTTTCAGGATTATTTACATTTAGATAATATAGTCCTTGAGTATTTATCATATATATATGATATAATTACTGAATAAAATAATATAAATATAAATATGTATTACCATTCATAAAATGTATTTATAGAAAAATTAATAATTTAATTTAGGGATATGGTAATCATTATGAATGAAAGGATGTTGTTTTCATTTTCGAATAAAAATAAGAAAAGAATGATAAATAATATTTTATCACTATTGAATAATAATTATATCCAAACTATAATATATATATATATATTTATATATTACTGCATTATAACCATCCATTAATGATGGGGATGTAGAATGAATCATATCGCAATGTGGATGTGTTTGTCCACATGTAGGGAGAAATGATACTTTCATTTAAAATTTTATAGAGAAAAGGAGAAAATTATTTGTTAAATATTCATAATAACATAAAATTATATTTATGAAACTTGATTATTTTTTTATGGATACACTTGGTGTAGAAAATCTGAAATAAGTGATAAAATTGAATGATATTTGTTATGATTTATATTTATTATTTATGATACCATATTTGGATTATATATTATTCTTTGAATGATTGGTCCTAGGAGAAAAGGGGGGATAATGGAAGATGAAAATGAATCCAATAGTGATTTTTAGTAATTATTTCCAAATATATATTGATAAAATAGTGTGAACACAAGAGAAGAATATGTGCCCTTTTAAATGTGAGGGGAGGTACATACATAGAATTACATCGAAGATGTCAATAATCTAAGGTCACCATCATGAGAAATAATATCCAAATAAACATGAATATGATGTTATGTTATGATAATTTTGAAATCTTTTAAAAAAATAATAATTAAAAAAAATTAGTTGGCATTACTACCCATAACTATTAGTTTAACCCCTTCCCCCACTCGTAAACACACATTAGCATTAATCGTGGAATCATAATTTTACTGTTATTTCTATTGATTTTAAAAACAAAACTATGTTGAACCAATTAAATTATATTATTTATTCTTATTAATTATGTGGAATCTATTTTAATATATTCAATTTCTATAATAGGAAACTTTTAATTGTAATTAATAGTACAATACATTATGAAATCCGTTTTTAGAAAAAATAATTTTCAAGATGAAAAAAATACTTACATTCATTACATTATGTTGAAAATCCATAAAATTAAAATTTTAAAATTTGATTTAATATATAATCTATAAATTTCATTATAACCATTGATAAATTGGGACTAATTTATTTTAATAAGAAACAAACACATAGGATGTAAAAAAAATTATAAAAACATGTTTTAAACATAAAATTAAAAACATAAAAAATTAATGTAAAATTTTTACTTCCATGTAATTAATTTGATAATATATAATTAATGTATTATTATTTTAAATTAAAATCAATTATTAAACATAATGAGACTTTATAAATTAAATTAAATGATCATTTTACAAAAAAAATAGTAATTTAACTACTCATAAAGATATAAATCATTTTAGAGAAATCATAAAAACATATATTAATCTATTTACATGATTATTTATAAAATAAAAGTATTTCTAACATAGAAATTTTAAATTCAAGAAATTATTTATAATTTCCTTGAAAAAAAAATCCAAAAAACCCATTTTTTATGAAATAATCTTTTAAAGCCTAATATTAATTTTCTATAAATTAAGTACATATTAATTATGAATTAATAAATACATTATAATTATATAAAATATTTATACATATTTATCATAATTTATTTTTTAATATTCAAGCAGTATAATTTAATAGATAAGTTATAATGGATTAATATATCGTCATTTATTTAGACATTGGCTTTCATAGAATGTAAGTTATTAAATGATTCAATTTTATTTAAAATTAAATACATACAAAATATTTGTGGGTTACATTATATCCCACTTATAATGAATTTATACAAAATAAATTATTTCACTTCAATATAATCAAATAAATATATATCTCCTCTATCACATCCTCAGGCTCCCATGTAGCTTATTTTATTTCTAATTTCATTAATAATCATTAAGAAGGTTGGAAGACTTATTCCACATAAAATTTCCTATAAACTCCTTGGTTTATACTATTTTTTATTCATTTAAAAGATAATAATATAATGATATAACCTATATGTTTAGTAAATTTTAAGGATCAGGTTTGTACATCCTCAAAATAGATTCATTTAACTTTTTGTGAAATAGTGAGAATTTAAATAAAAGATCCCAGTAATATTATAAATTCCTAACTTAATTGTAAATACAAGAGGTTTGGAAATTCTAGGGATCACCTTACCCTTACTCCAAAATATCAAAAAAATAAATTAGAAAATCTATGGAATATATTATCAATATTATAAAATTCTACTTCTCGTAGATTATTGTTAGCATATCACCTCTATTGAATCTAGGATAACATTTTTGATACTAAATGGATATAAAAATTTATTCCATTTAATAATATATCTTAGATACTGATTGGTTTCATTCTATAACATCCTTAATTAATATTAAACATCTCTTAAAATTTCAATATTGGTTATTATTAGAATCCATCTTAATGTTTGAGTGTAAGATATTATATTTATGGAATTAGACTTGGGGAAGGTGTTGATCCAATAAAAAATTTATATAAAAATAACCAGATCTCAACATATCCTATAGTTTTTGAATGATTCTATCATACAAAATATCATTGTAATGATGATATGTCATACTAAAACACACCTCTAACTCAAAATATTGTTGAATTTTTCACTAGAACACCAAAGTATAATTCTGATCATGATCCGATAGTACTGAATGTGGAAGTCTTAAGAATCTTACCAATAACATAATATATATCACTAAATGTTTATCAAGAGATAAATATTATTTGATATTAATGATGTATTCAGTATTATTAAAGTGATTGATAATAACCCAAATAACATTAATCCCTTTAAATGTTTTGTGGAGTCTGAAGATGAAATCCAGGGTGATGTTTTCCAATTTCCATTATATTATGGTAATGGTTATAACATAACCATAGACATAAATCACTTTTACTTAACATTATCACATATCATGAACATAATTACATACCCTATAATATCTCCCTTTATGTTTCCCTACCAGAAATACTCAATCAGATACTTATATGACATTGTACATCCATGTTAAAAGATGAATGATTAGATAAGATATTCATATAATATATCTTCATTCATGTAAAGAATTAAAAGGATTCATACACATTTTATGATCCTTAACCTTCCTCCATAATAAATATTAAACTCATTTACATTTCCCACCTTTTTCAGCTCGTGCCAATTCTTTTACGCCTCTTTAATCATTAGGTGGATAGATGGTTTACCACTCACTTATGAAATATAATATTTAACCTATTTCTATAGAACATCGTGGGTAATACATTAAAAATATAAAAATATTAGATCTATTGTGATCCTAATAAAAGATAATATATTGTTATCCTTTTGGATCAAATAATCAACCATTTGGTTTTCTTCTTTAGGTTGTAATGTTTTTAGTAGTCATAATCATTTATCAAATACAACTACTCTATTTAGTTCATAGGAATATATTTTTGGGAGAATATATAATTTAAATTTAAATGATTAATAATTAAGTCACAAATTTTTACAAAATTATAATCACCCAATGAATAAAATTAAAAAAATAATGCAGGTAACTCAAAATAATGAGTCGGTTATTTTTTCTCGTGAAACATTTTTTTCTATGAGGAAAAATTTATAACCATATACTTCTTTATATGAAAAAATATCAAAACCTACATCAATGACTCAATATTAATCAGTAAACCATATCCACTATAGGGAAGTTTGAGAAAATGTTCTTTTAATAATATTAATTTTAGTTCCTAGAAATAATATTTACATCCATCAGTATAAAAAACATAACTCCCTTTTGAGGTAACCAGGTTATTTGGTATGATATTTTTGATAAATAATTTAGAAAGAATCATTAATATAAATAAAGTCAATGAAAACTATGTATATATGTCACCATGGTTATTATGGGTTAATTTTTAAAAACTTTTATCATTGACGGATCCATATATATACCCTCTCTTGAGATTATTTTTCCTAAAAATATGAAAATATGTAGTAGAAATTCATACGTACTGAATTTTTATTAAATTAATTCCCTTAAAATATTCATCAGTACCACCCTTATGTGATCTTTATTCTCTCAATTTCTCATTGAATATATATGAATATCATCTAAAAACTACTAGCAAATGAACATGGTAATCATAAAGTAATCGAATCACTAAATCAATGAATGTAATGATTAAATTAGTAATAAAACTGGCATTATTATAAATTCATTGTGTTCAAACAAATAATGGATTTTTTCCTGTGGTTTTCTTACATGTTTAACCAAAATAGATAGTATCTAGATCAATGATCAATCATTGACAAATTATTGATCTCCATGTAATTATTCGATCAAATCATCATTATGGGGTTAATGAAACATATTCTTGATAGCGATGTTGTTAAATTATAGATAATAAATTAAATTTCAAATTGATTAATATATATTATTAACAAATAAATTGCTGAACCCCATTGTGATTCAGATTTCCGAATGAATCCCATATCAATATTCTCATGGATTTCCTTCTTTAATTCCTATAAATCAATCAGTTCCATTATATATTAAGAATTTTAAATAGGGGTATGACTAGGTATTGTATATTTTCAGAATTAATCTTCAAAACTTGTAATAATAGTAGGAATATCATCCAAAAATACATCCAACAACTCCTTTATATTATCCATATCATCGATATTGAGTTTCTCTCACAACATCTAAGAAAAAATACACCTCTGAATGGGTATAAAGACCCTTGCAATGGTATGTAATTTCTATTGGATGTTAACATTTATACTCACACTAATGGAAACTCTTAAGATGCTTTTAAATATCCAATTTGACATCCCTTTATCAGAAATGAATTTTTATTAATATAAATAAATCCCATCTATTCCCTAACTAATATAAAATTCATCTAGAGGGAGAATAATTTGATTTTCAAGGAGAAAATTTCAGAAAATTTCAGTTTTGGAAGACTCATAGAATTTAAAAGAGACCAGCATACAATTAGATTTTTTTAATATTAATTAATCATATAATCATTTAGAATATAAATTAACATCCCTTGAGGCTTGCATGATATATTGGAATACCAATAACTAATCCCAGATGTGATAAATCAATATTTTAGCTTACTAGTTTCTACCTCTACAGTATCATATTATCTCTAATAACATACTACCTGATAATAGTTTTGAGGATGATCGATCATTCATTAATTAGATTGATCAATTTTTAAAAATCATTTAGAGGATGTCTAATTCCTTCCACTATATTATCAATATGTGAAACTATAATATTAACTCAAGTCATCAATATTCATTATCTTTTCAAATCCTTGAAAGAGGATTATAAATTCACTGTTAATTAACCTAATAATACCCATATAGAAGGTCTAGCTATGTGTGTAGACTTAGTACCTTCCATAATTCACCGGTGATAATCATGGTAATGCGTAATCTATCTTATTTGGTGTTCCTATTCAATGATTCATCTCTTCTAATACAATATCCACATGATAGTATCCCAACATGGTAGTGTTTTCTAGGAAAATCACACTTAATCCATTAATATTACCAAGGATTTTATCCATTACATAGGATTACCATAAGGGTTATCACTAGTTTTTTCTCTTCATAATTTATAAGAGTAACATATCCTTTCTCCAATCCCAATTGATGAAATCCAATCAATACATATATTAATATTACATCATTTTTTAATATTCTTTACTTCAAATTATTATCCATGATGTATCCATAAGGGTTTGATGTCTTTGGAAACATTGATACATAATCAGTTCATACATAAATGATCTATATCATCCCCAAGTAAATTCATAACAATAATCACCAATATGATACATTCATACATAATATCATTCTTCATATATTTGTGAAAATAAATAATAGTAAAGGGTGATATCATATTCTCAATAAGGGTAAAAATGGTATATATGTAATGGCTCGGACCTCTCCGGCCCATTCCATTGTCAAAAGAAGGCCATGAAGTGTTCTGGAGGGTAAAATGGACTTTTCCCACACTTTCCATAATTTTGAAACTACACGTCGTGTAGTTTGAGTAGACGTCGTGTACCCCCTTGCCGGGTATACCCTGTGTTGCAGGCTGTGTACTTTCTGTGTGAAATAAGTGGGTAAATGCCGTCTGTTCATACTACACGCCGTGTACCGCCTTTCCTGGTATACCCTGTGTTGAAGGCCATGTCCTTGCTATGTGAAATAATGGGTGCACGCTGTGTGTCCAGTTCTACACGCTGTGTAGTCCTTCCCCACGTATGCGTTACCAGTCAACGACAACGTACTGTGTTGGAGTTGTGTCATTTCCATGTTCAGTAAATGAATACACTCCGTGTGTCTAAACCACACTCCATGTAGTCCCTCCCCGCGTATGCGTTACCCTCAAACCGTGTGTTGACCAGTCAATAGTCGCGGAGCCGTGTTGGAAGCCGCGTGGAGACCGTGTAAAATAAGCAAGTACACGCCATGTACCATAAAGTACACGTCGTGTAATTTTTCTTTTCTCGCCTATAAAAGGAGGGGTCCCCTCCTCCTTTTCAACTCACCCCTCTCCTCCACTTTCCTTTGAGCAGTGTTCTCCCAAGATACTTGAAGGCTCTTTCTTCCATAAATTCTTCGTCTGAGCTCCTATTTACGATCCGTCAGGGGACACAGGATCGTAACGACGAGGAGGAACTTCCGAGATTTGATCTGTTTTCTTTCCTTCGGCCTATCCATTCCGTCTTCCACCTGAGGAGGATTTTCCGGGACCCATCAGAAGTGACGGACGCCGAAAGACATCTTCTAAGGTTGATCTGGGGGAGCGTTGTGATCAGAACCTATTGAGGTAGGGATCTTACCTTCGTCTCTCTAATTTTCGCATCATGCGGGGTGGGTATCCACTTTTTTTCATGATAAATAGTTGAACCATTAAATGAAGATAATAACTAGCTTAAAGAACGGGGATGGGAAAGTTGTTCTTTGTTTATCCAATATTTATGTTGTGATTTGGATAGGCTTATGACTACTGAAAATCACGGTCATTGGGGGACATTTCTTGCACAATAAAATGATGCACTATCTTTCTAGACCGTTTTGTGGATGGAAACCTTATGGAATGTGGAAATTGGTTAATCACCTAATGTTGGTTGTTTAAAATCTGGAACCCCTGCGTGATCACCCCGGTTAAACAAAATGGAATAATGAACATGTGGGTTTTGTCTTGGTTACTAGTGTGTGAAAGGTAGGGGTGAATCTCGGGTTTTTACGAATATAATAGGCAGAAGGGATGCAGTAAATGATGTAAAAGGGGTGATGATGTGGCACGAACCTTGTTTTGTGGGTTTTTGTGGATCGGGTGGGCAGTGGGGCTACGATAAATGGTATTAAAGGGATAATGATGTATGTGTTTTCAGTGTTTTTGTGGTTATGGTAGTTGGCATCGGTGCTACAGGGATGGGTTTGGAATTTCATCGGACTATGGGCTGTGAATAATAAATAAAAAGTGGAAGAGTTAATGAAAGTGGGGCATGGTAATGGAACGGGATTAATAATCAATTGGTTGGTTGGTTGATAAGAAGGAATTTGGTTGTGTTTCTTGTAACTTGATTTTTGGATGGAAGGGATATGTTTTATGAACAATCGATGTTGTTGGTTGTGGATAGTTTCCCAGTAGTTAAGGAACTAATAAAACTAATTCTGCTAAAACGTGAAAACCTAAATGGGGTTGGGGTTGTTGTTGTATGCATGCTTCGTACTAGCAGTGTTGAGGAAAGTGCTGAGTTCTCTATTTAGTAGCCATAGGTTGGGCTGTGTTTTTTGGTACACACATATATATATATATCTGTGTCTTTTGTGTTTTATCTCACCCCACCCATGTTGACCACTTAGTGCCGAACACTCCCATTTCATGGGAGAGGGTGTTTTTTGCTTAGTTACTACCTCCTTTCTGCTCCTCCTCGCCTAGGATGTGATGGCTTAAGGCGACCTTAAACCTAAGAATCGTCGGGTAGGTTTCGATTGGGGTTTTTTTAGCCCAATACTCTTTGGGAGGTTCTACTATTTTCCAAGAATCTTCGGAATGAGTCCCATGTGTGTGTGGGCGGGATACGTGGTAGTGAGGCGCAGGTGTGTGCGGGCGGGATATGTGGTTGTGAGGCGCAGGTGTGTGCGGGCGTGATACGTGGTTGTGAGACCTAGGTGTGTGCGGGCGGGATGCATGGTTGTGAGGCCCAGGTGTGTGCGGGTGGGATGTGTGGTTTGTGAGGCCCATGTGTGTGCGGGCGGGGAGAGTGTGGCAGCATCAGGACATTTCCCATTAGGAAGAGAAGCTAACTACTGGGAAATAGTGTGGGGAACCAAATACTCATGTTCTTATACTAGTACTACCTGTTTTGATTGTATTTTTGGTGAGTGTGGCTGGTGAGGTTGGGTGGATAGATTTCCCTTCTAGGTTTCTTTTGTTGTTCTCACGGGACATTAGGATGTCTCCCCACTTGTGCATGAGAAATTTAGGTTTCTCGACTGAGTATACTTGTATGCTCACCCTACGTTTACTTTCAGACTTCCAGGAGGACTAGTAGGGCCATGCGGGACCCTACAAGTCGGACAGTTGGAGTTGTTGCAGTTGTTGTACTCTTGTTTTCTTTTGGTATTGTACTTTTGAGCTTTCTTTTACTTGTACCTTATTATAAAATTGTTTAAACATGCATGTGGGATTGGTTTGAGTTTATATATATACACTTTTTCTTTTCTTTTTAGTGGTGGACTTTTCCTATTTCCCGATCCTAAATAATAAAAAGGGTAATGCCTCCCATATTTGTGAAAATTCATACCCTTGGTGCTAGTCGCCACCCCGGGGCCTACTTCAGGCGGGACTCGGGGGTCATTATCTCCCTTTCACCATTTCTAGCTCAGGAGGGGCATCTTTGGTGGGAGGGGGTCGTGACCGAATGGTATCAGAGGTGATGGTTGAGAGATAGGATGGAGTCTGGAGTTAGGCACAGTAAGGATTGCATGAGATGGTAGGGAAAAAGTGTTTGTTAATCTTGGTACGTGACATAGGCCAGGGAAGACCGGCTTGGACACGATATTTTAGGGCCCCCCGTGATCCGATGCAAGGACACTGAGCCTGCCGAATGACCGAGTGAGACTACATTGATTGCAGGGTAGAGACCCTAGGGAAGGTACATGCATCATCATGATTGTGTTTTACTTGATTTGGGTATTCTGGGAAAGAAATTGGAATGAAAATGATAAAATAAAACCTTGTGAAATTTCCATACTACTCAGTCTTAGGCGTTCTTTGTTTACCGTACCGCTATGGCACCTGGTCAACATCAGAGAGGCAGAGGAGTTGGGCGTGGACAGTTGCACACATCAGAGTTGACAGCTCCGGCAGGACCATAGGTTGTGCGAGGCACGATTTTTTTTTTCAGCACTCTCGTTTCTACTTTGTTCGATTCGGGAGCTTCGCACTCCTTAATTGCATCTGGTATAGCCCATGCTTTGGGACTAGATGTAGAGAGACATTCCGTACCACTTGTGCTGAGTACACCAGTTGGAGGCCAGACCAGCGTATCTTGTGTTTTTCAGGGATGTGGGCTGACTTTGGGACCACATAGATCTAGTGGGGACCTTATTATGTTACAGATGCAGCCATACAATGTCATCCTAGGCATCGACTGGTTGTTTTCTATTAGTGGCGTTATCAACTGCTTCCGGAGAAGAGTCGTGTTCTCTGACGTGGATGGGCAGCGTGTATCTTTTGTTGGCGAGAGGAACTATCAGGTGGGAAGCCGGCATGTGAAGCCTCTACTTTCCTTGTTAGGCGGGTTATCAGTGGTTCCAGCTGATACAGAGATGATGGATGTCCTAGAGGTTTATGGGGAGTTACTTGATGTTTTTCTTGAGGAGGTTGTGACTCAACCCCCCCCCCCCCCCCCCCCCCCCCCGACATGACGTTGAGTTCGGGATAGACTTACAGCCTAGTGCCCGTCCAATTTTGATGTCCCCTTATCGGATGGCACCTTCGGAGTTTCTGGAGTTGCAGATTCAGATTGACGATCTGATGGAGAAGGTTTTTGTTTGACCTAGCGTATCTCCATGGGGTTCTCTAGTTTTGTTCGTGAAGAAGGAATATGATGGTCTCAGGATATGCATAGACTACCGATGGCTGAACCAGGTACCAGTCAAGAACTGTTACCCCCTTCCAAGGATAGATGATCTCTTCGACCAACTAAGGGGAGTAGGTTGGTTTTATAAGATTGATCAACGATCTAGATATCATCAGTTGAGGGTAAAAGACAGTGACATCTCGAAGACGGATTTCAGGTGCAGGTATCGGCACTTCGAGTTTGTAGTGATGCCATTTGGAGTTACGAATGCACCGGCTGTGTTCATGGGACTTATGAAATTTTTCTTCCGAGAGTTTATGGACTGGTTCGTCATTGTGTTTATCGATGACATCATGATCTACTCAAGATCAAAGGACGAGCACATTGGGCATCCCAGGGCAGTCTTGTATGTCCTTCAACACCACCATCTTTACGGGATATTGTCAAAGTGTAAGTTCTTGACGCAAGAAGTAAACTTCCTTGGGAACTTGGTGTCTCAACAATGAGTGTCGGTAGACCCGTCGAAGGTGGATGCAGTTGTTTCTTAGGAAGCACCCAAGAGTGTGGAAGAAGTTTGTAGTTTCCTGGGGTTAGCAGGTTACAATCGGAGGTTCGTTTTGGAATTATCTCGAGTTATTTCTCCATTGACAGCTTTGACTAGGAAGAACCAGGTCTTCCTATGGAGAGAGCAATGCCAGAAGGCTTTCGACTACCTGAAGGAGAAGTTAGTCAGTGATCCCGTACTCAGGTTTCTAGAGGAAGGGTTGTTGTATGAGGTTTTTTGTGATTCTTCTGGCGTTGGTCTGGGGTGTGTGCTGATGCAAAAGAAGGGAGTTATCTGTTATGGGTCTAGTCAGTTACGCCCTCACAAGCGTAACTATTCCTCCCATGACCTAGAGCTTATAGCAGTAGTGTTCTCACTGAAGATGTGGCGACATTACCTCTTTGGGGAGCACATTTTGGTCTTCTCAGATCACAAGATCCTGTGTTATATCTTGTCCCAGTGTGACCTGAACTTACGGAAGCATAGATGGGTCGAGTTTCTCCAAGACAATGACTTTGAGATCTCTTACACTGAAGTTAAGGGAAACGTTGTGGCAGATTCCCGGAGAAGGAAGTCGCATAAGGAAGTGGTTTGGGAGTCCACTGATGCTTGGAATGTGATGGGAGAGTTGGTCGCCTTACACATGGATTCCAGGGTAGAAGGTGTTAGAGGTTGTTTGATTCAGATGACGGTGCAGTCCCCCTTGTTGCAGCAGGTGGAAGAGTCTCAGTGGGGGGACTCTGAGGCGGAAGTGACGCGGGATCATGTCGATCAGGGGAACACTCTAGAGGGATGGTCAGAAGACAGACGACATCGTATTATTTTCCATGGATGTTTGTTTTTTCCGGAGGCAATGTGTGAGGGAGTTCTCAGTGAGTTCCATATCTAGCCTTGGCGGTACATCCAGGAGTTTCAAAAATGTACCAAGGCCTGAGGAAACAGTTTTGGTGGCCCAAGGTGAAACGGGCAGTGGCGGAGTTTGTGGCTAAATGCCTAGTGTGTCAACAAGTGAAGGCTGAACACCGTGTTCGCAGTGGGTTGTTGCACCCTTTAGATGTCCCCAAGTGGAAGTGGGATGACATCTCAATGGACTTCATCATAAGACTACCCAGAGCTTAGGGTGGTTATGATGCTATCTGGGTAGTGGTGGATCTCCTGACGAAATCAGCTCACTTGTTAGCAATTAAGGAGTTAGGACCGGTGAATACCTTAGCATAGATTTACGCAGACGAGGTTGTGCGGTTGCATGGAGTCCCAAATAATATCGTCTCAGATTAGGATAATCGGTTTACCTCATGAGTCTGGAGGGGGTTACACCATGATTTTGGCACCCATCCATGCCTTAACACTGCTTTCCACCCCCAGACCGATGGACAGATGGAGCGGGCTATCCAGACTTTGGAGGACATGCTGCGAGCATGCGTTCTGGATTTCGGAGGATCATGGGTACGACACATTCCTTTAGTAGAGTTTGCCTACAACAACAGCTTCAACTCTACTATTGTCATGGCACCATTTGAGGCTTTGAAGGGAAGGCCATGTCGTTCACCCATTTGCTGGGCAGAGGTTAGTGAGACAGGTGCTCTTGGGCCAGAGCTAGTAAAGAACACCATGGAGAAAGTCTAGCTTGTACGTGAGAGGATGAAAACGGATCAGGACCGACAGAAGTATTATGTCGATCATCGGAGGAGGCCCTTGGAGTTTGAGGTGGGAGACCGTGTGTTCTTGAAGGATTCCCCTCGACGGGGGCCGCAGAGGTTTGAGAAAGGGATCAATCTCTCACCTAGGTTCATCGGACCTCTTGAGGTGATGAGGCGAGTCAGCGAGGTGGCATATCAGCTGGCCCTGTCACCTTAGTTGGAGAAATTCCATGATTTCTTCCACGTCTCCCAGCTTCATCGGTACTTATACGACAACTCCTACATTATCGACTTTGGAGAGTTAAATATGGGAGAAGAAGCGACCTTTGAGGAATGACCAGTCAGAATCAAGGATCGTAAAGAGAATGTGCTCTGTGGATGAACCATTCCATTGGTTAGTGTGTTGTGGAGGCATGGAGGCCTCAAGGAGAGCACTTAGGAGCGGGAGACCCAGATGCACGCTCAGTACTCGGAGTTTTTTTGACTTGTTTTTTCCCTTGTTCTTCTGAGCTTTGTGTTGATGTTGTACTCTTTACCTTTGATATATGGAAATCTTTCCTGGTCGGTTTTGAGACCTTTTGTTTCCCTGTTCCCTGGTAATGTATAACATGTCCGGATGTGTGGGGAAAGGGAAAACCTGACCCTTAATCGAGATGCATTAATGGAGATGTGATTAAACCTGTTCGGGCAAGTCAGTACCACCTAAAGCGGATAATATCTCAACATAGGAGAAGGAATTTCCCAAAACAACATGTTCGGGCAGTGTGTTGGTTGTGTGGTGTTGGGGGTAGTACGAGTTAAAAAATCCTAATGTATGAAAGTGGGAAGACCAAATTCTTAATAGAGACCCATTAATCAGGATGCGATTAAACCCGTGCAGGCGATTCAGTGCCACCTAAAGAGGATAATATCTCGACATAGGAGAAGGAATTCCTAACACATATGATTATGGTTGTTGGTTGGGTTCATGTTACAACGAGAACCCTAAGTGGTATCTTGTTGGGTTCCTCTGGGATGGTTTTGAATTATCTGGGATGAGAATATTTTAAGAGGTATCTGATGTAATGTCCCGGACCTCTCCGCCCCATTCCATTTTCAAAAGAAGGACACAAAGTGTTCTAGAGGGTAAAATGGACTTTTCCCACACTTTCTAGAATTTGGAAACTACACGCCGTGTAGTTTGAGTACACGTCGTGTACCCCCTTTCCAGGTATACCCTGTGTTTCAAGACCTGTACTTGCTGTGTGAAATAATTGGGTACACGCCATGTGTGCATACTACACGCCGTGTACCACCTTTCCGGGTAAACCCCGTGTTGAAGGTCGTGTCCTTGCTGTGCGAAATAATGGGTTCACGCCATGTGTCCTGTTCTACAGGCCGTGTAGTCCTTCCCCATGTACGTGTTACCAGTCAACGGCTTTTTACCGTGTTGGAGTCATGTCCTTGCCTTGTGTAATAAATGAGTACATGTCGTGTGTCTAAACTACACACCGTGTAGTCCCTCCCCACGTATGTGTTACCCTCAAACCATGTGTTGACCAGTCAATAGCAGCGGAGCCGTGTTGGAAGCCGCGTGGAGACTGTGTAAAATAACTGAGTACACGCCGTGTACCATAATGTACACGCCATGTACTTTTTCTTTTCTTTCCTATAAAAGGAGGGGTCCCCTCCTCCTTTTCAACTCGCCCCTCTCCTCCCCTTTCCTCTGAGCAGAGTTCTTCCAAGAGACTCAAAGGCTCTTTCTTACATAACTTCTTCGTCTGAGCTCCGATTTACGATCCTTCAATAGCCACGGTTTCGTAATGATGAGGAGGAACTTCCGAACTTGGATCTGTTGTCTTTCAGTCAGCCTTTCCTTTCAGACTTCCACCCGAGGAGGCTTTTCTTGGACCCGACCGAAGTGACAGACGCCGACGGACGTCTTCTAAGGTTGATCTGGGGGAGCATTGTGATCAGAACCTGTTGAGGTAGGGATCTTACCTTCATCTATCTAATTTGTGCATCATGCGGGGTGGGTATCTGCTTGATTTCATGAGAAATAGTTGAACCATTAAATGAAGATAATATATGGCTTAAAGAACGAGGATGGGAATTTTGTTCTTTGTTTATCCAATTGTTATGTTGTGAATTGAATAGGCTTATGCCTATTGAAAATCACATTGGTTGGGGGACTTTTCTTGTGCAATTAAATGTTTCCCTATCTTTCTAGACCATTTTGTGGATGGAAACCTTGTGGAATGTGGAAATTGGTTAATCACGTAAAGTTGGATGTTTAAAATATGGAACCCTTGTGTGATCACCCCGGTTAAACAAAATAGAATAATGAACATTTGTGTTCTGGCTTGGTTACTAGTGTGTGAATGGGAGGGGTGAATCTCGGGATGTTACAAATAGAACAGGCAGTAGGGCTGCGGTAAATGATGTTAAAGGGGCGATGATGTTGCACGAACCTTGTTTTGTGGGTTGTTGTGGATCGGGTGGGCAGCGGGGCTGTGATAAGTGGTATTAAAGGGATAATGATATACGGGTTTTTAGTGTGGTTGTGGTTATAGCAGTTGGCAGCGGGGCTGCAAGGGGCGGGTTTGTAATGTCAACGGACTATGGGTTATGAATAATAAATAAAAAGTGTAAGAGTTAAGGAATGGTGGGGCATGGTAATGGAACGGGATTAATAATCAATGGGTTGGTTGGTTGATAAGAAAGAAATTGGTTGTGTTGCTTGTAACTTGATTTGTGGATGGAAGGGATATGTTTTACGAACAATAGATGTGGATGGTAGTGGATAGTTTCCCAGTAGTTAAGGAACTAATAAAACTAATTCTGGTGAAACATGAAAACCTAAATGGGGTTGGGTTTGTAGATGTATGCATGCTTCGTAGTAGTTGTGCCGAGGCACATGCTCAGTTCTCTATTTAGAAGCCATAGTTTGGTCTGTGTGTTTTGGTATACATATATATATATCTGTATCTTTTGTGTTTTATTGCACCCCACCCATGTTGAGCACTTAGTGAGAAACACTGCCATTTCATGGGAGAGGGTGTTTTTACCATAGTTACTAGCTCCTTCCTGCTCCTTCTCCCCTAGGCTGTGATGGCTTGATGCGACCTTACACCTAAGACTCTTTGGGTAGGTTTCAATTGGGGTGGTTTTAGCCCAAGACTCTTCGATAAGGGTATACTATTTCACAAGAATCTTCGGGATGAGGCCCAGGTGTGTGCGGGCAGGATACGTGGTTGTGAAGCCCAGGTGTGTGCGGGCGGGATACGTGGTTGTGAGGCCCAGGTGTGTGCAGGCGGGATAGGTGGTTGTGAGGCGCATGTGTGTTCGGGCGGGATGTGTGGTTTGTGAGGCCCAGGTGTGTGCGGGCGGGGAGTGTGTGGCAGCGTCAGGATGTTCGCCGTTAGGGAGAGCAACTAACATCTGGGAAATGGTGCGGGGTACCCAATACTCTTGTTCTTATACAACTACTACCTTCTGTGATTGTATTTTTGGTGAGTGTGGCTGGTGAGGTTGGGTGGATAGATTTCCCTTCTAGGTTTCTTCTGTTTTCCTCACAGGTTATTAGGATGTCTCCCCACTTGTGCACGAGAGCTTTAGGTTTCCATACTTAGTATACTTCTATGCTCACCCAATGTTTACTTTCAGGTTTCCAGGAGGACTACCAGGGTCACGCGGAACCCTACTAGTCATACAGTTGGAGTTGTTGCAGTTGTTGTACTCTTGTTTTCTTTTGGTATTGTACTTTTGAGATTTCTTTTACTTGTACCTTGTTATAAAATTGTTTAAACGTGCATGTGGGCTTGTTTTGGGTTTATTTATATACACTTGTTCTTTTCCTTTTGGTGGTTGAATTGTCTTATTTCCCGATCCTAAATAATAAAAAGGGTAATGCCTCCCATATTTTTGAAAACTCATACCCTTGGTGCTAGTCGCCACCCTGGGGCCTACTGGAGGCGGGACTCGGGGGTCATTATCTCCCTTCCACCATTTCCAGCTCAGAAGAGGCATCTTTGGTGGGAGGGGGTCGTGACAATATATTAATTGACTATCAATTGGAAGTATATCATAAGTATAAGGGTTAGATATAATGAGAATAAAAATTTAAATTCATACCGCATAATTCATATAATCATGAGCCATGGAAGAAATGAAGGAAACACGTAAGACACAAATGATTAAGGAATCAAAGTGAATGATCCCTGAGAGAGTAATGTTATCATAAGATCATATCACAGACAATAGGAATAAATTGATGAATTATAATAATAATATAAGCATTATTTTAATGATACCCTCCATTACATTTATCAAATGTTAGGATTAGTCTATCCAATTGTCTGTGTACTTCGACTGTGGGATCTCCTATTGTATACCCCCTTTCAGGCTTGAGATGACCTCATGTACACTATTTTTGGATTGAGACATCCCCTTATGTATACATTGATTACATAAAAATGATAATTATTTCCATATTCATCGATCATATATAACGGACCTAACTGTCATAAAATCATAACACATTCATTTATGAAAAAACTTATCATTACATAAAAATTCCATTTTGAGTTTGAAGTCACATATTTAAATACAAGAAAAAACACAAAATATTAAACAAAACATTTTAATTCAAAATAACTTTCATATCATGTAAATTAAACATCAAAGTCATTATAATTATACATTTTTGGAAAATGTGATCAAGAATTTTATTTTATAAATATCATTCTATTTAGATTTTCGATAATGATTCACAAGTAACACATTCACAAAAATGATTAGAAGATTAACTTTAAACATTTAAATTGAATTTAATAAATCAGATAAATGTAATTTAAAATATAATTACGTAATTCTAGAAAAATTATGATATCATTTTAAATATAATATCAATATTTTTGAAATAAAATTCTAACCAAGGTTAGAAATAAAAAAGGGTTTCCTTGAAAACATTATTTTTCATTATGGTGTTTGTGATGATAGAAAAATGAAAAGAAAATTTTAATTTATAGAAATAAAAATAGTAAATTAAATCTAAAAATAAATGGTATAGATAGATCAGATAATTTCATTAGTGGAAATTTATACATAAAGAGTCCTGATAAAAATTAGATTGTAACATAAATCGTGTTCCTCAAATCCATATTTATTCACAAGAACTCTAAAATCCTATATAATAAATTTAGAATATTGTAATTATTTTTAATTTAAATAAACATAGCTATGATACCATATATTTTCCACTTATAACTCTTCAATGCACATTTATTAATAACTCTTTATTAAAAGTGTTGTTTTTTAGTGTTAATAGTTTTGTTTTTCATGAATTGTTCTATTTTGATACTTTTTGCGTTAATTATTGTTCATTGTTAATACATTAAAATTACTAATATCATGATATAAATATAATATTTATTCATTATATATTAATATAACCATACATAAATGTTTGGGAGAGAAAATTGAATTACATTGTTAATTGAAATGAAAATCACTATCTAGGTAAAAATGTTGCTTTAATTTCATTGAAAAATAATGATAAAAATAAATATTATTATAAAATTAAATAATAAAAATTATCTCATTAATATCATATATATTTTTTAATTTCTTCATTATAATTAACCATGAAATATGGTAAGGAAAAATTAATCACATGACTACATAGATTCGGTAGTCCACTTGTATATATGAATAATACATTCATTTCCAATAATATTTAGAAATGGTGGGAAATGATTTTTAAGTCATAATAATAAAATATCATCATATTTATTTTAGTATAAAAATAATTTTCTTTCAGATAATATTGGTGTAGATAATGTTAATGAAAAAAATATATAGAGATTTATTATGATTTATAACTTTACTTTAAGAGGCCTCCATTGTTTTACACATTTAGACATTAATAATTAGACATAGGTTAAGACCCAAGGATGAATGTTAATTTTAATGAATTTATAAAGGTCCTATATCGTTGAATCTCTAATCTAGAAGGATCAAATATCTTTAATAATTTAGGATAATGGGTTAACATAAATAAGTGAAGGGGAGGGACATACATGGAATTACATTAATGATTACAATAATATAATGTAATTTTCACGAGCACATGGAACCTAGTGGCCATTAAAAATATATTTAGATAATAATACATTTAAATATTATCATAAAATTATAATTAAGAAATTTAAGGTGGCATTCCATCGCTTATCTAGGAGTATAACCCCTTGTAAATCAGTCCTAACCATAACCATTATACCGAAATGTTATTGTTCACAACATTTAGTATGAAAAAATTATACTAAACATATTTAATTATATTAATTAATTATAATTAAACAAAATCCATTTTAAAGGTTTAAATTTTAATAATTTTATGAATTTAATTTTAAATTAGAACACAAAACACATCAAAAAACTGTTTTTAGAAAAAAACTATTTTTTAAGTGCATTCCTAAATTTAAATACAAAAAATTCCATTTAAAAAGAAATTAATGTATGATAAAATATTTAATTTAATATATAGTATATAAATTTTATTAAAACCATTAATAAATATTTTTATATTTAATTTATTAACATAAAAACACATTTTATGCATAAAAAAGTGGTTTTAGATAAATGTCTTTTTATAACTAATGATATACTTATACAAAATTATAAAGTATTGTCTATTGCCCAATAAATAAAAATATTACAAAAAATTAATTTATATTATTTTTAATTTATGAATAAATTAACATGATAATGGGACTTTGAAAATGAACATTAAAGACATTTTAAAATATAGTTTTTTCACTATTCACATTAAATAATCCTTTTCAAAAAAACCCCAAAATTTCACCATACTATATTATTGACATGATCATTTCAAAAATAATATTATTTAACTAAAATATAGTTTCTAAAAATTTAATTTGTTAAATATAATTTTTATGTTCAAAATGAAAAAGATACCATCTTTCAAGAAAATATATTTTGATGCATATTATGACATTCAATAAAAATGAGTATATATTTATTATGAATTAATCAATGTAGTTTAATTATTTAAAACCATTATATATATTTACAATAATGTGTTTTTAATATTCACCCCTTCTAATTTAATGTATAAGTAATAAGATATTATAATATCATTTTTCATTTAGACTCGGGGTTCTATGTGAAGAATGATATCAAATTCTCCAAGTTTAGGTCATTATAAATACAAATACCATCGCAGTGTGTTACATGGGTTATGTTTTGATGAAAATACACGAATTTTTTTGTTTATCTATCTTAATATTTTTCCCAAATAAATATAATTATCCCACTCATGACCTCAAATTAGTAGATGTTATCCAAGAATTAATGACATAACACACTGTCTCTTAGAAGAAAAGAATACAGTGTACATAGATCATAAACGTATGAGATATGTTATCTCATAGATATAACATAATAAAATATATACATTATATATAGTATCTATAAACATTTTATTTTTTTATTGTACCCATGGGAAGTGTAATTTGGTTTCTGATGCTCTTATTATGAAATTTTCAACCCATGAAATGAAATAATTTGAATGGGAGTAGAACATGGAGAATATTATTATTCAAGATATTTTGGACTTGAATGAGAAATATGAATTGGTATTATTTTATAGTTTATAAGTAAAACATTATATAGATAATATGTTTCTTTTGGAAACATCATATGTTCCTAACAATATTTATAAAATTATACTTTTTAATATGGAGGAAACTTTCAGTGATTAGTCGTAGTCCCTAGATTATGAAATTTAATTAATAATGAGGATGGAGATGCCTAAAATATTGATATAGGATGAGATAAAATATAATCACTATTCAATATGGGCTTCACATTCTATTTTAATGTTCTATTCCCTAGGTGAAAATATTTTCATCCAAGAATATAGAAATAAATGTTTTTAATTTTTTTCTCAATTGATTATCTATAAATTGATAAAATATAAAAATTAACTTCTTATGGGATGATGGTAGTCGCTTACCATTTTTATAGAAATTATATGTGGCTTACACGTATTTTTTCATTATATTACCTTAGTTTCATACTGTGAAATAGTCCATTTGGAATTCATAGTCTATTCAATCAAATCAGAATAATTATTCCCTATGATAAAAAATTTAATAGTTGAAGTTCCTCAGAACCTATATGTCTAATTGATTTTAAATCATCATGAAATGTAATTATTTATTATTTCTAATGAGATACCATGCTTCACTTCTCAATTTTAAATAGTAATCATGATGTTATGGGTTCTTAACTGAGGTTCAGAATGGATTATCACCCACAAATAGATATTTAGATTGAGTGTAATATTCATTTTATTGAAGGTATTATTAATTTTTATGTACATTATTTTGGATATTTATTAGATAAACACATATCATTGATTTGGTTTTCTAATGATTGTAGTTATTGACCATTGGGAAGGATGGTTTTGTTTATGGCTCTATATATAATGTCATGTTAGTTCCCTCTCTTCTAGGATAAATTTGGTGATAGATTTGTTAGGATCAATCATTTTTTATGAGATGAAGAGTAATGTTTAATTTATTTAAAAAATAATATAGATAGAAGAAATTATTTTCAAATAATATTTTTTTAAATCACATACATCCACATAGTTTTTAATTAGTGATTGAATATTTCTAAAAGTATATCCTTAGGTTGAATATTAGTTTCTGGGAAGGCAGGGTAAGATTTTTCAATTGTATGTCTAACACATTGAGATATTGGAGAACCAGAAAAATGTGGCATAATAGTTACCTTTAAAATCCCATGTTATGTCCATTAATTATCTATTCAAGTTATCATAGTAATTTTTACCCATCTCATGTTATATAATGGGATGTTATGTATTTATAATAGGATTCCATGAATATTGAGAAACCAGTTCATATCCTTGAATACCAGAATAAATTACTATAATGTGAATATATCCTATTAATCTATATTCTTTGGAATCATGGTTAATATAACCATTATAAATTTGATTTAGAGATTTTTATTAATTATTAGTAGCATATCTAATTTTCTAACCATGAGTAATAATGATTTTTTTTGGATAGAAAGTGGAATACTAGAGGGAATTTTTGAAACCCATGATTTCATTGGTGTATATTTATTTTTGTGGATGCATTTCTTTTTTTATATTTTTTAACAAGTATGAAGTTTATAATTTGAAAAAATATAAAATGGGAAGATAATTGAGCATTCATTGTTAAAATGCAAATACTATTAATTATTCATCCTAACTATGAATTGGGGTTTAATTCAATATAGATGGATATATAAGATTATTTTAGGTTTTTACTTTATGGTATTCATAGGATTTTAAATTTAATAACTAATGAAATTAATTATAATCATATCACAGGATCACCCATGCCTAGATAAATGATATAAATACAATATGGAAGTTAATGACAATAATAAAATATTACTTTCACTATATTAACCACTAAAACACATTATAATACCTTCAAATATGATTTTGACAATCATTAATGTGGCATATATAGTCTTACCACCTTTATAAGAACCTATGGGCCTTGTTTAATCATTAATATGGTAAAAATAAGAATCATTATTCCTCTATAGAATCCTAAAATATCATAGTGTAATTGAGGAGGAAGAATAATAGATCAAGGTAAATGGATCTCTACCTAAAAAACCATCCCCATGACCATACTATGATATTGGTTCATTTCGTAATATGAGGAAACACCTCGATTTATTACATTGACTAATGCATTTTATCACATGAGTAAATTCTACTGCATTTCAATGATGCATTTCCTAAATGCTTGAGTGGTTTATACTTTTACATATAGTATAAAAAATTGCAATTTCATCATTATTTAAGATTGTTGATACATAGATCCTTTATAAAATATAGATGAATAAGATTCTTATTTCTATAGGGGTAACCATCTAAAAAATTACTGCATAGGACATAAGGGAAATAGATATATCTATGACTTACTATCCAACTAATCATACTCTACTGTTTTGAAGAAGTTATGCTGGTTTTATGGATATTGTGCCTTATGATTTCACCTCTAATCATTAATTATTAGATAATAATATTTTAATAAAAACTATTTTGTAGGATATATATCATAAACAATTATTAAAAAAACTATAACATACAATATACAATAATATATATCATATATATAAAAAGGATGTATCGAATGTTCCTTTTAGTATCACACATATAATATATCTAAAAAGGCTTATCTTTAATTATAAAGTATACCACATAATATATGATAACTCAAAAAATAATAATTTAATATCTATTGAATATCATAAAATTCACTTTTGGAATGAAATAATTAACTCAACCTTGTATCTCATCACATATATTACCTTATGAATACTCGTCCAAAACACATTTTATCAACTATAAATCAAATTTTCACTAGTGTTTTGATTCAAACTCAACCACCAATTAGTAACTCACAAAGATAGAAATGGTTAACTATTATATCATTTACAACAAATATAAGTGACCCAATCCATAAAAGTAATCAAACATAGACATATATCAAAGAATCTATGGAACTCAACATATAATGTGATATGGTGTTATTTTTATCAAACACATGTATTTCAATAACAATATTCAACATTTTTATATAATATAACAATTCATTCTCATATGTTACCTTTATCCAAAAATAGAATAACCATGGGATCTTGTTATGTAAACTATATATAGCTTACTTATATATCCATGACTCATTGATTATTGACTACCATTTGGATGAATATGTCAAATTTAATTCACCTTAATGAATGAGGAAATAAAATTGCATCCATTAATATAAATAATCACACAATATGTAACATCTTGTTATTGTTATATACTTCTTAGTATACCTAAATTAAGGGCCAATATTTCATTATCATTATATAAGAGGTTAAATCCAATCATGTTTGAAATGTTACTAGTGTCATGATTAATAACATACACAACCACCCCTAATTAGCTAACAAAAAATTCTCATCAAAATAAATTTATCAAAGTATTGTCGTTATAATTAATGATATATTTTCAACTATAAGTAATGAATCATACAAGATTATCATTTTGGTGGTTATCATTAATTTCCCATGTGTTATATTAGTGGTTCATCTAATACACATAATGAAAAAATTACATTGTTTATATGCCTTATGAGATTGTTCCATATCACATACAATATTCATACTCATGGTGACATTAAATTTTTTCATAACCTATAAACCTCCCTGAAAAACATCAGTTAATGACATACTCGAATTCATACAACGAGATATAAAATATCATTAAATTTCAAAAAAAGAATTTTCTATATATATTTTATAGGGAATATTAAATAACTGTTAAATTGATATTTACTAATATATTATTTAATTTTTATTATTTTTTTAAGAATACATAATAAAACAAAACATAAGAACTGATCTATCGTATGATATATGATAAAATTCCAGATCGACCATGTGATTTCTATAATTTTTGGTAATGATTATTTATTATATCTTAATGTAATTACGTCCACATATATTTTTTTCATTTGAGAAAACCATATCAAAAATCTCTTTAGAAGGTAACAAGTATGTAGAAATAATGTTTTAATAAGATTGTGATTTAGGATTCATATTCTAAATTTTTCAACTCTTTGATCATATTAAAAATTCATAACATCACAACAAAAATTTTTACAATGTAAATTTGTTATTGTATAATGTGAAATCTTTCTAATACAATCATTATCATCCTTATAACCCATTACAAAATACTTTTCCCTGAGTAGTAATGTAACAATTTTACATTACTATTCAAAACATCTTCATAAATTCCATTAAGATAACATGAAATTCACTTTTTTGATCGGCACTATCCTATAAGAAATAGTTATATTCATATTATCATGGTAATTATATGTTATTATGAAATTTTAATTTAACATCACATGTCCTAAAATAATTATGACATTAATCCATAATATGTTTATTTTGAATGATACAACCAGTTTCCTATTTGATTAGATCTTCTCAGTGTCAAACATACTACCACAATCCTCTTGTACAATGTATTTTATTCATAATATCATTATATCATACATAAAATATTTTTTATAATTAAATAACTCTAGTTTTAATTAATTTGTTTTCTTAAAAAACATTTTTTACACTAATGGGTGACAAGAATATATTTCACCATATATGAAAAACAAAATAAGTTCATTATCCATCATAAAAACTATATATTCATTATATTCATAAAAAATTATTGAATTTGATAAATCATAATCCATGTGTATATAATTAATCATCTTAATACTATCATAATAAATCTATATCTATTTAACCACTACTCATACTAAATAACAAAAATGATATGATGATTCACATATTTTAAAAATTAATCTATTTTATATAACTTCATTTACATTAAAATCATTGAAGTAGAATCTATTATTTCATTACAAAAATTCGAAATTTATTCTATTTCAATCTATACATTATTTTTTAATTCATGAATAATTGAAAAAATTATAAAATGCACTGTTTTTTTTCATATGATTAAAAACAGTAATCAATATCTATAACATGGATACATAGTTCATATAATCTACGTAGTTCCAGAATCTCTTTCATGTATCTCAAAAAATTCCATTTGATATAATTATCATTCACTTTTATTTTACCTTTTGGATTGAATGACCTCAAATGGACACATGAAGATACTTTTTTGGATTTTACAATAGCATTTGATTATCCTTGTTTAAAAATTTATCCATATATACTTTCTACAGTTCACTAGAAATGAAAAATCCCATCTCCTTATTTTAGGTATTTCATGACTCTTTTTGGATATCCATGAATTATTATATTGTTTTGGGGACTTTATGGGCGATTTTAATAATTGTTTAGAAGATATTTTGGGATTTGAACCGTTGGTTCACTGTTTTCCCAAACCATGAACCTCCCAGTTCAAACTGTGTTTCCTATAAATAGTTTATAATGCATGGATGACAGATAAACCATTCTCCCACCCATGGGAATCGTGATCCCTAAACAATATAAGCACATGTCGTGAATAAATTTTACCATAACCATTCTCCCCACTACAACTAACCTTGCATGAGAGATTAAAAAGTTCCCAAAATTAATTTTAAAACCTCGAACCCCAAGATTCATGTATCTAATCTCCCAACCCATTCCTTATATGATTTTCTTAGATGTGAAGGCTCCTTTGGAGATGTTTTTCCCCTCCAATCCATTTTAATTAATGATAATTATGGTTTTTATCTATCTTATTAGGTAATGATTTACATGTTTAAATTATGTTACTTTCTTCATGAATATCTTTGATAAACCAACCATTATCTTGTTTTATTCTATTTTTTTGTCACAAAACCATTCCACATTTATTCATATATGATTACAGGTTCTTGTTTCCATCTTATAAAGATCAAGAAAACCCTTCATGCTTTATCATTATCTTCTCAGGTTTTAGGGTTACAATGTCTCTAGGATGGTTCATGACACAGTGGTATCAGAGGCTGGTTAAGCATCTTTCCATTAAGTTTGAATGTGGAATGGATTATCTTACAATACATGTGGTGGAATTTACAAGACATCATATGTATTTATGAGTGAGTTCCAAGAAATCCTTATCTTAATTGGCCTTAAGTCACCATGGGTTGTGTAGAAAGTCTATTTACTGACTTTCTTTTGATCTTTTTCTAGACATTTCCTTTTTGAATAGAATGTTTTTATAATCTGAAACTTTTGAATTTCATTTTTGTTGTTTATTTGGATGTCTTTGTTAATGTATTCCCTTATTTAAAGTGATGATGTGTAGAAAACTTCCCCCAATAATGAATTAGAACAAAATTGAGGATAGAGGGGATGATGAAACATGGATGTAAAACCCTACATTTTACTTGAATCTCATTGTGATTTTGGTTTGAATTTATATGAACTAAGATAGGGTTCGACACTGGTTCTTATCCAGGCTCCATCAATGGAACATCAAAGGGACAACACTATAGATTGTGCACTATATTTTCTTCTCTATAATCCACCATCCTTCTTAGGATCTGATGGTCCTCAAGAGGATTTGGATTTGTTTAAAGGAATCATGTTGATCTTTGTTTTCATGGAATTTGAATATTCAATTATGGCGACCTGTGATACCTTCAAGAATGAGGGTCCAAGAGGAAGTTGGTATGATTTGATGGTGACATGAAAGAATCATGAATGTTATCAGTGGGAAGGATTCAAGTTCATTTTACTAATTATTTTTACATAGAGTCCATTTTTTAATAAAATGTAATGGAATTTACTAATCACAGGTAACATGAAAAGATCGTGACTTGATATTAATATAATTTTATTAAGATAGAATAATTTTATATAAATACGAGACTAATGAGAATATGAGGGAAGGATGATTTGATATGCGACTTTCAGATTATATTGGATCCCAGTTTTTCATGCTAATGTTGACTTCTAATACTAATGTGGTGGAAATAATGTTGACGGATGAGCCTAACCTGGCAGGAATGTCATGTTTAAGGGGAGATTCTTTTTCACCCAGTGGTGGTTTTGTGAGTTAATTTAAATTAAATATTAATAATTTTTATTCTTTTTGGGGATCTCAATGGTAGGGTTCTTACAGACCTAGTATAGTGAATAGAAGAGGCCCTTTGACAATGTTCTAGTGAGGCACGGTTTGGAATTAGAAATGTGTCAGCACTGAGGAACCAAATATATGTAGTTCCTATAAATTATAATATCACTTATAGAAATAATTTTATGTTTTTTTTTTCTAAATTTAGTTTAATAGTCTCATCAAGACATAAAAGTTATATATTTTAATCATATGCATCGAGAACAAAGGTGTTTTAGCTAAATTATTCCAGAACTAAGATTCTTCATATAGTAGAAGTGAATATAGAGGATGTTAATATGGGTATAGAAACAGTGACATGTTAAATTACTATATATCAATTATTACTGACTTCTTTATTTGATATAAATTCATCTCACTAGTTCATATCGACCAAATTTGTTTCTCTTCTATACCTTCATATAGAGCTTTTATCTGCTATTATGGATATTACTACACCGCTCAGAATGAAGAGGGAGTAGGATGTTCAATGTCCTTGTATTTTTAATTTCTAATGATTGATCATACCAATAATTTAATATCCCTAAATATTAAATATCCTAACATCATTATGAATATGGATTAGTTGATCTCTCATCAGTCTCAGATTAATTTTTATCTTCATCGGGTCTCCTTTACCATGCACGATGGGATTGACCATGTATTTAAGGGATAATGGTACCCAAGATCTATTATATAGGGGATCTATTTCCCATAGTTAGGAAAGTTCATATCATTTTTATCTTTTAAATTGGATTAGAAATCATTCATTTATGATCTTCTTCTAGTCATTGTCTAGTTTCTCGATGGTTTTCCTTCTTCTTTTTCTATCTTTCCATTAATAAGAGAGTTTTATTTTCCTATTGATTTTGTACCTAGTATCAAACTGGTATCTATTCATTATTACTATATATAACAAGATAATTTGATAGATTTAAATATTTTATTGGTTGATTTTCTGAAAAATGCTTTATATTCCAAAATGTGTCACCATGGGCGGAAACTATTATCTTTGATAAAAATGTTGATGGTCTGATTCTTATATTTGTTGACAACTTGAAACTCAACTAAGTTACAATTATGAAGATGATTTTATTTCCTCATATTGACGATATATTTGATTATTTTAATTGTTTTATGTGGTTCTCAAAGATTGATATTTAGTCTAGACACCACTAGTTGAGATTAAATGAAGCGAATATCCCAAAACACACTTCATGAGTAGGTATAGCCAATATAAGTATCTTGATAAGAGACCCATTATAACCAATTACCCAATAGGAATTATTTTTTTTGAGGAAAATGATTCTCCTTGATTTTGTCAACATTTTTTTTAGTTTTTGTGGATGACATCATAGTATACTCAAAACCCGAGGAGGTCAAACCCCAAGGATGATCATGTGTGTCCTCTAAGGATAATGACAACAATTTTGAGATATCATTGTCTTATTGAAAATATTTAATGTTTAATTTATGGATTTTGGAAATAATATTCATGGGGAATATAGTCTTAAAATATTATATTTCTATTTTCAAAAATATTGTGAATGATTATATAAAATAGGTACAATCATGGAATTTTTTTGAGATTTGTAGCTTATTGGGATTAGTTAGGAATTACAATCATTTTGAAAAGTATTTCCCAATGATTTATTCCCCAATGACATTCCTCACTCATAGTGGAGTGAAGATCATTTGGGATAATAAGTTTCAGATTTCTTTTGTTGATCTTAATTGGGTGTTGATTTATATGATGATGTTGAATCTTAAAAAGACCATGTAGTTCTATGTTATCATCTGTGATGCATCTAATTCGAGATGGTTTTTTTTCTATGTATAGTGGTCATGTCGTTGTCTATGAATATATATAGATTAAGAAACATAAATATAATTATATTACCCATGGTATTGGACTTTCACTCGTGATGCATGAACTTAATTCATAATGGAATTACCTTTATAGATAAAATTTAATTGTTTATTATGATAAAAAGGTATTATTTATATCTTTTTAAAATATATTTTATTCTACATCATAGGAATTGGTATAAGTATCTATAGTCATTTAATTTTTTCATTGCGTATACCTAGGGGATTGGGGATTTAGTCACTGATTATTTCGATATTAAACTTCCAATCCATAACATGAAAGATTATTTAGAAGAGTGGATATTAATGTCCCTCTTCACATAGTTACAATTAAGATTCCAAGAGAATGAGGATAAGGATGTTTTGACATGTATTCATTTTACCACCTCTATTCTTGAGATGATTATTCAAGATCAAAAATGTGATGATGATTTTAGTGGAATGAGAAATTTATTCATGTTGGGGATACTGTCATTGAGTTGACATTATCAATGGAGGGTTCTCTATTATTTATTAATATGTATGTTGTGCCTTTTCCCAGTACGAAGGTTGTGATGGGAGAGTGGAATATTTTTTAGTGGTAAGTACTCTTAGGTACCATGAAGAGGTTCAATGATATGCCTAAATTTTTTTTGGATAGATATGATACATGAAATAACTTAATTCGTATCACGTTGTTATACATTTTAATAAGTCTTGGTCAAGCACCAGAAACCCTTAAGTTTTCTCTAGCACTTTCCAATGTCGACTTAGGAATGGGATGAGATGTCTATGTACTTGGTGTCGGATATCCTCATACCCAATTGAAGAAAAACCTGATATGGGTAATGATGGATCACCTAACCATATCATATCACATTATACCCATTTTTTATACAAATATAGTGTAGGATTTTGGAATATTTAAAATTTTGGATGTTATTAGGTTTCATGGTGTTCCATATATGATAGTCTCCAATACTAACCCCATATTTAGTAGATATTTTCAAAGAGGCCTCCCGGGGGAAATGGGATTTCATTTCAGCTTAATCTCAGTATACCTTCCAAAGAAGGATTCCCATAAAGGTATGGTTATACAGATTTTGGAAGAAATTATATATACTATATTCCAATATTTGGGTGGATATTCAAATTAAAACTCGAGATCGTTTGGCTTTTCCAAAAACAACAATTACCATTCATCAATTCATATGGCTCCCTTTAAGTATTTTCATGCTCACTCATACAAATATCACTTGTGTTGGTTGGTATTTGTGAAGCATCGCATGTTAGATAATGATAAGTCAATGAGATGAAAACTAATATTTAGTTGATTCATCATAAAATAGTGATGATACATAGTTGATATAAATATTATGTTGATCATCATCGATATCCATTATTTTTTTGGGTGTTTAGGATTTTTTCACAATGGTTGGTTCACAGAGGTCCCAGAAAATAAGGGAACCATGATGAAACGTTTTTTGGTACCTCTTCAGTTTATTTATAAGTTGGGGAATGTGGCTTTACATTAGGAACATTCATCAAACTTAATTTCTATGAAAAATATGTTCTATTTATAATTGAAGTGCATGTATTGTTCTTACCCATCTCATGTACTTTGAAAAGAGGATCTTGATGTGGAGTCAAATTTATTAGTGACTGAGTATCCAGTTTGGATTTTTTATTCTAATACAAATGTAATTAATCAAAATAAGATTGAATTGGTCTGTGTTCTATAGAGTTGTGTTTCTAATTCTCATGAGACAATGGATCATTAAGAACTAGTGAGGGAGAAGTTTCCCCATCTCTTTAATAAATAAACTTTATGAAAACATTTATGATGAAATATTGTTTTTTTGGTGGGGAGGTTGTAATATATTGTTACATTATATTAAGATATTCCTTTATTATTGTTTTGAACTCTTTTATGTTCTGTCTTGTTTTTTGGTTATTTAGAGTGATGTTGGAATTTTTTGGAAAGATTTTCAGTTGTGAAATATTTGTGCATGATTTCTCCAAATTGTGATCCCCCCAATGGACACCATGCACTACCTAGAAAGTGGGGAATGCATAGTTGGTGCATAGCTTCCAAAACCGTGCACCCACCCAGGGGAAACAATGCACTACAAACAATAGGGGTTCATTGATGGTGCTCAGATTCCCCTAATCGTGCACTCTATCTAGATATTTGTGCATGTTGGATTAATCACCCTACACTACAAAAATATGATTTCCATTTTTTGTGAAATGTTTCGAGAAGTATTTTTGGCTCCTCCGAGGGTATTTATTATTCTATCAAAATGGTGTTTATCTCGATTGATCTACTGCAAGTAAGATTATATCCTATAATATTGGTTCTTCTTCTCATCCCTTATCACATTCCTATAAATTTATAAATCATAACATTGTGGATAGATATAATCTTCCATTTTATATATAATGATTCTAGATACTGATTTATAGACCCTCATCACCTTCATTCGGCATTGTTGTTCCCATTTTGAGTATTGATCTTTTCATTGCATAATTAAGGGTATGTGGATCCATTTTATATTTTCCATATAATTTATATCTTGAATTGGTTTCTTTTTTCTGAAATAAATTTCAATTTTTTATAAAACCTCAATTATAAATGATTATATTATAAAAATAAAAATGGAAAATTATTTTGAGAAATCCCCCCAAATCTAATGGAATTGGAATTATGGTGTGAATTCTGAAAATAAATGAATTGATCTAATTATTTGAGAAATGATTTGAGAAATATGTATTAAATATAAATTTAGAAATACATTGATTGTTTTTGTATTTAATGTTTATTAAATGGTGACAACCCTAGGTTTTGGTTTTTAAATTGAATTGGTATATTGAAATTGAAAATTGATCAATTTAATGGTAAATAATGATGGATTTCAAATTATTTGATTTTCCAATTATTTATTGATTTATTAAGTATAATAGATCCAAGGTAGTTACATGTTTATTTTGAAAAATAATTATAGGATTTTGATCCACTATAAATGGATTGTTGGTGACAAATATATCAAAACCCATATTCAACATGATTATCTCTGATGGGATATTGTTGTGTTCTATTCAACTTGGGCTTGAGGGATGTGTGTAGATATGATTATCCATGATAACTGATTAGAGATGTGTGAGGATCCAATAGCTTGAAACCAATTTAACTTAGGGAAGATGATTGTAGTTCTTTTTGTATATGAATTGATTATATATTCCATTTTTTAATGGTTTCGGTTGAAGCCTCATTTATTATTAAAACGAAGTCTTATTTTTTCCTGGGTAGAGGGATACCCATTACATATCCTGAAGGCCCAAGGTCAAGTGGCATGAATACAAGGATTGAAAGCCCATTTTTTGTCCTAAAGTCCCTTTAGTGAATAGTACTGCAACATTACCCAGGTTGATACAGTACATTTTACAATATCGCCACCACTACAGTTCTTACAACAATACTAAGGCCGTTAATGTTCCACCTCCGTTATATTACCTCCCTTCCAATTGTACCTGCTACAGTATGACAACAACACCATTACAGTACCCATGAATTCCTCCCCTACCCATATTTGACCCTTG
Organism: Viscum album; assembly: GCA_963277665.1. Lineage (NCBI taxonomy): Eukaryota > Viridiplantae > Streptophyta > Magnoliopsida > Santalales > Viscaceae > Viscum > Viscum album. The sequence goes on from OY728122.1 coordinate 739,201,906, forward strand.
GTCTTTTTGTTGGCAAGCATGAGCCTCTACCACTTGGTTACAGGAACGTTGGAATGACGATATATGACAGTGGTTATGGAAATCTTTTACTCACATAAAATTAATTATATACATTCTTTCATAAAATTTTATAATTTAAAACATGTTTTAAATGTTTTAAATCTATTGATATGAAAGCATGATCTCATTAAATTTGATAATGATATATTTTTTCATGCAATATTTAATTTATATTGAAATAATGGTTTATTTATTTTGTTTGAATCATTTATGGAACTCTTCATGAGAACCTAACTGGAATATTGCTCACACCCTAAATTTTCCTTTAGGAGTTTGTATATTTTATTCCATGTCTATGAGAAGGGAAATATCCACTTAGAGATGGTGGATGTTCTTGATCCTTTGGGTCATCGTGTGATGATGGTGACTAGTGGATCTGGGGACGACATACTACATAGGGTTTTGAGTTTGTTAATTTTTGTTTTTGGAAGTTAGAATTTATGTTTCATTGAGTTGTTTATCTATATTCTCAGATACTATTGTACAGGATTGACTTATGATACTTTCTCATTTTAAATAATTGATATAACAACTTTGATATAGTTATCTTCCATTGTATTTTGAAATATCCCTTCACTAATTTTTCTTGGATGATGAATGTTTCTAGACTCCAACCCATGGGGATAATATATTCCATTTAGGTAATTTCATTGTTGGAATGGGCATTAGGGTACCTGGGTATGTGAGGTGGTTTTTTATATGGAAACATATATCACTTAGCCAATTAGTTTTTTTAACAATTGAAAAAATTGGGTAATAATTTATTAAATTTAATCATATTATCAATTGATATCCAAAGATGATAATAAAAATAACTACTTAATGTGAACAACCAATCAACAAAATCATTAGTGTCACTATGAAATTGACATATCTTTTCATATATCACCAGAAAAAAATATTTTTAAAAATATTTTGATTTAATGCCTTGGAAACATTAGATAAATAATTCTATTATTTACTATACTCTAGATCCACATCATGAAAAACATGAAAACATAGGCATTATGGAAATGTTTTCTCTATCACATATGACTTAATTTACTCAAAAACACTCCTTTTGTTACCATTATAATTATTTTATTACATTTAGAATCCCCAAGACATGTATACATCTAAAAAATTATACTAATTATGATAATTAACTATAATAAACTCTTATCAAATTAATATTATCTCTTATTAAAACTCTAGAAGGATATTTACTAAATTATCCCCACTAAAATGATGACCCATTTTAAAAAATAATAAATATTAGTGGGACATTATACATATTTCTCTTATAAATGAGTTTATATTATCATTTCCCTCATCACCTATTAATTTAGGTATGTAATCATCCCAATCATATTATTTTTGACTTTTGGTTAGCTGATTGAACATCTTATTATACAAATATTGAATTTTATAAACACAAAATATATTCCTCTATAATCCAATCAGTTAGGGTTTCCTAGATATGATTCACCTAAATATCATTTTTTTTGTTACTTAACCATTAATAATATTTACTTCCACAATTCCTTACACAATATAATCCATAGGCACCCGACTTCAGCCAAAACTACCTTATTGAATGATGGAAATCGTTACATGTGTTTCCTTTGAAGTAATCTAACACATTATATTTAAAAATGGATTCATTCTCACCATATTTTCTATTTTTATTCCATTAATAAATGGATTCTTTTCACAATTTATTTTTTAATGTTATTCCACATACCAAATTAATATATTATATCAATATTGTCATCTAACAGTTTATATAACACAAAATTTGTGTAACTCACATAAAAATATTGGTCAACCATATTTATAGATATCCAACTTACTCTCATGTGATAAGTATATATACACATCTTGTAACTAAATATAACTATATCAAATTGAAATCCTCCATATGAGTAATTCTTAAGAGGTAAAACATTACTCATGAAATAAGGTAATTAATTAGAAATATAACTCTTAATATGTATAAAATATTTAAAACAAAAAATACTAGGATATAGAATCAATTAGAATCCAAGGTAAATGTAAATAAAAAAATCTCGTATTGAGTACTTATAATGTAATGTCAAACATGTAAATTTTATAAGAAGAAAATTATCTCACAAACTGTAGAATAGATAACAACACCTTATTTAATAATTTTTATCTATGAATAAGTTAACTACTAAAATTTTAATATAAGAAAATTTCATGAATTTAAATATGAAATGATAACCTATGAAAATTTTATAAAATAATGTGTAATCACCATCACATAATAATAATTTATTTTTCAATATGAACCTCTAATAATTTTATGTTAACTCTATATATTAATTCCATAATATGATAATTTCATGATATTAACTATATAGTATTTTTTATAAAATATGTGATATTTATACGAATTATAAACATTTTATAATTAAATTTATTTTATTTAAACTACTTAAATTATATAAAAATCATACAATTATACATTATTTAAAAATTGATTATATTAATCATAAATACCATTTTTTAGATTAAATAATAACCAATAAATTCATCCTTTTAATTTGAAATATTCAAAATAAATTTCAAGTAATAAAAAATAAATATAAATTCTATATTTTTAGTAATTTTTTTATTTTATAAACTCATTATAAATTACCCAATATTATTCATAAATAGAATCATTATTTATAATTCATTCATCTAAAAATAAAATATTTTGTAAAATGTATTATTTATTAACTCCTAATATTTAATTAATATTAGTTAATAAATATTCCCTAACCATTTATTAATTAATTATCACAAAAAAATAAAATAAATTTATTATAAACTCAATAAATTAATAAATAATACCAAAACCCATCTAACATTTTCTAGATAAAATTATAAATAATTAAATAAAATTATAATTGAATGTAAAGAAAAATAAAAAATTTCATTCCCAATAATATTTTATAATCGAAAGGGATTCATTTTCATTGATTTGATTCATTATTAAGGATTTAGGAAACCCATATAACATGATTGATCAACCATTATATCGATAAATTTTATTAAAAATATCATTATTTCCAAAAAGATATCTTAAATTTTATTTAATTATTGAAACCACAATTTTCACCCATTCTATTATGTGTCATTTAATAATATTCTCTTCAATAGTGTATTTAAATATCCTTGGACCCCCACTCATATATATAGTGTTGAAAAAAATTTCATTAAACACTATCTTTGAAACTCTATCATATGAGTCTATTTTTATTATAAAACCTTACTATATGATAAAAATTACAACTCAAAAATAACCTCACTATCCCAATAATGAAATAATTAATTTATTTTAGGATATAATTTATAAAAAGATTATTTTATGAAACCTGTGATTATTTATCCTCATTTGAACTACAAAAAAGTACATTTATAGACATATCCTATGTTATAATTATCTTTAAAACATATGGAATAAAAATCAATGATATTTGTGAGCTAAAAAATATAGTAAAATAATATTTATAAACAATTTATCAAGGGTTTGATAATATTAATTTTATAAAATAAGAAAAGGGGAGGAAGGTGATATTAAAGTTGATTGGGAGACTAAGTGTTTTCCACCTATTAGTATATAAGGACATGAAATATCAATGAAATATATATTACCATGAAAAATATTTTAAATTAAAGAGATAATAAACACGATCCCTTTAACATAATCATTGAAATATGTCATGGAAATTTAAAATCCCTTTGAACCCTAGAATAAAAAATAAAATTGGATAAATGTAATCAATAGAAAATTAAACATTGTGAAATTTTTTTTCCATGCTTCACGTTTGAAAAATAAATCCCGCACCTTACTTTTTCAATAATCAAAATTACCTCACATAATTTTTTTCAAAATCTTAATGTTCAAACATCATATTTTTAACAAAAAAATTCTCTATGAGTTGCGTTGTGACCAAAAATACTTCAACACATTAGATAATTTATCATCATTTATTAATTCATAACAAATGAAATTTAGGGTTTCATAGGACTATATCCATCCCAAATCATATAATGAGTTTCATTTAAAATAAATACATTCTTATCATCATAAATAACCCTTAGAAATAAAATAGATATCTTAAATTTTCCAAATTGAATCCCAAAAAAATTACACAAAAATTTGGTACCAAAAAATAATCCCCAAGAAGAAGATTTTAAGAAGTTCACTTATTTGGTTATCTATGATCCATTACTTCGTTGGGGACGAATCCTTTAAAAATGGAAGTGAACTCACAAAAAATATTTTTCATAAAATGTGTTTTGTAAATATTAGTTTTAAAAGATTTCATTTCCATGTCATGTTCTAAAAACTATTGTTAAAAAAATTAAATCAAATTCGTACATTAAATTGAAGAAAATTATTTTAATTGGGCCTTTATATTACCAAAATTATATGAAAAAACATTTGATGTGTAATTGAATAATATATTATCATGGTAAGGAAAATCAATTTAAATGTTTTAAAATGAATTTATTTAAAATATACATTTTTAAAATGATAGTGAAAGTATTATTTTAAAATAAATAAATCATTGATAAAATATCATGGGATATAAAAAATTATTTTCCACTAGGTAAAGGGGAATGTTTGTGGGAGTTATTATTAGGGATATAGAAGAAAAACCTATTAAATTAAATAAGAATTATTCTTAACAAAAAATAAGATTTATGAAATGATATAATTGTGAAGGAAGAATGATATTTTCTAAAACATGATTTAACTTCTAAATTTTGTTTATATACGAAAATAATCATCATGAAAATTGATATTTCTCATGTGTTTCCATCGTGGGTTTGGATTCAAAATGGTGATAGTTGGTTTATAACAGATGTGGTCTTCGAAAATGTTCTATCCTTTTGTGAAACTTTCCTACGAATTAGTCATTCTATAAAGGAATGTAAGATTCAAGGGGAATCCCCCTCACCCCTACCCCACTTCAAGTCAATTTGGGAAGAAAAGGAAGATCCAAAAGTGACCCCTACTGCCAAGGTTGTTATTCATAATGGTAACCCTAACATTCTGAGCTCCATGGATGCTTTAAAACCCCAATCTAACAATATTTTTAATTTTTGGATTTTGCACAACCCCATGACCACTAAGGAGAAAAACTTAATGACCCAATCCCTGAAGATCATGGGGAGAAAGATTATTTTCAATCGGATTATGATGAACCTTTACATGAGGACCATGATAACTCCTGTCAACTGGTAGAAGACTTAAAATATTCGAGAGCTAGAAAAATAAGAAAACAATGATTGAGCATGATATCTTCATTACTCTGAGATTTAGAAAATCTCTAAAATGAATAAACAATGCTAATATTGAGAGGACAATTGTCATGCGCTCCTTAGCTTCTAAGACGAATGAAAAAAAAGGATATATCCCCACAACATGTCCCTACATAAAGTTTTCATGTTTCCATAGATTCATCAAACTATTTTGAATCTGAAGGTTCCTGATGTAATGATAATTAATAGTATCCAGCTTATAGGGATTCTTATTAGATCGAGGAGAATTTAGACTTCCTAATATATCTTCATTCTTGGAAGGAGGAGAATGAAACAACTACCTTTAAGAAAAATAAAAATGGTTACATGACAGCTAATATTTATATTGATAATAGAAAATGGATTTTTATTAATGTTGTAATGGAATTAAAGGTCCCAAACATCTACATCAAAGATATTACATAGCAATGAGTTATGGATTCCAGTTTTCTTGAACTCTATTAGGGCCTATCTATTTAAATATTTCAGAATAATTTTTCACCAACATGTTTGAAGCTTGAAATTCTTCTTAGTTGATTGGTGTTGTCGTTGTTTTAGTAGGTCCGCCTCACTTACTCGTTGGTACTATTTTTCAAGAAGATGTTGGATCATTATTGTGATATCCTGAAGATGCTACCCTCATTAAGAAGGAAAGCATGAAGTAGTGTATGGTTGATTTGATTTCTTAATTAAACCATGTGTAGGATTATTTGGTGCATGATTTTTTTTCTATATTGCTCTATTTTAGATTTCTTCTGGATGATAAATTTTTAAATAGGGAGGGATTATGTTTGCTACCCATCCCATGTTATGAATCCCTGGAATGCTTTCTCCCCTGTCACACCCCCCATTTTTCTCACAGTTTTTTGGTTCCACGGCGTGATGTCTGTATTTGGACTCTCTCTAAAGATTTCAGTTATGTCTTTGTGAAGGCTCTCCCAATTCGAATCATTCTCTTCGTTGATTGGTGCTCATTGCCCCTAAAGTTTTCAGACCCACTTCTTCCTTCTTCAAATGCATGGATTATCATTGTGGTTACTTCTTTCCAGACTGTTTCCTATACTATATTTTCTACATGGCTGAGTATGTTTGTTCAGCTGTAGATTCTCATTGGTTTTGTTTCTTGTGATTGGGTATTGTGAGTTTCAACCATTATTTCATGGTCTGTTTCTATTAGAGTATTCAATAGTATCCCATTTAAATCTCATGTTGGTTTGAATTCTTTCCACCTCATACTTGTATTCTAACTTTTTTTTATTTTATAAATTTCCATGGGGCATGAGGTGGGTGACCGGTTCATGTCACCACTTTTTAAAAAATGTATATTGAACAAAAATATCATCAAATATTATCTCAAAACCATAATATAGGCATTATACACTGTTTTATAAATTATTATAACAATATATTTTAAAATTTTTAACTGATTATATTTCATATTCATGATCAGATGTCTGAAAATTCAGTATTTTGTTTCATACACACATCATAATGAAGAGTTTTATTCCCAATAAGTGATTTAAAGATAATATTTCCAAGATAATTCAATATAGAATAATAATTTGTGTTAAATGATTATTTATGTTCCACTTTCATTAGGTGAATGTAATTAATATAGAATGTGAAAATGGAAAACATAATGAACTAGTTTTTGATACGTTTAATGATAGAAATATGATACAATAATTATTATTTTAAATACTAGAACACCATTATTGGAAAGTTAGAAAAAATAAATATTTAATTATTACATGATATTAAAATTATATGTAATACCATATTCATTTGTGACATAATCGTTATTACATCATTTACATAGATAGTTAAATTGATCCAAATCATAACGTGTAATAACGATTTAATGGTTAAGGGGATGTAATTATAAAATTGTAATTTCACATATAAAGAATAATAAGCATGTCATTAACATAATATATCCTCATTATATCCATTCATGTAACAATTACTGATTGGTGGAGATGAAAAATAAAATCCAATATTTATGGAGGTTTTAGTCTACCCTACACACAATTATAGATATGATTTCTTAATTAATGGGCCAGATGATGATATGTGAAAATTTAATATTATAAAATTATATTTGCAAAATATAAATAATATTTATAATTCAAATCCATCCTTAATACCATCATGTATATTTGGTGATGAAAAAGAACTGCATCACGTTCAGGAGGGTATAGTCTACACGTACACATGATCAATTTTTTTCTCTCTCTTATGGGATGGACTATACTAAATTATCATTCTTCAATTAATATAATAAATTTAATTATAAATATGAAACTTGAATAATTATATTAGTAAGGTGATAATATATTTATGTTGGATTATATTTATAGATAATGTAAGTGAATGTAATACTCACATTGGAAGTATTAATTTTCTCTTGGGAAAATCATTGGAAATGAATGCCTTAATAAACGAAAAGTGAAAAAAATTGTGAATGTTTGAGGGGGTTATATTTGGATTCAATTTTAATTGTTTTAACAGGAAATTATATATATATATTAAGTCCTGAATTAGTCTATGTGTTGCCATTTTAAAAGTGAAGTTAATAGTTGTTTTAGATGAAACCATTACAATGTAATTTTATTATTCAAACGATAATGGATCCAAAATGTAAAAAACTATATTACATGTGTTTTTCGTTCTAGTATATCCTCATAAACTAATTTTTCCATCAACCATGTCTATTTCTAGGCTCCTTCATTAAACATGTTATCTTTTAATGTAATTGTCTTTTACCATATTTATCAATTTTTAAAAATGTTAATTAATATTAAAAAACAATAGCATTAAAAATTTATAATTATTCGGTCCATATAATTTCAATTATTTAAATAATTTTAAAATTTCAAATTTATAAATATTTTAAAATTTATTTTTATGATTAACACACATAAGGAGAAGAAAACATTTTTTGAACAGACATATTATATATATATATATATATATATATATTTGTACAGGATAATATTATAATAAATATTGATTTTTCTAATATTAATTGGTTTATTATTATAAAAACATTTTCTTATTTCAAATCATTCGAAAAATTATTTTCCCCGTCAAAAATCATAATTATAAGACAAGACAAAAAACATTATTTAACAAGACATTTTAATATATTTAAGAATATTTAAGGCATATGATATATATATATAATGAATATTTTAAAATTCATATTTTTATTTAATAAAATATATATTATTATCTTAAATGATTTTAAAATATTTGAAAATAATTTTTTTATATTTTTAAGTCTTAAAATTTATATTTTTCAAAAAAACCTTTTTATGAAACTAAATACCTTTTAAAAAAACTAAATAATTCTCAATGTGAAATTTTTAACATCCTAAAAAAATAAAAAATAATTTTATTTTTTTCTATTTAATAATCTAAAATTTATCAATTCATGTTTTGTTGAGAATTCAAGAAAATAATGAAGAACAATTTTTATTAAAAATTTATATTTTTCAAATATTAACAGTCATAATTTGTCGTTCATATAATTTACCAACTAAGATTGTGTTATCAAATTATTGATATGAGATATAATTTATCAGAATTAATTAAAATTTTCTTAAATAGTCTTCAAGATCACAAAAAATGAAAATTTTAATAAAAATAAATTTCTAAATTGTAAATGATCATTTAAGTCATTTTATGTAAACTAATTGAATTTAATTAATGTAAAGAGTTAAACTTATTTAGATTATATTTATATATATCATTAATATTTTATTCTTATTAATTCCTTCTAATTTATCTTAAAATTTTAAATAGTCATAATTAATATTAAAAATATGTCACATTTTTTCTTTTTAGATTTTTAAAGTGTGTAAAATACACTATTTAATATATTATTTATATTAGTATAATATATAGTGTAATAATGGTCTATTACATTATCACCCTTAAATTAATTAAAGACTTAAATTTTTAATAATCACTCACTCTATGAAGAATTTATGTGATTCATACTATACTCATGATATTTGTCATTATGAGACATCCACATAACTTTTCGTAGGGAGGATATTAAATTGTTATCCAAAAATAACTAAACACAAATATGATACCAACTAATGCACCAAAATCAACAGTCACAGATATGATGCAAACAAAATTTCCTTTAAACACAAGAATGGATACAAATTGGGGAAATCCTATCATAATTCAACAACATTATAATAGGAAAATATTTATAGTACCAAAATAATCAATTATTCCCCTGAATGAAAGGTTTATTATCTTTTATTATAATCTGTATAAGAAAATAAATTTTCAACACTTGTGAATATTTCTCCACATTTGAATTGTAAATACCATGAGTCCAATAGCTCCCTAATGGTTATTAAATTATTTTATTTTCAATAAATAATTGGAATCAGAATATGAAAGACCAAATAATTTCCTAGTGTTGTTAAACTATATAAAAACATTAATTCACGTTAAATTTTAAATAATAAGATATAGAAAGTGTGTTCATTGAGAACATTATTATTCCTCTTAGTTTGTCTCATCATATCAATCACAAAAAAATAATTCTATTATATGTAGAATAAAAAATATGAAAGGGGTGAGATAAGATACTCATTATGGGAATTAATACAGTGAATGTTATCATGAATAAGTATGAATAATTAAAATTGAAATCTAAATAATGGAAACACATGCCATTTATTTAGTGAAATGTGAGTAATATGAAAAAAAATTAATGATCAAATAATTAAATTTAAATAGTCACATCATATTGAAATATATCAATGGATATTCAAAAAAAAACTATTAACCACCTAAACATCAATAACTGATCTCATAGTGAAAGAACAAAAATTTGAGGACATATTAAATATACTTTCAAGACCATTCAAAATAATATTTTAATATATGCATAGAAAAACATCTAATTTGGGAAATATATATGTCTCATTTGACCTGATGATGCATCAAGGGGTTGTTTGTAAAAGGGCCCCACCCATAACATTAAAAGAATAATGTATTTATCATACTAAATGGGTAAAAAAATAATCAATATAAATATATACTTTTAAAAAATTGAAATGTTAATACTTATCCAATCAAATAAACATAATCATAATCCCTCCAGATTAATATTGTGAATGGTAATAAAATTGTATATCCATAGTCAAAATGATAAATCAAAAATTAAAATAAATAATTAGGGAAACATGTAAATAAAACATCCTTATTGTATGATAATTATAAAGAATGTTTTGTCTCATTCATGAATAGATACACTATAAAATATCACGGAATACAATCATGAGGGAAAATAACACTTTTAATTTGAAAATAGCCATTTGAAAAAAATGTTAAAAAAATGAATATTATTTTCATTTAAAATAAAATTTTAATTAATGGAAAAAAATATTTAATATAATTACTAGTCATGTTAGCGGAAAATTGTTATCATGTCATATATGTTAAAAGAAGGATCTCCTTTAAATTTTAGATAAAATAAAAAAAAGATATGTTGTTTTAAAATGACAAAAATATTCTCTTAAAATCATTTAGTAAATAGTATAAATATTTAATTTTTTTAATAAATCATTTATAAAATATTAAAAAATAATCATTTTTCTTTTCCAAAACAATTATTTTGATGATAACACATTTTTTATCGAAAATAAAAGTATTGTAAGAACTTTTTTTAAATATTTTCCTAATAATTTTAATTACCAATGATTATAAAAATGGTTCTATTATAATAGAAATTTTGTGAATAACTATATGATTATAAAATATATTTCATTTAAGATTTTGATATCAAATTATTCCCCAAGGGAGATTTACTCAAAAACAATCCAAAAAATGGTGTGATTGTGAAGTAAAATCATACCACTTTTGAAAATTATAAATTGTAAGCCTCATAAAATACATAACAACAAATTAAACATGAATTTATATTATGTTAAAGATATTCATTATATAAAATATCAAATGGGATATAAATTTTCCACAACAATAATAAGTTGTTAATATGGTGTTTGTCTCATGAATGTAAAAGTGGAATTTGAAACCCTTACAATAATTTCATCCTCCTCTATACACGTTTAACATATAATATAATAAATATTGGTTTATTAAATATATATATATGAACAAATAATAATTTGTCTCATAAAATATATTATTTGATTATATTATTTTACCACATGTTTGTTAACATTTTTTTGAAAATTACTACTTCTAGTTATAATTATATATTATTTCATGTATTTTTTATATCAATAATTTTTTCCCATTGAATTTGATCATTTTTACATCATCTTCAGAATGATTACCATGATATAAATATAATATATATTCAATATATATTTATTTACTATAACCTATTAACATTAAATAATGAAATAGTATTACACCATTCATGGGAATGGTAAGTCTACAAACACATGAACATTTTTATGATTTTTCTAAATGGATTGAATTAAACTAAAAAAACATAACACAAATTTCTAGAATTTTTGGCACATTATATATAAAATTTATATCGAATAAATACATGTTTTTAACTATCTATGTAAAAATAAAAGAACAAAAATCGCTTTGTTACATAGAGGTGGTAATCCACATGTACACATGAGATACATTATTGTTTTCCAATGGATTGGAATGTAAGATGTAATATGTGATATAATAATTAAAGAAGTATTATAATTTTATAAATATCATATACATATGTTAAATACATTATTATATACTACCTTGAATGGTGGTAATGGAAAATGAATTACATCATATCGTGAGGTGGTAATCTATCGTACACACAATCAATGACTTCATTTACAATTTTGTGTTATTTGAGATATATTTGGGTTATTTATTGTGACTGAGGTTTTTCATACATACATTCTATAATGTTTAAGATTAATATTCAATAAATCGCACAAACATATACTATATGACCATAATAGTTCATTATATTTGGAGACTATGTACACAATATTCTAATTTAGTGGATGATCTTCAACATCTATCATAATGATCTCTCCCAATAGAAATCATCAAAAAATACACTACATAAAGACATTCATCATAAATTAGGTAGAAGAAACATAATAAAGGGAGATCTTAGACTCATTTTAAGGGTAAACCAAAGAGATATGTATGCTTAAAATGAACATATGGGTTTGTGACATGAGAATATAATTTGAAAAGAATACCCTGCATATCAAAGATCATAATCTTGAGTCATGATTTAAAATTTGGAAAATAATAAGTCATGAATAATATATAAATTGTGGAAAATGTACTAGGATATAATATCATTGGAATTGTATAATTAATTTTGGAATAAACATAAAAATAGAAAAACAAATACATGAATACGCACCATGACATTGATAACATGTTAGAAATCAGCTAAAAATCCTTATACCTACATTAGTCTTCGTATAACCACTTGCGTAAATTATTTTTCAAGAATAATCTAACCACCCATCAACCCCGCCCCCCATATATTGGGATAATCACCCTTGTATCCTTTGATTTGATAGAACATTTATCATTACCCAATGAATTTTAGGGTCATATTTGTACCACTAATAATATAATGAAAATCATATACATGTGAACTAGAATATCATAAAACATTCATCAAATCATAAACTATGAAATGAAATTGGTTTAATGAGATTTTCAACATATCATATTTTGTGGAAAAGGGTTAAGATTCATAATAATTTCATAATTTCATCATAAAATAACCCATGAAAAGAAGCAGGTTTCATTAGATTTCTATCATAGTATACCTCATGAAAGAAAAACAAGTTTAATAAACATCATGTAATCATAAATACAAATCATTATTATAAGTAATAATAATGGTATCCTTTAATTATATATCCATTAAATCATATGTAACCTCAATGTATGTCATTTTATATGGATAGAGATTTTGAAATAAAAATAACTTTTAATTATTATTTAGGAAAATATACATTCTTTGAAAAAAAATTAAAATAAATATTATATAACTTTTTTTATAAATCACGTTATTTTAATATACACTTGAGAACATATAAAGGAATGTTTAAAATTCATTTAAAACATTTCATGTGTATAATTTCTATGAAAAAAAATTTAAACATTATATATTTTTAAACTATTTTTCTTTAAAAATGACCCTAAATGATTATAAAAGAAGCATTAATGAATTTTTATGTCATGATGGTATGAAAAGTTTTACATTATATACACATTAAAATAATTATTTCTCCAATATTTTTGGTAAATGTAAAATTGTAATTGTTTTTGAAAAAAATATTATGATTCCTTTTATAATATATAATACTCCGCTCGTGCATTCACACTATGCTATAAATCAATTATTGTGTTCATTAATAGAATAAAATTTTTAAAAATTAATAATTAATAATTATATTAAATATATTTAAAAAAATGAGTTGTACATAATAATGGAATAGAAGTTATGTAAATTGTTGAGAAATCATAAAGAGAGTAGTAAATATTTAGTTTAATTAATAAAGAATAGAAATTTATATTAGACATTTGATATGGTGAAATCAATTACATAAATGAAAAAATGATCTAAATGGATTAAATAAATTATTAACATTATAACATTTAAATATGGAATGATTTTCAGGTAACTATAAATAATCAAGTAATTGGATTGGATAAGAAGGCTGGGTGAGGCTGAATTAAATAGATGTGAAGGTATTTAAATAACCTTAATCGTTGGCCTATCACCTTGAATGAAAAGGCTTGATCCCAATCTAATGTCTGGAACACCAACACTTCATTCATCTCCACATATGATTCATGGACTCTAGAATAGATAAAAATATCAGTATAGTAGCTTCATGAACCACAATGTTGGACAATGCTTCAATCTAGGGATTTTGTTTCACCCAAGATGGAAGACGTGGTATACATGTGGATTTGTTACAGCATATTTCACTTGATACCTTCATACATATAGATTTCAAGGGCATCAAAATTAATATACAGCTATAATAGATTCATGATCATCCCAGAAGAAATTATAACTTTATTCTATTAAGACAGAGACAACAAACCATTAGTTGTTGGTATGATCAATGGGTCATTGGAAAATATTTCCAAGTAAATGGTTATGAATGAAATTTTGATATAAAATTATAGTATTAATTGATATATCCTTATTGTACATTCACTCCAAAACAATCAGTAAGTGATATATAAATGTAGTTACTATGCTATAAATTAACGAAGATAGCACTGATTAAAAATAGAGGGAAAAATACCAACCTACATATATTATATCATCTCATCCCCCAGAGATATACTTTATTCACTATTATTAAAAATCATTAAAGTAAACCAAATAAATATATATTCACTTTTACCTAACCCCCAACTATGGCAATCTGCCTACATCCAATCTACACCTTAGCTTCTTTACCTCCAACTGTCAACTCATTTCTTCCACACACTAATACAACCCATAATACACCTTCTATAACAGTTTAAGATCCTCCATTTATCTCATAACATCCTCCAAAATCTTCTTAATAGACTTATTCACCTCAATCACCTCCAGCAGACACATAATGGTGTTCTTAACTACTTGAATGTCGAATGAAATCCATTTCATTTGAAGGGATGGTGTAATCTATAGACCAATGATGGAAGTACACCATTAAACCCATCACCATTTTTAAAACTAGTCTAACAAAGATATCATCTCTTTCTCCCATTTCATTCTCTACAAATCTCTAGAATTGAAGACTCCAGCTGTCCTTATACATCTTTGGACAATAGTTCAACAGTCCATTGTTTCCAATATAACTATCTTAATCCATATATACTTTATAAAAAATTCAAAAAAAATAAATTTATGAACATAAGGAAAAATTATTTTATTAAAATGAAAAGGTTATTATGTTTTCTGAATTGATTCTCAACCATTGTGACAAAAGAACACTAATCCACACATCCTACTTCAATGAAAAGCTGTTATATGTACTGTGAAAAAAAATTAGTTAATTATTTTTTAAAACCCTTAATTTTGTTAATATAGATGCAGTTTTGGTAAAATATAAATTAAAATTTAGGGAAACCATATATAAACATTAAAATATAGAATCATGGTACCTATTATTTTTCAATAATTGGAAATTAGAGGAAAAAATACAGCCACAAGAAAGTTATTAACATAATCTCATGAATTTATAGCAACCCAGAAAATATAGACCAGACCTTGAGGTGTATATAGCTGGACACTCATAATTATCTAGTGGTTCCCATGAAAAATAACTCATTTCACATTACATCTGTATCAACTCTAAAATAAAAACCTTTGACCTATCACATGTATGTCTAATATATTGTAACATTAAAATAAAGACTACCCGCTTCATAGAAGTCATGTGGCTTGAGAGATTGTATGGTATCAGATCCTTTTTATAGAACCCAAATAATTCTCAATTTAAATGTATATTATTTGAATTATATATCTCTAAAAAGAAAAATAGAAGATTCGCACAGAGAGATTTATGTCATATAAGTAAGAATACATAAATAGAATTAATAGTGTGAGATAATTATTGGTATTTTTACTCTATGCTATGTTTGAAAACACATCAAAAACTTCATAGAGAATTACCATGAATTATTTGAACACATATAAAGATAGAAACATATATTTATTTTAAAAATAACATATTAAGGGAAATAATATTGTAACATGAAAATATATATTCAATGTCACTATGAATTTTCAATAAGTGACATTGAATGGAAATAATACAGCCACATAAAAGTTGTTAAAATAATCAAATGAATCAATATCAACACAAAAAATATAGACCAAACCTTGAGGTGTATAAAGTTGGTCACTCACAATTATTGAGTGGTGCCCATGAAAAATACCTCATTTCAAATTACATATGCATCAACTCAAATGAATAAAACCATTCGGCCAAACACATGAATGTATAATATTTTGTAACGTTAATATAGATACTACCCTCTTTATATAAGTCATGTAGCATGAGAGATAGTATAGTATTATATCCTTTTTCATCCTCAAAAACTTTATTAATTGAAATGAATATTATTCATCTTATCCAACACTGTAATGAAAAATGGAAGTCGCGCACAGACTGATTTAGGTCATATGAGTAAGAATATAATAATAAAATTAACAGAGTAAGTTACTTAGGTAAATGTTGGCTCTATTATATCCTTGAAACCAAATAGAAACCAACATATCCTATTAAAATGAACTGTTAGAACACATATTATGTTGGAAACACATATGTAGTACAGGTACAACATATTAATAATGAACAAACAAATAGGTAATATAATATTCTAAAAGTGAATAGAAAGACAAATATAGTGGGATCAATATGCAGTGGATGTAACTTATTAATAGTGAACACAATATAATAACAATGGAAAAAATATTATAACCATGAAAAAATAGTGAATATAACATAATACCTAGAAGCACATCTATAATGTTTTGAAAATAATAAATGTTCACAAAATTCCCATAGTGAATGGAATCATATAAACAATGTAAAAAATTGGGTTCCCATCCTGATTTCATTGAGGTATTTTAAAAATCATGCCCAGTTCAATCAAATCCATTGTTGATAAACATCGCTTAAGATCCTAGAGGCCCCATCTTCTTCTTCAACCAGTGTAACAGATAACATATTTTCAGAAAGAAAAATTTCCTCTTTACCAGTGTTATAAACCGCATCAGATATTCTATAGTCAGCAATAGAAAGTCCAATATTAGTTGGTCTCGGTATTTTGAATCCCCCATTAATTTATTTTCTTATTTAATGAAAATTCAATACTATTTTTGGAAGTTGGGTTGATATTAGAAGAAATTTAGGTGTTACTATAGCTAAAGGGAACTAAAATTGAGAACCTGATGTGGTTTAAGGGTGCGTCGGGGTTATAATTGTGTAAATAAAGGGTTTCCATAGATCGGGGTTTTGAAAATCACATGATGATGGTGGTGTCTTTAACCATAGAAGTTGTAGAGGTGGTGGAGGTGAAGGAGGAGGCATAGTAGACTGGGACATTGAGGAGGATAGAGTTGTAGAAGGAAGAGGCAGAGGATAAGATGGAGGTGAAAACACAAGCGGCAGAACGAGAATGTGAGCAGTGGAAAACCTAGATGTTGTGAATGGAAAATTCAAGAGGCATAGGGATAATTAAAGTGTCGAAATACCTAGAAGGCATGGTGTAAAAATTCAAGCGGTGGAGGGATACAATCGTGTTTTCATGACTTTTCGATGGGGGATTAAATTTATTGGCTGAGGAGAAAGAGTCACTAGGAATCGTAGGTGTGTAAATTGGCACTGAGGTTTCCAAGAGGAGAGAGGGTCACCAAAAACCCTAAGCACGGTATAGAGGGAATTTCTTCATGGGATAAGAAGAAGGCAGTATACACTAATTTGGAGTTTAGATTGGATGTCTCGCAGTTGTTGGAGTGTTGTAGCGATTTTGGAGTGGGGGAAACAATTTGGGGGTGATGTGGAGGCATATCATGGCGAAACATAAGTAGGAAGAAATCTACCTTTTGTATATATAAATTTACATATTTTTTAAATTTTAAATGTGGTTAAAAGGATCCATAATAATTCATTTTAGGAATGTAAAATCATTTTGAATTTTTTTAATAATTCATTGTTTTGGAGGAAAATGAATTTCTGAAGGAAGTGAGATATTATGTTAGATTTATTTATAAAAAATTTAATTACATTATGTAAAAAATAGTGGAAATGGTAATATTATATAAACATATCATCACTACAAATATGAGATTAAAATTAATGTTTTTATTGAGATATGGATCATAATATTTTATCATCAGCCACATAATCCTAAACAATCCCGATAGGTGGTTAGATTATAACATGAAATATAAACCAATATTGTAACTTTGAATTGTAATCCCCGTGAAGGAATAACATAAGATGATCTGCAAAATATCATATTAATAAATAAATTCATGAAATTACATGTTAATAGTTTGGTATATACACCTTATAATAGAATAAATGAGTTAATATCACATATGTATCAAAGAATGAAAATTGAGACAAAAATACATTAATTCCTTGGTAACATTTTAACCATAACCCCCCATGAGATAAATATACTTGCATGGATATTAAGATCCAGAAAATTTTAAAAAAACAATCATTAAATACATTCAGGTTAAGTATATACACCACATAAAATAAATAGGTTGTGAATATGAAAAGAATTTCACAGAAGTAAAGAGTGATACAGAAATCCCTAACAACATTAGTAATATCTGGAATCATAATTCCCAATGAAGAATACCATAAAATGAAAATATAAATATCAGGAAAAGAATAATATTCAATATATAACATTTAAAATTGGTATTATATAAAACACAAAAAATAAATGAGTTGGGAAATTACATATGTATCCCAAAAATAAAAAGACTGACTACAAATCCCTTATCTCTTTCTTGATTTTTATTGAACATTACTTAAAACATTGTATATTGGTTTTAATTATATTATTAATTTTTTTAAATAACTAAATTCATATATATAATATCATATATAATTCACTTATTAAATTTTTTCAACTAGCTTGTTAATAATATTCCATTATTTTTATTGATTCAGGTGTAAATTTCATTATTTTATCATGAATGTTTTGTAATGAATGTTATAGTTCATTTATATGGAATATAAATAAAAAATTACCTGAATGATTATATTATAATAATTATAATATTTGATTCATAGATAAATACTAGAACCATTCTTAACTGTTGTGCATGGAAAATGAGTCGCATCACATCATAGTGACAGAAGACCATACATATGCACGAGAGACGATAGTATTCCATTAACATGTTCAAGGGTATAGAAGTGGGTGATATATTAATTTTATAGAGTAAATATCATATCATATATATCACAAATATCCATTATTTTTATCATTATTCTATTTCATGTAATTAATATCTGAAAAATAAATCACATTGCTTCTTGAGGTGGGAGTTTTTCATACACATGAGTGACATTATAATATTTTAAATAGAATGTATCCTAAAAATGAATATGTGATATTAAAATTACAAAATTAAAAAAAATAACAAATATCATAAAAATTTCTTAAATCCATTATTCTATCTATCCTTGAATGATGCTGATGATAAATTAACTTCAACTGTTTAAGAGGTGGTTGTTCTTCGTACACGTGATCGATGATTTCATTTCCCATTTGATGGTAGTATAGATGGATAAATATATGAAATCAATATAATAACATCTCAATATATGTGATATATTGGTTTTATCTTATTATATGTGTTAATAATTAATTTAAGGGGAAAATAATAAATAAAATTTATGATCTTGTTATGATAATTGAATTCTCTAAGAGAAAGATCATGTGGATCTAATATTATAGACACTTCGGATTGTCTTATTGGTGGACCAGAAGCTATAGAATGTGAATGATGATTTTTTAGAGAGGTTTTTTAGGGTTTTACCAAGAAAATAGTTCTTGTAAGGAGTTATTAATTAAGAGGAGGGAGTACCCTTTTATATATGGGGAAAGCGGAGTTCCATAAAAATTACATGGAAATTTCCCAAAAGGATCCAAAATTAAAAATTAATTCACATGAAAAAGATTCCAAATTAATATATATTTTATATTGGGAAGGGTATGATCCAAATAGTTCCATAAAATAAATTTCATAAGTCATTAATTGATTTTAAACCTTATATGTTTAGTTTAACTCCACAGTGAACACCATTTTACATTAATAGCTGTAAATAATTTTTACTATTTTTTTCCAACCATTTTGTTCAAACAATAATTTGACCTTCTAAAATAATATATATTTTTCTAATTATAGATATTGAATCCATTTTTTCAAGATACATTCTCTTATGTGAAAAAAGACAATTTAAAGTTAATCTCACATGCATGATGAGAAAGAGGGGTTTCAAATGGAAAATTTAAAATGTTTCTATATCATAATTTAATATGAAAATCCCTATAGTGATCTAAATTGGATTAAGTTATATATAATTGAACTAATTTTACTTTCAATATAATTCAAAATATAATTTAGCATTCTAGATATTTTAAAAAAAAATTGTTTCTAATAAAAATTCATTATTTTTCTCTATTCATAAAAATTGAAACATTTCAGAAAAATCCCACATAATTACCATTTATATAATTTGAAAAATATAATTTCAATAATTCTGTTCATTTTATAAAATAAATTTTTGATAAGTTATAAAAATTCATTTTAAATTATGTTTTCAATGTTCCACTAGACAATCCTTTAAGATACAGTTTTTTTGAAATCATTTCCTTTTCTATTAAATGAATCATTATTTATTACCAAATGATAGATAAAAATAATTTTAATAATATATTTAGTACTATTAATACCCAAATATTCTAATGGATAGGTGATAATAATCATATTAAAAAAATATTTTAATAATATTTTTTATTTCATTTAATCTCAACATTGCATGTAATGAAAGATAAAAACACAAAATAAAAATGATTTTTTGTGTAATGAAAACATAACTCGGGATTTCATGTAAATAATATATAAATTGATGATTCATGTAATGAAAAATATAAAAAATATAAAATTTATTTGAACAAATATATGTTTCACAAAATCTCAAAATATTACATTCTACCCCTATAGAATGAATTTCACCCTCGATATTTTTCACATAGAATTAAATTATGAGAAAAAATCAGCATCAACATGTCTTATGGTTCCCACATAACTTTTTTAATATTGTTATTTCCCCAAAAAAACTTCTACCATGTATGTGGTCTTATTTCATATAACTTTCTCTATTCGATCCAGAATCACATCCAGTTGAACCTCATAAGAAATATCATTCTCTAGTAGTCAAACCTAAGTGTTCCATACATGTGATATACTTGGTATGTACTTACTAATTTTTGATACATGGAATATATCATAACCCTCGTAGAGTTTTAGTGGATTCTCCAAATGATAAGATATTTTCTTGATATGATCAATTAATTTTTTAGACTGATAAACCTTGGATGATGTTTTCCATTAATACTTACACGAAGAAATTCATAGAAATACATTATTACCAACATAAAATACTAGGTCATGTCGAATAATATCATCACAACATTTCATTAAACATTTTTATGTTCAAACATATTTTGAATGTATCTAACCTTCTCATTCATCTCATTATATTGCTCAGGTCCCAATAGCATAATTTCATCAACTACTTTATAGTAATTTGGAGTTCAAATCATATTTCTATAAATTCATTCAGAACAATCGATATAAATGATTTATTGAAATATGTGGTTATAAGAAAACTCAACATGAGGAAGTTGATGATTTTAAAAAAATTGAAATACAAGGAAAATATTATAGAATATCCTCTAGGGTTTGAATCAATCTCACAAAATGACCATCTATCTAAGGATGATACATAGTAATGAAACTCAAGTCCTTATCAAGAGATTGTTTAATAAAACCCCAAAACATTATGGTAAACTAAAAAATCTTATACAATTAAATTTAATCTATTACCCCACAAAAACATATAACTTTCTTAATGTATTTTATAGTAACTTCGTCTAAAGGGAAATCTTCCCTAATAAAAATGAATTATGCTGACTTTATGAGGTGATATATTAGAAATCATAATTATCTAAAAACCCAAGATAATATAAACCATGTTGTAAACATGATCCTTTAATCATATTTTCCAAAAACGTAAAGGAATTCTTCCTCAGATAACTTTTTCACTTTATATAAAACCAAGGGTTTCATTTACTTAAATGTCTCTAAAAATATCCTTAATATTGATGAAATCTCATTACATAAAACCTAAAAACAGGTGTTAAATGACATTGACATATGATTATCATTGAACTCAAAAACCGATAATGGTATCCATAAAATTTAATTTAATATAACATGGAGAAAAAATGCTTCAAAACCTAACTCACCCATTATTCAATAAGTGATATGTTTTTCATATAGAAACATTTCAATTGGAAGCTTGGGTTCATCCTTGTATAGATACAATATAAAATGTGATTTAATTATTCAAGAATTCATATAAAGGAATATAATCAAATTAAATTTCACTAAATAAGGAATGATAATATGTTCATAGGGATAATATATAAAAAATAATACTTGAAATTTACAACTAAGGATGGGAGGATTTCTGTTATTTAATTATCATGGTTCACTTTCAACATCATGATTGCCTAATAATTACCCTTATCCAATGTCTTTAGAGGGTTTTGGTTTGTATTATCTTTATTTACGCTTCAATTTTGGATGTTTTTATCATAATTAATAAACTCCTTTATATTTGAACATTAACGTGTGGGAGGTGTATTATATGGACCTTTCATATTTTTCACATCAGTAGAAAACTTCTTATCATCACTTTAGTATTCATTTTCACAATGACCTTCTTTTCCACATAAAAAAACATTTAGTAGTCCCTTTAATATAATTTCCTCCACAATTATTTCCAAACAATGATCTTATATGAAATATCATCATATTATCATCATGTTTCTTAGACATTAATTTAATTTCCGTTTTATCTTATTATCAAAACCAATGGATTTTTACATAACATCAACCTTTATTTCAACATTGATGGCACATAGATTTGCCACTTCATTATTATTGATATCTCTTATGTGTAATAGCTTACAGACACTTGGTTTTATTCCACTAGAAAATTGATCATCCTTACTATTAGGTGGGGTGATAATAAACAAAGAGTACCTCACAATTCTTTTAAAATTTTCCCCATATGTACCAACAGATTCATTATACATTCACTTTTTCTCAAGTAACTCTATATCCATTAACATATAGTGAATACAAGAATTTAATTTTTAATAAATTAAACGTTTAACTCTTCCCAATCCATATAGTTAATATCATAGTGTTTGCATATATTCATAAAAATATTAATCCATTGATTTACATCACCTTTCAAATTCTAGACAATAAAAATAAAATTATCATGCTCTGTACACTGGAGGATAGAAACTTATATTTCAGTGGTGTTGATAAATTTTTCAGCAACTACTATATTAGAATATAGAATCAAAAAATGTGGACATTTCATCATTATGGACTCTAAAAACTATAATCCCCTGATTTTCTAATTTGGAAGAGAAACAGGATTCATAGCCTGAGAATATTATGTGAGTATAAATACAAGATTTTAAATTAAAAATACCATAATATTGGGTTTCCCTAGATGAAGCAAATATTATTTTTTATCTCACCAATCATTAACATGGTTCAATAAAGTTAGATACATGGACTAAAACTATAATGTACAGTGTGGGAAACACTAATCACAGTGTAAAACCACATAATCTTGAAAAATCACTTATATGATGTCTAAATCATGACATGGCCTTTTCCAAAATTGACAACTTAGGTCTATCCTAGGTAATTCTTAGTCACCATATATTTAAATATTCATTATTTTTCATAAAGATGTTGTAAATTTCCTAGGCATATCTCCAATGAGTTTCAATCCATGTGTGCATTGAGGCTTGTTTTAATGAACTAGGTCATGATTGATTCCGGCCCAATGGGACCTTTTTGAAGTAATTACCCCTACCAACATATATTCTATATTCTTATCCACTTATAGTATCTATATAGGGATGTAATATCATTGAAACCACTAACTCCATCATTTATCAAAATTCCATAACATATTCCTATATTATCACACATCCATATACTAATCATATTAATACATCCATATACATGTCCATAAAAATATCCATAGGGATATCAATAAATTAATTTCATACTAGTTTCATAAGAATAACCGAACCTTTCCTCTGATACCAACTATAGAGGCATAGGTTTCTCAAATTTAGATGTTACATGATTTTATATGATTTTTCATTACATTAAAAAAATCCATGCTCGAGTATCATATTATTTTAATTTATTTGGGACTAGGTACACAATAATATAATTTATGATGAAAATTAAACATCGCCAATAATTATCATACCCTTTATTACTCATCAAAAACAAACTATACGTAGATCCATTATCTAATACTGGTGTAAAATAAACAAAATAAAGGGTGATCGTATATTCTACGTGTGGGTAAACAAGGGATATAGATAAGAAAAACTTGAAACAAGGGTTTGGTAAATGAGAATAACATTTGAGTACCATACCATGAAAATAAATGATCATTATCTTTAGTCATGACATAAATATTGGCATTTTGTAAAATGTGAATAATATAGATATCAATGAACAAGATCAAAGAAATAAAAAATTGGCATAAGGAAAGGAATTGTGGAATATGCATTGGAATAGAAACTATTTTTTCAATTATACCCACTAAGACCTTTATAATATATTATGGATTAGATAACAAAAATTGCACCTTTTTTGGGCTTGGGATATTTAATAGTGTACCTTATTTTCTAATCTTGGGTTACCACCTAGGTAGCCTCATTTTTGGGATTTTTCTAACCACCAGTGTAACCTTTGACCTCAAATTTTTTTTATCATTATCAATGTCAGGAGATGGGTATATTGGTCTCACTAATCATACAATTAATATCATAAACATGTTTCCCAAAAGATCATAAAACATTCTTCATATCATAATCCATAAAATTAAATAAGTTTCATGAAAATTTCATTATATCATAGCCTTTAGATAAGAGATATATTTAATAATTATTTTTTAAATTGATAATAGCATAACCCCTAAAAATACACATGTTTAATAAGATTAATATCCTGGTATAACCCAGGGAAGATAAACTTATTGTTTCATAAACAACAGAAAACCATAAAAAGAAATCATTCAGAAAAGTAATACGAATTGTATCCTTGGTTTATATCTATAGTAATGAAAAAGTCACCTCAAAGGATTTCATTATAGATGGATAGTGATTTTGAAATAAAAATATCACATAATATTTAATGAAAAAATTAAAAATTATTTGGAAATATATTTTTTAGATAAAACCTTATTGAATATTTTGTAAATCCTTTTATTTTAAAATGATCATTAAATAATATAAATTAATCAATAAAAATCAGTTCAAACATTTTTTGAGGAAAATATCTTTCAAGAAAACTTCTTAAAACATAAAGAAATTAAAATAAATTTCTTTTATTTAACCATGAAAACATATAAATCATGATTTAAAACATTTCAAGGTCCTTAAAGTGGATAATTGTGTACATATTGTAAATGTAAAAATAAATATTCCTTTCACATTTTCAGAAAAATCCATTTGGGAGTTGTTTTTTAAAATAAAATATTATTTCATTTAAAAAAATTAAAAAATTTGTAAAAACGACATTAATAAATAATTTTATTAATTTTAATTTTTTTTAATATTTTTTTTAGAAAATATGGTTTTGGAATATGATGTATTTTCAACTGAAGTGATAAATATAGTCGAATGTTAATAAATAATTATCTATTACATTAAGTACCAAAGCTTTGAATATTTGTAATATTACATTAAAATATATTGAATAACCATATAGGAATACAATTTATGTGTTTCTTTATATAGGGATCATAATATTTTATCATCAGAGACATAATCCTAACTAATCCCGATATTTAATGAGATTGTAACATGATATATTTTCAAATTTGTAAACTATGAATCATAACCCCAATGAGAGAATAACATTAAATGAACAGAAGATATAATAAGAATAAAAAAAATACTTATTTTAAATTTAAATGGGTATGTATATACCCCTCATAAAAGTTATATTGGTTCATAACAAAACATATGTCTTAATGAATGAAAATTGAGACAAAAATCGCTTAACATATTGGTAATGTTTGAACTATAACCCCCACAAATGAGAGATGTTAAAATGTAAATGTATATAAAATATTATCTTAAGTTAATAAAAATAAAATACCTTCATGGGTTGTATTTAAACCACATAAAACAAATATGTGTTTAATACAAAATGCATCTCATGGTAGTAAACATTGAGATGAAAATCCTTTACTGTTTTAGTAATCTTTTGAATCCTAATATCCCGAACAGAATAATATAAAATGAAAATTAAATATCATGAAAATTTATGAAATTAATGATATAAAATTTCAATTGGGAAGTATATATTCCAAACAAAATAAATTAGTGGGTAAATCCAATATGTCTCCGTGAAATAAAACAGTGACATGAAATCCCTTTCCATGTGATTCTTTTTGGTTGATTATGATTTAAAATAATTTATAATGATTTAAAAAAAATTAACATATAAAATGACCATTTTAACAGTTATTATATCATTTATGATCCTCTTATTTCTTTTCCCACTAACTTGTAAATAATATTACATTATTTTCATTGTTTTGGGTGTTAATATTCACCTATTTTAATGCATGTTTTTAATTAATGTTTTGAATCTAGTACATAGTATATAAATAATTAATCTACTTAATTATAAAAATATTATAAATATCATATTTACACATAAGATACATTATTATAATCATTATTAAATGTTGGTCATGGAAAATGAGTTATATCACTTCATGGGGATGGTAGGAAATACGTACAGATGAGTGTCAATATCGTTCTCTTAGCGGGTGATAGGGTGAGGAAGTGGATTATGTATTAATATTATATAATCTATATAATCTCATATATATAACATATATTAATTAATTTTATTTGTCTTAAATTACATGTATAAGATAAAAAATATTTTCATGAGGCTGCATCCTCTATACACACAAGTGACATTATCGTATTTAAAAAAATTGAAAAGGAATATGTGATATTAAAATTACAGAAGTATAATAATATCATAAATATCATATAAATTATTTATAAACATTATTATATACATACTATGATGGTGGTGATGTAAAATGAAATTCATTTTTTCACATAGAGGTAGTTTTATATACCCATGATCAATGATTTACATTTCCATTTTATTGTGTATCTTAATATATAATTGAATTTGGAAATGTAATAAATAAAATTTAAGTGATTTTAAAAATAATTACCTTCCCCAAGAGAAAACTCCATTAGATCTCCTCTTTAGAACCATATAGATAGTATTTTTGGAGGAAAATTAGATCTAAAATGTTACTAAGGATTTTTTTTGGATATTTAATTGTAGTTTTTATTCAATACAATGTAATCTTGGATTTGAGATGAATAAGGGGAGGTAATTCCCTTTTATAAGTGGGGAAAGCGTACCTCTTTGGAAATTATATGACAATCTCCCAAAAGGCTCCAATATTTTAATGTCATTCGCATTAAAATAATCATAAAATG
Organism: Viscum album; assembly: GCA_963277665.1. Classification (NCBI taxonomy): domain Eukaryota; kingdom Viridiplantae; phylum Streptophyta; class Magnoliopsida; order Santalales; family Viscaceae; genus Viscum; species Viscum album. The sequence continues at coordinate 739,229,668 of OY728122.1, forward strand.
ACTCTAGAATATAAATCATGAAGTATAATGTGGAAATACGGATATAAAATAATATTTTTACATGTTGGTAAGTCATTTTAAACCTTATTTGCATTTTTTAATCCTATGGTAAATTTATTTTTTCATTAATTGTAGAAAATAATCTTTTCTATTTTCAACATTAATTTTAGTAAAAAAGTATTTTTATATTATTAAATCATATAAATTTTTTATATTTTAAATATAGATTTCATTTTTCCAAATTCGATTTATATAAGTGCAAGAAAAGTAATTTAAAATTAATCCTTCATACATGATGAGAAAGCAGGTTTTTAAAGAGAAAAGGTTTGAAAGTTTAAAATGTTTTTTTTATCAAAATTCAATATATAATTCATTCAAATTCAAAGAATTGTATTATTTTATGCATGATTGAAATTATTTTTCATAAAAAATTATTAAAAATCTAATTCAGTATTATAGTTAAGTTAAAAAATAATTTTTTAATTAAATTTAATGTTTTTTATTATTCCTCAAAAAATGAATCCTTTTAGAAAAATATAAAAAATTCACCCTAAGATAATTTTAACATGATTATTTAAAAAAATTAGTTCATTTTATCAATAAAATAATATAAATGTTGTATAAATTAATTTTTAATTACGTGGACCAAGCATAAATAAACAATCCTTTACAAAAATAATATTTTTTAGAGAATATTTCTTTTTTTATTTTAAATGATTATCATTTATTTATAATTTATAGATATCAATATTTTTTTAATTTATTTATTTCTATTCATACCCACCTATTTTAAAGGCTATTTGATAACTATAATCATAAATATTAACATTTTAATAATACGTTGTGTGTCATTTAAACTCATTATTGCATGTGCCACATGCTTAACTCACTAGATAAACTCAATAGTGTATGTAAAAGAATATTTTCTTAATTTTTATTGTAATGCAAGCTTAACTTGGTGATTAATGTAATAAAATATATAGAAATGATTAAATTTAATTGAAAAAAAATATTTCACAATATATTAGGGTATTAAATTCTTTCATTAACATAATAATATATTAGTATATATGAGATACTATTTTTATAATATTATAATATAGGAATATTATTTGAACGTGGTGGAATAGGAATGAAAAAAATTATCTATATTTAAAATTTTCAATTATTCTACAAAGATCCTCCTTATAATTATTCCTAAATCCATCCTAGGATGGATTTCTAATCAAACCTAGTCCTCTTGCATATAGGGAGGTATATAAGGTTTTTGGGTACTGAATGATTGAACCAATGGGTATTTAAGATTTTTTATTGGAGGAGATCATAAATCCATTTATAAATGTGGGAGATGAAACACACCGAATTTTTGAAACATTGAGGTGACACACATGTTTCTATCATTCCACAAGAATACATAATTTAGCACTATTAAACTATAGTCATCATAACGTGAAAATATGTACACAAAATGGGGTTTCGACAACATTTAGGCCTTTTTTAGACATTATATACATTGTTTAACACCCAGGTAAACCCATTATTACAATAAACATGTTAATTATTTTTTTTACTATTTTGACAATTCATAATGGTCAAAAATATAATGACCTTATTAAATAATATAAATTATTCTATTTTCCAAATATTTAATCAATTTTTCTATATTCTATTTATATAAGTGGAATAATTCAATTTATAATTACTACATAAATGTAATGAATGATCATTTTTTCAATGAGAAGATTCTGATAATTGTAAAAAAATTTAATATCAAAATTTATAATTAAATTTATTATAATGTAATAAATTACTGAAATTGAAAAATAATTGAAATAATTTTACATTAAATACAATTTAATATATAATTTTATTTTTTAAACAATTTATATAATATACAATTTTCTATTAAAAATTTATTTTCCACTATTCTTCAAACCAATTATTGTTCTCAAAAAATTTTGAAAAAAATCACCAAAAGGTAATATTAACATATAGATATATAAAATGATGTTTATTTAGAAAATAAATTATAAAATTCGTAAAAATTAATTTTAGATCGGTGATGAATGTGCGACGAGACAACCTTTTAGAAAAATATTATTTATTAGAAAACATATTTTTTTTGTTCAAGTAGTTCTTATTTTATATTAAATCAATATATATCCATTTAATTTTTTTATGAATTTGATAACCATTTAAATTATTAACTTATTTTTTGTTATTATTTCTTCCATCTTAATAGTTAGGATATAATTTTCATGTTTAAATAATAATATTTTAATTGAGCTATCACATTTAGTTCCAACATGATGATGTATCCAATGAAATATATAAAAGAGATATAATTTATATAAAAATCAATATATATAAAATATTTTTGGTCATACATTCTCTTCAAATATTGGTGTTCTGTTTCATATTCCCTATCAAATATGATGTTACTTTTTTAACTTCTTACGGTGTTTTTTCTACCACACTTAAATAAATTTTTTACTCACCATTTAATCTGGATAGCAATAATAATGGGTTTGACATACCAAAATAAATTTCTTTAAATACCACATCATGAGAAGGGTCATAAAATATTTCACTTAATTATTTTGGGAAATAAGGATGAAGGTCCTCTAGAATAAAACATACCAGGTATCAAAAAAGGAGATAATTAGTGGAAGGTGAAGATATAAGCATAGAAGAAATGAATTGATCATTATAGAGAGTGAGGGATATCATTAATCGCAATAAATTTATTGATTAATATAATGTTAATGACCTAAAAACCATCAATATGTGATGAGATTAAAGGCTATTTATTCCTTGAATTTGATGTTTATTAGAAAAACATTTTTTTCATGATCCATTATTAAATGTTATGAATTTATATTAATCCAAACACAAGAACATTAATCAATCAAATTCATTAATATTAATAGCATTATAATTACCTTGACTCCTTAGCTTCTTCGAAGGTATATTCTTATGATGCATTGGTAAATCATTTTTGTAGTGTCGTACCTTATTATAGTTGAATAATTAAACAATGGAAACCCTTTCCTTCCATTTCAATCATAAGAATGGGTGAATTTCTCTGTAAACATGTATCAAACTTCCATTCACATCACGAAATAACCACGATTTTTTTATAATAATGTCCCATGTTATAAAATATTTCATTAAAATCATCGATTCATCGATATTTCTCACTTTCATAAGATTCTTCACTTTATTAACATTGAAGCTATAAGACTTGATTAATTATTTCCCAATCTTTATATAACATGAAAATATTTTCTCATGTGATAAGAATGATTGGAAGACTAATTTCCTTCAATGGATTGGATATACCCCATCAATGAAATCTTCAATCCTACACATTTAATTACATATGAAGTCCATATAATGACTTGATATCATCGTAATGATGAATTCATACATAAAAACATTTTTATCTTCTACTTCACATAGATTCACAACTTCTCTCCCCAAATCATCTCATTAATCAGGAAGAAAATAAATGCCCAAGAATAATAACCTAAAACACATTCATTTCAATATTTTTCCCTCATAATTATTAGTATTTTGAAACAATTAAAACCATTGATATGCAGCGTCTAAAATATTATAATATATAATGAAAAATTTCACCATTTCATTTATTCACAAAGGGAGAAATATCTTCTCTAAGGAAACTATCTAATACTCAGTTACAAATCTATTTTTATTATAAGGACCCATAGATAATACATTACCTAATCTGGAATTAAATTATTAACTCACATTGAGGATATTTTCAGGTTTAGAGTTTCAGAGAATAAGGCCTTAAGTATTACATTACATCTCATAATATAAAAAGTATACAATTTTACTCAGTTTCCATTTTTTTTAAAATAAAATATCTTGAAAAAGAGACATGTCTAGTTCTATGTTTTAGATATCCTGACTTTTCTTTGATGTCATCCTTTACCCTATTCATCTTTAAGTCCTCTGAAAACCATTTCGAAACTTGGGATGAGCATAAAAACCATATTAAGAGTTCTAAAATAATGAAAGAAAACATTATTCCATCAAAACATAATATTTTTAAAATACCTCATGAAATCATAATATTTATGAATAAAACATAGAAATCCTAAATCTTAATGGTAACTTGTGGCATACATACCATACATATGTTGTAGCTTTTATAGCTACATATGGAGTTACATTTAGAATACTCATCACAGTAAATTACCTAAATATCATAGGAGAAAAATTAACGTTTACCTCTATCACGTTACCCAATGCATTGAAGAGCTATCTCAGGCTCACCTCCCTAGGTTTATCATGGAACCACCCGTATATGTAAAACAATTCCTAAGAACCATAACACATAAAACAAGCATGATATAAAGATACAATTTTCATATTGTAATAAAAATATATCATTTCAAGATATTAAAATATTCAATACTTTCTCAAAACCATTTTCAATACCAAAATAAGTAAAAAGGGTATATGGTATTTATTTTTATTTTAAAAAAATCAATATGGATTGTTAAGGAATCTAAAGATCAAATAATACTTGCAGCGGTGCAAAGGTAGTTATAACCACGTACGTTAAAAATAAACATTCTTTTTTATCGTTTAGTAAAACTCTTAATTGAAAAATATTTCATTTTATTGAAATGAAATGTAGAATATTTTTATACACCGTATAAAATAATGTTGTGTATAAATCAAAATATACCTCACTGAAAGGAGATTGAGATGAAGTCCCTTAACACATGTGTGAATTGACTCGTTTTTTCTTTAAATATCCTGAATAATAATCTAAAGTTAGTTTCTAATTTCTTCAAAACCTTTTTCAAGTTTATTATTCCTTTTACATCACTTATTACCATGTTATAAACATTACATAATCTTTTAAGTTAATAAAGGTCATTTTGTCGATATTTGTACTTATAATTATATGTTTTCCATGTGGTAAAAAGTCAACTATAAATACAAAATGATATTCATGATTTAAATATCATATAAATAATATATATATATAGTATATATTTATATCTAATAGTCCATATCAATTGGATATATGAAAATGAAATGCATCGTTCATGAGGACAGTAAGTCGTACATATGCGTGAACGCTACTTTCATTTCTTTTTTATAATTTTAAATGAATGAAAACAAAATAATATATAGATATATTATAATTCTTGTATAATATCATTTTTATATACATTAAATATGTTTATTAACAATATAATTTATACTTTCCATGTATGGTATGAACGATTTATATCACTTTGAGGGGGCGGTAGTCCGCACTTCCTCAAATGATATTATCATATATATACAACATGAAAAGAATAAAGGAATTTTCTAAAACAGAATTATATAATAATAAAGATAAAATAACTATAAAAAATATCATATTTAATTACAGTTCCATCATAATGGCCACCATGAGAGGTGGTAGGATATAATTGAATAATCATCGTTTCATGAGGCTGTAATTCATCGTACATAGAAACAGTATGTTCGTATCAATTAGATGGAGGTGTGTATAAGTTTATTTTGAATCCTTATCATTAAAATAAACTAGTATATTTTGGATAATTTTTTTTAATTAAATAAATAAATAAAAAGAGTTTATGGGGACAGAGAAGTAAAATAAAATAATTGAATTTAAGAGAAGACATTACCTTAAAATCAGGTAACTCCATTTGATTTGAACCAATAGGCTTCCTTCAAGTGACTTCTTCCTATGTTAAGTCATCTAATAGGAATTTAGAGATGTTGGGAAATTTTTTGAGAGAATTTTAACAAGAAAAGTGGCTTGTGAATTTTGAGTAAGGGGTTCGAGGTGATGGATTTTTATAAGGGTGAGGATGGGTTCATTAAGAATGTTTGAAAATAATATTTAATTATAAACTAAATTTCGGTTTCATAAGGTCCCAAACATATTAAATTCCAAGATAAGAAGCTATTATATGAAATAATCTCATCCAATAGGTTTTAAACAAGTTTGGGTTTCAAATTTATCCATATCATTTAGCTTTAACCCTTAGTTAACTATTTTGACTCTTACCATGTCTCCTTGAGTATTCACTCTAAAAGATTAATATAGTTACTATAAAATGACAATATAACCAAAAGTGGTTCATTAATGACATTTGAAACCATTTCTATGTAATTTTTCGGAATCTTATATTTTTAGGATTTTTATATCACCAAATAAAATAATATTTGTTTTAAAAACTCTTTTATGTCAATTTAAATACTATTCATATCATCACTTTTAAAATAAATCCAAAACCACGTGACTTTTTTGAAAAACCATAATTAATTAAAAGATTAAAATTCATCCTCATCTCTAAAATTTGTGTATGGCCAAAAACGTTTCAAAAAAATTATATTAACATTTATAATTTCATTTATTTAAAACATTCGTTAATGAGGTAATCAATACATCATCATTGTATCATAAATAAATTTATTTATGTGATGTCTAAAAATTATAAATAAAATATCATGATGTATGAAATCATTTTATATTTCTAATTACTATTTATTCTAAAATTTATCAATTATATAACCCCCCTTAAAATTGTTTTAGAAAAACTGTACATGTTTATGATATTTTTATTTTTACTTTAAATAAAAAAGTTATTATTATAATTATACTACCCAGTGGGGTGAAAATTCCAAAAGTTTCACCCAAAGATTTTATTAGTCAGCCATTACTCATTCAACAAGGTTAGGAAAATTTTTAAGTTATCTTTATATTATTATAATATTTTTTTACCTTGAATTACCTTATTTACCTTTAATAGTGTTAAATAAAAATCAAAATTTATCATTCACCATTAAATATTTTCGTCTTATTAAACCAAATTTTTTATAATGATAAAACTTTATATTTTGAATTTTTTATATTCAATTCATAGAAGTGGTAAATTTTCATTTAAATGAAAAAGTCGGTTTTTAAGTACTAAGCATCATTTTTCACTATTTATCAAAAAAATAAGGTTTTTAGAAAAATAACAAAAAAAACTAAGCTAAATTTGATATTTTTAATTAAACAATGATTTATATTTTACCAAATTCAAAATATACATGTTTCATTAATTTATTTATAATTAATTCCCATTGTCAAAACCATAAAGCATGTTTTTAAGAAATATTAACTCTCCAAAGACTGACATGTGTTTATATCCAATTAAAAAGTGAAATTTCGTCCAATGAAAAAAAATGGTTTAAATTTAAAAAATATGATCCAATTAAACATTACAACCAATTAAATAAAAAACCAATCTATATAAGTAAATTATATTAAAAGGTAGTTTTGAATAAATATGCAGTATTTTTCAATATTCATTAAAAAAATGAACATTATCAAAAAAATACCAAAATTTCATCCAAAGTAAATTTAGATTTCTCGATTCTAAAGAAGAAATTTATTTTTTCAAATTTCACATATAAAAGTTACAAATACTAGATTAAAATAGGGTTCTCCATCAAAAGGTTTCAAATCATCATTTAAAATAATATTAGAGTGTCTATCGTCAAAATTGTATTAATTTAAATTTTATGCCTCTAAAAATTATTGGATAAATGAAAAAACATTTAACAAACATGTATAATCATATTATAGTTAGTTCTGTTCATTCCCGCCAATACAACATCTAGGCGTTAACTACCATTTAAAATAATATTACATTATTATTTTTCAGTATGACTCAGCCTCGTGTGCAACATTAGATTTTGGAGAAACCCATTTTTGTGTTTCAGTTACGCCATCGAACATAGCATCCCCATTAAAGTAAAAATAATATTTAATTCGCAAATATTAATAAATATGAAAAGGTATTACTCTTTGTTTACGTAGGATGTTAAATTTATCCCCATTAAAAGATGTTTTATATTTATACATGATGTTGTCTAATATTGTTACACTTCATAGTGGATCAGTAGGATGATCCATACAGGAATGGTTATTTCTCTTAACATTACATAGATACCCCAATATGGTCATAATTTATTCAGTTCCTACTGCAGTTATGGGTACAACATCTTAATATTTCACTTGATAATAATTCATATATGTGGGTATTTACATTGATATGGTTACCATTCCACCACTTATGAAAAATAGAATTTTATAGAATAGATCATAACATTTTGAAATGTAATCTAAGATCCCAATAATAGTTAAACACATAATAAAAATTGGGAACATTCTATATAGCTAATATCATAATCATTGACATGGTTTCAATTGTATGATAAAAATATTTTCAAATAGATTTTAATGGTTTATAAAGAAAATATATATTAACCAAAGTGTATATATTAGAATGTTAAAACTAGGTTTTCAATAATTTGTAGTTTCGTATACCAGGTAACTATTTATTCAACCATGATGCGCCTTTTTTGTTGTTATCACCCCTAGGTAAATTTTTTTAGAACCATGTCCCATAATAGTATCTATAAAGAGATGTATTTCTAGAAAAACCATATAATCTACATAATACCATAACATTAAAATGTTATCCTTTATATTAAATTATCATTAATGTATATCATAGGGTTATATTCCCTAATCTAGGATTTGTGACATATAGTTCCCAATTTTTATAAAAAATTTACTCAGGTATGAACTGTAAATACCCTAACTCTATTAGTGAAGAGTTAGTGGTTACATTATTACATTTTCATAATAAATAATAAATCACATCCTAAAGGAATTGATCATTTATTAGTATTGTTAAACATATACAGACTTGAAATCCATTTTACATATTAAAAAATTTAACACACAATTTTTTTCATTGAGAACGCCATTATTCTACATAGTGTATCTCTACATATTAGTCACAAAACATGTCCCGGTATCTTGGATGAAATAAAACATAATAAACGAGTTATCTAAAGTGATTAGTAAGGGTAAATTTACAGTGTGTTCAGCCATGAATGAATAAGAATAAATAATATAGAAAGCTAAAAAACTGAAAAAAATTAAACATAATCAATAATCAAAGTGTAATATCAAAAAAAATAATGTTGATCAAAGTAATCCATATAAATAGTAGCATAAACTTGAATCATTTCTAAGGATAGTATAACTAATCAAATATCGACATAAAAATCAATAACCAATATCATAATGAGGTAATTAATAATTATGATAGTTTGAAGCATATAGTCAATACCATTCAAAAGTTAGTTTAAATATGTATATAGAAACCCATCTAATTTTGTCATCTGATTTGAATAATGAGACCTAACAATGAATTGAGAGGCTATCTTTCACTATGTCCCACTAAAACATATTATAATTTCATGTCATTCCATATATTAAATGTGTGAACCATAGTTAACATCAAAATTTTCATTTAAAACAAACATATATAATGTTAATGCATGCCATAATCTAATAATAATAATCATAAAACATCTAGAGTAATATGGTGAATGGAAATTAAATTTTACATACTCATCCAATCTAATTATAAACCATCCAATGAAATAGTAATTATAAAATCAACATAAAATATCTCTATTACAAAATATTCACAATAAAGGGTTATCGTCCCCGATGAATAAAAATACTATAAAATTCCATGAAAAACATTCATGGGGAAAAATAATCATTTTGGCTTTGAGAACCACTTTAAAAAAATCACAAAATCATTTTGAAAATACAATTCATTGAAAATAACCACTAAAAAATTATAAATTATTAATTCAAATTTTTTTTTGGAATGATAATGTAAAATTCTATTAATTTCATACACCTTAAAACAAATATTCCTTTCACATTTGTAGTAAAATATAAAAGGGAATTGTTTTGAAAACAAAATGACGTTTCATGAAATTTTTATTTTAAAAATTCACAATAGTTAAAATTTAATTTAAAAATTAATTTTTAATGGGTTAAAAACATTTTTTAAAACATTTATATAAAACACATATTTTTGTGAAAAATGATTTTCGACCAAATTGACAAATAAAATCAGATTTTATTTGAAACATTTTATCAATAATTTTATATACAATATATAATTACCTAGCCATAAACATTACATAATATTGAATTAAATGAATAATTTGCATTGAGGATCTTTTCAAGTTTAGTGTTTTTGATAATTAGGCCATAACTATTACATTACAACTTGAATACTACAATTCAACACTACTACTCAGTATCTATTTTTTTCATAAAATAGAAACTCTTAAAAATAAACATGTCTAGTTCTATGTTTTAAATAGCATGACTTTTCCTTGATCCCATCCTTGACCCTATTCATCTTTAAGTCCTGTGAAAAACATTTCAAAAACATGGGATGAGCATAAAATGCATAGTAAGGGTTATAAAACCAGTAAGGAAAACATTATCCCATCAATAAATACAAATCAATGAAACCATACTTTTCAATCATAAAATACCTTATGAAATCATAATATTTATGAATAATACACACAAATCATAAATCATAAATATTACTTACGGAATCCATATCAAACGTATATTGTAGCTATCACAGCTACCTAGGGAGTTACACTTGGAATACCCATCACAGTATATTCCCTAAATCTCTTAAGAGAAACATCATGTTTACCTCCGTCATGTTACCCAATGCATTGGAGAGCTATCTCGGGATCACCCGCCCTAGGTTTATCATGGAACCACCCGTATATGTAATCAATGCCCAATAACCATAACATAATCATAACATATAACATAGTTATAAAGGAAAGATAAAATTTCCACATTCCAATATATCAAATCAAGATATTTAAATAAACAATGTTTTATCAAATCATTTTCAAACCCTTTTAAAAAGAGATTTTTGAATAAAAGTGTCACATACCACTTTAAAGATTATTAATGAATTATCATTTGAAAACATTAAAGTCCATATAAATAAACCCTAAAATACATTTTGAAAACATGTACATTAATGTGAAATATTTAGAAGAATAAATCTTTAAAATATTTAAAACGATATTTTAGTTAAAGAGTTTTTTTTAACAAAAAGAGAGTCACTTGAATGTAAATAATTGAGGAATTACATTTAATCAGAACATTATAATATCATGAGAATAAAGGTATTCATGATATAATATGTCAAAGTACATCATATACACTATTTAAGAGTGAATTGGTGCAGAACAACAATGAAGTCTCAATGGAAATGTAAATTGAGATGAAATCCCTTATAAATATGGTGTCCTTAAATTAAGGATAAATCAATCAGATAATTATGTCTGAAAAATATAAATACACCCAATATAAGGGGATATTATTTGTAAAATAATTATAGTTCATTCACAAATATTCATTGGATGACATATTCAATGTGTAGAAGTTCAACCCAAAGAATTGAAATTGGGTTATGAAGTCCCCTTGTAAAAATTTGACAGCCTAACGATGTCACATTAAAATTAACTAAATGATTTGATAATATAAAAAGGGTATCTCATCACTTGGACATAAATTTTAATTCAATGGGGATATAAATGAACATATCCCAATATAATAAGATGAAAATGAAAAGACATAATAAAAAGAAGACTTTTAAATAGAGGATGGCGAAAGGTTCCCTTACCGATTTGGTAACGTACAAAACATACGCCGCATGAAGAAGGATCATAAAATGAAGTTCTAAATACTCATAAATTAAATTTTATTAGATAAATATTACAATAATGGGCAGTACAAACACCGCACAAAAGGAAATAGTGGAAAATAGAGGATGAATCTCACAGAAATAAAAAGTGAGATGAAAAACTCTTACTTCATTGTAACCAAATCGAGTCGTATGACCAAAAGTTAATAACCAAAAAATGAATAATATAATACCATTAATATAAATATAATATTTATAATATATATCAATGATATTACACATTTCACTACATGCAATAAATAGGTTGAAACAATAAAAATCTCACGGAATTAAAAGTGAGACAAGAAATCCCTTACCTTTTGTTCGACATGACTCAATCGTTCTTTAATCACCTGAATAATAACCTAAATTTAATCTCTACTTTCTTAAGAACCTTTTTCAGGTTTATAATTCCTTTTATATCACTTATTACCATGTTATAAACATTACATAATCATTGAAGTTAATAATCTTGGTTTTGTCGATATTTGGTTCTTGAGTCAAAAATGGACTTCTTATAATTACATGTTGTTCATGTGGTCAAAGGTTCATTATATCCAGAATGATATTAATTATTTAGATATCATATATATAATATATATCTAGTATATACATGTATTTACATAAAAGTTTGAGGTAAGAAATGAAATTCAGCGTTCATGGAGACGGTAAGCCGTACGTACGCATGAACGCTTCTTTCATTTCTATTTCTTATTTTAATGGAATTAAAACATAATTATACATAACTATATTATAATTACATTATAATATAATATATAATATCATTAAATATATCCTTTATACATCCCACATAAGGAATTAATGAGTCACATCACTTTGAGGGGGCGGTAGTCCGCACTTCCTCAAATGAGATTATCGTATTTACCCACTATGGAAACCATAAAGGCTTGATATAATTGGGTTTTACAGAATCATAAATAAATAATAAACATAATATATATCATATATAAATACATTTCCATCATAATGTCCACCATGAGAGGTGGTAAGATGTAATTGAACAATCATCGTTTTGTGAGGCGTTAGTTTTTCATCCACGGAAACATTATGTTCTTTATCCATTAGATGGAGGTGTGTGTACGTGTAGTTCTAATAATTATTATAAAAACATCCTAGTATATTGAGGATACTGGTTTTGTTACAAAATAATGGAATAAAAAGAGTTTAGGGGTTGGAGAAGTAAAATAAAAGAAAACAATTTAAGAGAAACTATTACCTTTAATTTTGGTAAATCCTTTTGGTTTGAACAAAAGGACTTCTTGAAGTGACTTCTGCCTAAGGTAGGGATTCTAAGATGAGGATAGTGATGTAGGAAGCTTAATTGGGCCGAGTATGGACGATCCAAATGGCTTGATAGGTGTGAGGAAATGGATATAAATGGGTTCCTTTTATAATGGAGAGGCGGGGCTCTTTAGGAATGTGTGAAAACATTATTATGTTATATAATTATATTTGGTTTCTAATGGTCAAAATATCATTAAGGTCGAAGATAATATGACTCATATTCTAAATAAAATCATCCAATCATAATTGGACATGTTTTGAAAAATAATTTAATCATTATAATCTTATTTATTTAAATCATTTATTAATGAGGTAAATATAACATCATTATTGTGTCATAAATAATTTAATTTATTATATGTATAAAAATTATAAAAAATACTATCATGTAGGAAATATTTTCATATTTCCAAAAAATATTAATATTCTAAAATAGGACTGATATAACACCATATAAAAAATAATTACTAAAAGATTTTTGTTATTTTCAATTTTGTCTTCACATTAAATTAATTAATCTAAATTGTCATTATCACTCCCAAGTGGCTCAATGGGGTCCCACAATCGACCCAAAAATACTCATGGTCGTAAATGACTCAAAAAATATGGTTTCAACAAGTGTTAAGTTAATTTTGAATTATTATAATATTCTTTTTACCTTGAATTACCTTATTTACCTTTAACTGCGGTAAATAAAAGTCAACAGTTATTATTCACCTAAATTTATTTTCATCTTAATGAACCACATTTTACTTCTTGAAAAATACCATGCATATCATATTGTTTTGATTAAATTCACATAAGTGGTAAAATTTCATTTAAATGAAAAATTCAGTTTTCTAAATACCACTAAGTGGTTTCACTATTCATCAAAAATTAAAGTTTTTCAGAAAAATACCAAAAATTCAGACTAAGCTATATTTGATATTCAAAATTAAAAATTGATGACTATTTTACCAAATTAAAAATATAAATGTTTCATTAATTAATTTTAAAATTAATCCCCTTTGTTAAAACAAATACCGTGTTTTTAAGAAACAATAACTATCAAAAGATTTACATTTGTTTATGTCCAATTTCAATGTGAAATTAATTCCAATGATCAACATTGGATTAAATTGTAAAAATATATTTTAATTGCACTTTAAAACCAATTGAAAATATAATATAATCATATAAATAATGTATATTAACACATAGTTTTTAATTAAAATACAATATTTACAGTATTCATAAAAAATGCTCTTTTTCGGAAAAATTCCAAATATTTAAACAAAATAAATTTTTATTTCCCCATTCTAAATAAGTATTTTATTCAGTCATATAGAATGTATTAAAATGACCAAAACTATATTTATAGAGGATTCTCCATTAAAAGGCACTAAATCGACCTTTTAATGTAAATTATGCATAAAATTATATTCATTTACATTTAAAGCCTATAACATTTATTGGATAAATGTAATTACATTTAACAATCATCTATAATCATATTTTATTTAGTTTTGTTCATTATCACCAATTCAATGGCTAGGAGTTAACGACCATTTAAAATAATATTATTATATTATTATATTATTAGTGTGCAATGTAAGAATTCAAAGAAACATGTTGTTGTATATCGGGTACACTATCGAACATAGAATCCCCTTTAATGTAAAATTAATATTTAATTAACAAATATTAATAAATATGAAAAGTGTCTTATTCCTTATTTATCTTGGATGTTACATCCTTCCCCCCATTTGGGTATTGCGTCCTCACAATTTTAAAACTGGGCTTGGAAACTTCACTAAAATCCCCACATTGGAAAACGAGTCAACAAAACTATCACTATAAAATAAAGGAAGAGAAGTACAAAGGTTACCCGAGACAATGGATACAAGGATTCCATGAAAACATGGATATGGAGGAGAAAACAAAGGGTCATGTTCTGGTGGAGAGTGATAAGAAACATGATTAGGAGAAATTTAACCACAAGAAAATCACAAACTTATTATTTGTGTAAACGGTCTTTGATTACCCAGTAGGAAACGTAAACCAACAAAATTTTTGTTTTATGTTCCTTTATATAATTTTGAGGAATTAATCTTCTATATAGAATAAAAACATACTAAAATATACTTACCTTCAAGTATAGTTTCATCTTTTAATAATTTTCTACCAAAACTAATCATTTATCTAAACAATGAGCACTCAAAAAGACATGGTCACATCAAAAGCACAAGAATCATCTTCTTGAGAATCTCATAATCCAAAAAATGAGAACTATCTATTTCCCTGGTATTTAGACATCAACCAAAGTTGTTAGTACAATATCAGATAATCACCAAAAGGATAATCCATTATAAAAGGAAATACTACTCTTAATATCCAAAATTCACGAAAAAGAACCCAAGGTTCAAGAAAGACCATTAAATAAATAGTTATACTTTATATTCTTCAAAGTAATCCAAACTATGATTGAAACCCAAATCTCTAAAGGATTTAATCACGTAGTTTTCAAGGTAAATCTTATCATTTATATTTAAATAACATCAGTTACTCTTAAAGTCTCATACTGAAAAGTAATTATCCTAATCACATATCCTCCATGATAGGTTAATCATTTCCATAGATAACCCAAAATTAACTTATTCCTGATTCATAAGATCATATAACTAAAAAGAATTAGTCATACTAACCAAGTACTTCATGTAGCCTAGTGGTGGGTAATAAATACCAGTTGATCTTTGGTTGTGGGTTCGATTCCCATAGCTTCGTCCGACGCGACGGGTTGTCACACGGTTTGCGTATTGTCCCTTTTCAAAAACATCATAATTTTATAACATTCCCAAAAAGAGATAAATTCATCAAAAACAACCATAACATATTTTAACCACAAAGGTTATCTAATAACTTTCATTTTGCATCCCAAAATGAATTAACAGGTAATTGCCTCAAATTAAAGGATCATATAAACCCAAATGGTCCTTTATAACTATATCCACAAAAGAGAAGATAATTATTCATGGAATAAAATTTTCATATATCAGACATAAAGGTTACACATACTATAAAAATTATTCTAATTTAATTCCTATCATCAAAAGAGCCGTAATACTTTTAAGCATTTCACCATCCTAAATTATACCATAACTCTTGAATCCCTTATATGTTGACTTCTTACTCATTCAGCATTCTTCATGATCCATTAACCATTCCTTTAAAACATATTCTGAAATAATTCTTTCCAACAATCAAAATCAAGAATCATATCCTAATATTTAAATAATATGAAAACTTATGTTAAAAACTAATACATACCTTTCATTGGTCATGGTCAGTTTCTTCATCCTCAGTTGGAATGGCATTAGGTATTGTTAAAAGAATATTTGTATGATATTGGTGATCACATTCCCAAAACTTCTTCGTAGGACATGTGTTTGTATAATGACCATGCACACCACATTTAAAACATTCAATTGATCCCTCAGAGAGAAAATCATTCCCTTTCATAGAGTCAACTAGTTGCTTCCTTTTTTCTTGTAAGGTTCTTGATTTTTGAACATTATTTCCACATCTATAGAATCTTTCTGTCCCTTTGAAACATTTTCCTAGGTGTTTATTTCCACATCTTTAACACATAGGTTTTTTAACACACATACCTTTATGATTATTACTTGAACTTCTATAGGGATTTTTTTCTCTCGTATATGATTCCTTATAAATATCACTAAGGTTCAGGTGGTCAATAATGACTCCAGATAGATGGTTGATAATAACCACAAGAGTTATCATTGAAGCTCCCATTTTATTCAGTTTCTCATTCATAAATACATCACATTTTTCTTTACATCCTCTCTTACTTTGGTTCTTGCTATATCCATCCATATACTAAAACTAAAAAGGTCAGTGTGATTATATCACTAAAATCATCATATAATATCTTATGAGGAGGGTAAATACTTATTCATGTTATCTTAAACACATTCTCTTTATCTAAAAAAACTATGACTCTTTTTGAAATCCAAACCTGGTAATGACACTTATGCTTAAAGAATTCCCTAACAACTAAAGTTATCTAAACTTACCTCTAATACCAACTATAAGGACCCATCCTTAGCCATTACATAATATTGAATTAAATGAATAATTCACATTGAGGATATTTTATGTTTTAGAGTTTTATAGAATTAGGCCATAACTATTACATTACAACTTGAATATTACAAGTAGACACTACTACCTAGTATCCATTTTTTCATTAAATAAAAACTCTTAAAAGGAAACATGTCTAGTTCGATGTTTTAGATAGCATGACATTTCCATGATCCCATCCATGACCCTATTCATCTTTAAGTCCTGTGGAAAACATTTCAAAAACATGGTATGAGCATAAATATCTCCATAAGGGTTATAAAATAAGGAAGGAAAACATTATCTCATCAGTAAAAACAAATCAATGAAACCATACTTTTCAATCATAGCATACCTTATAAAATCATTATATTTATGAATAACACACACAAATAATAAATCATAAAGATTACTTATGGAATCCATATCAAACATAAATTGTAGCTATCATAGCTAAATAGGTAGTTACACTTGGAATACCCATCGCAGTATATTCCCTAAATCTCTTAGGAGAAACATCATGTTTACCTCTGTCATGTTACCCAATGCATTGGAGAGCTATCTCGGGCTCACCCTCCCAAGGTTTATCACGGAACCACCCGTATACGTAAACAATGCCCAATAACCATAACATAATCATAACATATAACACATGTATAAAGTAAATATAATATTTCCACATTCTAATATATCAAATCAAGATATTGAAATAAAAAATGTTTTATCAAATCATTTTCAAAACCTTTTAAAAAGAGATTTTTGAATCAATGTGTCCCAAACAACTTTGATGTTTTTCAATTAATTATCATTTTAAAACATTAATGTCAATATAAATAAATCCTAAAACTAATTTTGAAAACATTTACATTAATGATAAATATTTAGAAGAATAAATCTTTAAATCATTTAAGACGATATTTTAGTTAAAGAGTTTTTTTACAAAAATAGAGACACTTGAATAATAATAATCGAGGAATAACATTTAATTAGAACATTATAATATCATGATAATAAAGGGATTCATGATATAATATGTCAAAGTATAGTATATACACCATTTAAGAGTGAATTGGTGCATGACAACAATGAATTCTCAATGGAAATGTAAATTGAGATTAAATACCCTATAAAGATGGTATCCTTAAATTAGGGATAAATCAATCACATAATTTTGTGCAAAAAATATAAATACACCCAATACAAGTGTATATTAAGTGTAAAAAAATATAGGTAATTAAAAAATATTCATTTTATGACATATTCAATGAGTACAAGTTGAACCCAAAGAATTAATATTGGGTTAAGAAGTCCCCTTGTAAAAATTTTACAGCCTAACGGCGTCACATTAAAATTCAGAAAATGCGTTGATAAGATAATAATTGTATCTCATCACTTGGAAATCATTTTTAAATCAATGGGGATATAAAATAACATTTCCCAACATAATAAGTTGTAAATTAAAAGACATAATAAAAAGAAGTCTTTTAAATAGAAGAGTGTGAAAGGTGCCCTTACCGATTTCGTAACGTACAAAACATACACCACATGAAGAAGGATCATACAATGAATATGTAAATACTAATAAATTAAAGAATATAACACAAATAGTACAATCATGGGCAGTACATACACCACACAAAATGAAATAGTGGAAATATAGCATGAATCTCATGTGAATAAAAAGTGAGATGAAAAACTCTTACTTCATTGTAATAAAATCGATTCTTATGACCAAAAGTTAATGACCACAAAATGAATAACATAATACAATGAATATAAATATAATAATAATTTTATATATCAATTTTATTACACATTTCAGCACCTGAAATAAATAAGTGGCGAACAAGGGAAATCTCACAGAATTAAAAGTGAGATAAGAAATCCCCTACCTTGTGTCCGACTTCACTCGATCATTCTTTAATCTCATGAATAATAAACTAAATTTAATTTTGACTTGATTAAGAACCTTTTCATGTTTATTATACCTTTTATATCACTTATTACCAATGTTATAAACATTATGTAATCATTTAAGATAATAATTATCATTTTGTCGATATTTTGTTCTTGAGTCAAAAATGGACATCTTATAATTACATGTTGTTCATGTGGTCAAAGTTTTATTATATCCATAATGATATTAATGATTTATATATCATATATATAACATATATCTAGTATATACATGTATTTACATAACATTTTGAAGTAAGAAATGAAATGCACCGTTCATGGAGATGGTAAGCCGTACGTACACATAAACTCCACTTTCATTTCTATTTCATATTTTAATGGAATTAAAACATAATGATACATAGATATATAATAATTAAAGTATAATATAATATATAATATCCTTAAATCTATCCTTTATACATACCACATAAGGCATTAACGAGTCACATCACTTTGAGGGGGCGGTAGTATGCACTTCCTCAAATAAGATTATTGTATTTACCCAATATGGAAACCAAAAAGGCTTGATATAATTAGATAGTACAGAAAAATAAGGAAATAATAAAAATAATATATATCCTATATAAATATAGTTCCATCATAATGTCCACCATGAGAGGCGGTAAGATGTAATTGAACAATCATCATTTCGTGAGACGTTAGTTTTCCATCCACGGAAACATTATGTTCATTATCCATTAGATAGTGGTGTGTGTATGTGTAGTTCAAATACTTCTTATAAAAACATCATAGTATATTGAGGATACTGTTGTTGTTACTAAAGAAAGGAATAAAAATATTTTAGGGGTTGGAGAAGTAAAATAAAAGAAAATAATTTAAGAGAAATAGTTACATTTAATTTGGGTAACTCCCTTTGGTTTGAACCAAAGGACTTTTTGAAGTGCCTTATAGCTAATGTAAGGCTTCTAAGAGGGGAATAGGGATGTAAGGAGCTTAATTGGGAAGAGTTTTTAAGAGAAAAATGGCTTGAGAAGTGTGAGGAATTGGATATAAATGGTCTCCTTTTATAAGGGAGAGGATGGGCTCTTTTGGAAAGTGTGAAAACTTTATTATATTATATAATTTTATTTGGTTTCTAATAGTCCAAAAATCTTTAACTTCGAAGATAAGATGACTCATATTCGAAATAAAATCATCCAATAAGAATTGGACTTGTTTTGAATAATATTTCAATCATTATAATCTTATTTATTTAAATCATTTATTAATGAGGTAAATATTGCATCATTATAGTGTCATAAATAATTTAATTTATTCTATGTCTAAAAATTATAAAAAATATACAATAATGATGGTAATATTTTTAGATTTCCAAATGATATTTATAGTAGAAAATAGTACTTATATAATACCATATAAAAATTAATTACTAAAATATTTTTTTAATGTCAATTTTGTCTTCACATTAAATTAATTAATCTAAATTGTCATTATCACTCCCAAGTGGCTCAATGGGGTCCCAAAATTGACCCAAAGATGCCCATGGTCGTAAATGACTCAGTCAATAAGGTTTAGACATGTTTTAAAGTAATTTTGAATTATTATAATATTCTTTTTACCTTGAATTACATTATATACCTTTAACTGCAGTAAATAAAAGTCAAAAGTTACTATTCACTAAAAATTATTTTCATCTCAATGAACCACATTTTACTTCTTGATAACAACCATGTATGTCGGATTTTTAAAATTCAATTCACATAAGTGGTAAAATTTCATTTAAATGAAAAAGACAGTTTTTTTTAACTACCACTAAGTGGTTTCACTATTCATCAAAAATTGAAGTTTTTTAGAAAAATACCAAAAAATCAGCCTAAGAAATATTTGATATTACAAATTCAAAAATGATGTATATTTTACTAAATTCAAAACATAAAAGTTTCAATAATTAATTTTAATATTAATTCTGGTGGTTAAAACAAATAGCGTGTTTCTAAGAAACAATAACTATCAAATGATTGACACTTGTTTATGTCCAATTTCAACGTGAAATTAATTCCAATGACCAACATTGGATTAAATGGTAAAAATATATTTTAATTACACATTAAACACAATTGAAAAGATAATATAATCATATTAATAAAGTAGATTAAAACATAATTTTGAATTAAAATACAATATTTACACTATTTATAAAAAATGAAATTTTTCAGAAAAATTCCAAAAATTTACAAAAAGAAAATATTTATGTCCCCATTATAAAGAAGGATTTTATTTAGTCATATAGAATGTTTTAAAATGAAAAACATTTTATTTAAATAGGGTTCTCTATTAAAAGGCGGTAAATCGACCTTTTAATGTATATTATTCTTAAAATTAGATTCAATCACATTTTAAGCCTCTAACATTTATTGGATAAATGTGTTTACATTTAAAAAACATGTATAATCATATTTTATTTAGTTTTTTTCATTATCTCCAATTCAACTGCTAGGAGTTAATGACCATTTAAAATAATAATATTATATTATTAGTGTGTAACGTAAGATTTCAAAGAAACATGTTGTTGTATATCGGGTATGCTATCGAACATAGCATCCCCTTTAATGTAAAATTAATATTTAATTCAAAAATATTAATAAATATTAAAGGTGTATTATTCCTTATTTATCTGGGATGTTACACTATATAGTGGGGAAATGGTAATATTACATAAGAAATATCATGAAAAATAATATTATAATAATATAATTTTTTGAAGATATAAATATCAAATAATTCCTCAATAATGATGAGATTTTGAATTCAACCATTATGACATTGTTAACATAGGAATCATAACCCCCATAAAATAAACAAAATAAAATTTAAATTTAAATACCATTTAGATAATTAGAATCATTATATAACATATCAAAGTGCCAGTATATGCACCACAAAAAGTAAATATCAATGAATATGGTTTGTTTCTCACGAAAGTGAAATTCAGATGAGAAACACTCGCCATTTGTTCAAATTCAGTCATATGTGTCTGAACATCCAATATGATAAATATAGGATTTTAATAAAACAAAATTGCATGACCATAATCATATATATAATACCATATATTATTTACATATGTTATTTTCTCACCCATTAATCAAGAATTTATCTGATAAAATTACAATTTCTAGTCATAACTTCAATACATTCCATGTACCTTTCATTTCAGAAATATTAGTCCTTCTAATTTTATCATGATAAAATCATATCTAGAATGTTATACATGATATAAATATCATATATATTCCTTATATCTACATTTAAAGAATTGTATTAACTTTAGAGATGTAAATTTTTTTTCTTCGCTCATGATGATGGTTTGTCGTATGTACGTATGAAATCTATTTCCATTTTTTCTCAAAAGATGGAATGAAAGGAATGTAAATATTAATTATTAATTATAGAAAAATTAATAATTAATATATATAATTTAAATTATTCAAATACATCCATATTAATATCAATTTATAAATAAAATGAAAACATTTCACATCGCTGCTTGGAGATGGCAGTATGTACCTATGCACGATCGATGTTAATTTATTCAAATAGATTATAAGGTCAAAAGTTATATGAGATATCATATTTCTATAAGTATACTAATTTCCTAAATATCATTTAAATATTTGACATACTAAATTATATATTTCCATTAATGGTGGTTATGTAAATGGAATTATATTAGTTCATGAGACGGTAGTCTGATGTACAGACAATCAATGGTTTTATTTCCCATTTAATATAATTGGAGATGGATTAATGTTAAAACATTAACATAATAAAATATAATTATGTAAGATATAATTATTTTATTATTTTATAATATTTGAATAACTTTTTATGGAGGTGGAAGTAGATATAAAACAAATTCACATGTTCAATATTTTTACCTCTTCTTCATTGAGAAAAATTACATTTATACCTAATGCCTTATTTAGCGGGACTGTAATAAAAAAGAAATTATTTTATCTATATTTATTTATGTAAGTGATATTTTTTGGTCTTTCCAAAAACATATGTTCTTTGATTTCTGAAGAGGGGAGTAGAGAGTGTAGCATTTTAAGAATGGGGGTATGGCCACACATTGTATTTTTCAAATGATAAAGTGATACCGATATTTATCTCATTCGAAAATTCTCTGAAATATTCCATTCTTGATCCTAATAGTTTATCAGGTATATATATGTGCATAAATAGGTTTTTGATAAGGTCGAGGTAATTTTTAACCATTATCTTCTAGTTTAACCCCTAGTAAAAAAAATTTATCCTATTTATTATAATTTGTGTTAACAATTTTTACTATTAATTATGGAAAAGTATTACATTGAAATTATTAGATAATAAAAATAATTATGATTAAAAATATAGAATCCATTTTCTCAAATTTAATTCATTAAATTAGAATAATTCATTTTAAAATAATATTGTATACGCGGTGAATGAGTAGTTTTCGAAAGGGAAAATCACATATGTATATTTGTTTATATAAATATTCATTATCAAATATATTAAAAGGAAAAAATAATTATATTTTAACATATTATAACTAATATTACATTATATACAATTTTAAATATAATTTTACTTTTTATATAACTTAAATGAAATTAATGTTTTAAAGAAAATCAATATTTTTCACTATTCATCAATAATTAATCTTGTCATAAAATTCTCAAATAATTACTTCAAGAAAATTTTGACTTTTAAGATTCAAAAATAATTTTTATATTGAAAAAATATTTCTAAAAGTGGTAAAAAATAATTTTAAAATTTGTTTTAATTTCTTTGCATACCCACATTTTAGAAAAATATTATTTTTAAAAAACATTTTATCATAATAAATATGTTTTTTATTTTATTTATAGTCAATATATAACTATTTAATTTATTTTATGTATTTGAAAATCATATAATTTTCATAATTTATTTATTATTATTCATACCCTCCAATGTAATTTTTATGCTATATTGGTAGAGTTTAAATACTAATATTTTAATAGATTGTCATGTTTCATTCAAATTCATGGGTAGCATGCATTGCATGATATATAGGAGAATGGATTTATTTAAATTTAAATATATCATAAAGTCATGTGGTGTTACATTCTCTTCAATTATATGTGTTAGATATTGTATACTATATCAAATTTGATTTTTCTTCTTTCAAATCATGGGTTGTAACACGAACTGTGCAAGATCCAAATCTAAACGTATCATAGGTTATAGTCAATAATATATGGTACGTAATGAAAACTTATGGATGGTTTCAACATGAAATCTCACTATAGGAATATTTATAAACATGTTATGAAGGGTTATATCATAAGAATATGGGAATTCATAAGAAAATGATTAATATCTACTTGAAAGATCATGATACAACCATATTATTTCCCAAGATATGACAGATGGTTGTAAATTCTCAATGAACAACATATAACATGAATAAATACTATTAAATAAAGAGATAAACATTATCCATGGTGAATATTAAACTTATATGGTTTGTAAATGAATAATTCCCATAAAACATAGAAAACATAACAACGTTTGTGGAAAACCTAAGAATGGGTAAATTATAACATTCTGAAAAAAAATATACACAACATTTTATGAGAAAAATACCCATGCTCCGTGTTCTGAATAAAAAATATACCAAATTTCATTTTTTTGATTGAAAAATCTCCATGCTTTATGTTATGAATAGAAAAAATCGCATTCTTCATGATATGATCAAACTTAATGACCTACTTCATGTTTTGTACAACAATCCCAAAATTTCATTTTATGAAAAAACATTTCCACGAGTCCTGTTTATACCTAAGAAAATTCCCATGTTCAATCATGTGAATAAAAAATAAGACTATGTTTTATGTTTTGAACAATCAAATTGTGTACGCTTTATATTGGGAATAACCAAAATGTTCACATCCCATATTAGGAAAAAATAATTTACTAGATTAAAATCATTATCTCATGGGATATAAATCCATATCCAATGAATTATAGGGTTAAATAGGACCAAAACTATCATTATTAATTAATTAGAGTCCCATTTAGAATAAAAACATTCACCTAATCATAATTAACCCATGGAAAATATTCTTTTTTCAAAATTTCTAACCATACCCAATAAAAATTAATATTATAATTTGATACTAAAAACGTTATCACCCAAAAATTGAGTTTAAAAAGATAATAAAGATTTATTTAATAACTATTATATCATTAGATAATAATCAAATGAAAATAAAATATAAATATTAAAATAAAATTTACTTAAAAATGATTTTCTTAATATCAATATATAAATATGTTATTTTCAAATCATGTTACAAAAATCATTTTTGGGAGAAGAAGAAAAAACATAATAATAAATTAAATTATTACATATTAATTTATAGGGTTCATGATATGATTTAAATAATCTGTAAACAAATTTTGTATAAGGGGTGAATATAAGAACTTGGTAGGAGAATAATTTGTTTTTATTTTGGAACATCATGATTGAAATCCCATATCATTAAAAAGAAGATGAACCCAGTTATTAAATTTAATAAATGGAAAAAAGGTATTAATGATAAAAAAATAATTTAATTTTCAACAAGGGAAATAAGTATATTTTTTCAATATAAAAATATTTATAAGGATGAAAATTCATTTAAAAATGTGATTTATTACTAACATAAAAGCATTTTTTAGAAAATAATATAATAATTACAAAAAATTAATATTGTGTGAAACATGTCTTCCAATGAAATCCATTTTGATATAAAATATTAAAAAATTATATTTTGGAATACATCACTATTGAATGATAATAGACATGGAGAATTGAATATGATTGAGGAAAAACAATTGAGTTACCAAAACAACATATAAAATTATTAATCATTGAGTGAGGACCCCTTGAGAGTATGAACATGGAATAATACCTTAACCATCATGAAATATATTTCAATAATGGTAAAAAATGATAATGAGGTTTCATTTTACCCATATAACATAAAAATATTGTATAACATAATAAAATCTCAAGGAATTGAAATTTTAGAAAAATAACATCTTACAACCTTGGTTAAATATCGGTCACGACCCGTTGTAGTGGGTCCTATGTCGTGACCTTCCCATGCCACCTTTGACTAGACTATGGATGGTGACTACTACCTAGTAGGAATATCTCTCAAATTTGAGTCCTTAGGCAAAGTACATGTACACATACATGCGTCTTTAACCCCACGAAGCTAAACAATTGAAAATAGAAACCACAGTGCATGAATACACTAAATGTAAAAGGGATGAAACTATAATGAAACCTGAAAGTAAAGTGTATTAATACAAACCGTGCTAGAATACATGTCTAAAAATAATGTACAACTACAAAGACCGACATTCTATCGAGGGTATTGAAGCTACGGTAGAATGAAGTCGAGGATGCCTTAGCCCGTCTGATCTCACAAGGCATCGTCCGGTCATTTCCCTAGTCCTTATCTACCTATGCCTCCATCGAATGGTCAGTCCTCTTCACAAGACATGACATGTGCAGGCAAAGCCCTTTTAGGGGTGAGTAGCACAATACTCCAAAGGACCTCATGAATCCACAATGTAACAACCACAAAAGAATTCCTAATCATCTCTACACAGGTTTATGCCCATACATATACTTAGGTGATCCAGATATACTAAAAAATCCTCAACATCATAGAAGGATAAGTTACAGACACCTATTCCCTAGGATTCCTCTATCTTTGGCCCCTCCCAATGTGAAGACACTTTTTAAGGGTCATAATATACCTAATGGGGATTCTCCATGGGGAATACCCTGAACCAAATCTGTATTACACCACAATGTAGGGGATTATCATATAATACATTGAACCCTATGATGTGTCATGTAACTTAGGGGATTTTGATAAATTCTATGAACCCTTCCAATACAACCCACTAGATGGAGGATTAACGCCCTTCACCCATAGGTCACATCAATACCCAACAAACTCCATCATGGTTGATAAAGTATCACTCCAGTCTAAAGGAGGATTTCATAACTCTATTTGTGATTCTTTATCTTGTGGGGATTATCAAGAACATTCATGTAGAACCCTCCTGGGAATATCCAAGGAAAATCCCCTCACCTATACCAGTCATTGCTAAAACACACACAAATTTGTCTCAAAAGGACTACCCCATCTCAAGGGTGCTAATACTGGAGACGACTCATCAAACAGACTTACGGTTTGAATGTAATGGGGATTCTTCAAAAAAGGGGTTGGTTGTGTTTGTGAACAGTCCAGCCTATTTAGACATATCTGACTTGACCAGACTTGAGGTCTGCAGACCTGACCAAGGTTCGCCAACCCGACCAGGGTCCACCGACCTAAATTGGTTCCCTAGACCCAACCCAGTCTGCCGAGTCTGACCAGACCCACTGGGTCGGCCAAACCCGAGTCTCCGAGCCCGACATGCCTATACTACTAGGCCCATTGGAGTGGGACAGTCTATTTTACCTAAGACGTGGTGGGTTTCGCATATCTGATATACCCCACGGGTCGCCATAGTGTCTGCCGCCATGGTCCAGCTGGACCATGGTCTCTAGCCGAGTGACACATCAGAAAGCCACATCCACCAATGTCTACCATCGGCTATTACTGGCGCCCCTGCCTGCCACTGGTGTCATAGTCACATGACTCTTCTGCTGATGCATGCGCCACCTTCCGAACTATCGCGGCCATCGAGCCGCAGACCCCCATGCACTGCCCACGACCTACTACTACGGTACTCCTCCACCAATGTGATCGTCAAGCTATGGCCCTCTGCCATTGTGGCCTCAGGATATGGAATCAATCCACATCTTTTATGGACCACCTGGCTGCAACCTCTGCTTTCCGTTGTTGTCCCGGCCTGGACCATGGATCTTTGTCTCCATTGTGGTCTTGGATTCCATTCCATATTTTTGTAGCGATAAATAACAATATAAAAAAAGAACAAGGGAGGGAGAAATTCACATGAACACCCAAGGTGGATGGGTCAAGCTTTGTAAATATTTTCATTTATCTGTCCATGTTAGAGATTCAAAATGGTTAAAAATAATAATTATTACCCATATATTCAACATTGATCCAATTTTCCAATGATTATCCCAAAATCATACCCATCCCTCAATAGTATACATGATCCATGAATCAATTCATTTGTCGATTGATTCACATTCTTCTTGGAGATTTAAGAATAGGGAAATAGAAATTCAATCAAATAAAGCTAACCAACTTATGTGTTAAAAAGGTCGATGTAGAACATTCGCATTCGTCATTCGTCAATCTGTAATTGTGCGATCCCAATTCTTGAATCCTCATTCATTTCTTGCCAATGCCCATCCCCATTTTGTCCTCTCCCAAATCTCACAAGAAATATCTTAGGATTATGAATTTTAAACATGGATCCTTTCCAATGGGTTTAATAAAAAGGAAACATAATCATTGTTGTTCCAACAAAATATTTTTATTAAAATATATTTAATGATGGTTATGTCCAAAATCTAAATTTTCTATCTTGCCCACACCAGATGATGCCAGGCCTTAGTTAAGAAAATTTCAATGTTCTAGATGAAATGATGACCTAATATTTTTTATTTGGGCACCTATTTTTGATTTTTTTAAAATTCAAAGTTAGTCGCCTGAAATTTTTAATTTGAAAAAGTATCTTTATTAAAAAAAATTATTTTGGGCACACCAGGCATCAGAATCATGAGTTGTCTTAGCGTTTAGTCTCAGTATTTCCCCAATTTTTTTATTAAAATATATATGATAAAAATAAAAGTCGTTACATTCTCCTCACTTTAGGGATTTATTTTCCTAAAATTCAAAACAAGGGATACTGAAATAAAAATATGAAGTTGTTTAACACGCATCCGAGTTTCCTTCTCCCAAGTGCTCTCTGGGAGATTTTCATGCTACAATTGAACTCGCATCAATGGGATCGACCATCCATGAAGGTTCCACTCTGATCTATCCTCAATCTCCATCAGGTACTCTGAAAAATCCATCCTGTTGTCTATGTCTAGCTCTCCCCAATCAATAACGTGTGATGGGTCATTCATGTACCCCCTCAACTATGACATGTGAAAGATTTCATATATCCATTTCAACTATGGTGGTCTATATTAGATGTATTACAACTTTCCAACTCTTCTTTGAATCAGAAAGGGGTCGATGAACCTCGGGTATTACTTTTTTCCCCAGTCAAACCCCTATAATCTCCGTCGAGGTGAAATTTAGAGGAATACATGGTCTCCCTCCTTGATATGTAATGGCCTCAATATTCTATCCACATAGGATTTATGTCTGCTCTGAGAATTCCTCGTCTACTCTTGGATGATCTACACCTTCTTGGTGGTAGCCCAAACCAACTCTGGGACCATAAGTGCTGAATCCCCTAGGTCAGTCTAGAATAATGTTGATCTTGAAGGTCACCAATACAAGGCCTCAAATGGGGCCATGCTAATTTTTGAGTGGTATTTGTTGTTTTATAATAACTCCACCAGAGATAGGTGGTCCTTACAACTGTGACCAATGTCCAATATATAGGTATGTATCATGTCCTCTAGGACCTGAATGTTCCTCTTCATCTGGCAATCCTTGTCGGGGTGAAAAGATTTTCTCAGCCAAAGTGGTGTACAAAATGCCTCTTGCAAACCCTTATACATCCAGGAAGTGAAACTAGAATCACAGAATGAAATAATTGTTGATGTCACCCATTGATGTCGAATTAACTTCTTGATGTAGAGGAATCATAGGCTCTATACAAAATTTTGTTCTTGGATATGTGGGAAGTGGGATAACATAGTGAACCAGTCAATGATCTCCCTGTTGGTATCATGTCCCCTAAACGTAAATGGTAAAACCATTACAAATTCCATATATATCCCTTACCACTTCTACTATGGAACCTCTAGTGGATGAGTAAATCATGAAATAACATGGTTCTCTACCTACAAATTCCGATATGTGAGGCAATATGAAATTAAATCAACCACTGAATCCTCCATACCTAACCACCAAAAGTGATGTTTAAGGTCCTACTCCATCTTTTCGACTCCTAGAAGTACCGTTGGGGGGTGAAACTCCCTCTGGATCTCCTCCCACAAACCCATCAGCAAAACATTGCACCCTCTGAAGAGAATTATGTTATCCCTGTATATCAAACATACATCTGGGGCATGTCCTGTAGAAAATTGATCACGTCTCGACTCACAGTTGAAATCCCCATGCCACTCATCCCTAAATCATCGTAGTAGTGGAGGAGTGATAATCATTGACTGGAGATAATATTTTCACCTATAATATATAAAGGATATCTATCGTGTGGAAAAATTCACTAATGTTTCACTCAAAAAATGCAAGATGTACCTCCTACAAAGTGCACCCCCTCCACGTTACCCTTTCTAAGAGTATATAAAATCAAAAAGTTATCATCTTAGATGAAATCAAGCCTCCTCATCAATCTGAAATTCAGGTCCCTCTATGAAATGATATACTTGAGCCTCTTGTGATTGAGTAGATGGTAAACTGATCCACCATTAATTAAGGCCACAACATTTTCAAAGTGATGACCACTACGCCAATTCAAGATCATGAGTTGTGTAGTTCTTCCCATGCTACATCAGTTGGCATGAACCATTGACAGTCACCCATTTCCCCTATATTAGGAAACATCCATGTATAGTCCATGATTCTTCAAAAAAAACCACATACCCAACACTCTCATCTGGTAGCCTGAATATGGGAGCCCTCAGAAACCTCTGTCTCAGCTCCAGGAAACACTAATAGAATTTTACTATCTTCCTGAAGGGATATCCCTTCCATATCAAGTTCTTCAAGGGTGATGCTACCCTAGAAAATTTCTGCATGAACTTGTGATAGTACCCAACCAAACCTAGGAAATTCTAAACCTCTTTCACACTCCTAGGTGGATCGCATTCATGAATTGACTCAATATTTTACGAATCCACTATAGCTCTAGCCTCTAAAATGACATGTCCCAAAATGTGGACCTCCCGAATCTAGAACTGAAACATTGAGAGATTCCCATAATTTTTGTACTCTAATAGATTGTCCTAGACCATCCTCAAATGTATCGTGTTCTCCACTTCGAATGCAAAGTACATCAGAATGTCATTAATGAATACCATGATTAACCGATCATGGTATGTCTAGAAGATCATGTTCATGGGTCCCATGAACATGGATGGGCAGTTTCTAATTCTATACAGAATAACCAAGTAATCTTAGTCTCTATACTAACACTTGAAGTCTTCCTTCGATAGGTTCTCATATTATACACAAAGATGATGATATCCAAACTTGAGTTCTATTTTCGAGAACCACCTTACTCCCTTTAGTTGATCGAAGGGATCATCAATTTTCAGAAGTGGATATTTATTAGTCACGGTCACCTGGTTTATGAACCAGTAGTCCAAAAACATCTTTAAGCCTCCATATTCCTTCTTAGAAAAAAAAATAGGGGCCTCCCGAGGAGAAAAATTGGGCCTCATGAAGCCCTTCCTCTGCAGATCCTCCATTTATACCCTCAACTAAAGAAGTTCTGTGGGAGCCATCTGATACGATGGAATAGAAATCAGTGTCATACTAATGTATATGTGAATGAAGAGGTCAACCTCCATGTGAGGAGTAAATCCTGGAACATCCTCAAGGAATAAGTCATCATACTCATCCACCACTTTAGGGAATGGGGGACTTCCCTTCTCCACCACACTAAGAGAGAGGCTAGCTAACTAGTGAGTGATCAGATACACCCTCCTCTAACAAAGTACCTCCAATGTTTCATGCATTTCCTTTCCACCAGTGAAGGAAATCCATGTCCTGTTGTTGTGAACACACCATACACTACGCCTAAAATAGACAATCTGAACATGGAGTGTGGATAAACAGTTCATACATAGAATGACGTCGTAAGGCCTTGATGCGGCTTATAGGATATCACAGCTGAAGCTCTTGCCTCTAAAAGTATTCTCACACAATCTTCACTAGTGTGAAATCATCGAATATGCTACTGTAGAATTATCTAAATGTAATGATCAAGCCAACAGATGCCCAAAAATCTCCAAACTACAATGTCCATAGAAATGAAGGATTGACTGCCAACTATTTCAATAATAATTGAAGATAGGGTTTATAAGTAATATATAATACCCTTAAACATCTCTGGAGAGCTGAGGTCATAAGCCTTTATCAACTAATGTTGACGTTACCCTATCCACCAGCTCCCGAAGACCCTAGTGGACACCATGTGGGTGTTGGTGGTAGTACTTCAAAACTCCACCCACCACCAGCTACTCTAATTACACCCCTACCAAATCTGCCACTACCTATAGGTCCACCTTGTTCAAACATATGACTATATCTCAGTGGTCCCTCGACCTCCCCCTACTTGTCCAAACATCTTTTCAGGAAATCACAAGAATAGTTCCCCTGACCACCGCATGTGAGAAAAAATATATTTCTGCTGTCTACTCATTCCTAGGAGCCTCACACCACAAATCTTGTATCCTGAGGAAATCTCTTGAAATAATCAGCCATCTTGGGCTCCATCGTCTACTGTCGTATTCCCACCACCGAAGGCTCAACAACCTGTGGCCTACTGGTTGCTCCTATGGTGGACATCTCCTCTACCAAATAGATCTCCCATGGAAGAGCTCTCTCCAATACTCCAGCATGTGTATGGATTATAAGGGGCCCCATGAATGACCTAATCTCCCAATGTACTCCCTGCTCAAAATCCCATGCCCGGAAGAATGGGCATCACACAATGTCATTGGAGTAGCGAGAAAGATCAGTGAATCTCACACAGTAATTTTCTATTGTCATGATACCCTACAATAGGTGCAGTATCTCATGTATACACACAGAGTGTAATATTGAGAAACGAACTCCATTAAGAGTCACTCAAGGTCTGTCCATGTGAGGGTTTCCACATCATGTGTCTGGATCACAAAGGTCCACCACTGTCCTGAACCAACCTAGGTCTACCATGAACCATTCACCCAAGTCAATCCAAATAAAATCCTAAGAGGCATTACCGATCCTCAAAAATTAGAGATAAGTGCCATGGAATCAATTGAGTATATGTGGGAGTGATTTATCCCAATGAAGATAAACCAAATAGTAGAAATAATAGAACATCGTAAAAAAATTATGGGAGGGAAAGAACGATAAACAATACAACTAACCTGGCCACGACCATGAATCCACATAATCCCAAGTGTCACTCTCTATTACTATCAACAAATGTCCCCCAAGTCGATCTGAACCAATCTAAAACCTGCACCAGGGCTAAAAACAAGAAAGAGGATTTGGGCATGAGTATTAGAACTCAGTAGGTACCCACGACTCTTCTATTCCAAATGCAAATCCTTTAAATAAAGAAAAAATTATTTCATTCTTAAAATATAATCTATAAACATAGATTTTTCTGTAATTTAAATTTCAAAATAAACAAATCACAACTCATTTCCCTTATATTTTAAAACAAGGAACATCATGATGATAAGATAAGTTCAAGGGAGGAAGGATAAAATGGAACCAAATAAGATACATTCACTTTTTTCCATTATAATGTGAAATATGGATTGAATAATTTTTAAGAAAACACACTTCCATGACCTGCCAAGAAAACCCCAAAACCATGAACCAGTGAGAATGTCTCACAATGAAGAACATGGATAGTGAATCTAGTGTTGAAGCAACACAGGAACACCTAGGAACTCATAGGAATAACAAAACATACTATACATGCGACACATCTTGAAAGCATTCCCTACTTGATGACATCATAATTCCATAACAACCGACCATCTCCCTACCTTTCCGAGTCAAGGGTACCAATCCCATATTAATAAACAAAGGTATCAACCTGCTATAGGCCAGTAGCCAGTGCATAATCTAAACTACCACAACAATAGTTCTCATTAATCCTGATAGTTATGCTAGGTTCACATGTTATGATCAAAAAGAGGTGTTCCACAGAACTAGAACCACATTATATGCAAATGCTATATATTCATACCACATATATTGGCACAACCATGGCCACATCAAGGGTGGTACCTTATCTTAACATAATAATCACTCAAGGGAGGTCCCATACTGAGGTCACTCCCATATCGTGACAAACTAACAAGGCATGTGACGTAATGCAATAAGGGTTTTCCAAATAGACATTGCAAAACACCAATTGGATCATTATCTTTACAACATTTTACCCATTTCATGAAACACATTTAGGTTACCAAAAAGTCACACAAACATTTTCCAGACCACATTATTTTAGAAAACGTTATCTCAAACATCACCTTTGAGTTGGAAGATCCAAACGGGCCTTTATCTTGATGTAACTAAAAATTATTATCAAAACATCACATAATTTACACTTTCAGATTCATAATGCCAAATTGGACTTCATCATTACCAATATAACACTCAAGAAACTTTTCATTCCAAATAGGAAAATCCATGAGGAACCCATTTAAACCCGTGTTCCCCAAAATACATGAAGCAACACATTATAAAATCTCATTTTAAACCATCATTAGAAACCAAAAAAGGGGAAAAATTTCCATTGGAAACTAAAATACATTTAACAAACTTGAGTTTGGATAGAATACCATTTTTCATGTACTATATTCATTTGAGGGGACATCAATGTGTGCAGCTAGTCAACCCATGGATGTTCCAGCATCCAATGGAATACCACATCCACGATGACACCCCAAAACAATTTCCAAAAAAATACCACTTTACTATAAAACCATATTCAACCATTCAAAATATGTTATGAACATAAATCACCACAATGAAATCATATAACCCATTTTCAAAATGTTTTTACACACTTTTAAAGCAACACTACTTCCAAATTATACATGCCAAAAAATGTTCACAAACAAATAAACACCATCATAACATCATATGGGATAATAATTTCATGAAGAACCCCAATTCCATTTTTAAAGAACAATGGCATTTCAAATAAACACTCTTGGTTCAATTAACCTCAACATTGTGAAAAAACGTCTTTGAAAACACATTTTTAATACATTCATCCAATAAAAAACGACATATAATCAAGCCATGGGTATTTTATAGGTGTGAATAACATTTATAAATTAATTGTAAATGTTAATGTGCCTGTAGAGAGTTCCTAAAAAGGAAGAGTTGGAAACACATACAAGTTTGATTTCAGACAACTAATTTATCAATAATAAATGCTAACATAGCAATTTAACGGGGTTAAATCATTAGGAAATCAAAGTAAATATCAATTTAAAGGACATATGCAATGTGTTCCTATCTCAAAAGAGAACCAAGCCGAATATTTCTTATATTGATGCTTTCAAAATACAAGTTCCAGCAACCTGCTTGCACGCACATACATTCATATATATATATATCCTTAATCCAATGCACATATATCCCACGATATGAGGGAATATGCACATGGAGGACATATAATATATATATATATACCTAAGAATATATTTTTCCACCGTAAAATATGTTCAAAACCTACTACAATAAAAATAATTCACTTAGAAACACTTCTAAAATGTTAACACACTTAATGTAAAATACAAGGAACTCAAAATTAATTACTAGAGACTCACAAACTACAAACCCCCAATTATAATTTATGAAAGATTAATAGAAATATAAATCCTACTTGAAGCGGCATGATAAACTTCAAACAAAATATAAATCAACCAATGGAGAATTAAAACAAATAAAAACCCTAAATAAAGGGTGGAGAATAAGTTAGTGACAAAAAAACATACCTTAAATCAGCGACAATGGAAAAATACCTATGCGAAATCTCTAATGCACCTTTACCGCAACTAATTGGAGTCAAATCCAACCCTAATAATCAAGTTGGACCAAAGATTTTATGGGTGATCTCAATAAATTAAACACCAACAACTATGGTTTTTTCAAAATCTACTCCCCTCAAAGGAGACTCAACCACGAACCCATATCGAAGGGGAACACATTCACCAGAGGGAGAGGATTCCAGAGATGGGGGTGACGTTGGTGTGTGGGTGGCATTAGTGTGGGAACGATATTGGAGTCCATGAGTCGGGGTCTGTCGAAGATCGTCCTGGCTGATTGTTTTCAAGAAAGAGGATTTTGAGTAAAAAGTCTTCGCCCCGATGAAAGACACCGGAGAATTGGGGGTTTCACAAGAGATAGCCAGATTGGAGGGGGGTCATGTAGAGATCAGGTTGATCAAGGAGGTGGGGGTGTTCACTGGTTTATGGAAGAAGGGGGGTGGGAGCTATGTAGCCAAGGTTGGGTTAGGGTTTTCATTTTTTTCTATTACTAGTAATTCTAATTAATGAAATTATATCATAATAAGAATAATAATAAAAATTAAATTCTTCATAAATTAATAATAATAGGCTTTAACCTATAATAATAATAATAACTTCGATAATAAGGTTTTAAATATTTTGTAACATTAATAATTAAAGCTATAAAATAATTATATCATTTATAAAAAATTTAATAAAAATTACACCCACAACAAATTTAATAAAATGCAATTATTATATGAAAATGTGGAAGTATTTATTGACATAATTTAATTTCAATAAAACCAATTATTATTTATTTTAAGTGTTGGGTAACCACGTGGTTACCCCATGCTGCCCATAAATATTTTAAAAGTAACGATGCCAATAACTATTTCACTATTAATAATAATAACATTTTTAGTAATAAAATTAATTATCATATAATTTTTAATAATAATAATAATAATAATAATTAAATTTAATAATAATAATAATTCATCTCATAATTTCATATTATTATTATTATTATATTAACACTTAAATTATTATTTTTTTATTTTCCTTTTTTTATTTTTAACTCGCATTTTTAATTCATCCCATATACCAAGCAGGTAATGTGTTGATCAGGGCATAGCCACATGGTCTCCCAACCATGCTGCTCTACCCATGCACCAGACACTGCCAAAGCCAAAACACATGCTTTTATCAACTAAGCACAAAAATTTTACAAGGAATCACTCCAACACCATCCCAATCCATAACCAAGGAATAATTGAAACATGGCAGTGAAAATTCACCCAACCATAATGTTTTCTGCCACTAGAAAGTCATACCAAGGATGGACTGTAAGACATAAACTAATGATCCATTATAGTTTAAGGATAATACCAAAGAATAGCGATAAAGAGATCACAAAAACATCACCAACGAGTGAAAGGATAACAAGATAAACTGGGGAGGCCAAAAGGAACTCCCCGTTGAGTGCTACTGACCCCCAAAAGCATAAACACCCCGGGTTGATCTGTCCTACAAACCTAGAAAATTCAAAATTCCAAAACTAGACTTGAAATATATACACCCAAAACATCATAAAACAGAACTCAACCATACACCCAAAACCACCAAATGGATTCAAACAACATATGGAGAACATAATTAGAAATTTATACTAACAAATAGTTGGGGATACAACCGTCCCAACCATTTCTCAAAGCGGATCATATAATTAAGTGGTTCCACATTATACCACCCACCAAAAAACGGATACTAACACGGAGTGGCCTGAATGGACTCCCCACGATATGAAATACTCCAATACTAAATTCAACGAAACATGTGATGGGTCTCCCCACCATTAGAAAGTAACTAAAAACGACCTAACTAAAATTTAACCTTAACTAGAACTAGGCCTTTCTCACACTGGCTAAAAAAATCTTCTACCCTGACTTACCCCATCTAATAAGGACACTAGTTATAATAGATACATCAAGAGAATTTAAACTACCCACTCCCGAATGGTGGGGACAAGAACTGATTCACAAAATATAGTATGGATAAAAAACCCCACCAAATGGGGAGAAGATAGAATGGTCCAAATGATTGGACCATTGAAACCACATCTGATAACCACCAACCACTCTCCACGTACAGACAGATAAAATCCATGATTGTACAAGATTCACGTGTGGGGGGGGGGGGGGGGGTCCACTCAAAACGTTGACCAAAAACTTGCATAAAAATATGTAACCACAAACTCTGTGTGTGGGGTAATTCAACCATGCATCTTTCAGAAAGGTTAAAATTCACAGTGATAAGAACCATAATAAAAACACTATAAATGGATTACCGCATTGGTAAATTCATGAAACTATCCAAACCCTTTAAACCCCCATGATTCCTAACTTTCTGCGAGCTTCACTATGAGAACTAAGGCCGAATCTCTGAGGATTATATGACCTTCTTCCTCGTAGTTAGGAACTAATATTCCCTAACTCGAACTCCTTCTTCTTGTGACACAAGACTCTATAGCCAAGAGAATCAAAACCATAATAAATTATCTATATAGAGCCCAAACAACTCACTATTCCAGTAGATGTGTTACAGAATCCATCAATGAGGTTGATTTAACTTTTAATACTCATAAACTACATTAGGTTTATCAACTAGAGGGTCTTCTAGTGGATAGTTCACTCATGACCACATCCCAAATATACATTGTTTGTTCAGGGGGAGCATTATAGACAATAAGGATATTCAATGGACCAAACTGAATTATTCTATTTCCCAAAACAATGTCATCACTATTTTAAATTCATCCTTTAACCAATCCAACACAGAGCTTTTCAAAAAAATATTCATAGTTAAAGTAATCCCAAACAATCCATAAGGGGAGAACTAGTGTTGGTGGGTTACTCAGAAAAAAAGTTGGTGTCTATATGCTAGTCACACAACCATCACAAATATAATTATACGGAATTGTACCTAGCCCCACAAGGCTTTCCAGGCCTTGAGAGTTCACAGAGGCTACTTTCCCAACTCCTTTTTCATTTTCCATAACCAAAAAAAGTAATAAGAACCAAAAGACACAGGATACCTGGGACATCCCTTGGAAACCTGATGATCGGAATGAGCATGGTTTCATGACATTGTTCCCATTCCTATTCCAAGAATTTTGAAAATCCTACTCCGTCTCCCACGGAATCACTAAAAAACAATTGGCACTCTAAAAAAAGTTCCACTAAATATTTGACATCCTATGATAGCTTTTTTCATGATCCAACGCATGTCCACCCTGAACTGCTCACTCGATCTGATCAACAACAAGGGTCGAGATGTATTCTCAATCCTCCTAGGCAGGAAACAAGCACTTGGGCGACAATAGAGTATAAATAGGGAATAATATCTCCAAATGAAATTAAAATAAGCAGCAGAAATAAAAGAATAATACAAAATAAATAAATGACATGAGGGAATGAATGATCAACAATATGACTAACATTACCATGACCAAGAAACCATGTAACCTCGTGGGTAACTCTTTGATACCATGACTAAACCTGGTTAGAATAAAAGCCTAAAAAGAAAAGACAACAACAAAGACCAACCCGATAATGAGGGTATTGAAGCATCGATAGAAAGAATTTAGGGACACCATAGCCTGTCTGGTCTCACAAGGCATCATCTGGTTCTAGCCCTGGTCCTACTCAACTATGGACAATCTCAAAATGTCGGTTATCATCGCAAGACATGATATGTGTGGGCCAATCTCGTGCAGGGGTGAGTAAAAACAAACTTAGTAGGAATCCCCGAAAACATAATGTAAGAACCAAAAAATAATGTACAATCAGTCGTACACATGTATATTCCCATACATATACCATGTTGATCCTGTTATACTAAAAAATTATCCACACGGTATATGGATAGGTCACAACAAATTCTGTCACAAGATTATGCTATCTTGGGACCCACCAAAAAAGAAGATTCTTGTCAAGGGTCATAATATACATATACATGATTTTCCTCGAAGAATAACAAAAACCCAATACATATTACCCCGTAAGGTAGGGGATTCATAGAGAATAACATGAACCCTATTATGAATCTCTTAACATAGGGGATCTTGAATAATACCATGAACCCTAACGATACATCCCAATAGATGGAGGATTAACACCCTTCAATTGGAGGTCATGTCAATATCCAAAGTACTCCATTAGTGGTTATAAAATATCACTATAGTCCCAAGGATGATTCTGTAACTCTATCTGAGACTCTATCTCTCAAGGGGATTTCCATGTAATGTCATACCAAACCAT
This sequence comes from Viscum album, assembly GCA_963277665.1. Taxonomy (NCBI): domain Eukaryota; kingdom Viridiplantae; phylum Streptophyta; class Magnoliopsida; order Santalales; family Viscaceae; genus Viscum; species Viscum album. The sequence goes on from OY728122.1 coordinate 739,269,891, forward strand.
CGAGTAATGAACCACAGTGAAGCTCCATTCATATTCAAGTCATTAATAAAATATCCACAAAGTTGCCTCCAAAGGACTACATGTCACAAGGGTCCCAACGCCAATATTGGCTCATCAAATGGACTTAAAGTTGGAAAGATAAATGATTTCTATAAAAGGGTCAAGTTGTGACTAGGATCGGACCGACCTGATTCGGACCGGGCTCCACCGACCCGACCCTTGGTCCCCGGACCTGACCTTGTCGACTGAGTCTAAATCGACCCACTGATTGGACCCAGACCACCCTATTGGAGTGGCCCATCCCGAGGCTAGACTACTTATCAATCCTGACCTGTCGGAGAGGGCCAGTCTCTTCCACCCAAGATGTGGCGGGCGCTACGTCTCCGATCCACCAAGCAGTTCACCGCAAGGTCGGTTTCCATGGCCTAGCTGGACCATGGTCTCTAACTATGTTTTCCGAAGACTTCCTTCAGCCATTTCCAAAGGCCCCTATCTGCCACTCGCAATATAGACATGGGCCACATCTGATGCAATGTGTGCCGCTTCCCACACAATAATGAAATGGATCTGTCGCCCCCATGTTCCACCCAAAGCCTCATCCCGTGGGCCTCTTATAATACCGCTCTAATCGAGAAACAACCCTTTGTTTTAATAGCCTTAATCCGACTCCAACGCGCCCTACCAGGTCATGGCCTCTTCATACAACTACAGTCCCATCCTATACCACAGATCACCACTATTTTTGCGATCTTGGATTCCATTCCATATTGTTTCATCTACGAAGGAAAAAAATATCAAAATAACGAGGGAGGGAGAAATTCACATGAAAACCAAGGTTGAGGGACCGGTCCTTTTTTGTGTCGGCCATGATCCATCAACGTTATAGTTTAAGAATTTATAAACAAAAATAAATATTAATCATAGGTTAAACATCGATCTAATTTCTCAATTCTTGTCCCAAAATAAAACACATCCCACAATAGTACGAACAATTCGTAAATCATTCATTCATCGATTGATTCACAATCATCTTGGGGATTTAAAAATGGTGAATTTGAAATTCATCCAAACAAACGCCCTACCTATGGATTGAATCAGTATATTAAGAATATTCGAGTTCTTCTATCCATCACCAAGAGATCCATATCCTTGAATCCTCATTCACTGCTTTCCAAAACCTCCTCCCAAACATTCCCCTCATAGGACTTTTAAAAAAGATCCCAAGCTTATGAATTGTAACCCTAGAACTCTGACTCTGTTTATAATAAAATTAAAAAAAAATCTTTGGTGCACCAAAAAAATATTTTTATTAAAATATTTTTTATGATGGTTATTTCCAAAATCTGTCTTTTCATCTAGCGTATACCGGAAGATGTTATTCCCTACAAAAGGTAAAGTCGTTGTTCGGGACACAGTAGTGACCTAAAATGTTTTATCATATCACCCATTTGAGAGTTATATAAATTCAATATTACCTACCAAGCGTTTTTAATTTAAAAAGAAAACATTATAATAAAATTATTTCATGCACACCAGGCCTTAGAATATTGTGCCGTCTCAGCACACAGTCTTTGTATTTTCCTAATAAGTTTATTTAAATAAATTGTAGAAAATCCTAGCCCTTAATTTTTCATTCAAAACACCTTCAAAGATAGGGATTTTAATTCATCATAAAATGTTAGGAATAAAGATAATTCATGATAAGATATATCTAATAGTAGTAAATTTCCCATTATAAATGAAATTATGTTAATAATTAAAAAAGGTCTAAAATGATGTAATCTCATATGAAAAACACTTACCTATAATTATTCATTGTAGAAATTCACTCTGAACTCTTGTATAATTTCCATAACGAGTGTAATCAAATATCTCAGATCTTAAATATAAAAATATAGTAATTTTTTATATTGTTTTACAACCATTAATTACAAATATATGAAGGAATTTTTGTTAATTTTCATTAAAATGTGTTCTAAAATTCAGTATCATGTTTCAAACAATCATCAAGAATTTATGATGAATTATCATTATGTGGTTTCCTATTAATCATTCCTAGAAAATTCACGATATGATAATATTTTTTTCATTGATTTCTTATGTCCATAAACATGTTTCTAATGCATTCAACAACCGAAATAAGATTCATTTAAAAAATTATTAATTTTTAACAACACCATTCAAGAGATGTTAATTTTTATTAAATATAACATTATTATACTATATTATAACTATGTGACATCTCATAATCATTAATTTCAAAATATTTATAATTCTTTTTATTTATACAACTCAATCGGCCCAAATAAAAATTTGTTATAATTATTTTTTGAGTAAATGGATAAAATTGGATAACGATAATGTGATATATGAATAATATTAATCATTTCATAGTCATGATGTGTTCTCAATAAATCCATTATATGAACCATTATTTATGAGGGGTGATAAAGAAAATTAAATTTTTCATTCATTGAGGTTGTGGTCCATAATATGGGGGATTCGTGGTCCAATTTATCATTTAATGGACATAGTGATAGTGTATTTAAAAATATCTATTAATAATGTTTTTATTAAGTATTCCAAAAAAAAATTAACATTACATATATCCTTAATGACTTTCTTGGGAGCCAGTGATGAAAAACGAACTACATCGCGTTATGAAGGTGGTAGAATGCACATGCATATGATCGATTTATTGTTCTCTCTTATAGGATTCAATGTAACGAATAATTTTTTTCAATTAATATAAAATAATTTAGTATAATAATGATAAATATTTTTTATCCTAATTTGTTTTGAGACTATATAATAAAGAGTGTAGTAAATGAATAAATATGATGAAGTAATACTCATATTGGAGGCATGAGTTCAATCTTGGAAAATATTTGGAATTAAAGGACATAAGAAAATTAAGGGGGAATTGAAGCCTAAAGACATAAAATAGGACACCATGTGAAGAAAATTGGAATGTTTTCAGCAAGAAATTATAATAGGATGTGTAAATTTATGTTGTGAGGTGTTACCTTTTTATAAGTGATGATAAGGATTGTTTTGGAAGTGACCATTAAATTTTCAACTAGGTAACGTTATTATTCAATATTCATTGGATCTGAAATGGAAAAATATTTTGGGAAGTGTGTGGGGATTGAGTTTCCACAAATCCACTCATTTTAGAGATATCATGTAGTGTTTTTTTATCTTTTTTATTTTAACTTATCTATTTTTACATTGATTTTCTTTTACCTTGGAAATAATTATTATCCATTGTAATTAATTTCAATGAAATAAATTTATTATTTTAAATTTTACCATTTTTTACATTAATAATTAAATTTTTTAAATTAATTTTTTAAATTAAATTTCAAGTATTTTTATTATTTAATTTTTTTATTACTTAAAAAAACACATAAAATATTTATCTAGAAAGGATATGTTTAAATGTTAAAATACTTTTGTAAAAGAAAATATCCTCACATACAATGATTTTATGTCATAAATTGTTTCAATAGAAAATATATAAATAATAGGTGGATTTCAATTCAATCTAAAACTCAATTTCCCCATCCAAACAATTAAATAGACGAAAAGACTGAAAACGTTTTAATTAATGTTACATTTAATTTAGTTTTACAAATGATGAAAATATGATTTATATGTTCAAATAATATACTAAAATTCATATTTTTATTCATAAAATACATATTATAATAATTTAATTGTTTTTTATCTTATAGTGTACAGATACACAATGTAATAACATATATAAATATAACTTTCACAAAAACTGAATATCTTCAATAAAAACAAACAATTTTGTAATAAAAACAAAAATAAATTAATATTAATATTTTACATCAAAAATAAAAAAAATTATGTTATTTTTATCGTATTTAATATCTAAAATATATAAATCTAATTTTTGATCAAAAACATAATATATAATGAAAATTGATTCTATCAGAAAATGAAATTTTCAAATGTTAACTATTATTATTCTTATATCAAATTATTTACTAAATAAATTAGTGGTACAATATTATAAATATCAATCATAATTAACCATTGTGAGTCATATATTTCATGACATAAAAATTCAAATCTTATAAAAATAAATTCATTAAAAAAAATTATGAAAATTTATTGATCTTATTAGAAAATATAGGTAAACTAATAGAATTTAATTACTATTAAAAATATCTATTCATATTTGAAGACATATATTACATAAATTGGTTACACATATTCATTCATGAAGCATCAATGGATGGATCTTAATGATCATTCTTAATATTCGTAAAATATCATGGCATTTTATTTTTGATTAGTATATAATGAGAAACACCATATTTAAAATGTTATTTTTTCCAGGAGAATATTTAGTGAAATATATAGTCATTGTAGTATTTTTGACAAGATTATATATATTATAGGTATGTGCAGAACATATTATTATATTATGATTTTATAATAGGATAGAACATGGCTATAGATAAAGTTATGGTTCTACTATTTCATGACTTATGATATCTTATATCGTATACCGCGATATAAAATATCATTATAATATATTTTTTTATTTTCTAACTATAATTGTAAAATAAAATATTATTAGTGTATTCATTTCAATGCATGTAATCACAATTCTAAAGCCATGGGTCAGTTTAAAAGCACTGGTATATTTTGTTTCTGATCTTCCAACACAAGTTTAACTAAAAAAAGTAATCAGAAACTAATGAAAAAAATAACCCATGAATAGATAAATGAAATATATGAAATATAGACATTAATAACTACTATAAATCATGAAATTATCCATAATATCCTTTTAAACCACATAAAATACCTTTAAATATGTATGATTATGATATCTGAAGTGGAATACGTAAGCCTCATACCATTGCAGATATTTGTAAGCTAGATTGAATAGTTTTGAAACTCAAAATAGTATCCTTTATTCGTATGTGGTCTACTATAATCTATTTAAATAACCCAGATAAAGAAGAATAGATATGTAGATGACGATAATTGGCTAAACATAAATCCACACTACCACTATTAAAAGTTGTATTTATGGGTCTTTGTGGGTGGTTTATGATTTGTCACAATTACTACATAATTAAAACGCATGAGTAATGATATTATAATGGATCCATGAATCTAATTTGTATATGATTCTTCCCTATATTTATATATCTTGTAATGAACATTATTGGTTGTTTCCCAGAAGTGTTTCTCCACACTGATCATTCATGTAACAATAAGTAATATCATGCCTAGAAATATGAAAGGGAATAGTTATACAAGATGAATTCATGGGTTGTATGTGAGATGTTCATAACAATTTAAAACAATCTAACCAATCGAACCATATTTTTTATGATGGTATACATTTGGTGTTTTTATCATAACATACAACTTCCCCCCAATCATTAAATAAAATATACTATATATGTGAATACAAAATGATTTTTTATTTTACATATCATATATTTTACTAGTACATAACATACAAAATTATATAACATTATCTACAGAAAACACACATATATTTACATAGAGTCCGTACTAAAATATTCTATTCCCTCCAACCTATGTATTAAAGCCATGCATGTTGTCTCGGATACTATATAAGAATACAAATAGTTTCCGAGCAGTTACATAAATTGTCTAATCTACCCTAAAACTCAAATTGTGATTTTCCAATCTCTTTCAAGATGCATTTTACAATCTTTTTACTTCACCATTTTTTGGATATTTCAAATCCTCTTCTCTCAATATAATACCCTCTTTTATCTTCCTTGATTCTTTTCTACATCATCTCAAGTGAATTCCTCGTCGTAAGAACCTTATTTCCTTTAAATCTCTTTACTATTTTTATTATGTTCTTCTGTTAGGTTATATCTTCCTTAATTCTTTATCTAAAAAAGGTTGCCACATAAATTAATGATGAATATTTTAAATGAATATTTCAAGGTATCTAGGGATTTATAAGGTTATCCTTCTTCCTTATATTCCATTATTCGTAGAAGGTGGTTATATTTATAATGGTTTTCAGAGTTATTTGTATATAATCTCATTTTTATTAGTATAATCTAGGTCCCTTCTATTTTATATGTTTAATTACTTTAAATTGGTCCCCATATCAATTGAATATAGTTATAATTATTCGATGTGATTTATTTCTTTGTATTAGTTGATTTGGGTATTTTATAGTAATCCTGTTTAATTCTCATAAAAGTAGATTTCATGTCCATTAGTTGATTGAAGAATTTCACCTTATACATTATTTTAATCAAATGTATTTCCAAATAAAATTTTTAAAGTGGGATTGTATATAGAACTATTTCTTTTGTTTAATAATTTTTTACATTATATAATGATTTTTTTGAAATTATGTTAATTTGATAGAGGTTGTCAACATTAATGTCAATAAAAACCATTAGGTAGTAAAAATTATTTTTGAGAATAATATATTGATATTTTTTATTAAATTTTTATTTGGGTGACATTCAAATGGGAACAACGAGTAGTTTTATTGTTAATCCAGATGAGTAATATAGTAGGTTAGATAGTAGACTGGTTATCATCCCTAGTTTTGTGAATTCCCTTACTATACAGTTTCTTTCTAATAAGGCCTAGTGGGCATGTAATGTTATGATTAAATTAGGAATATGTTAGATTATTACATATCCATATGTGAATATTAGGTTACAAAATTTCATTATTGGTTGGAATCCCATATTGTGTCATGTGAAAATAATGTTTTTGTGAATACCGTGACCCTAGTTGATCGGGGTCATTATTTACTTTATTACATTAACATAAAATACAAGTAATAATATACTAATAGACTAAATAGTTTATTAGAATTAGTAAATAAGACAAATACATGAAATTAAAATTACATTTTATAACATAAAATACACAAATAATTCCATTGATTCTTCCATTAATCCCACTTTTTTAACCCTGGGTATTAGTCATAACATATATCTTGGAATCTTGGGAAAAATGAAATAGATGAAACGGGTGATATTAGATTCATAGTAAGGGTTTATATACAGTGGAAGATAATAAATAAAAATTATTGAAAAGTAAATAACTGAAACAAATTCTATTTACTCAATAACATTATCATAATTTTTCAAGTATAAAAAATGAAAAAAAAGTTAAATAAAAACAATACCATGAGATAGAAAACATATCCATAGAAATTATAATAACCAAATAATTACATGGAAATAAGTAACTAATCTAATAATGATTGAATTAATAACTATGGACATCTGAAATATACCATCAAGGCCTCAACCAAGACATCCATAAATAAATGGGTAAGGCAATGTAAAAATCCCTATCCCATCTATCTGATGAGTTCTATGGATGCATCAAGGGCCTATAGAAGGTCCCTACCATAACGTAATAATCTCAATAAATTACCCATATTAATGAGGTGAAACATAAAACACATATGTATAAAATATTTAAATATCCTTGTCTAATTAGTAAGCATAATCACAAACCATTTTGAGGGATATGGTGAATGGTATTAAAAACACCCAGAGTCAAACTAATAAAAACCCATTTAATTAAATATTTTATATTATATAAAAATAGATAAACCCAAGTGAATCATAAAATTAAACAAAGTATTTTTTTATTGATGAAAATACTCTAATAAAATCATTGAAATTTTTTAAGAGAAATGACCATTTATTAAATTGAAATCCTTTATTTAAAATTCCATAAAATTTCAAAATAAAACATTCTCATTGAAAATAAACTGGTAAAACTATAAATGATACTTTAAGACATTGTGTATTCTTGATGAAAGATATATTTTCTTCTTCTTTATAAGATAAAAAACATTCCTTCCAAATTTTAGTCCAAAAAGTCATAAAGTACCACCTTTAGAAAACTATAAAAATATTCCTTTAAAACAATTTAAAATTATTGAACTAGGATAAAAAGACAGAAAAAATAAGTACGATAATATTAAAATCAGTTTATAATTTTTTAATAAAACATGGACATGGAATAAAAAAATTTCATATTGGAGACATAACATTAAACGGTCCTAAATAAAAATGACACTGTGAAATAACACATACCTTTGGTCTGATTTCAATTTTAAAAATATGAATCTATTATATATTGGTCTAATTCATGTTATTAATTATTATCTAAACCATAATAGTATTTATTTTATATTATATGATCATATTAAATTTTCATATCACATGGTTGTTAATTGTATTTCATTGTTACCTTTATTTTAGGTGTTAGCTGCTTCATTTTTCATTTCATCTTCTATTATTTAAGTCATGTTTCTTATGAATAAGATATATTTCTTACATATAAATAATTATCTTAAGTTTAGAGATACCATATTTTTTCCTTTTATACATTTTTATAATTATTCTGGAATGGTTAGCGTAGGAAATGACTCACATCGTGTCATGGAGACGGTAATCCATACATACACATGAGGGAAAATATCATCCTCTTAATTGTGAAAGGATGAGGAACTGCATAGTATATTAATATTTTCAATAGTAAATATTTTTTCATTAATATCATATATATCCATTTTTTCCATCTTAATAACCACCCATGTAATGTGGTGAAGAAAAAGATATCACCCCACGACATGAAGATGCTAAGTCGTACAAACGCAGGTGTGATATTTTTATTTTTGAAATGATGGATAAAAGGTGGAATATGGTTGTTCCATAATGATTATAACAAATCAAAATATATATGATACTGTAGTTATTATTTTATTATAAAAAATACCCATGATGTAGAAGTTGAAGAAGAAATGAAAATGTATGAGTTGGTCAATATGATTACCTCTTCTTTAGTGGTCTTTTTTTAGATATATTGTAATGGGATATAGGTTTGGTGTTTTAGAAGAATATAACATGCAGAACGTAGATAATAATTTCAATAATATATGTTTGGGGTAATATTTTGATCTAGAAGGATCTATTTTGTGCGGGTAACTATGGGAAGAGGTACCCTTTTATAAATGATCTGAGGAGCACTTTTGGAAACTCTCAAAATTGGAAATATAATAAGGATATTCTGGGGGAAAATATGTAAAAATTTCATATAAATGAATAAGTGAAGAAATTTTTGACCATATATTATCCCCTTTGTTATTGTTTAAAAAATTTATTTTAAAATAATTTAATAATATATTAATTCCATAAAATAAATTTAATGTCATATTTTAAACTATTCATTTAATTTCACTTCAAATACAACAAGAAAAAATGATAATTTGAATATGATGATTATAAACATTTCTAATATGTCATATAAAAATATTAAATTAATTAGACACATTAAATCTCCCCAAATATATCAGAGGAAAATATTTTTAAAAAAATTATATTATTTTTTCTTTTAATTAAAAAAACATTTTTATAATTAAAGAAGTCTTTAAGGTAAATTTATAATTTCTAAAAATTAAAAATAAAATCACATAATGAAAAAAATTAAATAATATCAAAATATTCATTTATATTTGTTCATATTTTCATTTCCCCCTTTGTGGGCACATAAAGTTATTAAATATAAAGATAGTGATATTTTGTATCTATAATTGATTTAAATAATATATAATTTGTTTCATGGAATAGATTCCATTAAACAACTCCAATAAGATATTAATGGGATAATGAATATTATTATTCTTCCCGTATTTTTAGAAAACTTTATATCTCATTGTTTCCCTCCTCTTTTGTGTTTAACACATATTGAGGCCCTTTATCTCTTACCATGACAACATGTGTTTTGACACTTTAAAGGCCAATATTGTTATTATAAAATACCAACATAGCCATAAATGAGAAATGGATGACATTTGAAACAATATACCAATACTCTGGCATAATTTTAGTTTTTTATTATTTTTAAATCATTAAATGAAATATTATTTATTTTAAAATACCATTAATGTAAATTTTGATATAATTAATTACTTCACGTTTTATAAATACCATAATAATACGATATATTATAAACCAATATTTTATCTATCGCTAAAATGTCATAGTCCTAAATAAAATTATTTTATTACATTAATTATGTCATATTATATTTATTTTAATATTTTTAGTAATATATATTTTATATGTCCAATAATTAGATAAATATTGCATCATCATTGTTCAAGAATATAATTTAATTATTTCTTCCCCAAAAATTTCATATAAATTACAAGGATTAATATAACAATTTTAGTATTCAAATTAATATTTTTATTCAAATATATATTTTGAATAAACACATATTAAAATTTTTTACTAACTAAAAATATGATAATGATATATTTTACATTCTTTAAAATAAAATAATATAAAATAATAAATTCACCCATGTGGCTCCGAGAGGCTATAAAAGTATCCTAATGATGTTTTTGGTCAACCATAACTCATCAAATAAAATTAAGACATTTTTTATAGTAATATTCGTAATTTTAAAAATATTATTGTAACCCTTAAATACTAGATTTACCCTTAACCATGAAAATAAAAATTACTAAAGCTACTGTACATATTAGCAAAAATAAGTGGAGTCAATTTTATAAATTATGAACTTATTATTCTGAATATAGAATCAATTTTTCAAAATTAAAAACACATTATTGGATAAGATTAATTTAAAAATAATCCCTTTTAGTGAATGATAAAATGTGTTTTTAATGTTATAGAATTCAATAGATTGAAATGTTTTAACATCCAGATTAAAAGTAAAATTAATTAAAATGAACTAAATTAGATTAATTTATTTATTATTGATATAATTATAATTTGAAAAGAATCAAAAATATAAATTTTCACTATAAATTATTCAGATGAAAAAAATTATTTAAAATCCATTTTTAAGCATTCATCAATACTTAGAACATATCCTAATAATACCAACAATTAAACCAAGGTAAATTTTGTTATGAAAAAATAAAAAAAGATATTTATTTTCTAAAATTTCAACTATAAATATGTCAAAATATAAATTTAAAACAAGTTTACCATCAAAAGGAGTCTAAACTAATTTGGGACAAAAATATATTTTATACGTAAATATGGATTTATTAATATAGAATTCCTAGAAAACACAAAAGATAAATTTTAAACATTATATGTAACAAATTATATAACCAATTACTAATATGGTTAATATTTTTCGACCCCTACAACTTAATGGTTAGATTGTAATAATATTTCATCGTTTATTTATGCTTATTATTCCGATCAACATATGATATCAAAGATAATAACTTTAAAAAGAGTCATACCATAAAAATTATATTGTTAATTTCACCACCACTTCAATAAATTTCTTCCTCGCAATTTTAAATTTCATTTGAAAAATCAATGGATGATACTTAAAAATTCATTTGTGGGAAACCCACATTTGAAATGGTGTTAATAAAACATCCACATAATAATTGGGAAAGGGAAATTTGAAGGTCACCATAATATTATACATTCGAACAATAGATAGTCGTAAGTGGAAACATGGACATAGAAGATAAATCTAACTATCATGTTCTTATATAGGGTGATAGATAAAATGGTCATTATAATGTTAACCATCACAAAACCATAAATTTGTAATCATTTAAGGGATTGTTTATTTCTCAAAAATAAATGTAAGAGGGTAACAATTTTGTTCCAAAATATGTTTTCTATTGTTGAAGGATTCTTTTACGACCTAAGTAGATGACTCAAAAAAACATACATTATTTATCTCTATTTCATAATCGAATCATATGATTGTGATTCGATCTATTTATAAATAATTTATTTTAACTAAGAGTTGTATATTCAAAAATAATTTAATTCCTGAAGAACATATATCAAAATATCCATAAGTCATTCCTTAGACTAGTAAATACTATCAAAAACAAAATGTATAGCACATGTTATACAATATAAAAAATAATATTTTAAATACAAACAATAATATCAAATTTTCTAAATAATCTAATCCAATATTAAGTCTCATCCATAATACATTTTTCCAAAGAGGTTTATAAATGTCCAAAATCAATTTTATCATTATATTATCCATAAAATATATGGTAGTTATTATTGTCACATATCAAATATTTGATCGCCTTAAAATCATTAATGAAAACATTCATTCTTAAAAATCAATAAAGAATAAGTATTGTAGTAAAATCCATATATATCTCATGATTATGATAACAAGAGTATCATTCATTAAAGAATTATCTAGTCCAAGTACATATGAAATTTATTTGTTATAATTTATTATTAAACAATTAACAATGCATCATCATCTAATTCCATAATACCTCAATTTCATTTTTATTTTGTAATATCTTTAACATTAGTAGTAGAACCATTATGTGTATAACCCTGCAAATTATAACCATTTACCAAAAACCAAATCATAATGTGTGAAACACTAATCACAGTGTTATTGTCTTGATGAATAATTTATACAATGTCTAAAACAAGATATATTATTCTAAATCTATAATTACATAAGATTGAAATAATTTATCCATTGTATTAAAAAATATATAGGATGATATCAAATACTTATACTTATACATAAATTCCTTCATAGCATAATATTTCATAATATTTTTCTTCCTAAATCTAGTTCCCAATGTTTCTACTAAACATCTTCTCTTTCAAATAGTAAATACCCCAAACCATGTTTCCTTGATTTGGTTTTTACTTTATTAAATTTTCATAAGATATAATGAATTTCATCCAAAGGAATTGAATATATTAGTAGTATTGGTAAACTTGATACTTACTTGAAATTCACATTACATTTTAAATTATAATATTGGTAAGTAATTTCACTGAACATTCTATTAATCCCCCTTTTTTAACCTGACAAATATATCATAATATATATTTATTAGAGACATAGAAAAAATAAAACATTAGAGAGGTGTGATCTTAGATTCATTGTATGGATATATATATAACAGAAGCTAAGAAATAACATTTATGGAATTATAAATAATAAAAACACATTCCATTTATTAAATAACTAGTGTGCAATATTGCTGGTATAAAAAATTATGAAGTAATTACATATAATCAATCCCATGATCTAGAAAATATATCAATGAAAATTTTTCTAATAGAATAATCTTGTGGAAATAAATAAAAAATCTCATATTTTTGTAATGAAAAATTCATGACATCTAAAATATATCATTAAGGCCTCGACTAAGGCAACTGAAAATAAATGGGTAAGGCATCATCCAAATCCAAATCTGGTTTGTGTCATGAGGCTTACCGATTTATCGAGGGGCTATATAAGGGGAAACAAATCACTTTCTATGTACAATACATTCCTCATTTGAATAAGGTGAAACATAAAAAAACAAAAAAAATGTTAAATATAAATAACCTTCTCCAATCAATATACATAATCTCAAACCATTCTGAGTGATTGGAAAATTGTATAAAAATAGAACATCTACAGTCAAACTGATCATAAAAAATGTATTAAAATATGGAATATTATATCACAGTTGATCAACCTTAATTAATAATTTAATCATACAATGGATGTTGGCATAGATTAATATAATACAATAAAATTATTTAAACTTCTGGATATAATTGACCGTTTTAAAATTGAAATCATTTATTTTAAAGGTCATGTGATTTTAAAAGATAAGAATTATTTAAAATAACATCATAAATATGTAATTGAATCTTTAATTCATTTATTCATCATGACGAAATAAAACACCTCTCATTCTTCATAATTTAAATAAGAATTCTTCTATATTTTTGTCGAAATATATATATAGTAAATCATTTGGAAAATGAAAAAATTATTTCATTCAAATCATTTTTTGAAAAATAATACATAGGTAAAAATATATTAAAAATTATTAGGATTATATTAAAAAAAAATTGAAAACATTTTTATAAAACATGGAAATAGATAAAAAATGTTCGCAAGTAGAGACTTAAACTTAAACATTCCCAAATTATAATGAGATCAACAAATGACTCGTACATTAGGCATGATTTCATTTTTACATACCTATTCCTCTAATATAATAGATAGAATATGGTAATAATTTTATATTAGACCCATATTCATATTTATTATATAATATATGGTCAACTGATAATATCGTGTCAGCCGTTGAATAATAATAATTCATTATTACCCTTATTTCGAGTATTAAATGCTTAATTTTCCTAGGAATGTTGTATCATCTAAGTCATCTTTTTTATAAATGAGATATATTTAATTAATATGGAGAATTATTTTTAGTTCTTATATGCCATATATATTTATTATATATATTTATTATATATATTTTTACAATAATTCTTGAATATTCAATATATAAAATGAATCGTATTGCATCGTGGAGACAGTAGGTCGTACATATGCTTGCGAACGAAATTGATACTTCAATTGTGAATGGGTATGGAAGTGTGTGGTATATTAATTTATCCAAAATCAATATCATGTAATAACTATCATATATATCCATTATTTTCATCATTATACTCATCCGTGTAAATTGGTTACATAAAACAGATTATACTATGATTAGAGATGGTATGCTATACATACGCACGCGCAGTGTTTTCATTTTTTGTATGATGGATAAATGTTGGAATATGATTTTTAAATAATCATTATAGCATCACAGAATATATAATATATTGAATTTATTACTTTATCTTGGTAACAACATGTTCTGAGGAAGTAGGAGAAGAAATGATCTTGTATGAGATGGTTAAAATGATTAGCTCTTCTTTAGCGTACTTCCTTTAAATCTCTTGTTATGGGATGTAGTGTTGGTCTTATTTATAGATTAACATAATAATTAGAACATGTATAATTGTGTTAATAAGATAAATTTTAAGGACTTGTTTGGTTTAGAAGTCTCAATGTCGTGTGTAGAAATGGGGGATAGGGTTCCCTTTTACAATGTAGGAGAGGGACACTTTTGAAAACTATCAAAATATTAAAATATAATAAAGAAATAATAGATACCAAAACATAAAAATAGACTACAAGGGAATGGGGTAAGACACTTTAGACCAAATATTATCCAATTATTTATTATTTAAAACTTTTTAAATTTTAAATTAATTTAATAATATATTAATTCAATAAAATAGCTTTATTATCAAATTTCTTACTACTAATTTAATTTTTTTTAAAATACATCGATAAAAAGTGAAAATCAGAATATAATACTTTAAACATATAATATAGATGAGTAAAAAAAAATTATACACATAAACTAATCACAAATATATCTAAATTAGTACTTTTGAAATAAATTATTTTAATTTTCTTTTAATTAAATAAATTTTGGTTTTAGTATTAAAGAGGAATTTATGTCAAATATATAATTTATAATAACTCTGAATAAAAATATATAATGAAATTAATTTCATTATGATCAAAATATACAATTATTTCATTTCATATGTTAATTTAGACCCAATAAGGAGTCATAAAATATTAAACACAAAGAGATTGACATTTTTAACTCTCTTTTACATAAGTTATATATGAGTAATTTTCATGGGAAATTAACCATTAAATAACTAAATTTTGAAAATAGGGTGATATGGGTCTAATAAATTTAATCCAATAATTTTTAAACAATTTTATATCTCATTCATACCCTTATATATTGGTTTTAATGATTATTAAACCTCTTTAACTATTATGCTGACAAAATTATTTTATTCTCATTGATGCTTATTATATTGAAAATAAAAAGTCAAAAGAACCATAAATGATTTAAAGAAGAAATTATTATATTTTTCCAAAACATTTGGATGAATTTTAAATTTTTCTTGAATTTTATATCTTTTAATAAAGTAATATTTATTTCAAAAAATAATTAATTCCAATTGTGACACTATTCATTACATGAATTTATAATAATATCATAAAAACAATATATAATTAAACAAACTCTTTAAACTCATCACTAATACTTCAAAGTAATCTATAAAATTCGCAAATGGAATTAATTATATCAAATTATTTTTATTTTATTATTTCTAGTAAAATTTATTTGATATGTCTATTAATTAAACAATCACTTCATAATTATTTTGAAATCCATTAAATTAATTATTTCTCCCATAAAAAACAGAAAAAAAAATTATCAGGATTAATATAAACACCTTATATTTCAAATTACTACATATAGTCGAATATATCATCTAAATAGCCATATGATAAAATCATAGTTCTTATTAAAACCACATGTATTAAATAGTTTCCTTTCAATAGAATAAAATAATATAAAAGGCTTAATGAAATCCAAGTGGATCGAGGAGGCGATAAAATATGCCCAAGGATGCTTCCATTTGACACTAATGAATAAAATAAAACTAATATAAGTTATAGGGTAATAATCCTAATATTTATATTATTATATTTACCCTTAATTACTTGATTTACCCATAATCATGGTAATACAAATTACTAAAGTTACTATTTATATTGTCCAAAAAATAATGGGGACCTATTTACTAAATTTAAATCTTAAAATACCAAATATAGAATCCATTTTTCAAAATTCAAAACACATAATGTTTCTAAAATTAGTTAAAATTTATTCCCATTCCCAGAAATAGAAAATAATTTTTTAAAGTGAAAACATTCAAAAAAAATGATTTTTTTCAAAAGTCATTATAAAATTGATTAAAATTAAAAAAAAACTTGATTAATTGATATAAAATTTATGTAAATTTACATTAAAACCAATCAATAATATAATTTAACACAATAAATTACTTAAACAAAAAATTACCTTTTAATTAATATCCAATATTTTTCACTATTCATCAAAATATGAAAAATATCAGAAAAAAAAAATCAACCAAGGTAAATTTTGATAATAAAAACTCAAATAATAAGTTCATTTTTTCAAATATAACTTATAAAAAGTTTCAAAAATATGATTTCAAAAAAATCATCAAAAGGCAATAAAACTAGATTTAGAAAAAAAATATCATTTATGCGTAATGGGGATTTATTTTTATAGCATGTCTACAAAACACATAAGATTAATATTATATCATAGATTCAACATATTATATATATCTTTCATAATATAGTTAATATTATTCAATACCACCAATTTAATGGCTATATTATTTTAATATTTCATTGTTTTTTTATGTTAGTTATTGTGAGAAACATAAGTTATCTAAGAGAATAAATTCAAAAAGAGACATACCATAAAATATTGGGATGATACAGTTTTAGTAACTAAATTTCTTTATTTCAAAATAACTTTTATATATTACGAATTTGAAATATCTCATGGACCATACCTTTGTAATTTTTTAAAATTGATGGATTTACTAAACAAAGTGATGTATGATTTTCTCTCTTACTCTTGTAAATAAAAGAACATTATTTTAATGCTAAATTTAGAAAAAAAAAATTTGGGGTTTACTCTATAAAATGAGATACATAGTTTAAATTTGGTGTCCGACCAGTAAATCACTCACACTAACTCTCCCTAAAAAAAATTCTAGTTTAAAATAAATCTAATTAAGTAGGGGTCATAAAAAGGTCTAGGATAAATGAATAGAGTTCTAGGAAAACCCCAAACACGCCAACATGACCCCTCACTACAACAATACATATCATTCATGCAGAAAATCCCCCAAAATTGATAAATTATAAAATAATATAAAAAATGCCTTGGATATCTAATTTTATCTAAAAGTATGGATTAATACATGATATCCAAAAAGATAATTGAGTGGTGTGAGCCTCAATGCAAGAATATAAATTTCATTACACTCCTAATTCTATCCAAAAAACATTGTTGAACACCATTAGTTATCTATACCAGTAAAATTCAAATATCCACATCCATCCACCATCATAACAAAAGAAAAGTCATTATCTTCCCCAATGAGAAACGAAAAATATTGTTAAATATTTGATAGTCTATATCTCTACTGTATATATTTAAGAAATTGGTAATATATAAATGAATCCATTAAAAATCAATATCTAAATTCATCAATCACCCTATCACATTCACCAGTAATATCACTAAAGCCTCTGAAAATAAAAGTTAAGAAATTTTCTATCCAATATGGTTTTACACATGACTTAAAAACTGTATCATAAATTTTTAAATTCATTACCACAACATGATTCCACTATATATATGGTCACCAACATTATATAAATAAAACATAAAAACATGATGTAATTTCACACTAAAAATAAATATAAAATGAAATCATGTGTATCAATACAATATGAACCTAAGTGATGAATGAATTGGATGACACTATTGTAGTTCCAACAAGTTGAACATAAAAAGACCATAAAGTGAAAGGAATGACCATAGGTTGGACTTCCATGTCTGGAAGTGGTAGTTAGAAATATGTAAAATGGATGTGAACTAAATTGTTATCCAATAAAAACATGACCATATTTGATTATCCATATACATGGACCTCCTTCCATAGTTTTAGACATCAATATTACCACTTTAACAAGATACCCATATCTACTGCATGCATTAAATCAATGGAAGACCCGCAATAATGGATAAAAACACCCTTAGAAAAAAGGAAATCCTCTATCCTAAATGGGAAAATAAAAAACACCGTACGAAGTCACTGATGGATATAAAAAAACATTTGGATATAGTTGTTATGATGATATTCCCAAAGGATGAAATATAATTAATGTTTATAAAATAAATGTAAGATGAAATTATCTAAAATAATGTGATAAAATACTATCATATAATTAATTAAATAGACAATGATGAAACACCAAGAGGTCCGAACAGCAACCTATAGATACTTTTAAAAGAAAAATGAGTAACATTTTTTGGTGCTGAGACATATTTTTTTCTTTGTATTTATGATTATGCTACGATTGTGTGATGATTATGTAAAATTTTGTGATGCTTTTTGAATTCATTTCTTTATATTTTGGGTTTTTTTGGTATATAGGTATTATATTCAAAGGAATTACCTTATACAGACTACTCTTAAAAATTGTAGATTTTAGGTATCTCACCATATATATTTATTATAATGTTAAGATTGGTTGTGTATCCTATCTTTATTTCCATAAACATTATTTTCATTGTTCATTATTTTGAACTGGTAATTCACTTTTATTGAAAATCAAACGTATGGAAATATAAAGTTAGTCTCACCAAAATAGAAAAATATTTAACTCATTAGTTTTTATTGGTTTGAATCATTCATAATGTATATGTTTCATACCCTTGATAATTTTTTTCAATCCATGGTAATCAGGAATGATCATTATGAATTTTGGTGATAGATTTATGAGGCATGGTGGGTTTACCTATGCTGGTTTATTACATTACCAACCTCTTCAATTAAAATAATAATAATTTTTTGTTTTTTACATTATAATGTAGTCTAATAAAAAATGTTTTTTGTACTTAATACTATGAAAGTATGTTTACTCCATTCATTGTATTAGGATAATTGATTAATTATTTTCATCAAAATAAACCTCAATCATTTAAATTTTCAATTAATATCTTAAAATAACATCAATGACAAATTTTAATTTTTATATAAGTTTTATATTTAAAATTAATTAAGTTTTCAAACATATATTTTATTAATAATTATACTATGTTTGAAGGTTCATGTGTAATGGTTAACAAAATCATTATATAAATGATTGAAAAATCTAACCCCTCAATTTTTCAATAATACATGTCCATTCAATGACGTAAATAAACATGTACCTATTCACATACATGATCATTGGTGAATTAAAAAAATTCTTTTTGTTTTTCTAGCATATTATATACAAAATATTTTATGTTTATTCTTTTTTTTATATTTTGGAAAACTCATATTTCATATATTATATCATTATATAAATAAATAATCACACTTAGTAATACATGTTTAATCTTATAAATGTGTCTCATTATGTATTAATATCCTCATATAGTAATTTAATTACATATATATATATATTAAATTTTCAAAAAGAATATTTCCATAATCACCTTGGTTTTAAATATAATTTCATTGTACAAAATTCTAATTTTTATACTCCTAAATTTCACATTAAGGTCTTTAAATATAATCCAAATTCATTATAAATGTTGAAAATATTTTAAAAATTATTCTATAATATTGATTCCTTAATAATAAACATGATATTATTTGAATCTGTATTTTTTATTCCACATGTTTTATGAATTATTATCTAATATGATGCACATTATTTTGAATATACCATATCTTTAGAAGTATAATTATCCATTTTTTTAGAGAAAATTTTGTTTTTCATGATGGGTTATGACTATAGTTGTGGAAGAAGGTAGATTAGTGTAATTTGTTGTTATAATGTGATGGATACTAAGTGAATAAACCTGAGTAATATTAAAACAATCTTTTTGGAAAACCCCTATTGTTTAAAAAGTGCTCAACCTTGTTTCATAGTCACATTTTTAAGAAATTTGAATCAATACATTATTCCCTTATAACTATTATTTTAGGATATATAATTCTAAATAAATCATATTATAACAGTATTCCATGATATATGAGATTCCATTATTTCTCGAGATTGTTTCTGGAGACAGATGAAATGAAAGGTTGATTCAGATTCGATGGTGAAAAATTATTGTTAGTCATGTGAATAATAAAACTAGTGATCATGGAATGATATTCCAGTTGGGGTGAGTACACCACTTCAATGAAGGTAGAGAAATCTATGTTGATGTATCCATGTCCGTCTAGAACTATGAATCCTCTGTTGATACTCCCTTGGATTCAAGATATGTTGGGGTTGAGTTTTATTCTATAGTTTGGAGGCTTCCAATAAACCCAGCCTATGATGATTATTTCTCAATATGTGATTTTTATATAAATAGAATTGGTAATATATATTTTAATTTATCCAAGAAAACTATCATTGATGAAAATATAAGTGATGGATAAGACCAGGTTAGGAAGATCAATTTTCACTTAACATATGTTGGGAGGAATTCAGTGTTTGAAATAAGTATCATGGGTTTACCAAATGACCAAAGAACCCACTGTAAATAGGATATTATGAATTTGATCATCAATAACATACTTAAAATTTCACTGAAATAGGTATAGAAGAAATTATTAATAAATTTGATGATAGCGACCATCCATCCAACACTAAGGAATTTCAAATGATCATAATACCCTTACACCAAATAAATTGAACCCATATTTTTATATTGTACTCAATCCACATAGTAAATTTGAATCAAGAAGAATTATTTTCCATTGATTAATTTCCTCCATTGGGAGTACTGATTTTTTTAATAAACCAATGTAGAAAATTAAAATTTGTGGAAATGTTATTGCCCCAATCTTTACTGCCCAATGGGTAAATGCATTGTGGACAGTGAATCACGTTTTGGAATGATGTATATATAAATTCTCCTGATAAATATTACTTAATGATGTAGTGGTAAATTTTATTATCTGTAATAATTCTACTATAGTGTTTTTTTCACCATTGAGGACCATAACCCTGAATTGTTGAAATATTGATGCCTAACTAAGGTTGTGTAGAAGATTAGGAAAATCAATATAGAAGAAAGGAATTCCTTCCCAATTTCCTAACAAAAAAGTGTTTTAGCATCATAAAACTAAATATTAAGTGTTTTTTGAGAATTAATGAATTTCTATCATGTTGGAATCACTAGATATTGGATCCTATAGACCACATAAACCATAAAACATGAAGAGAAAAATGTTTCATCTAGATCAACATAGCCTTAAAAGAGTTCCCCAAAAATAGTGACAATAGAGACCCCCAAAAACCTATTATTTGACCCTCGGGTGAATATTCTTCGAAAATTATCTTTTTTTATGAAGACTTGAATCCCACTCTAAGGGGTGTATAGATGATTTATAAGGACAAGGAGAATGAAATAATCATTTCTTTGTTGGAGGAGGAAGATTATTTTGTTTAAAAAATATGGTTAAAATTATTCCAAACCTACCATAAAATTATAGAATTGATGCCTTATAAAATTTTGTAATAATGAAAAAAACATGATTTCAATTATAGGGACATCCCATTGAAATGAGTTATGTCCACGAACCCTTGGTTATTTTGATGACTTGAGGATCCTGTGATATTAAATCACTTATTAGGAATTTTTCTACTTCTTTTGGATCATTTGAATTGTTGATTTGAATTTGTTATGATATTTAGGTTTGATTTCTACATTTAGAGGATTCTATTTTACATGTCCATCTCCTTTGAATAATGATCTTTCTAGCTTACTGCCTTTTTATTCCGTGAGATGAGATTGATTTTTTCATGGGCCTTCCATTGGAGGTTTTTTTTATCTTTTATCATTCCATTGGGGATTCAATCCATGATATCTCCAGGGATATTAATGAATGAAGTTGAGATTCATGATCATTTCATTAATTGTGTTCTGGAATGTTTACTAGGAACTGATTGATGCATCAGATTTCTAGTTCATCTTTCTGCATAGTCTATAACTTTATGGGTAGTTTTTGTAATTAATTAATCCTTGATGGAACACTATACAAGAACACACATCATAGTCCTTATTTCATGATTTTTTTCTAGAAATTGTTTTGGCTTCAACTATGAGAAGCCACAATTTTATTCACTCGGATTACATTTTAGACTTGGATGCTGATTTTGGAAGAGCTTCTACAACGGGTTGTTTTTTGGAACATTTTTCCTCAATGCTATTTTACCACCTAATATCAACCACATTACGAACATGGCTACTTGATGACAAAATTACTAAACACCTGGGGATGATAAAGAATAAATAATATCATCAAAAATTGTTTATGATGTCTTTTTTGGGAATTTGTTTGATATTTATTAAGCTTAATGGGATGTAAATAACATCAAGGGATCAATCCATGCTATTTATTTTATCCTAAGAACATGACCTCTCAATAATTTAGATTTGGTGGGGCTATAAATTTCCTCATCATGAAGACCTAATAATTTATTTTCCTGATTCATTTATATGCTTTATTTTTCTTCATATTTTTCCTTCACATGTGTAATCTTATTGTCCATTATTAGGTAAATCGCATTTAACAGTGTTTATATAGTATACCATTAATTTTTGATAAATTTGTGATGTGTAGGTCTGGTTTCCAACTCATTCTCAAAATATTTCTTTAAATACTGCCCTCACTGACTTGTTTCTCCTACCCAGGTTATCTGAACCAATGAATTTTGTCCTCTTAATGAAAATAATAAATGAAAGAGTTTAGAAGATGCTCAATATTTTTAGTTATAGTATTTAGAGTCATGAAAAAAATTAGGACATTCATTATGAAAGAATATAATACAAAGTTGAAAAAAGAGATATTTCTAATAAAAGAAATTAATAATCCTTTCAAATTTATGATCCTTTAGTTAATTTTTGAGTATTTTATTGAAGATGTGAATTCAGAAGAATCCACTATAAAGTGGGGCACCGATATATGAAATAATAAATTGTATTTTATTGATACTAAGACTCACCGTAACGATATTATAATTACTTTTTTCTAAAATATGAGATGAAGTAATTAGTTTTGTTATTGATGATGAACTGGCCACTCATACAATAGTATGTATTAAAAACATTTATAATCTTGATAATTGAGTAACTCATACAATTGATGATGAAAAGAAAGTATTTACATAAATGATATGTGATGGCCCTTTAATACAATATCGTCTTCTATTTATATTCCCAATGAAAATAGAAGTGAATAAATTAAGGTTCATATTAAGAAAATTTTGATATGGTGTTAAGAGAATTTATGATAGAGTTCCTTTTTTGTAGGCCACCAATTGAATTAATAAAACAATAGGCCCTTACCATTAGTGTGATGGGGAACCATGTAGAAGTATAGAACTGAAAAATTGGCACAGAAACCTCAAAGAAAACTCAATGTCTAAGGACTTTGATTTTTAAGCTTCATCCATCCAATATTATTCTTTCTCAAATCAAATATTTTCAAGATGTAGGAATAGACCACCCTCTTATCATGATCGAAAATCATCTCCTGATTAATTCAAATAGCAGCTTGGATGTTATTTTTATTAGTGAAACAATTTTGTTATTACAAACACTATGGTCCCAAGAACTGATAATTGATTTTGATGTGAGTGAATATGATGATATTATATGTAATGTTTCACATACGGATACACTAAAATTGAACAAAGTAATTCATATCTCACACCTTATGAATAAGTACATGGATCATGGAACAAATATTTCTCGTATGTTCCCCTCCTGTGATAAAATCATTAATATCAGTAATGAAATAATATTTCACAAAATACAAAGAGGGTAAGTAGATTGTTCACATAAATCCATCATGACTTAAAGAACTGTTGTGATAGAGATCCCTGATAGTCTCCAAAAATTCCTTCTCATCTGGTAGCTTTTCTATGATTTAGTTATATGGTCCATTGATATATCTTATTATGTTTCTTATAATATATTTGTTTAGATATAATGGATTGGGATATACTATAGAGAACTATATTAGAACTTTAAATTTGACATTTAAAAATAATACCTTATGGGGGAAAGTGACCTCATCTTCAATAGAGAGAGACCCCTGATATAGAGTCATAATAATTTTACAAGAGAGTTTCTTCTTCCATATATATGAATAATTTTTTTTTATTTTTTCCCTATGACATGAAGAGTTTTGTCTTGAATGTTTTATTTCCATAAATTATTCCTATAATATTCCGCATTCCATCAAGAAGTTTTTTGTGAAATGTTGAAAAAATATACATCCATTATATTTTAAATATTTTTTTTATAACAATCCAATTTCCTCATATAGTCCATGGATAGAAGATACATTGAAAAGATGGTTTTTAGACCACAATAATATGTCAACTTTAATCCTTTTGTGATTTTTTGGAAGGATAGCCCAAGTAGAGCCTTTAGTGGTCGATGAACATGGAAAAAGATTCATTGTATTAAATCCTTTAACAGCCCTTCATTCATTGAAATAAAAGAAGTGTTTATCAACATTCATGAATGAGTGTCTTAGTGAATTATAGGAATGTCAACCATGAGGGATTAAGAAAATTTTGCAACATTGGGGTTATATAAGGTCAAGATAGAATTGTAATTTCTCTAGAATATATATAACCAACTCCAAATCATGTTACTTATATGTTATTTTACACAAAGTGAAGAGGTTCGTAGTGAATACTAGGTAAGTAATGTTTGTTTGGGATGAAATATCCCACAAATCCATAACATCCATATAAATATATAAACCAGCACCCATCTTTTCTAAATCCATCAATATAGTTTTAACATCCCATTTGTAAACAATGTCCCAGAACATGTATTGAATGAGGAGTGGTTATTCTAAATATATTTTCATTCCCAAGGCACAAATCTAGAATAAATAACCATATAATAGAATGAAATGTGATGCATTGTCATATGAATGGTGATTTTTCAACCATAAACGAAAAATGGAGTCCACTTTTAGAAGATCCTTTGGGAGTATCCAAATGTATAAATCTATTGGGTTCTATAGAAACTTTTTTTGTTATAGTTTTTTATTTCATGGTATTTTAGGTTATCGGATATATGTATAGGTTCCAAATATTCTAGAAACATGATTTATATAAATCCAATTATTTTTAAGAGATATTAAATATTTTTTTGATTTAGTGCCCAGATAATTCAAAATTGTAGGAGATATAATGATGATTGGAGGGGATTGGGCTGAATTATAGAATCACCTATAGTAGGGGATAGATATTCCTGGTCATTCTGATATTTTTTTGATCTACTGAAACTACATGTGGTGGTGGAGGGAAAGGATTGAATAATTTAATGTATGTTTATGAATGAGGATAAATCAGAAGGTCTTATAGAATTTCTTATAGAGTGACTGATGAGTGAAAATACACTATCAAATTGATTACATGACCAGATGAATGGATCCATGGAGAATTAGGGAAATAATAATAAAATGGAAGACCCTAAACAAAAGGATTTTTAATCCTAAAACTAGGATGATATTTGGACTCTGAGTAGTCATTAGAAGGAGGGGGTATATATTTTGGGATGAATGGAGGAGTATAGTCTAGAATGGACCACTATGGGTAATTAATTCACCAATGAGTCCACGTTTCAAGGATCCCTAAGATAAAGCCCATACACATTCAGAATTCTTCTTATCCTACCCAATCGTGAAAAAAGTGGTTGGCGATTTAACCCATCTCAAAATAAAGATTCTCAACCTCCATTTAATGAATTACATTTAAAACCATAGGTTCTTGGGTAACAACATCAATTCCATCATTTCATACCTCTTTAAATATTGGTTCGACATCCTGTTGAGCTAGTGGGACTTTGAAATTATAGCCTCTTACTCCTAAATATGGAATATAAAGAGGACACCAATGAGGATACTATGAAGATGAAACAAGACATTAATAAGAGGAGGATATTAAATCAATGTGTTATTTAGACATAGAATATTAGTGGCCTTGTAAGGAGAAAAAATAATAGAAACGAAGATAACATAAAGAGAATATTATTCTCTAAATGAAAGCTCATTCCCACAATGAAGAATAATTCTACGATGTTGGAGAGTGGATAAATCTATATCCACATAAATATTAGCAAACAAAATTTAATCCATAAAATGGATTTTTTATCAGTATATAAAAATCATCCAAGGGAGTGACCAATTTATTTTAGTATCGATGTTGTTTTTATGGGAAGGATAAATGAGGATGTCTGAGCATGAGAACTACTAGGAAGAATTATTTACCCTATAAAAATCTAATGTGCTCTAATGAAATTGAATTATCCCACCACTATAGGTTATCCATTCAATAATAAATCATCTATGACATTAATATTTTAAAAAAGGATGATCCAAAATGATTTAAGACTCAGAATATAAAATATATCATTACCTACTAAACACCGTGACTCAAAAGGTTGAGAGAATATATCTAAAGGTGGTTGATTAACCAAAAATTTCTTTAAATGGACCGTAGATGATAAGTCAATGAAGCTTCATATTCTCATTGTAAACCATAGATAAGTTTTTTATCCTTATATCAATACGTAAAAAATAGTATTCATGGGGATCAGAAGAATCAGGGTGAAATTACTCAAGGAGATCCAAACCCCTCACCCAATACTATCAACATTACAAAACAATATGGAGGGTCACATGTGTCCTTGTGTGATGGTGGTACCCGAAATATAATGGATTCTATAGAAACCACCATGCATGAAAATGATAAATCTAGGAAGGCTGGAAGGATAGAACAAAAATTTATCGACAACAGAATTACCATAGGGGGTGGAGGGATCATTGATGGAAAAAAATCATTAAAGATCCATCCCTACAAGGATAAAAAGAATTGAAAGGGTATAGGGCTCCTAGACAGTGTCCTTCTACATGAATTATATCCTTCAATTTATGTTCTTTTCAATTATACTTTATACATATATCTATATATGAGAGTAATCTCATTTAACCTCCAAATAACATGTGATACATAAACTCATCCCATATTGTATATATTAACATATGAAAATATGTTGAAATAAGTACAATATAAATACATCCTTTGGTACATTCATTATTCCCTTAAACACATAGGTTCATCAATGTCCCTTATAGAATTTTTCTCAACTCCCACTAGGAAAATCTATTATCAAATCAGACATATATAATCACTTATCAAAACATTTTTTTATTACTATAGAATCTATTATATAAACATTTAATGACATTATTAGCTACAAAATAACTCATCATCCCCCTAATATCACTCCCTTCTTTGTATGTTTGATCCATTCAAATTTTTTTTTTTCATTTATCATCCTATTTATAAAATAATGAAAATGAAATATATGGGGGAATGAGTGGGGATATAACACTTCGAAGTCCATCCCTCATTTTCGATTTTTAATATTTCTATCCCATTCAAATATGATGTTCGATTTTCCTAAAAATATATATATGAAGGTTTTTGTATTTCATATCAAAATAAATTATTCAACCACTCTATTTCTACATTACAAAACTCTTTAAAGGAAATAAGATTAGTTAATCACCACATTATGATTTTTAATATTACCCTTGAGCACATCTCATGTGAAAAACATCATGATACCAATTAAAATTTCATTTAGTAACAAATAATGAATTAATTAAATTAATCATAAAAACATTCCCACTTGACATTCCCAACTCATTCACCTATAAAATTAATATTTATGATCATTCCATTTTCCATAAAATAATATCATTTAATTTATACCAATTTTGGTTTCACTTAATAAGACATATATTGTTGCATGTTTCCAAAAGTTATAATAATGAACTCATATGTGAAAATCAAAATATATATAGTGGGATTACATATTTTTGAACACATATGTCATCACCATTGAGGTCTTTGTACTCTATGTAGTAATTTTTACTTTAATTAATTATTATAATCACCTTTTTTTATTTTGGGATAGTAATTTATAATTTTTTATTCATGATTCAGATTTTTTTTATTTGTTAAAAATTATGGAATTTGTGTCATCCATCCTTAAACATAAATAATTTATTATATTTTTTTATTCTCATTGAACTTTGAAATATTTTATTTTTTTCTCTATTATTATAGTGTGAATCTATGCACCAATTTGAAATCAAAATAATTCAACCACTGATAAAAAAATTCACCTAAGTTGAATGATCTTTGAGAATTATAATATAATAACTCTCTTCATCATTAGAATCCCATTAATCTGTTGATATGATTTATGTTTTTTAATTTTTTATATATAGTTTTTATTCGTATTGTATTTAGGGAGTCATCATTGAGAATAGTGTATTTTAATTATTGGTTTTTTGTGATAACCCTAAATATCCTTATTTAAATATATACTGAATTATAAATAGTATCCATAAAAATTAATCTCCTTTAAGAATTTTAGAAATTAATCATTACATGACGAATAATTCTTAAAAAAACTATTCTATTTTCACTTATTAGAATTAGATATCCATTAAAAGTATATAATTTATAAATCATCTATATATTCTTAACTCTAAGTATCTTAGGCTTGTTATCATATGAAGTATACAAATCCATGGAATATTTTCATGGAATAAAAAAATGTTTTAGTCATTGAATTAATTATTGATCATTTTTATTCCTAGTGAATATAAGTATTTTCATCACTATTAAATGGTATTGTAATCATTATATCCATGAAACAATAAATTACATTTTTCACTATCAATCATACATAGAAATGTTGATTTCATTTCTCAAGTATCATATATTTAGTATTTCCTCTTTAATTTTCAAAAACTATTTCATTATTACTTTTGAGTCCAATTGTGACAGTACATTAAAGATAATTCTATTTCAACTCAAGATCATATTATACTATTATAATTTATCTTAAATATTTATATTATATTTCCTACTGACCACAAATTTATTAGTGAAAATTTTATACACCATTAAAATATTAAATCAAAACACTTCACATTTTTTATATTATACCTTCAATTTGACATTCTCATCATGTATTTCATATGGAATCATATTATTACCAACCATATATTTTTACAATAGTAATATATATTAAATTTATAAAATTATTTATTATTATAGATAGTTCTTCATGACAGTAGGTTTTTAATTGAAAAATATCTTATCTTTTTGTTAAATTTTATAAAAAAAATAAATGATTTTACATTATAACCTCTTAGTTATGATAGTAACATTAATACATTATGCCTTCCTGGTATGTTATATTGAAGGTTTGGATGTTAGAAGTGTTTCATAAGAGGAAATATGTGGTTTTGTGGCATTTGAATCAGTGTTGAGGCTACTATGGGATATTCACATCTAGAAAGGATCACACTGTGTGAACTGGTGTTTAAGGGCTTCTGTATCAGTCTCATTTCACAGCATGTATATGGGAAAAGGGCGGTTCCTTAAAATGGGTTCATGTCAGGAAAAGATAATTCATCACATTAAATTTAATAAAGGTAGATCTATAAAAATATTTGTTGAAAATGGGACTTTTTTGGAAAACCCATAAATTTCACATCGTGATGGTTTTAAATTAATTAAATGTGTCAAAATTTCATGGTTTAACACTTTTTTCAGTTGATTATTATTCATTCATATGTAACTATATCTCCATTTCTTCCATGTGATCCCTAGGTAATTTTATAGTATATTCCATCCCTCCCCCCCCCCATCATGACCTATTTGTTCTATTGGATTCACATTAGTTGATGGTTGTAATCACTTTTCTTATACATGGTTGTTTTATTCCATTATTATCTCATGGATACACTTCTATGGTGTTATTTTGGATTGGGTTGTGATTTGGGATGCATTTTTTCTAACCCTTGATTCAATTTAGGTTGATGTAGTAACCCAGACCAGAGAAGGTTGAATCCAATGATTTATACCATAATATTGGACTATCATATAAGGATTTACATCTTGAAGGACTGAATAATTTAGTAGTCTGGGTAAAATAGAAACATTCATGATTCATTAATAACAAAATAATACACAAATCAAATCAAATTTATTTTTCAATACTATCTTTACTCCATCTACAATGTCTATATATATATATATCATTCACAGTAATATTTATGGAATCCTATGGAACGCAAAAAATTTAGGGTGATTTCAAATGATCCGTAAGGGTTAATTATAGTATAAGAATTCATGTATCAGTAAGCATAATAAATATGGAAAGGTAAATTATTAAACATATATATAATTTAAATAAATCAAGTTCGTGAATTGATAAGGAATAGTCAATATGGAATGCTAAATAAAAAAAGAACATTATTTTTAATCTAAAATAAATGATGAAATGAATCTAGAGATTATTTAAAAGTGAATGTATCCTGAATAGTATTAATAGAAATATGTAATGATGTAAATGAATAAATATTTAATTTCAGGTTTCCCAGGTATAGGAATCCTTTACCATCAATTCCTTTCATAATACAGTTTAAAACATACTACATTAAAGACCTTTCATAAGACAGTTTAAACTACAATTTTAAGAATGTGGAGAGTTTTTTTAAAACTAATTACATCTCAAGAGACTTCCAGTTTTTCTAGGTTATTATATTAACTAGTCCTCAATAGATGTAATGCCTATCAAAATAATTCATCATATATCAACTTATCATTTTAATTCACAAAAAACATGCCTTATAATCATATAGATGTATTGAGTAATGGGTACATATTTAGCAAAATTTCCAGAATTAATCAAATAACCTTCAACTGATAATGATTTGTAAAAATAGAATACGGTTCATGAAAAAACATATACATTTAAAATAATATTTACATTCAGGTGATATTTAATTTCCACATGAAAAATAATAATTCAAGGTAATGTTAAAAAAGAAAAATAAAATGAACAATATAAGTTAATGCTAATAATTTCTTTGGTCAAAGTGATGATAAACTAGATAAAGTGATATTGAGGATTATATTAACAATATATATACCCATTAGAGTATGAATAAAATGAGAATTTCATTAATTAATTTAAATTTCATAGAAATATCCTTAAAAATGTTTTTTTGGAATATATCACTGTCATTTTGAAAGGCATTTTGAAAATAATTATCTATAAAAATAACTTTTAAAACTATAATTTTAGAAAAAAATTCAAAATAATTTTATTTGAAATTTAAATATGAAAATTATTTTAGAATCATGAAATAATCTATGTGTATATCAGGGTTGTAAATTTCATTCATGTAGTACATGTCAAAACAAATTTATGTACAGTTTTTTATTAAACCCCTAATGATATTTTTTTTGAAAACATCATCTTATTCCATTGAAATAATTATTGTAAAGAGTAAAAATGTCTGAAAATGACTATAAGAATCATTTCTATATGGTCAAAAACATTTTTTAACATATTTTTAGAAAACATGGTTTTAAGAAGAAAACATACTTTGGAGTAAAGAGGGAAATAATGTCGATTTTTTTTTAAAAAAAAATTCTAAGACATTTCGATCCCAAAGAGTATAAAATAGTTTCTATAACATAAAAGGGTTCCTTAATAAATAGAATATAAAAAATATAAATGTTTTTTATGAAATTTTCATTTAATTTCATTCAATATATATTCAAGAATAATGAATATCAATATTAATGAGATTATGAAATAAACAATTCAAAAATCATAACATTGAAATGAGAATTAAAAAAATGAATCAATATTTTCTTATAAACAGAAAATACACATATAAAGGGGAAATAAAAAAGAAGATAATTAGAATTCACTACACATATAATTTTACCATTATATAATAAATGAAGTACAAGATTAACCCAATGAGAAGAAATTGAGTTAAGAAATACCCTAACTCACTCTTCCTATTAGTTAAGAATTCCAAAATAAAATTATATTGGTTTTAAATTTTTAATTATAATATTAAATAACTATATTAATAATTAAAATATCATATATCATCATTCAATAATATCATACAACCCATTCTTTAACAATCCTTAATAATTTCAATGGTTTAGGTGTTAATTGCCTTATTTTATCATGCATGTTTCATAATGAATAATCTATTTCATGTTCATATAATATATCGACATCATATTTAGAATTATTAAAATTACATTGTTATCTTATTTTCATGTCAATTATTCGTTTAAAGAAAACCATTAAAGACTCTTATGAAAAATGAAGTGTGTTACGATCATGGAGACAGTAGATTGTACGCACGTCCAAGTAACATTTTTCATTTTTCAATATTCATTATTAAAATGAGGTATGTAATATTTTACCTTTGTATAGAAATAATAATATAATTAATAACACATTATATTCTTACATTTATCATTCATGTAGTGTGGTGATGAAAATAGAGTCACTCTCTTTGGGAAGGTAGTTTTCAACACCTACACGAATGACGTTTTCATCTTTCATTAAGTGTAAATGTAAGAAGATAGAATGATAAATATTAATTATATAAAGATATATATGTCCTTATTATCATAATTATATCATCTATATCACATATAATTATTCCTTATAACCATCTAGGTAAATCATTAGTGAAAGAGGAATAACATCTCTTTGCGAGGCGGTAGACCGTAGTACAAGAGTGTCATCATCATTTATTCTATAGAATGGAAGGTAATAATTTATATATGAAATAATTTAATCATAATTGTAATAGTAATTTCCTAGACCTCACTATCCCATTCCTTTGTTGAATTATAGTGTTGGAGGTGTTCTGGGAGGTTAGGGTGTCTTATCCTCAACACTTCACCAAATTTATAGATCTATGAAAAGTGTTTCCAGTATTGTGAACAACAGCATTGTCAATGGTGTCAGCACCAATGTAGGTGTCTTTGTCTGCACTAGCATTGTTGTTTGTGTCAATAAAAGCATTCATGTCAGAACCAACATTGGTGTCGGTTTCAGTACTAGTATCAGTGTCTGTGTCTGTACCATCATCAGTGTCAGCACCAGCATCAGAGTCGGTGTCAACACCAACATAAGGATCGGTGTCAGCACCATCATGAGTTTCTTTATCAGTTCCAATGTTAGTGTCAGCACCAAATTTGGTGTGAGAACTAGGGTTAGTGTCGGTGTCAGTACCAGTGTTGGTGTCAACACCAGCATTAGGGTCGGTGTCAGCACCAGCAACAACATCGGTGAGTCATTTTGTGAACAGTTCCATCAGTTCTGGTGAGTCATTCTATGAACAGTGCCATCATTTTTGGTGAGTCATTCTGTGAAGAGTTCTGTTGGTGTCACTGTGTCCTTCTATGAACACTTCCATCGGTGTTGCTGAGTCATTCTGTGAATAGTGCCATCATTCTTGGTGATTCATTCTGTGAGCAGTGCCATCGATGTTGTTGAATAATTCTTTGAATACTGTCATCGGTGTTAGTGAGTCTTTTAGTGAACAATGCCATCAGTTTCGGTGTGTCATTTTGTGAACAGTGTTAACGACATCAGAGTGTCATTTTTTAAATAGTGGCATTGGTGTCGGTGAGTCATTCTATGAATAGTTTTTTAAGCATCGGTTGGTGAATGATGTTTCCATCATTCTATAGTTTATTCACTTAAGAGTTTTCATTGATGAAAATTGAATTAAAGGCCTTGTTTTAATGGATTTATGCACAATTCAAATCCAAAACTCCAATATTATTTTTTCTATGTCTCAGTATGTCTTTACTTGGTCAAACTGTGTGGATTAATGTGATCCTCTTTTATTATAAATTCCAACATATCTTAATTGATGATCTATAAATATTTTAAAGGGACAAGATAGCTTACTCCCTTGATCTACCTTCTTATTCCTTAAGTTGAGACACTCAAACCATTCCTTCTTCCCATAAGTGTGGTGTGATCAAACCTTAATTTTCAGATCGTTTCCCCTTGAAGATTATTCTTTCTATATGTGCACCCCCTATTTTGGTGCATGTAGCATGTGTCGATCCTTCATTGATAAAAGATGTGATATACTTTTATTATTGGTTTTTCATTGATCCTTCTCCTTTTGTTTCTCCATTCCATGTAATGGCGTGTGATCTTCGTGTGCCTAATAGAGTTTTCTTGCATTTGGATGGTGTGGTCACGCCATGACTTTCTCGGGTGGATGTAGTTGTCATAGGAGAGGAGATCGTGATTTGTTGCATGAATCATTCTCATGTAAGGAAATTCAATAACTGTTTGAGGTAGGTGATTTATTACTTCTCTATTCTTTTACATGAAACTATAGTGTTTATAGTGTTTTATTGACTAGACCACAATGGAATTGGCATAAAAATATTTAAACCATATAAATTAATTAATATCAATCGTATGTTGTTACCTCTAGTTTTATTAGATAGTGTTATACATATGCTCGATTGTTTTAGATTTTAATTCTTGTTTTAAATTGGTAAATAAAATAAACTAGTATTAATTGTAAATTAATTGATAATGATTAAGAGGCATGTAAATGAATTTGGTTCTTCTTGGTGTAATTTGATGTTAATCAAATTGATTCAGTTATCATGTTTATTTATTATTATTTTTTATAGTTTACCATATAGTTTTCACATCTTTGTAACCAATGAATAATAAATCATTTAATTTAATATGGATTAAATAACTTGTTTTTTGATAAAAGATAATTCCTATTACTGTTCTGAGTCACCCTTTAACTTGTTTAAGGGCCCAGAACCCAGTTGATATGATTTTTTATTTCCTACTACTTGTATTGTGATTTATTCTAGGATGGATATTTTGATATGTGGGGGAAGGGAGGCCCATTGGTTTTTGCAGATGTAGATGCCTAGGGTAATGAGATGTATTAGTTTATTCATGTGGGTGTCTGGGAGGACACCAATGATGATGAATGTGGTTGGATGTGAATGTTTTTATTCTTGATGAATATTTTTTTTTGTTTATTTACATTACTTTCCCCACTTCTTAAGGCAGCTATTCATTCTTACCCTCCTTCCAAAAGGGGTGAAGTCATGCGGGGTATGCTACATGCTTTCCGTGTTTAGATTATCTAGGAAGTATGGGTCTATTCTCTTGCTATAGGTGGAAAAGACTTGATGAGTTGTTCACCTACTCACCATGTTATGCCCCTTGTGTTCAGCAGCTTAGAATGTTTTTTAAGAATTCCTAGTAATATGGGAATGTAATAATTCTATTAATAAATGATTGAATAAATGATGCCAACCAATGGGGTTAGGGCATGCTCGGATGCAATGTTGAGATTGAAATTTATAGGAACAAAAAACTTTGGGTGTGATTCTAATGAAATGTAATGTGGAATTCATAATGGTTAATTAATTTTTAAATATTTAATTAATGTAAATTGAATCTTATAAAATGAGAATGAAGTAATATAATAAATCTATTTAAATGGTTCTGTGCTGATAGGATACATAGTCTTAGTAGTGGAAGTCAGGGGGTCTGAGATACGTTATTCATAGTTGATTCTAAGACTAGGTTACGCTTATAGTTTGGTTGTGAGCTATAGTATATTTTGTACTTTTGTGTTTCTATACGCTACTCCACCTTTTCAGTTAGGGAAACGAAAACCCTGGAGAATCTGATCCTTGGGGGTTGTTTTCTCCAACATTTCGGTGGGAGGATGGATGGTTGACTACCCCCTTTGGACTCTCTCTATTATCTTATTAGTTACATGTGCTAGTAGTCCCTATGGTTAGTTTTCCCCATATATGTGTAGAGGGATGTAATGGCTTGTGGTTATTTCCACACATATATTCTCGATATAGTTTCATATGGACAACTATAAGTGTAATATGTATTGGCTATGATGGCTTGAGGATACTAACTCATTGTATGGGATATAATGTCATGAGTATTAATACCAAAAATGTAATACATGTTATGTGAGATATGGTGGACTTTGGAAACTTCCTGGATACTTTTGTTGCGTGGATGTGGTGGTTTTGTTGCACAAGGTTCATGTTGGGGTGCTATGCCCATGTGTCTGTGAGCAAGCCTTTTGGAGAGAGATACTTTTTACGTGCGACGTTGGGAAAAAGTGGAAAACCAATGGGGACATAGTAAAGGGGCACCCTGGATATTCTTTATTATATAATATTCTCATTTATGTGATACTTGGAGAGAGTTTCCATGGTGAGGATGGGAACATAGTATACCTGTTTCGGTGATGAGTTAGTTTCACTTGTTCACTATGCTTTAGTATGATTTATTTACTTTATTCATGAGAGGATCCATGGATAATCTTACTGAGTATAACATTATACTAACCATACATATATATATATAGTTTTTTTAGGACACTTGGTGTAGGTTAGAGATCAGGCTTGTTACTACTAGCTTGGGGTTGAAGGTGTTGTTCGGGATTTGTGTTTGCTACAGTATTTACTTTATTTTGGTACATTCACTTTTCCCTTTCTATTGTATTAGTTTTTTCATGACATTACATATGTGTACATTTTATTTCTCTTATATTGAATTTTGGGATTGAGTTTCTTGGTTTAGTTCTTATCTATATCTTTCACATGTGTTCTCTTAGAGGGTAATGCATCCAATTTGTGTGTTTACTATAACCATTGTGATAGTCTCCATCCTGAGGCCAACTGGAGGTGGGACATGGGGGTCACTACCTCCCTTATCACATTTATGGACCAAGATGGGTAGACATTGTGGGATGGGGGTCATGACAGAGTGGTATCAAATGTATGGATGAGGGATAATATGGAGTTTGGTGTTAGGAACAGTTGAGGCTTCATGGGTTGGTAGGGTAATATTGTCAATCAAGTTTAGAAAGTTATCTAAACACTAGAGAAAGGTTGAGACATAGGTGTTTAGGGCCCCCTATGATCCTATGTATGATCCATTATGTATAAAATGGCTACTAAACGTGGTGGTACTAGTTTCATGGTAGAGACCTAGGAAAGGATCATGCATCATTATACTTTGTGACTATGATTGAATGTGTAGTCCTTAGGATAAGTGAACAAAAAATTAAAAAAAATAAAACAATTAATTAATTAATGTTCAGTATTCCCTATTCTAGGTTTAGGATCTCTAACTATTTTTTATTTTACAACTATGTCTCTAGGTCGACATCCTCATTAGGTTCGCATAGTAGATGCACAGCATTATATGCAAGTAGATCGTCGTTGGGTAAAGGATGACAACGACGACCCATAGAGGAGGAATCTCAAAGAGTTTCACCACTAGATCCTGCAGAAGGACGAGGGCTCCATTTTAGATGCATTCGGGGAATACTAGTTAGAGGAGGTCGAGATAGGATTCAGTTCGATCCACGATCGGAAGGAGAACTGGGTGTCTTTAGTTGTGATGATTATGCATGGAACAGTGAGGTAGTGGTGGTTCTTGTTCCTTGGGGATCACGACGAGTCTATGATCTCATGGGAGGAATTATGATAGAAGTTCAGAGTCGAGTTTCATTTTTCGACCGCGAAGGCATCCAGTTTCCAGGTGCTTCTTACCATTCGACAGAGGAGCTCCAGTGTTCGAGAGATTGGAATCTGTTTCAAGAACCTTTTACGATATTCTATGGACCTATTTCTAGATGAGGAGGTCAGGGTGAGGCATTTTGAGGAGGCTTTGTGTCCAGTGATCCAATTCTAGGTCACCCCATTTATACTGAAGACATATCATGTGGTATTGGAGATGGCATTGGTCTTCGAGAGGAAATTTTACGAAAACAGAATGTCACGAGAGGGGAGTCGTCATGATTCCTCACGAAACAAAGCTATGGTCTGGAGTTATAGGTTTTCATGACAGAACAGTTCCATTCAGTCGGGGGTAGGTCCCTCCACTCAGCATCTCATTTCATCAGGGGCAGTGGCTCTTAAGACTATGTTTATCTATCATGTTCATGTTTTTTCCTGTGGAGTAACAGGTCATCATCCATAAGAGTTCACAAACTTTCAGAGAAGTCATCGTGCACCTGGTGTTCTGCTCCAAGATCATCCATTAAGGAAGTTCCAGCCGAGGTAGAAGTATCATGCTGCACCAGATTTGGATCATTAGAGAGTATATGGGGAAGGAAGAGGATAGACCTGTGATGTTCCCCATCCGTAGAGAGTGGAGTGTGGCTATGGTGGTAGTCATCATCAAGGTTAGATAGGTCATGGAGGAGGTTGTGGTCAGCTTCATTCTTTAGCATTTCCAATGCTATGTGATCTAGACGTCATTTGAGGCACCTTTTTCTTGTTTTCTACTTGGTTGTATTCCGTGTTTCATTCAGGGGTGATGGACTCCTTCATATCACATGCCCTTTTCCATGTATTGTGACTTGAGGTCGAGAGTCTTACCATTCCCTTGGTGTTGACTATGCCAATTAGAGGTCAAGATGACTTGTTTGAAGTATGTAGATATTTTGAGAAAGTTCTAGGGTAGCACTGATCTTGGGGATATTTCCTATATTTACGGATACAAATATATTTTTTCATCCTCGGAATGGATTTTTTGTATTTAGTGGAGGCTATCGTGGATTGCTTCAGGAGGAAGATGGGGTTTCTCGATGCTGATGGAGATTCGGCTATGTTTCGTGGTGAGCGAGACCCTCAGATGGTCCAAAGTCATGTTTCTTCCTTATCATCCTTTATGTCTCAGCTATGTTTGAGTTATTCGGAGGTTCAACATTTGAAATTTCCCAGGGTCGTAGAAGAGTAACCTGATGTCTTTCGAGAATATGTTGTAGCATTTCTCCCTTAATGAGAGATTGAGTTTGGGATCGAGCTACTGTCCAGGGAATCTACTATCTCTGTGTATCCATATATGATTTCCACCTATGAGCTACAAGAGCTACATATACAGCTTGATGGTCTTTTTCTGTGTGGTTTTGTTTATCTGGGTTTGTCACCGTGGGGTGCACTGATTTTTCTTGTGAAGAATGATGATGACATTTTTCCATTGTATATCGATTATCGTTGCATAAACAATGTGACAGTGAAGAATCACAATCCTATTCCACATATTGATGATTTATTCAATCAACTAAAGTATAAAAGTTGGCTATCAATGATATACTTATGGACAAGATATGATCAGATGTGTGTGAAGTATTGGGATATCCCGAAGATAACATTCTATTGTCATTATGGCCATTAAGAGTTCGTTGTAATGTTGGTCAGTGTGATGAACGCTCAAGATGATTTCATGGGATTGATGAATGTTTTGTTCCAAAATTTCCTGGATAAGTTTGTGATGGTTTTCATCGATGAAATCTTTGCATACTCTGTGTTTGAGGAGGAGCATGCATATCATCTTCACGTCATTTTGGGAGTTATTCGTCAAAAATATCTATTTGGGAAGTTGTCGAAGTTTTAGTTTTGGACTCTAGAATTCCATTTCAAGGGGAATGTGTTGTCCTAGTAGGGAGTATCTATTGATACATCAAAGATAGAAGAATTTTTTATCATGGGAATCCCCCAAGACAGTGGTATAGTTTCAATGTTTCTTTGGTCTCAAAGGCTATTATAGAAGGTTTGTAGCCAATTTATCTCTGGTTTCAAATCCTCTAACAACATTGACTAGGACGTATCAGCTATTCATGTGTACTGATCTGTGTTAGGAAGCTTTAGAGTATCTAAAGGAGAAGTTGGTAAGTGCTCATCTTATTTGACTTCCAGTATAGGGAGTTGAGTTTGATGATTCTTACAATGCTTCGCCTCTGGGGTTAGGTTGTGTTTTGATGCAGAAGAGATTATTTGTTTCTTATGGATCTCTATAGTTGAATCCCCATGAATGTAACTATGCCACCCATGATTTTGAGTTGGCAGCTGTGGTGTTTTCTCTGAAGATGATAATATATTACCTCATTGGTGAGCGATTTATTGTTTCCACCTATCATAAGATCTTGAATTATGATTTCTCCCAACATGACTTGAACTTTCAGTGGTGTCTATGGATGGATCTCTTCTCGGAATATGACATTGAAATATAATATACACTAGTAAAGGATAATGTTGTTGCCGATGCGCTAATCAGGAAGTCATGTAGTGATACAGTGTGTGAATCTTGTGATTCTTGGAGAGTAATGGATGAACTTTCAGCATTACATAATGATATCTGTGAATATTGGAATAGAGCATGCCTTTTTTAGATGATGGTGTATTCATCTCTGGTGCATCAAGTCAAAGAGTCCTCATTTGGGGATCTAGAGGTGGAGTTCTATATAGACCGAGTTGGTTATGGTGAGGCCCCAGATGGTTGGTCTGAGGATGAACAACACTGAGCATTGTATAAGGTGTGGATTTTCGTTACTTTTTTGATGTATGAGATGGTTCCCAGGGAGTTACATAGTTCTCCTTTAGTTGTGCATCGTAGAGTGACAAAGATATACCGAGCCTTGAAGAGTCATTTTTTGTGGCCTCGGTTGAAGCATGCAATTGCAGAGTCTGTGTCTCGATGGTTTGTCTTCCAGAAGGAGATGGTCGAGCACGATGTCCTTTTTGGTTTTCTCTGACTATTAGATATTCCTTTGTCGAATTGGGAGGAAATCTCAATGGATATGGTTACTGTTTTACCTCATTCTCAATGAGGACATGATGCAGTTTGGGTGGTTATAGATAATTTAATGAAATTAGTCCAATTCATAGCGATCATGTAGTTGAGTACAGTGTAGGTTTTTTTCAAGGAAATATCTAGAGGAGGTGGTGGGACTCCATAGATTCATGAGGATGATCATTTCTGATTGAGATACATATTTTACCTCTAGGGTTTGGAGAGGTCTCTAGCATGCATTTGTTTCTCAGATATGCCATAACACTACTTTTCATCTGCAGACAGACTGTTAGATAGAGTAGACTATCCAGACTCTTGAAGAAATGTTGCGCTCTTCTATCCTAGATTTTGAGGTTCACGGTTGAGGCACTTACCCCTTTTGGTATTCTCATACAATAGTAGTTTTCACTCCACCATCGGTATGGTGTCATTTTATTTTCTCTATGGCCCAAATTTCTATTCTCCTTTGTGCTGGACTGGGGTCATAGAGTCATCAATTCTTGGACCAAAACTAGTGAATATTAGAAGAGATATGGTTTAGGTGATTTTTTAGAGGATGAAGACATCATAGGATTTTTATAAATCATATGATTATTAAAGGAGGAGACATTTAAAGTTTTGCGTATGGGATCACGTGTTCCATAAGGTGACTCCCCATCGTGGGTAGTAAAATTTTGGTTCGAGAAGTAAGATTTATCCCCTGTTTGTTGGGACTTTAGAGGGGTTAACTCATGTTAGAGTTGTGGAATATCGATTAGCACTTCCCATGATGATGAACCCGATACACAATGTTTATCATGTGTCACAGCTCTATCATTATCATCATGATGAATCTCACATCATTGATTGGATAGAGATCGATGTTGATGATGATTTCACCTTCGAGGAATAGCTGATAAAGATCCAAGACCACAATGAAAAGGTGTTTCATGGGCATTCTATCCCCTTGGTTTGGGTCTTGTGGTGACATGGGGGCATAGAGGAGAGTACCAGGGTACACGAGACACAGATACGTGCTCAGTACCCAATGTTTTTTGATGTTTAATATTTTCTTGTAATAATGTTAATTTTGATGGGATACCTTTTGTGTTTATGTGATGGATTTCTTTTGATTCTTATTTTTTGTGGCTTTCTCTCTTTGAGAGGTATCTCGAAGTGTAGTTGTTAATTCCCCTTCATCTCTGGGTTGGTTTAGGATTCTCGAGCAAGAGAATGTTTTGAGAGGTATCAAATTTAATGTCTCAGACCTCTCTGGCCCATTCCATTGTTGAATTCTAGTGTTGGAGGTGTTCTGGGAGGTCAAAGTGTCTTATCCTCAACACTATAACAAATTTCTAGTTCTATTAACAGACATTCTAGTTTTGTAAACAGTATCATAGGTATTACTGTCAGTACCAGCGTCGGTGTCGGTGTCAGCCCCAGTGTCGGTGTCGGTGTCTATACCAGCATTGATGTCAACACCAGCGTCGGTGTTAGTGGCATCACCAGTGTCGATGTCAGTGTCAGAACCAACGTCACTGTTGTTGTCAGTACCAGCTTTGGTGCCCGCACCTGCATCGGTGTCAGCACCAACGTTAGTGTCGGTGTCAGCACCAGGCACTGTTTCATCACCAGTGTTAGTGTCTATGTCAGTACCAGTGACAAAATGTAACAACCTGAACTTTTTAAATTATATTTGTATCCTAATTTTGTGTGTAACTTTGTTTTATAATCATCAAAACTATATCCTTTAATTAATGAAGTGGTTATAATTAAAATGAGACCGTTGGGTTTCGACTGTTATATGACCATTGGAAACTATAATATTAACATTGTGTTTTTATAAATACGGTTACCTTTGTTAATTAATATAGAAAGAAGATTGAATTTACTCATCTAGTAGACTCGATCCATATAAAGCCCATCTGTCAGAGCTTGTGAAGGAGGTAACATCACTGGGCTTTGCTCTAGACCATGCCCAAGCAAAACTTCAACATATGAATCTTGAATGGAATTGCCTAAGGGAGAAGTTCAAGGTGATAGAAATCACCACTCGGGCAATGTTTTCTAAGCCATCCCAAGATTCTATCACCATAGCATGCCACACACTTAGGTCCTTTGCTGGTGTTATAAGGGGCTATGTAGCGAGACCTTAGCTGCATTGTGTAATCCATTTATATAAATAAAATTTTTATTTATTCTTATGGAATTGTTTGTGAATTTCAAATATCCAGATAAATATAGGATGTGTATTGTTGATGAATTTAGAAAAAAGGGGTATTATAAAATATTTTTGTATTAATTAAATAATTAATAATGTGAAATGATTTTCAAAAAATGGTTTTCTATGGTTGTGATCAGTGAGAAATTTATAGTATAATAAGATCAACTTGGTTTCTAGTGAATATTAAATTCGGAATAGTAACATAACCATATGAATAGTAATGAATAGTAATTTGACCAAAAAATATAATCTTCTACCATGAATGTATAAAAACATTTTAGACATCTTAAAAGTGAAAAAACTATCACAGTTTATGTTTTGGTATTTTTGTGCTCCATAAACATTTTATTTTCAATTTTATAATTAATTTAATAATTTAAAATTGAAATTTATTTTCATAAAATTTAATCATAAATTGATAAATTATTTTCATCTAGGTATATGATATTTTTATTGGACCTTGATTACTTTTTTACGTTGTTACAAAATGAGTTATAGTTTTAAAGTTGTATTTTTGGAATAAATAATGATTTTATTTAAAAATTAAATTAAAAATATCTAGAAATTTATTTTCGAAAAATTGAATTCATTTTTGAATTCAAATCATCTATATTAGGTTAGGGTGAATTTTTGGGATTTTTCTGAAACAGTTGAATTATCGGGGAATAGTAAAAATGCAGTTTTGAGTTTCGGGTGTTTAATGACATCGTTAATGACATAATAATGATGTAAGATTTCTGGTCGACTTATGAATAGTGAGATATGTTATTAGGTTTCCCATGTGGCCAATACCATGTGAAAATACCACGGTCTAGCTTCTGATTTTACAAATAAAACCGATAAGGTATCCCTTGGAAATTAATAAATTATTCACTCAATTTTCCTATAAATACCAAGCCATTTCCCATATTCATTTAATTCCAAAATCATCTTCAACTATTTTCTGGTTTCCTTACTTCCCAAGGAGTCCTCCCAGGGGTCCCTTTAGCCTTCCAAGGTCCCGACCTTCAATATTTCTATGTTACTCTTCAAGGTAAGGGATCCTTTCACCCTCCTCTTTTAAGTCCTGAATTCCTTTTTGTGGTGTCTTCTAGTTTGCATCACTTTATGTTGTGGGTATGCTCTTATATGATCTCATTATAGTCCATTTCATGTATAATTATTTATAGATCATTTCTGCTCTCATCAATATGTTTTCTATATTTTTAAGTGACGTCGTTAAGCTGCCGAATTTT
The DNA here is from genome assembly GCA_963277665.1 of Viscum album. NCBI lineage: Eukaryota > Viridiplantae > Streptophyta > Magnoliopsida > Santalales > Viscaceae > Viscum > Viscum album. Next base: position 739,314,445 of record OY728122.1, read on the forward strand.
TCGTAAAAGGAATCGCATCTTCTCTTTTCTTTCATGTTTTCTTTTCATATGGTATGTCATTCAAATTCCCATAACATTTTCTTATCACTATTTCATTTTTTATTTATAATTTATTATAAGTTATTTATTAGTGGGTTACTCTTGTACCCTCTATTTTCAATGTTTTCTAAAACCATGTTATATAGTCGTTATGCTGCAAAACTTTCACCTCAAAATTTCTATCTCTTTCTCTCTAGAAATTTTCTTGTTATATGTATGTGAATACCCAGACCTATTTAGTTTACTTCGATGTTCAAAAATATGTAAATATGATTTATTTTACTATGTAATTTACATACATATAACCCTCACTCCCTTTCCATGGGTTACAAATGACATAATGATCTTATTTTTTGAACAACTTTTAAAATGCCACTATCTTGAAATGAAACCCATATATTTTATTTTCCATGGGTTATTTATGAAATGTTTGATTATGATCTATGTGGATCAGAAGTAAATAAATACATATTAAGGGTGATCCCTGATAGTGCTCCAATTCATTGGGTAAATAATTAATCTCAAGAGATGACAAGTTTTATGATACCTTGGTGAATAACCTTGGTAATTTTTATGACACCTTGGGGATGGAACATGGGGATTTGTTCATGAATTTATAAATGAAATGTTGCATCCAAATATTCAATTTATGATTCAAGTTAGTATTATTACAATATTCCTATTATTCCATTGCTCATTCCATTATGACTTTTATCATGTTCTTATTAATATTGCTCAAGATCAGATGTCAATTGTTTCACTTGTTTTCCTTACTAAGCCTTCTGCTCACCCTTTTCTTTGATGTATGTCTCCAGGATATGAGATGTAGTAATTGTACATATTATGAACCTATAATAATTCCTTACGAGTGGTTTAGAAATTTTTTTTTGTTTTTATTAGTTATTATGTTCTTGATTTCAAAGACACTAGACTTTAAAGATCCGCTGTTTTTAAAATGCAATGAAAAGTTATGTAATAAAAAGGTGGGATGTTGTAGTTGGTATCAAATGATAGTTTAGTTATTTATGGAAATTAGTATATAAAAATTTAGGAATAATCTTATAGAAAAGTTTAAAAATAAGAATACTTCCTATTATTTTGGTGAGTATTAAGTAAGTGGTTTATTTAGAAAATACATCCCTGTCTGGATACGAACAGGTAGAAGCGGCTCTGGCATAGAGGTAACTGCGGGTGAAAACTCCGACACGGAGTTCCGGGCTTGACCAGGGATATCCTGGTACATGAAAATGGGCCTTTATGCACTCTTGGGTATGCCACTCTCAGGGGATATGTTTGGTTAATCATAAGTTTTTTATGAATCGTTATGAATGATTTATAGAGAAATGTAATTGTTCAAAAAAGTTTTAAGAGATAAATCCATTATGGTTAAAAGATTCGTAAATGAAATAAGTTTCTCCCTAAGGTTTTTTTCATTTATAAATGGTTGTAAATAAGAGGAACCATGCAAATGGTGACCGGAATGGGCCATGCACTGACAACCATTCGATGGAAGCCAAAATGGAAACATTCATGTGAATGATGAACCAACTGAATCACGTTATTGGAAATAACATGAATCAAGCTGAGAGACTGATCCCACCACAAATGGAACAACATTTTGGTGAGTCCTTTATTCATCAATGGACACCAACTTTCAGTGGATCGACTGGCCCATTGATTGCTGAGCAGTGGATCAGCTCTATCGAGAAGATATTTTCTATGTTCCATTGTTCAGTGCAAGAGAAGGTAACCCTGGTTGTCTATCACTCAGAAGGACAATCTGATATGTGGTGGTAATGGATTAAAAACATGAGGTAAAGTGTGGAGGTTGAAGCTATAGAGTGGGAAGAGTTCATAGAATCTTCTTTAGTAAGTATTTCCCTCGTTCCATGGGAACAAGAATGGAGAAAATGTTTCTCGAGATGAAGCAGAAAGAGAATGAATCTATGGGAAGCTACGAGATAAACAGAACAAGGCTTTCACATTACACCTCTATCTTTGTCATGGATCCAAATGCCAAGGTTGATAGATTCTTCGGTGGATTGAGACCACATCTGTGGAAGAATCTATCCAACCGAGATTATGACAGCTATGAGGAGATCGTGCGAAGTGTGATGAAGTCGAACTGGAGTTTGGTGAGACGCAGTGGTCTCATAAATCCAAGGTCAAAAAGAGATCAATGGATCCATGCTTAGGGAGGAGATTTTATCAAGGAAGAGGGGGAATGAAAGTTCAATGTCCCAAATGTAATAAATGTGGGAAGAAGAATTTGTGGAACAACCTTCTCGGGAGCGGGAAATGCTAGTAGTGTGGAAGAGGTGGCCATATTGCGAGGAATTTCCATAGTGAGGTGAAACCTCAACTTACAATCCCTAACAAAAAGGGGAAGATTGTGCAGGCTCTACCTGATGTCCATTGATTTAAGTGTGTAAATCTTTGGAACTTTTCCAATCACTGTCCAAATCCAATGGTAGTGTAGGGGAACCACCATCAGCCTCAGCAAAGGCCAAGGGATCAATGTCGTGATTTTTCTATCACGAAATCTGATGTAGAAGCTCCAAATGATGTGGTTGCAGGTACTCTTATTGTTATCTCAAAGCTATCGAGTACTTTTTTGATTCTGGATATATTCATTCCATTATTTCCTCCATGTTTACAAAGAATTTATAATCAACCCCTGACTTGCTAAAAGTAGAGTTATCATTCAAGACTCATGGTGGGGTTATCCAAGAATAACTGGGGTTTATAAAATCTAGTATTTACTTTGGTGAGCACAATCTTATCGCAAATATAGTAGTCATTACCATGCTGGAATTCGACATTATATTAGGGATGGACTGACTCTCAATGTATAATGCTAAGATAAAATGTAGAAGTAAGGAAATCTCAGTAGTCTTGAATGGAAAACCTACATTTATCTTCCATAGAGAGATATCTCAACCTGATATTTGTCAAGAAGAACCTCATATATCCTTCTTTATGGAATTGATCAGTGATGAAGAAGAATAAAATGAGGGTTTGAGGATAGAAAATGTACCCATCATCTAGTAATACATTGATGTATTTCCTAAGGAGTTTCATGGACCTCCCCCAAAAATAGAGGTAGAGTTCTCTGTTGAAATAATACATGGATCTCATCCAATATCTATGACCCCATAGAGGATGGAAAATATGGAGTTGGAGGAATTAAAGAAACAACTCCAAGATCTTTTGGAGAAGGGGTTTATCTGATTGTGTGTGTCTCCTTGGGGAGCACCAATTCTATTTTTGAAGAAGAAGTATGGATTGATGAATCTATGCATTGATTATAGAGAACTAAACGAGATCACAGTAAAGAACAAATAACCTCTTCCATGAATTGATGACTTATTTGACCAACTTCATGGGGCTCAATTGTTCTCTAATATTGATCTCCAATCTGGTTATCAACAATTGAGGGTGAAGAAAGAAGATATTCCAAAAAAAAGACTTCCAATAAATATATGGGAATTATGAGTTTGTTGTTATGCCTTTTGGACTAACTAATGCAGCTTCTATTTTTATGGATTTGATGAATAGAGTCTTTAAAGACTACCTTTATAACATTGTGGTAGTTTTTATTGATGATATTCTCATATATTTAAAAATTCGTGAGAAGCATGAGGATCATCTGAGGGTTATTTTGAAAACTCTATGGAAGGATAGACTTTTTGGAAAGTTTAGTAAATGTGAATTCTGGTTACAAAAAGATTATTTATTGGGGAACATTTTTACCAATGAAGGAATCACAGTTGACCCTAAAAAGGAAAAATTTGTAGAGGATTGGCCTCAGCCTACAACAATAACTGAGATTCATAGTTTCCGTGGATTAGTAGGATATTATAGGAGGTTTGTAAAAAACGTTTCATGACTTTTTAATCCATTAAACAAGTTAACTCGAAAAGGGGTCAAGTTCATCTGGAGAAAGGAGTGTGAGGAAATCTCCCAAGAGCTGAAGAAGAGATTGGTTACTGCACCTGTGATAACTCTGGCCTCATGTGGAGGAGGATTATATATTTTTAGAGGTGCATCTCTGAAAGGTATTGGGTGCGTCCTCATGAAAAATGACACGATCATTGCTTATGCATCTCGACAGTTGAATACTGAAGAGAAGAACTATCCAAGGCATGATCTAGAGCTGGTGGCAGTAATTTTTTTCTATGAAGATATTTATGCACTATCATTATGGGGATAAATGTGATATATACGCATATCATCAATGTTTGATGTATATTTTCACACAAAAGGAATTGAACATGAGATAAATGGGATGGTTAGAACTCTTTAAAGACTATGATTGTTCAATTCATTATCATCCTGGAAGAGTAAATAATGTCGTTGATGCATTGTGTTGGAAGGACCCAGTTGTTCTTTCCATTAAGAGGATTCAAAGAGATCCTTTGATCAATGAACTAGTAAAACTGTACATGGGAATTATTAAAGAAGGGACATCGTCAACCCTAACCCAAATTATTTCTCAACCGTCACTACTAGAAAAGATCAAGAATGCTCAGAAAGAAGATCCTTTATTACAAAAGAATTTTGAGGCTGTGAATGATGGGAGGTTTTCTGAGTTCAATGATGATCAAGAAGGTGTACTAATATTTCTTATAAGACTATGCCTTCCATCTATTCAAAAACTAATGAAGGAGATGATGGATTAAGCTCATAGCTCTACATTCTCTATAAATCCTAGTAGTGTGAAAATGTATAGGGACCTTCATGATCATTATTGGTGGGATAGTATGAAAAGGGAGATTACTGACTACACTTCAAGGTGCCTAGTATGTTAGTGAGTCAAGGCAGAATGACAACTTCCTAAAGGGGTATTTCAACCACTACCCAAACCAGCATGGAAGTGGGACAATATCACTATGGACTTCATCACTGGTCTCTCGATAACATTCAAAGGAAATAATGAGATATGGGTTATTGTTGACCATCTCACCAAGACTTCCCATTTTATCTCCATTCGGGAATCTTTCCCTCATGATCAACTAGCTAGGATTTATGTAAAGGAAGTGGTAAGGCTTCATGGAGTTCCACTTTCTATCGTATCTGATCATGATTCAAGGTTCACATCAAAATTCTAGAGAAGTCTTCAACAGGCTCTAATAACTGAATTGAATTTCAGTATGACCTATCACCCCTAAACTGATGGCCAATCTGAAAGGCCTATTCAAACACTCGAGGACATGCTGAGAAATTTCTCATTGGAATTTAAAGGTGGATGGGATCAACATCTCCCTTTAGTTGAGTTCTCTTACAACAACAACTTCCAATCGAGCATTCAAATGGAACCCTAAGAAGCTCTATATGGGAAGCAATGTTGAACTCCTACTTGTTGAGATGAAGCTAGTGAGATAATTTTTCTTGGTCCTGATCTTGTGCAATAGATAATAGAAAAGTTCCATTCCATCCAACAACACATTAAGGCTGCTCATAGTCGGCAAAAGAGCTATGTTGACAACCGTTGAAGGAACTGGGAGTTTGATGTTGGTGACAAATTCTATCTTCGTATTTCACCTTGGAAGAGAGTCATGAGGTTTGGGAAGAAAGGGAAGCTCAACCATAGGTACATTGACTCCTATGAAATCCCTGATCGTGTGGGAGTAGTGTCCTATCAGCTTAAACTTCCTCCAAATCAAGCACATTTTCATGATGTCTTCCATGTATCCCTCTTTAGGAAGTACATACTTGACCCATCACATGTACTAAATCCAAAGGTGGTACAACTAGAACATGACCACTCTTATGAGGAGTAGCCGGAGGAGATCTTGGATCATAGAGAAAAGGTTCTAGCAAACAAGACTACCCACCTTGTTAAGGTGTTTTGGAGGAACCACAAATGTGAAGAAGCCATGTGGGAACTGGAAGAGTCCATGAGATAGAAGTATCCAAATCCTTTCCCACTATAGGGTACGAGATAAAATTTCGAGGACCAAATTTCATAAGGGGGGAAGAATGTAACGACCCGAAAATTTTAAATTATATTTGATTCCTAATTTTGTGTGTTATTTTATTTTATACTCAAAAAAACTATATCCTTTAGTTAATGAAGTGGGTATAATTAAAATGAGACTATTGGGTTTCAACTGTTATATAACCGCTGGTCAATATGACCATTGGTCAATATGACCGTTGGAAACTATAATCATAATGTTGTGTTTTTATAAATATAGTTATCTTGGATAATTAATACAAAAATAAGATTGACTGGCCTCATCCAGTAGACTGGAGCCACATGAATCCCATCTGGCAGAGCTTGGGAAGGAGGTAGCATCATTGGGCTTTGCTCTGGACCAATCCCAAGCCGAACATCAATGTATGAATCTTGAACGGAATCGCCTAAGGGAGAAGTTCAAGCTGATAGAAATCACCACTTGGGAAATGTTTTCCGAGCCACCCCAAGATTCAATCACCATAGCACACCTCACACATATGTCCTATGCTAGTGTTATAAGGGGCTATGTAACGAGACCTTAGCTGCTTTGTGTAATCCTTTTATATAAATATAATTGTTATTTCTTCTTATGGAAAAGTTTTTGAGTTTCAAATATCCTGATAAATATTTTATTTGTATTATTGATGAATTTAGAAAAAAGTGGTATTTTAAAATATTTTTTTATTCATTAAATAATTAGTAATGAGAAATTTGTTTTCAATAAAAGGTCTATTACAGTTGTGATCATTGAGAAATTTAGAGTCTAATAAGATAAACTTGGTTTTTAGTGAATAGTAAAGTAGGAATAGTATCATACCCATATGAATAGTAGTGAATAGAAATTTTACCAAAAAATAGAATCTTCGCCCATTAATGTATAAATACATTTTAGACATATTAAAAGTGAAAAAAGGATCATAGTTTATGTTTTTGTATTTTTGTACTCCATAATTATTTTATTTACAATTTTATTATTAGTTTAATAATTCAAAATGGAAATTTATTTTCTTAAAATTTAATCATAAATTGTTATTCTATTGTCTTATGGGTATACGATATTTTTAGGGGACCTTGATTACTTTTTTAAAGTGTTACAAAATGAGTTATAGTTTTAAAGTTGTATTTTCGGAATAAATAATGATTTTATTTAAAAATTAAATTAAAAATATTTAGGAAATTGTTTTCATAAAAAGGAAATCATTTTTGAATTCAGAGCATCAATATTAGGTTCGGGTGAATTTTTGGTATTTTTCTGAAACAAATGAATTATCGATGAATAGTAAAAATGCAGTTTTGAGTTTCTGGTGTTTAATGACATATTAATGATGTAATAATGATGTAAGATTTATGGTAGAATTATGAATAGTGATATATGAATTGAGGTGTCCCAATTAGACAATATCATGGGAAATACCATGGGAAAACCCATGGTTTCGAAAATACCACCGATGTGGTGTCCCTTGGAAATTAATAATTTATTCACTCACTTTTGTTTTGCATACCAAGACATTTCCCTCAATCATTTCATTCCAAAATCAACCTCAACTATGTTCTGTTCTTCTTACCTCCCAAGGAGTCCTCCCAAGGTTCCCTTAAGCCTCCCGAGGTCCTAACCTTCAAGCATTCAAAGTTACACTTCAAGGTAAGGGATCTTTTCACCCTCCTCTTTTAAGTCATGAATTCTTTTATGTTGTGTCTTCTAGTTTCCATATATTTATGTTTAGGGTATGCTCTTATATGTTCTAATTACTGTAAATTTCATGTCAAATTGTTTAGAGACCCTTTCTACTCTCATCAAATTGTTTACTAAATTTTTAAGTGACGTCGTTAGGCTGTCGATTTTTTTGTAAAAGGTATCACATCTTCTCTTTTCTTTCATGTTTCCTTTTCATGTGGTATGTCATTAAAATTCACATAACATTTCTTTATCTTAATGTTATTATTTATTTATACTGTATTATAAGTTATTTATGAGTGGTTTAATCTTTTAACCTCTCTTTTCAATGTTTTCTAAAACCATGTTATATAGTCATTTTGCTGCAGAAACATCACCTCAAAATTTCTATCTCTTTCTCTCAAGAAATTCTCTTGTTTTATTTATGTGAATACCTAGACCAGTTTTGTTTCTTTGGGTTTTTATAAAAATATTCAGATTATTTATTTCATTCAGGAATTGACATACATATAACCCTCACTCCCTTCCCATGGGTTATAAATGACATAATGATCTTATTTTCATTAAGAACTATTAAAACATCACGATCTTGAAATGAAACCCATTTCTTTTATTCAACATGGGTTATTTATGAAATTTTTTATTATGATCTATGGGGATCACATGAATATAAATAACTTTTAAGGGTGCACCCTAATAGTTCTCCAATGCATTGGGTAAAGAATTAATCTCTAGAGATGAAATGTTTTACTATACCTTGGTGAATAACCTTGGTAATTTTTATGACACCTTAGGGAAGGACCTTGGTGATATGTTCATGAATGTCTAAATGAAATGTTGCAGCATCACATTCAAGTTATGATTCAATTTCTTTTTATTATAATATTCCTATTCTTACATTTCTCAATCCTTTATGAATTTTATCATGTTCTTGTTAATATTGCTCAAGATCAAATGTCAACTGCTTCACTTGTTTTCCTTATTGAGCCTTATGATAGCCCTTTTCTTTGATGTATGTCTCCAGGATATGAGATGTAGTAATTGTACATAGGATAAACCTATGATGAATCCTTATCGGTGGTTTAGAGGAATGTTTTATGTTGTTATCATGTATTATATTCCTGATTTTCAGGACACTAGACTTTAAATATCCTATGTTTGTAAAATGCATTGAAAAGTTATGTAATAAAAAAGTGGGATGTTATACAACATCAGTGTTTTATTCAGTGAATAGATACATTGGTGTCAGTGAGTCATTATGTTAATAGTTTCATCGGTGTCGGTGATTTATTCTGTGAATAGTGTCATTGATGTCGGTTATTCATTCTGTAAACAGTGTCTTCTGGGTCAGTGATTCATTCTATTAAGAGTGTCATCGGTGTTAGTGATTCATTCTGTGAATAGTTTCATTGGTGCCGGTGAGTCTTTTTTGTAACAGTTCCATCGGTGTCAATGTGTCATTTCTTGAATAGTTTCATCGGTGTCAGTGGTTCATTTTTGAACACTGTCATCGGTATCAGTGAGTCATTATGTGAACAGTGTTTCCAACATCAATAGGTGAACAATTTTTCTAGCTTTCTAAAGTTTCTCCCCTTAAGTTTTTTTAAAGAAAAATGAATTCAAAGCATTTTTAAGGGATTTATATCCAATTAAAATACATAACTCCTACATTAATTTTATTATGTCTTGGTATGTCTTTACATGGTCAAATCATTTAGATTAATGTGATCCTCTTTTAATGGAAAATCCATTGTAGCTTAAACTGTTGTTTTCTTAATATTTTAAAGGGATAAGATATCTTCCTCCCCTGTTCTAGCTTCTTGATCCCTTGTGCAAGAATCTTGAACCTTTACTTATTCCCATAGGAGAGGTGTGATCGAACTGTAATCCTATGATCGTTTCCCCTTGAAGTTTCTTCCTGCTTTCTGTGCTCCCCCTATTTTGGTGAAATCAACAAGTTTCAATCCATCATCAATAGAAAGTAGGATCATCTTAATTTTTTGTGTTTTCTTCGACCCTTATCCACTGGTTTCTCCATTCCATGTTATGGGATGTGATCTCTATGCATCTAATGGATTTTTCATGGCTATCGGATGGTGCGGTCATGCCATGGCATATTCGGGTGGATGCAGTTGTCACAGGGGAGGAGGTCGTGATCCATTGTGTTATTCATTCTCATGTATAGAACGTAAAGAAAAATTTGAGTTACCGGATTCATTGATTATTTATTCATTTATGTGCTATTGAAGAGGTAGCATGTTTTAGCAACTATACCACAATGGAATTGACATAATAAATATTTAAACCTGATAAATCAAATGATATCGATCTTATGTTATTTCCTCTTGTTTTCGTAAAAAGTTTGATATAAATGATTTATTTGTTTATATTTTTGTTCTTGATGGAAATTTTAAAGATTGTAAACTAGGAATAATCATAAATTAATTTTCTAAGATAAATAGGTATATAAATGAATATGGTTCATCTATTTGTAATTATTTTTTAATCAAATAGATAAAGTAAGAAAGTATAATTTTTTTTGTGATTGTTTACTGTATAGGTTTCCCATCATTAGAACCTATAAATAATAAATTATTTCATTAAATATGGATTAAAGAACTGGGTGTTTGATAAATGATAATCCCTTGTAGGGTTCTGAGTTACCCTCTTGCTTGTTTAAGGGCCAAGAGCCTAGTAGATATGATGTATGTTTTCCTACTACTTGTGTTGTGATGGGAGCCATGATGGATGTTGTGATATGTGGGGGCGGGGATCCCCTTGGTTGTGGTAGTAGTTAACGCCTAGAGTTGTGAGATGTATCATTTTATTCATGTGGGTTTCGGGGAGGACACTGGTGATGATGAATCGGTTTTGATGTGAATGTTTTGATGCGTGATGAATCATTGTGGTTTATTATCTGATTTACTTTTCTCATTCCTCTAGATAGCTGGTCTTGCTTACCCTTTTTCCAAAAGCGGCGAAGACTCGTAGGGTATTCCATGTGATTTTCTTTGTTTAGCTTATCGTGGGAGGAATGGTCTATGATCTTTCTGTAGGTGGAAAAGACTCAACGGGTAGTTCACCTAGTCAGCATGTTAATACCCTTATGTTTAGAAGCATCGAATGTTTTACTAGAATTCCTAGAAATATTTTAATGTAAAAATGAGGTTAAAAATTGATTGAATAAATGATGTTAACACATGGGGTTGGAGCTTTATGGGATTAAATGTCGATGTTGCAATTTAAAGGGACAAAAGACATTGGGTGTGATACTAATGAAATATAATGTGGAATTCATAATGGATAATTAATGTTTAAATATTTAATTAATGTAATGTGGAAATTATAAAAACTGAATGAAGTAATGTAATAAAATTTTTTAAATGGTTGTGTGGTGATATGATACCTAGACTTAACAGAGGTGGTCATGGGTCTGATAGACGTTAGTTCCAGTTGTGTCTAAGACTAGGTTATGCCCTTAATGTTGTTGTGAGCTATTGTTTATTTTGTAATTTTTTGTTTCTATATATTTCTTCACCATTCCAGTTAGGGAAACTGATTCCATGGGGATTATGAGCCCTGGGGGTGGTTTACAAAACATTTCGGTGGGAGGATTGATGGCTGACTACCCCCTTTGTCCTTGCTCTCTTATCTTTGTAGTTAATTTTACTGGTAGGAACAATGGTTTTTTTACCCCATATATGTGTGTAGAGGGTTGTAGTGGCTTGTAATTATTCACACACATATATTCTCGATATAGTTTCTTCTGGACTACTATTGGTGTAACGTGTATAGGCAGTGATGGATTGATGATCCTTACTAGGTGTATGGGATATAATGGTTGGAGGTTTAATACACAACATATGATAAACGTTATGAAAGTTGTGGTGACTCACAAAAACAACCTCGTTAATTTGTTTTCATGGACTTGGTGGTTTTGATGCACATGGTGCACGTTTTTGTGCTACGCACTAGTGTCTGCAAGAAAGACTTTTAGAGAGAGATGCTTAGGACGTGTGACGATGGGGAAAAGTGGCAACCAAATTATGAAGTAGTAGAGGGGTACCCTTGATATTATTTATTATATTATATACTATTGTGTGTGATATGTGATGAGAGTATCTATGGTGAGGCTGGGAACATAGTATAACTATTTAGGTGATGAGTTAGTTTCACTTGTGATACACGGTTCTTTAGCATCCTTTGTTTACTTTTTTCATGAGAGGCTCTTGGGAGGATCCTACTGAGTATACTATTATACCCACCCTACGTATATATAAACTATTTTTTCAGGTCACATGGAGTAGGTTGGAGATCAAGCTGGATACTACTAGCTTGGGGTTGCAGGATCCCATTGGGTTTCGTGGTTGCTGCAGTATTTAATTTCTTTTGGTACTTGTAGTTTTCCCCTTCAGTTTAGTAGTATTTTCATGACATTACATTTGTGTAAATGGGATTTCTTTTATATTTAAGTCTAAGATGGGGTATTTTGGTGTATTTCATATCTATCTCTTTCTCATGTCTTCTCTAAGAGGTTAATGCCTCCCCTTTGTGTGTTTATTATACCCTCAGTAGTAGTCGCCAACCTGGGTCCTACTAAAGGCGAGACTCGGGGGGTCATTATCTCCCTTCTCACATTACTATCCCAGGAGGGGTACACCATGTAGGGATGGTCGTGACAGTAATAATTCTATATATATTATTTATATCCCCATAATACCACAGAATGAGAGGTGGTAATGGAAAAACATTAAATATTTGTTCGTGAGGTGGTAGCCTATGGTACACATGAATGATGATTTCACAACCCATTTAATGGATGTGTGTGTGGTTGTTGATTGAAAAATTAACATAAAATTATCATTATATGGAATATACTGATCTTATTATATAATAACGGTATAATATAAATGGAATTATTTGCTGTAGGAAATAAAATAAATAATCTCATTGAAAAACATTACATCTTCTTCGGGTATCCTTATTAGGCTTGCACTAAATCAACCAATGGTTTGATTTATGACCAAAATAAGGCTTCTATAGTTATTTATTTGATTATAGTAACATATTTGGGATGTTTTAGACCATCCATGTGGCTTGGGAGTTGTGGAGAAGGGGTAGAGTTAGTCCCCTTTACAAATTTAGGAGGAGTGACATTCTAGTAATTACTCAAAAGTATTAACTATTGGGCGGTGTACCCTACCACATGTGGATAAAATATTGAATAATAATGTATTTTAGGGTTTATGTTCTTGATTTACATCTCCACCATAAAAATCATTTTTATCATTTAATTCCCTAGGATCCATGTATAATAAATTTTACACTTTTTCCCATGGTAACTTTTTCTTTTATCCAAGGTAATTTATCCTTTAATTATAAATTAAAGTGAGAACTATTATATATTTTATAACCAAGGATTCTAAATATTATATCTAATTTATATATAAATAAGTCACATTTTTATCGGATAATAATTTAAATGGAAGTGCATTTAATGCACAAAAACAGTACAATGACCCCAAATGTGCTAACAATAGTTTTTACAATATATGGGTTAATATATTAATTATGAAAGATAATTTAGTTCTATAATAGATCATATATTATATATATTTACCTTTATTAATTCTTGGTAGATGAAAATATTTTTATAAATTTTAACCATTTAATAAAATATCATTTTTTATAAAATAACATTAACATAATTTTTGAAATTGATTATTTTATTTCGATATAAAAAATAAAGAATGTGATGTAATTTGAATATATTAATTCCAAAAATATGTATAATTATATATTAATAATCAAATTTAATAGAAGATAATTATTAATTCAATTTATTTCACTTTTAATAATTTTATGTCATTAATTTTATTTATTTATGAACTATATAATTCACGTGTTTGTGTTTCCTAAAAAATTATAGAAATTATTTAATCTCTAAAAAAACTCAAATAAATAATCATGATAAAACCCCCATTTAAATTTTAATATATTATTTATAAAAAAATTATATATTTCTTATCCCAATGATTTGTAAATATTAAAGTCTAGGAATGTTCTATTTTTCTTATTTTTTACTTATCTTATTCTGTATGGCTCTTTCATTAAATAGTAATCCAATAACTTATAAAAATATATGATGTGGTAGTTATGGTAGAAATATTTCCATCTAATATTTTTATACCCATTGTTTTTTCATTTTACACCTTATATTCTATATTTAACCATTATGTTATCTCATTTTACCTTAATCACTATAATTAATTTTAATTATTTCCATTAATCATTATGGGAAAATCATATGTTGACCACATTAGATAATAAAAATTATTATCACTCAAAATATTCAATCCATATATTCAAATTCAGGATGGATATAATTTGAAATTTAATTTAAAATTAATCCACAAACAAAATGGGAAATAAGGTTTTTTAAGTAAAAATGTTCACAAGTTTACAAAATTTTTATACAAAAATTAAATATGAAAATTATTATAAAAAACTAAATTGGATTAATTGGAGAAAAAATATTTAATGATATTTTAAAATATATACTAGAAAATTATCCCCATTAATAATTTAAAGGAATATTCATTATTTAATTAAAATTTAGCATTTTTAATTATTTGTTAAAAAATGAATATTTTGAGAAAAATACCAAATAATTTACATAAGATAATTTTGATGTTAAAATATAATAAATATTTTTTATTTTTTAATATAAATTATATGAATGTGGAAATATATTTTTTTAATTATTCATTCCAAGCATAATTAAGCTGCCTTTTTGAAGAGATATTGTTTTTAAAAAAACATTTATTTTTTCTATTTTAAATGATAATTATTTTATTAAAAATAAATAGATAACTAATTTAGATGTGGAAAATATATATAGTAAGGTGGTATCTAATACTATTCATTCTTTTCATTCCAATTGGTAGGTGATAACTATCAGATTAAATAACAATATTAATAGTATACTATAGTTTGTTAAAACATGATCTTCTATATAATAGAAGTTATTGATGGAACCTGTTGTTTCATGTTACAAAAAAACAAAAATTCATGTAATAAAATCCAAAAATAATATTTTCTGTAATTCATTGTTACATGGTATTTCATGTAATATAAAATAAGGAATAAAAAGTTATTATTATTTAATTGTTTGGGTGTTACATTCTCACCACTATAAATAAATTGTGTCCTCACAATATAAACATGATCTTCTAAATCCATGGTTGGAAATTTGGAATACCCACTATCAAAAAACCCACATCATAAAATGGTTAATATAATATCCTCTTAATACAAGGGTAAAGGGATTAAAAAGTTCATATAGAATAACCAAATAACTAGGTTTCTAATTACGAGATCGTATTTATGAAATGACAACACTGACAATATAGAGAAAAATAGAACCCAAATACTGAGAGAGAGTGATTGAGGTCATTGATAAAATTCAATTGAACGATAAATTGAAGGTAATGTGGGTCAAAACCATAAATATGTTATGGTTTGAAATACCTTCTAATTCATGAGGTATTAAAGGAGTCATGTAACTTTTTTCGCTTCAGGATCCTTCTCCAAAAAGTTAATGTATTCTTTAACTATATAACATTATAATAATATATTTTTACTTGATACATTTCAAATTAATAATAAAAATTTCCTCAAATTTTCATACTTCGATCAATTTCTAATTCATCCCTAACTACATGAAATTAATGTCCCAAAATTAATTTTTTTTCCCTAAAGCACTAGAATTCAATTTTAATTGATCATTATATATAAAAAAACTCATTATATAATTCTATAACTACATTATAAATCTAATATGGTTAGAAATAGTTATTCAGTGAAACATGAAATTAAAATTAATGCATTCGATAAGTAGTTAACAATAAATATCATCAAAAATGTGTCTGAACTAATTTATACCGATGGTTATTATATAAAAATTATATCCCCCAGAAAAAAATACTCTATCTTAATCCTCACTTACTAAATATGTGAATACCATCATCATGTATACCCTTGAAACAAGGTAAAAACATAAATTACCATTAATAATTATTTAAAATATTAATTCTTTCTTATTCCTCAAATAAAACATATATTATTAGATATATTCTTTAAACACAAAAAAAATATTACATCAATGATAGAATAAACCACTTTTCAAATAAATCGTTATTCAGTTTTTTGGTAGTTATTAATCTCAAATATATTTTATCCATATCAACCATATAATTATCCCCACATCATTATCAGAAAAACAAGAATATATCATGGATTATTTTTTCTTCAAAAAATGCATCCCTTAAAGTTTAACTTTCCACTAAATAATTTTTCTGGTCATTGATAATGTCAAACCAATAATTTAAAATAATTAATGAAAAAGTATTTTAGTATATTACTTATTCATTTCATATTTCTTATAAAATAGATATCATTGATAATATACAAAAATGATATTATACTTGGATCCAAACATGAGAACATTAATCATTCCTCCATAGTTCTGACAATAATATATTCTTGATATCGATCCTTTATCTTCTTCAAAGGTATATTCACTTGAAAATAGGTAATTCATTTACCTAGTCCCCATATCTCTATAGTTGAATCATTTTTCAATGGAAATATTTTTCATTCACTTGTAAAAAATATAACTGTGGAATTTCTCTCCAAATCCTTTTAAGGAAGTACCATGGTGTTTCTCTCCAAAATTATCACATGTGGGAAAATATTTTTTCCATTTTTAACATTTACATGTTCTTTCTCTATTAGTCATATTTTCCTCATTTAACCTATGAATCCATATACATCAATTACTATTTATCTATATTATTATCAAAGGATTATATTTCCTCAAATAATGAGAATTTTTGGGATAGTAGTTTCCTTTGGAAGATTGGCTCAATCCACTAAATGAAATGGGAAATATTAGTATATGGTTCACGTGAATTAGTGGGGTTCCCAATCCTTTTGATATGTTCCATTTATAAATGGTTACAAATGCTAGATTATATCATACAATTATGAAACATAATATATAATCCAAAATCATGTAAAATACATTAGTTAAATTGAAATTTTTATGCATGGGTAATCTCATAATAAAAAAATAGTTCCTTTAGGGATATGATTACATTAAAACCCTTCATAATTTTTTATAGAAAATTTGAATAGTCCTAATCATATCCAATGGTATTTTCAACCCACTGTTGAGTAAACCAATTACCATGCACAAGGATATGATCGGGTCAAGCCCAATTATCCATTTTCTAATTGAATACCCCTAGTTACATCTATAACAATACCATGTCTAGTTGTAGTATCTATAGAGTGTTGTATTATAATAAATCCCATAAAATATCGATCCTAAAAAACACTAACATGATTTTCTATAATTATACTCAATTTACATCTTAGTGTTATGTTCCCTAATATATGTTTTCTTTAATATTGTTCTCATGGTTTCTACTAAACATACATTGATGCCAAATGAAGTAACAAAAACCATAGAAGATCGAAGATAATGTCTAACACTATTTCATTGGCATATGATACAAGTAATTATATCAAGAAGGACCAAATAGTTTTATAGTCTTGGAAAACTACATGCATACATCAGTCTCAGGTTGCAATTGAATAAAAATTATTAAAACATAATTTTATTCAAGAAAATAATTTTTCAATCTAGAATATCCCAAACATATTAGTAATATTAAAAATAATATAATCATATGGAAATAGAAAAAATTAAAGGCGATGTCAAATTCCCCTTAAAGATTATGCATAGAGGAAGCAATCATGAATAAATTTTAATAATCAATATGTCCTGGTAAATACATGAATACACATGCCATTTAAAAGACATGAAAACATTAACAGATATTGTATAATAAATATGGAAAGGTAAATAACTAAAAACACCTTCCATTTAATCTGTAACAGAATAAGAAATGCTTCCATACATATTGATATAGTGAAAATATTTGGAATGACAATAACTAAAATACTAAATGAAGGAAATTTTTAACTATCAGATTCCATGTTTCCCATATAAATGAAACGTTTAAAATCAACACCATTCACAAGATGTTTTTATACATGTTACTGTCTAGACCTTTCATATGATAGTTTAAACTCCTTGTTCAGAAACGGGAATTGATTCTTTCTAACTGATTCTATATCATGAGAGTAATGATGCATTGAGGGGAATATATTAATCAATCCCCAACACATGTCAAAAATATCCATAGAAATCCTAAAATATCTAATAATCTATTTATTTCATAAATTATATTCATTATAATGAAGTATCATTATTGAGTAAAAAATGAAGATATGTCAATATTTTCCTATTTAATCCAAAAAATAGCAAGTATGCACTATTTTTAAAAATCGTATATAATTTGGGAAATAAACTTTTCCATGATTAGTAATATTTAAATTTTGTGTAAATTTAATCTACACATCAATGGGATTAATTAATAGTAATATTTACGATGAAAAAATGAAATTATTCAAATAAGTTAATTTTAATAATTCCCTTGGTTAATGTGATCTTAAACCATCTAAATAAAAATTCATTATTATATCAATAAAATATATACCCATTGGAGTAATAATAATGGGTATTTTTCATCTATGAATATAATTTTTGTAAAAATATATTTAAAAAAATACATGAAGGAAATATTATTTTAATTTTAAAAATAATTTTAAAAATCCATCACCTTGAAATTCAAATTTAAAACTAATTTTTTTGGAAAAAAATATTGAAAATAATGTTCTATTGAAATATCCTCTTAAAAATGTAAATGAATCTTGAAAATAATTTTGTTCTCATGAATGCTATATATTTTTTCATTCCTTACAAATTAATCCAAATTCTCATTTCGCATTATTAGTATAATAGGAACGTCTATTATTTGGGAAATGACATAAGACTCCTTTGAAATCATTTTTTAAGAGTTATAATGGGTGAAACATAATTTAGGATATCTTTTTTAAGTCGTTAAAAACATTTTTGATAACATTTTTAGAAATAAGGGTTTTTAAAAGATAACATATTTCCAACAAAACAGGGAAATGAAGTCATATTTTCCCAAAAAAATAGTTTTTAAAACATTTTACATAATAAGGAGTGTAAAATATTTCTATTACATTAATGTGTTTATTAAAACCATAGGATAATAAAATTTAGTGTTTTATTATGAAATTTCTAGGTAATCTCATTCAACTAATATTTACGAATAAATAATTTCGATTTGTATGAGATTATGAAATAAACCATTAAAATGTTCATAATGTTTTAGTTGGAATTAATAAATTAATTGATCATGTTTATAATCTATATATCCCCATAAAATACATTAAATACAATATAAGTTAATCAATATTAATTAATCCCAAAATCATAGAATGTAATAATCAACGAAGTTGATATTTAACTCGATGAGTGGAAATTGAGTTAATAAATCTATAACCTCATGCTTCCTTTTGGTTAAAACTAATTTAATATCTTTATACTAGTTTTAAACATTTTATTAACTTATATAAATTGTTATTAATATTTATAATATCATATATGATCCTTCCAAAATATCTTAATTCCTTATAATTAATAATCTTTCATTATTTCCATTCTATGAGGTGTTAATTACCTTATTTTCTCAAGTGTGTTTCATAAAGAAATATAATTTCCATAAAAATATTATATTGTTTCAAAATATCAAGTAAAATAATCATTAAATAATTATATGTTTTAACAATCAATTATTCTTTTAAAACCAATCATGAATTATGGTTTTGAAAATTGAAGTATTTTACGATCACAGGGACGGTAGGTCATTCATACACAAGTGTAATGTTGTCCATTTTTCAATGTTCATTATGTAAATTAGAATTGTAATATTTTACAACTTAATAATTATAATATTATAATTAATACCATATTATATAATTATGTATATTATTCATGTTGTTTGGTTATGAAAAGATAGTCACATTGCTATATGAAGGCGGTAGTCCACACATACATGAACAAAATTGTCATCTTTCACTGAGTGAAAAAGATATTAAATAAAATAATATATTATATTTCAAGAATGAAATATAAGTCATGGATATCATAATTATTTCATGCAAATCAAATATAATTATTCCTTGTCACCTTTGATGTAATTTTTTAGAGAAAGACGAATCACATCGCTTCGCGAGGCGATAGTCCAAACGACACACAACCTATTATGTATCATACTAAATGGAAAGAAATAATTTATATATCATATAAGAAATAAATTGGTATAATAATGTTTTGTATGTTATTTATATATACTTTATATACATCATAATACCCAAACTTGAGATGAAGTAATGTTAAATGAACAATGTAGGTTAACGATATGGTAGTCTGTCGTACACACAAATGATTATTTTGAAACCCATCTTATTGATGTGTTTATGGTGTTAGGTCAACAAATATACATAAAATCATCTATTTATATGTAATAAACATTGGTTATTTTATAATCATATAATAATTGAAATTGAAGGTGGTGGAGAATGAAACAAAATAGACTCTTGTAGAAGGTGATTTTCGTCTTCTGGTATCCTATCTAGGTTTGAAATAAAGACTCAAAAGTATGTATTTATGAACATAATAATTATTATATTATGAGTTTAGTGATTTGTTTTAGGGAATGGTGGGAGTGAGTTCCCCTTTAATGAATATGTGGAATGGAATTCTTATAAATACTCAAATAATTGGCTATTGGGAGGTATCCCTTACCAAATGTGGCTCTAGAATTGAAAATTAATATCAGGGGTGGATTATGTTGCCTATGAAAACCTCCAACATAAAAAAAATTATTTTTTTCATTTTATTCCTTAGTTTGTAAGGTAACTCAAATGTACCCTTTATGTTTTTACCATAGTAAATGTTTTTTCTAAGCTATGTTATTTATTATTTCTGAATAAATTAAAGTGGTAAATATTATAAAATTTATACCCAATGATTAAAAATATGATATGTAATTTATAAAATAAAACTCCAATGTTTTTTAATAAAATTAACTGAAGCACATGTAATGCGCAAAAATCATGCTATAACCAAAACTATGCTAACAATGTTTTTACTATTTAGGGGTCAATATGTTTATTAAAAAATATCAATTAATCCATTAAAATAAAATATATTATATTTATTTAAATTTAAAAATCACTTGTAATAATATAGTATTTTTAGTAATTTTGAATCTTTTAATAAAATATCATTTATTATAAAATATCATTAATTTCAATTTAGGAATTTCTTATTTAATTAAGATAAAAAAATATAAATAGAATGATTTAATTTTAATATATTAATTTAAAACACATTTAACATGATATATTAATCTATATAATTAATTTAATAAAATAATTCATTCAATTTACTTCACTTTTAATATTTTGGTACAATTTATTTTAGTCAACTATTTACTAAATAATTCCTACCTCGGTGTTTTATATGAACATTTGGTAATTAGTTAAGGTTTAAAAAAATGTCATGATAAAAAAATCATTTATCATTCAATATAATATTTAAAACCAAACATAAGATGTTTCTCCCAAATCCCAAAGCATTATAAATAAAATAGGTAAGGAAGATTCCTTTTTCGTTTTTTTATTTTACGAATTTATTATATAGATCACATTCATTGAATAATATCACAATAACTCATAAAAATATATAATAATGTGTAAAGGGTCTTAATATTTCCATTCTTATGGGTTTGGGATAACATATAAGGTCATTTTACAACAAATATTCTAACATTAACCAATTTGTAAACTAATTTTTTTTCTTTGTCACGGTAAATATTTTTAACCATTTTCACCAATCATAAAAGAAACAAATTGAGGAAACCATAATAGATAATATAAATTCTTCTCATTAAAAATATTGAATCCATTTTTCCAAAATCAAATAACATAATTGGAATAATTTAATTTAATATTAATCCTTAATACATGACGAGAAAATGTGTTTTTAAAGTGGAAATGATCAAAACATTAAAATGTTATAAAATAAAAATATAGAATGAAATGTAATCTTATAACCTAAATTGTATTAGTTTCTATAAAATATAACTTTGGATACATTAAAAATAATTCCATACACTTATTACCCTTATAAATTATTTAAATGAAATTTTAGTTTTCAATTAAAAATCAATATTTTTCAGTATTCCACAAAAAATTAAACTTATGAAAATATAACATCCAAAACATTCTCTTTAAGATAATACTAGTATTATTATTTCAATATTTATTTTTACCTTTTCAAAAGAAATTCTAAAATGGGTCAAAATTAATTTTAAATTTTGTGCGGAAAGGATGATTAAACAATCTTTTAGAAGAGATAATATTTATAGAAAAAAAGAATCCCATTTTATTTTAAATGGATTTTATTTTATTTATATTCTGTATATAAGTAATAAATATGTGAAAAACTGTATGTTTTTATAATTTAGTTAATATTAATAATTCCAACCATTCCAATATCATGTAAATAACAATCATATTGAAAAATAAAATTAATGGTCTATTGTACTTCGCTAATACTCAGTATTGTGTGTAACATAAGCTATTGAATAAAGTTATCATTACATGTATCTCAAGATAAAATCCATGTTACATATAACAAAATATAAAATTTTTATTGTGGGAATTCAATCTAACTCAATATGTCTTTTAACATATGTTGTTGAATTAAAAAATTAATTTTTATAATTTGTAGTGTTTTATAGTTAATCCATGTGTTATGCATGAGATTTTGGATTGTGAGAAAATTATTCCTTGACATGTGACTTTTCATTAGTTTTAAAATCTTCATTAAATTATGTAATCAATTGTTTCTCACATTTATGTTTTAGGTGAGAGGGTTTTACTCTTTCTTATCTATGGAGGATGGTGTTTCTGTAATAATCATGATACATAAATAGCTTAATTAAAATTTAAGGTGAATGTGGAATGATTCTTAAACTTATAGAACTAGGGGATTTTTTTGATATTCTGATTATATGGGTTGAATTCCCATCTATAAATTATGGTCTTTCATGTATTTGTTTTTGATTATTTGGATTGAGTTTTGGAACCATTCTTGTTGTGACTTCTGTGATGTCCCCTTATATTAGAAATCTGTCATTCACATATACTGTTATAATGAAGTGGTCGCCATAGGATTATGGTTTTTCTGATAATTCCACTAAAATAAAGGAGTGGAATTTTAAATATATCCATTCTAAATATGTAATATGTTTTCTGACGTGCTGTGATGTGTGGTCATGATGAGGGTAGTTGATGTGTCATTTTTGTGTGGTTCGAGAATGATGGAATGATGGGTGTGATGCATATGTGATTTTTAGTGAATAAGGTGTATCGTATTTCCCTTCTATAGGTTGAAAATGAAATGGATTTTGGTAGTTCGTTTGGTTCAGAGAGGTGATTGTTTATCTGGATTTTCTTTTGGGGTAGTGAGGTGATGGGTTGTTTAGCTGTTATTTTGGGGAGATGACGTTATGGTTTTTTGGTTGTGCTATCAGACTAGTGAGGTGATTGTTTTTATATGATTTTGTGGTATAAATACGATGGTTCAATGGGAATGATGATCTAGTTGTGATGTGTGGTTTCATTTTTCAAGAAGAATAATAAGTAATAGAATTTTTTGATATCATTTAATGTGGATTATGTTGGTTTTGTTTATGGGATGAACATTTTTAATTAAAAAATAAATGATAGGAAATGGAGAGAAATGTAGATGATTCTTAAGAATGAAATTAATGGGATTTAAAATTTAATTATTTGGAAATGTGAGAATTGATTTTTGGATTGATTGGTGTTATGCATTTTGTGGTGGCAGCAAAAGTAGAAATGTGTTGGGTTATTTAATGATTTTTTTGTGAACCCATTTTATTGTATTGTTTTTTTTATATATATAAACTAATATATTTTTTGATATTAATATGAATCATACCCTCATTGAGAAAAATGTTCCAACACCTGTATATTTAAACATGGGTTTTTTTCTAACATCCTCGTGATGTGGATGGATGGATGGCTACTCACTCTTTCCCACTCAATATTCTAGAAGAGTCAATACGCATAGGATGTGATGGTCAGAATTTTTTTATGGAACTAGGTAAAGGACTATGTTTTTTCAATTCAGATGTGATATGTCCTTGATATGGGTTGTCTTATGAGGGAGTTTATGGATGGTAAGAGGTGGTAATATGTTTGTTATCCTTCATGTTCGTGATACCCTACTACTCTGCTTATGGGTGTGGTTGTGATGTGATAAACTACACGTATTTGGGAAAGATGAGTTATGACCATGATCTAGGGAAATAGCCCATGTTTCTAAAGGATGGTGTGATATGACCACACTATGGGGTCATGGTATATGTTATTTAGAAGATATGGGAGCGCCATCGCATAGAACATTGGGGTGTGAGAGATGAAATTCTGTGTAATATGTGTTGGGTGCCCATTTTCAAAATTCTTCTTATTATGTTATTATAATTGTATTTCATTATTTATGGGGTGCGAATTTGTTAGTTTGGTATGAATATTTCACTTATTTAGTAGTTTTTCGGTTCTTTTGTTTTATCACAAGGAAATTAGATTAATTCATTCTCATGTTAATGTGAGATAGTGTTTTTCCTACTCAGTGTAAATGTATGATCACTCTAAATATATTAACTAATTTTCAGGCTTTCAGAAGGGTTACATTGAAAGTTCTAGAAAGTACTATCTTATACCCATTTAGACAATTATTGTTTCACTGCTTTATCTTTTATTTTGGGTATTTACCTTTATGTAGTTTTATCAGTATCAATCATATTTCTACATGCATTGTGGGATACTTTTGGTTTTATTTTATATTATTTCATGGAGTTTCTTCGAGATGACCCATCTTGTCTCATGATCGTATGTTATTATATTCGGTAATGGCTTCCATTTTATGATATTTTTATACCCTCAATACATGTTTCCATCATATGGCCTACTGGAGGCAGTATATTTGGGTTCATTATATCTCCCACATCATTGTGGTTTTCTTGGATGGAGGGGTTCATGAAATAGGGGTATTATAGGTGATTATTGGGAGATAGTATGGAGTTTTTATTTAGGAACAGTGAGGAATTATTGGGTTGGTATATAAATTGTTTTTTTTACCATGGTGCATGACATAGTCCTTGTATAAAGGCTAGTTCAAGGGATTTAGGCACCCTTATGTTTTCTCCATGGAATTTTATCATAAGTAATGACCATGTGAGGTGGACCAATTTATAGGTTATAAACCTAGGAGAGAAACATTAATCATGATGACTTGTGATTATGATTGAGTCCTTTTTTTTATTGGAATACATTAATAAATAGAATAAAAATGATTCTTAATTGAATTTCATTCTAACTTGGATTAGAAAAACATTGTTTACACCTTCAGCTATTCCTCCTAGAAAGTTTCCACATGTTGTTCATTCAGATGAGGTTCAAAAGGATGATCCTGTTGATATTCATATGGTTGACCTGGTAGAGGAGGTTGAGGCTTAGAAGGTGCATTACACTCTTTTTTCACTCTTCATTTATCGATGAGGGAAGTGTTTCGAATATGGAGAGAAAGAGTTTTTTAGAGGCTCTTGAGATCATTTTGTTTCCTATGGTCCTCTATGGAGTATAGTGTCCCTAAAATAGTTAGTCGGATGTGGGGAGCTATGAGTCAGTGGATGATATTTTATATTGTTTAGAAGAAGTAATAATATGTTTTAGAGGATGATTTTTTGAATGAGTTTTAATAAGAGTTCCTTTAATTATCCATAAATAATGTAAAGTTATATGATTTTATTTCTCTTCAGTAGGGGAGTATGTCAATATAGGAGTTGAGAATTATGTTCATAGACCATATTCATTTCATTCCTAATGTTTTTTTAGATGAGGAGTCACATGTGAGTTGTATATAGGATTTTCCTAGTCATTATATCTAGTATATGTTTACTCCATTTATAGTACCAACATATTTGGAGTGTAACACCCCGGTTCCGGAAGCCACCCAGAAGATCCCCATACCAGGTTAGTCACATGGCCTCAAGCGTATTTCCCTAAATGCTAGTGGCTGCCGACTAGCAGCGAGGGCCTTGGGTGTGATAATGGGGAAACTATTCCCTCATTAGGAGATTACATGTGGAAGATAAAAACAATAAACAATAGCGGATGTAGCAAATAATCCATCCACAAGTGAACAGCGAAAGTCTAAATATGTTACACAGCAGGAGAACATATATATATATACATGTTGCATGTTACATATGTCTAGGAAATCAGCCAAACAAGTCTCAATATGAAAATACTAACAGTACTAAAAAATTTACAAAATAAAGATAAACATCCCCTAAGCATCGCAAGCCTAAGCTTGGTCACGTGCTCTCCAGCTCCACAACATATCAAGTACATGTAGTCAAAGGGCGCTTTCCCTTGTCTATACCTGTAACAATATAGTATGTTTGGGCCTAAAAGCATGACGCAAACATGGTGTCAGACTAAATACTAATAGGCAACCACCTGAAGATCTATGCCTAACAGTCAATGAATATATGGTAGGTGAAAGTACAGAAATCAGTAAACAGGAACATGATGAACAATAAACAATCCACAGTTCCAATGTCAATAAATGGATAAAAAGAAACAAATCCCAACAGGTAACCCTCTGGGAAGAACTCACATCCATCCCCTATGGTCCTACCTAACAACTGCCAACAACCCTCTGGGAAGTGCACTCAGCCTAACCCATATAGTTTGGTCATTGGGAATTATAAATACTTTGCGAGGAAGCACACGCATTCAACATCCCTTATAGTCTAGGATAGTCAGAAACTCTCTGAGGAAGCTCGCACAGTCCACTCCCTTTATATCCCCAAGGTCAAGGACTCCATGAGGAAGCACACTAGGTCAATTACCCTTATAGCCTAGGTCATTCATAGACTCTTTAAGGAAGCTCACACAGTCAATCCCTCCTATAGAATATGGTAATCAGGTGATTCAAAAAATTAAAACAGACACTCTCTAAGGAATCTCTAATGTTCTATCCTCTTGTAGTATAAAGCAGTCAAGTAATATCTGAGGAAGCTCTCATAGTCTATCCCTTTATAGCCCAAAGTAGTCCTAGGCTCTCTAAGGATGCTCAATCGGTCATTCCCTGTATAGGATAAAGCTCAAAGACTCTCTGAGGAAGCTCACTTGGTCTATCCCCTTATAGTCTTCTACACCCGGTTCTCATGGACTTATGTAGGATAACGACATAGAAATAGAATATTGAAAAATTAGACTTATAGAACTACTTTTCTAAATAGTTCTCCATAATATCAAGCATGTCAGAAAACCCTTCTCCATCCTACTACAACAGGCATGGAAACGGACAAAGCATCCCAGGAAAACCAGGACCAGATGGTCATAAATATAATGTGCATGGGCAGAACCTCCAAAGCATAGCAGTTCAACCATATTCATATTCAAACATCCGCTACATAGGCATACTATCTTGGATGGCATACAGAAGGGGTAAAATGGTAAACACGCAATACCCCGTTATAGGGTATTAGTGGAATTTGCACATAATAATCTAGGACATTCAACGGAAAGTCACAAACCACCTACCTCAGGGTTAGGAGATAAATATACATGAACCACGAGGCTTGAACCACCTTAGAATATTTTATATCTATGAAAAGGTACAAAACGTTCAACCCACGATGACTTAGAAAAGATGAGGAATTGGAAAACAATTTTCTGGAAGAAGGAAGAGTTTACCACTGTGATTACAATGCACTCAACAGTGTTTAAATCGGAGGACGGATGGAGGATCGGGGCCCCATTAAAGATCTGTGGATGCTTAGCGCTCTCGGAAGTATGAATCCTAGAAGAAGTGGTTTCTATCAGTTAGACGCGACCCCGGTGCATGTAATGAAAAAAAACTACACGGTATGTATATTTTAAGTACACATCCCATTCCCGTACTCCACTTTAGGTGGCCTCCACATCACCCGTACATGGTCATGTGAGTGGCCCTGACATGGATAGCACATGACATCCAGTGGCATCGCAGTACACAACATGTACTTATAAGGTACAAGGCGTGTACTTCGAAATTTTTTAGATTTTCCTCTTTTTCCCAAAAATTACCATAAAAGGAAAAACATACCTAAAAAGAAGATCCAGTTTCTTACAAACATCCCCCCTTAATGAAATTAATCCCTGAATTTCCCTAGCGTGGCGTAGAAGAAGAAACCCCGAACAGCTCCGTCCACTGTGCTCGTATATCGGCCTCCCTCTACCAAGTCTCGTCCTGTACCCGACCGTGCTGCCATATCACCCATACCAGAGGAACAGAAGGGCCACAGTGAACCTTTGTAATATGATTGAAAATTTGGATATGATGCTCCTCAAATGACACATCCACCTCGAGCTCAACCTCCTTGGGTTGAAAGACATGAGACGGGTCCGAAAAGTAACATCAGAGCTGAGAAACATGGAAGATGTCATGAAAAGCCTAGTACCTCTAAGTTAACTTCAACCAATATGCTACAATACCAACTCTCTCCAACACGTCAAACAGCCCGACGTACCTCCGTGAAAGCTTCCCTTGTCTCATAATCCTCCTGTACCCCAACCTCAGTGTGACATGCAGGAAAACCTGATCCATGACCTCGAACTTTAGAAGTCTTCTCTGCTGATCATCATAAGAATTCTTCCAAAACAGTGCAGTATCCATCCTTTTCTAAATCAAATATATCTACTCTCTAGTTTCCTTCACAAGACGAGGACCCAACAAGGCTTCTTCTCCTACCTCCATCCAACATAAGGGAGATCGGCATGGCCTATCGTAGAAATCCTCATAAGGTGTCATTTGAATAGTTTATTGAAAACCATTATTGTAGGAAAACTCTACAAGATGAATATTCTTATCCCAATAACCTCTATTGTCCATAATGAAAACTCGGAACATACCCTCAAGCACCTGAATCGTACGCTCGAACTTTCCATATGTCTGGGGATGGTATGTTGTACTCAAAAGTACCTGTGTACCCAAAGCCTTCTGAAGCCCCTGCCAGACCCGAGAAGTAAAACGTGCATACCTATCTGAAACAATGGAATGTGGAACTCCATGTAGACGTACAATCTCTCAGATGTACAACCGTCCCAGATCATCAACAATGAAGGTATCCTTGATCGGCAAGAAGTGAGAATCCTTCATAAGCATGTCTGTCACAGACAGACCTCGCCGATGCGTGACTTGCGCATGAGTTATACAACTGTGTGGAAATCACGCATATTAACTCTATATGCGATCAGTGCCAGGTGCCATGGTTCGAGCGTAGTTCTACGAACTGCGCACTGGGCGGAACGTGAGTCGTGTAGTTGAGCGATGTTTAAAATAAGTAAAATATTTTCTTATTAGGGTTGTGAAATTGTTATTATTATTATTTATATTATTATTATTTTCATTATTATTATTATTATTATTTTTTATTATTAAATAAATTTTATTACTATTATCTTTATTATTAATATTGTTATTATTATTTGTATCATTATTATTATTATTATCATTCTAGTTTTATTATTAATATTATTATTAATATTAATAATATTTCTAAAATTATTTTTATTAATGTAATTGAATGAAAAGTAATAGAAAACCATAGATACCCAACCCCCCCCCACTTTCACCCAGTGTGGCGCCCCCTATTCCCCCCGCTGCTCCTCAGGCATGTGCGCGCCACCCGACTTCTCCCTCTACACCCCATCCTTTATCCTAGCCTCCTCCTGTTTTCCCACCTCCCTCCACCCACAAACTCTTGTAGATCCTCCCTCACACAGCCCCTCACCACTGCCTCCAAGCTCACCCAAACCTCACCATCCACTCTCCCTCATGTCGGTCCCTTCTCGCAACCCTCCCTCATCGCGCTGACCTCACCCACATGGCGACCTCGCACCACCCAGCCAAACTGAGTCCGGCGACCTCCATGCATGCTCTGGACGAACCTCCACCCATTTGGGATCCTCTTTCTAGTGTTCATCCAACCATCCAGTTCTGTCAACGACGCGACCTCCCCCTGAATAGCGTCTCTCTTCTCTTTTGTGTGTGGCTCCACTTCGTTTATACCCTTCTCATTCCTTACTAGGGTTTTCATATTTATTCCTAGGGTTTATATTTGTGGGATTTGAGTTGTTTGAGGTCTGACCTTGATAATTTGGGTTCGGTGCATGTTTTTAGGGTTTATTCATGTTTTCTTGTGGTTCTTTTGACATGTGTTTTTGGTTTCGCACCGAGATATTGATGTTTTATACCTCGACGTAGGTGGTTCCATACCCTTTCATCAATTTATTAATTTAATATATTATTTGGTTTTATAAATGTGTTTCATGATCTGATTTTGTGGTGCGAAATGTTTTTTTGTAGTTTTTTGACATGCGTTCATGTGGGAAATTATTATTTTGGTGTGTTTTCCTTGTTTCCCACCATTGAAAGTAATTTTAAATTATTTTTATAATGTTCGTTGAGCTGTTTAAATAATTTATCAAGTCATTCATGTGATACCGATTTGGGTGTGAAATGGTTCTTGGTGTACATTTGGATTCAAAAGGGGGATTTAATGTGTATTTTGGTGGGAAGTCTTTTTAATTTTTCTTAAAATGATCTAATTAATAGTTTAATGATTTATTGAATTATTTATATGGCATCGAAGTGGTATTTTGAATGTGTTGATTATGTGTTTGGTTTTTTAAAGTAGTGTGTTTATATAAAATAAGACATGTTCTTGGTGTAAACCGTTTTTGCGTCACTTAGTGGTGTTTTAAGTCTTCAAAATGGATTGTTGACATGTGGGTACGTTAACTAAGTTGTGTACATTGTTATTTTAACTGTGCAAGTGGTGTGCATTCTGATTTGGTGTGCTGTGAGTGCTTGTCTATTTTTACAGAGGGGTTTTGAATAGGTTTTTGGATGTCTAAAGTTGTGGGTTTCTCTATGAAAAATGTTTTATAAATTTTAAAGCGGTTTAGTAAATAGGTTTGATGGTTCGAGTTTTGTATTGAAAGCATGTCGAGGGGGTCTTTGAGCCGTTTGATCATTTGAATTATTTTAATTCTATGTTTATGTATTTTATTTATCATTGCGGTTGCAGCGCGTTGATAAGGTTTTTCCATGGTCCTGCGATCATTACCTTGCGCCCCCATGTGAGGCGTGTCACGTCATCGTGATTGGTTTGCAAGTGGAGGTAGGCCCCCCACTACACTCTCATTTTAAATTTAGAAATCTTTAATTACTTAAAATTCTATAAATTTTAATAAATAAGAAATAGTATTAGATGATAAATTTTTAAATGTTCACTCGATGTAAAAAAGAGCCGTTTATTTTATACACGACACTTTTAATATTTTCTTGATGAGCGGACACCCAGTAGTGAAAGAATGCATGTTTGGACTTTAAACATAATTCATGGAATTTAAAATGTAGTTATGGTTTATTGATAAATGTTTTATTTTAATGTTCAAACAAGTGTTTTATTTCACTTCAGAAATAAGGATTTTCCTTAATATTGGTGAAGGCCTGTTTGGAACCTTAATAAAATAAATTATTTTGGAAAACTCTATTTTGGGTGACTCAAATGTGATATTTGGTGTACGGTGACTACATGATTTGTGAGTTATGATTGTGCTACTTGACTGACTTTGTTGACTCACCTCATTCCTATTTATTATATATGTTAACATGGGAACTTGGATAAGTAAGTGAATTTTCTAAGAACGATTACTTCACTAGTTTAGATTACGCATTTTCTAGTGGCCCCTAGTACGGATGAAACTCTACTAGGGGATTGGGGCCCTCAGTTAGGCCATGTAGGGCAACACCGGGCGTTAGGTTATTATGACGTCATTGAGAGTAGCCATGCAATTAGGATGAGTCAAATGTATGGTATGTTCTGTGTTTTTCACAAGCTCCTAGGTTCGACCCATGTTCTATTTATTGTTTATTTTTATGTGGAAGATGATTGAGAGGTTTAGTTCGGTTGTTGGCCCCTGTGTTCCACTTCCTTTCCATTTCCCTTCTTGTGTGTTGTGTGTGGTTTTCCATTTGACTATCAACTAAAATTTGAATTTCTAACTTGTTCGCAGAAATGTTTTAAAATTCAATGCACCTATTCCTTTCAAACATTAAACTTGTTTTTAAATTAAAAATTTCAATGGACTATTACTTGTTTTGTAAATAAATGTATGCATGGAAACCTATATTTTTTATAATTTAGTTCAAACCAGAATTAGTAAATTTATTTGTTTAAAGGTAGTGCATTGGGAATAGTTTGTTGGGCACGCCTACTGAGTTTTAATACTCACTCCTATAGTGTTTTCCAGTTTTTAGGTTTGTTGCAGGTTTTACTTGATCTCTATCGTTGTGAGTGAGAGTTGGTTGTGGGGTAGTGATTGACTCTTGGAGTCACAATGAGTTTTGGTTGTGTTCAGGTTAGTTTATTGTTGTTGGTTGTTCTTCATTTTTCATGTCATTTATTTTCCTTGCGTTATTCTACCTTTTTCAACTACATTAATTGTCTTTCATTTATGGTCCAAATCATTCCCTCTTGTTTAGTTTTGATTCCGGACACTAGTTGCCAGCCCGTGGGTATTGGGAATGCCTCTCGGGCCATGTCACGGGCCGGCTCGGGTGACTGGTTTAGGGTCGACCCATGTTGGTTCGTGAAAAAATGGTATCAGAGCAGGTTCTTATTATTTGGGGTGTCCGGTAGAAGGATATTAGGATTGTCATGTCTCGAGAGGTTGGTATGTCAATGACGTCATGAACCCTCACCCATTCCGAACCTCGAGTTGCCAGGGGTAGTCTGGGAATTTTGTCCTTGTCTCGCTCTGGATCGTTTTATATTGATGGATGACAACGGAGGCAGGCCGATGTTACATCGTGTTTTATCATGGATTTCTGATCGATGTGGAGTCCAAGTACACGGTTTAATTTTCGTCAAGTTGTTGTCACTTACTTGGGGCATGGCCCACTACCATGTCTCCAGGTTAAGAATAACTACTAGTCCTTCAGTCTGGTAGTATGATGCAACTCCAGTGTCGTCATGGTTCTGACCGGTGTAAGTGCGCTTTTGATAATGAAAAAAAATGTTTTTGAAATGAAAATGATTTCATTTAAATGACTTTAAATTATTGAAATCGGTTTTTAAAACTGAAGTATCTTGGTCAAAAAAAATTCGGCATTTTCTTGTAACTGGTAGAGATATGGTTTGGGTGAAACCTCGGGTACTCTTTATGAATGTTTTCACATGTTAGGGAATGAATGGGAAGTGTGTGTTGGTGAATGTGGATAAAAGTGGATGAAGTCATGTGAAATGATTCATGGGATTACTAGTGTGTGCACTTGGAAGTAAAGGCTTGAACTTGTTTTTCTAATGTGATTTAAAAAAAGGAAATGATTTTTGAACAATTGAATTTGTTTTGAAAAGTGGGTTTGGGTATTTGTAAAATGGCATTCAAAGAAGGCGGTTTTGAAATCTAAAATTAAAAGGAATTTTTCAGTGGTGTAGGTATTTTTTTGGTTTTTGAGTTGGATGTTTTTTTATTAAAGTGCTTTCAATGATATTCCATTGCCTTGATATTGGTATTGCCTCAGTTTTTTATATGTTGTTCATAACCTTCCACACATAAAATTCCCCAATGTTTCTGACAAGTCATGCCCAATTTTTGGTCCTTCTTGGAAATTGTCTATACTTAATGGTGATAGGGGTCCGTTAAAGATAGTTATGTGGTTTGAAGAGGTCGAGTGTAATTTTAGAATGTTGGGAACTCCTGAAGCTATCAGATTGAGTGTTGTTTTGGGACTGTTTGAAGGTCCATATTTGGAAGTGTGGGTGTTTCTCTCTGCACCGTCAATGCATGTTGGGATGATGTAGGATGTCTTCAAATCTTTCTTCGATTGATGTTTTATACCTGAATTGGTGACGAATAAAAGGAAATAACTTATTTGATTTCAATAAGGCTAACGGACGGTGGAGGCATATGTTGACCATTTCAAGGAACTTGAGTCCTTTTCTCCAGGGGTAGCATCATAGGATTTGATGAAGAATTATCTCTTAATAAGGGGTCTTCGTCTATATATCAAGGTCCAAGTCCTCCCTTCTAGGGACCATCATTTCTAGAAGTTGGTGGATGAGCCGATTTTAGCTGAGTTGGTCTCCGGAGCGTAGACGGTTGGAAATCCAGCGTATCCAACTACTCGTGAAGGTTCCCCATCAGAAGAGAAGAGCGTGCTAGAGGGACCTATTCCTAAAGAGTCATTTTCCATGGTTCTGGCTTCTATTTCATTGGACCATTCAGTGGTGTGCCACTAGTGTGGCCAGTTTGTCCACGTGAAGCTGTCATGTCTCATCCCTCCGAATATGTGTCATCGTTGCAGCTGTCTAGGTCACATAGAGAAGTTTTTGCAAGAAGCGTCGCCTGAAGAAGACGTTGTGACAAAAGGAATTCCAGGGACTGACTGTGAGGCAGGAGATGCTTCAGCCATCAGAGCTCCAACCACAGGTCTTGGTGTGAATCTCGCACGTAGTCAGGAGCTGCCAAGGGTGTGAAGCCTCGGTTATGGTTTGGTGTTCTGTGTTGGTGGTGGAACATTTAAAATCTTTCTGTTCTTGTTTTTCTACTATTAATGTTTTGACGTTTTGGAATGTTCATTGTTTTTCTGTGGATATGTGCTGGACATGATCTATTGTAATCTAAACATTTTTTTTCGGGTTAGGATTTTTTTTGTTGTGTGTTTTTCTTAAGTGTGTGATTGACCCTTGTATGGGTCAATCATGGTTTAGCGGTGTTCGTTTGGAGATGTGAGTGCCTCCGGAGGAGTCCAGGCTTGCGGTTCTTCTCAGGTTTACTGCTAGGGTTAAGTTCTGCTTGGAGGGTTTTCACTAGTGTTTGGGATTTCTTTGGTCTGAGTAAAGAGTTCCACGTTTCAACAGACGTGTTGTTTCGCACATTCTATAGAGGTTAGTCTGGATCTGTTGGGAGTTCCAGTATCGCCCCCCCACACGGGGTGGTATGTTTGGGTGTTGAATTTCCACACTAGATGAGTTCTTGTGTTGAGTAGAACCCCCTCGTGTTCTCCTGTTCTCTTATGTTGTGGTTTGTTTCAGTTTTAATTGGCCATGTATTCTTATTTTGTCTATCGTTCGACTAGGTGACTTTCTGGGGGCAGAACGTGACTGTGGTGGGGAGAATTGCCACACCCCGAATTCGTCGATGCACGACTTACGCACGAGTTATAAAACTGTGCGTAAATCACGCATATTAACCCTATATGCGATTAGTGCCGGGTGGCATGGTTCGAGCGCAGTTCGCCCAACCGTTCGCACAACGGCTCGTGAGTCATGCAGTTGAGCGATGTTTAAAATAAGTAAAATATTTTCTTATTAGGGTTGGTAAATTGTTATTATTATTATTATTATTATTAGTATTATTATTATTATTATTATTCTTGTTAAATAAATTTTATTAAAATTATCTTTATTATTGATATTTATTATTATTATTTGTATCATTATTATTATTACTAATATAATTTTATTATTATTATTATTACTATTACTATTTCTAAAATAATTTTTATTAATGTAATTGAATGAGAAAAAAATAGAAAACCCTAGCTACCCGAAGCCCCCACCCACCTTCTTTCACCCTGTGTGGAACCCCCTGTTCCCCCTGCTGCTCCTCAGGCCTGCCCCCCCCCCCCCCCCAACTTCTCCCGATGCACCGCAGCCTTCATCCTGGCCTCCGCTTGTTTTCCTGCCTCCCACCACCCTCGTGCTCCTACATCGCCTCCCACACACTCCCATCGCCGCTGCCTCTGAGCTCGCCCAGACCTCACCCAGCCACTCTCCCCCGCGTTGGTCCCTGCTCATGAGCCTCCCTCGTCGCACCGACCACACCCTCACGCTGGCCTCACACCGCCCAGCCACACAGATTCTGGCGACCTCCGTGCCTACTCTGGCTAAACCTCCACTCATTCAGGCTCCTCTTTCCTGTGCTCGTCCAACCGAACAGTTCCATCGACGACCGTGACCTCCCCCGGCTAGCATCCCTCTTCTCTGTCTCATGAGGCTTCACTTCGGGTAGACCCTCATCCATCCATTCTAGGGTTTTTTTATTTTTTCTTAGGGTTTCGATTTTGCGGATTTGAGTTTTTTGAGGTCTGACCCTAATAATTTTGTTTCGGATCATGGTTTTAGTGTTTATTCGTGTTTTCTTGCGGTGCATTTGACGTGAATTTTTGGTTTCACAACAAGATATTGGTGTTTTCTACCTCGAGGTCGGTGGTTCCATACCCATGTTTCAATTTATTAATTTAATATGTTATTTGGTTTTATAAATGTGTTTCATGACCAAATTTTGTGGTGAGAAATGTTTTATTGTAGTGTTTTGACATGCGTTCAAGTGGGAAATTATTATTTTGGTGTGTCCGCCTTGTTTTGAACCCTTGAAATTAATTTTAAATTATTTTAATAAAGTTATTTGAGCTATTTAAATAATTTATCAAGTCATTCATGTGATGAAGATTCAGGTGTGAAATGGTTCTTGGTTTATGTTAGGTTTCAAAAGGCGGATTGTAGGTGTATTTTGGTGAGAAGACTTTTTGGTTTTTCTTGAAATAATCTAATAAACAGTTTAATGAATTGATGAATTATTTAGATGGCACCAAAGTGGTATTTTGAAAGTGTTGAATATGCGTTTGTTTTTTTAATGTTGTGCACTTATATAAAATAAGACACGTTCTTGGTGTAAAACCTTTTTGTGTCACTTAGTGTTGTTTTATGTCGTAAAAATAGATTTTTGACATGTGGGTATTTTTATTAAGTTGTGTACTTTTTTATATTAACTGTGATATTGGTGCACATCTTGATTTGGTGTGTTGTGAGTGCATGTTTATTTATAAGGAGGGGTTTTGAATAGGTTTTTGGGTGTCTAAAGAGGTGGGTTTCTCTTTGAAAATTGTTTTATAAAATTTAAAGTAGTTTAGTAAAGAGTGTAGATGGTGCAAGCTGTGTTTTGAAAGCATGTTGAGGTGGTTTTTGCACCAATTTTTAATTTGAATTATTTTAAGTCTGTTTTTATGTATTTTATTTATCATTCTTGTTATAGCGCGTTGAAAGGGATTTTCCACGGTCCTGCAATCATCAGA
Source organism: Viscum album (assembly GCA_963277665.1). Taxonomy (NCBI): domain Eukaryota; kingdom Viridiplantae; phylum Streptophyta; class Magnoliopsida; order Santalales; family Viscaceae; genus Viscum; species Viscum album. The sequence continues at coordinate 739,351,420 of OY728122.1, forward strand.
TTGCGCGCCTGTGCGAGGCGTGTTGCGTCATCGTGATTGGTTTGCGAGTCGAGGTAGGTCCCCCCCTGCACTCGCCTTTGAATATAGAATTTATTAATTACATGATATTTTATAAATTTTACTAAATAAGAAATAGTATTAGATGTTAAATTTTAAAATGTTTACTCAATGTAAAAAAGAGCCGTTTTTTATACACGACACTTGAAATATTTTCTTGATGAGTGGGCACCCATTAGTGAAAGAATGCACATTTGGACTTTAAACATAATTCACATAATTTAAATGTATTTATGGTTTATTGATAAATGATTTATTTTGAAGCGCAAACAAGTGTTTTAGTTCACTTGAGAAATAAGGATTTTCCATAAAATTGGAGATGGCCCATTTGGAACTTTAATAAAATAAATTATTTTTGAAAACTTTATTTGGGGTGACTCAGAGGTGATATTTGGTGTATGTTGACTGTATTATTTGTGTGTTTTGACAACCCTTATTTTATTACAAACTTAAACATGATTTATTACATAAAAATTCACTTGATTCAAAAAAGAAGATCGAGAGTTTTAGTGTCTTTGGGGCTTAGTATCATTACATAAAAACATAAAACATGAAATACAACATCTTTATTGAAAACTTCCTTTACATGACCACTACATTCCCTTGTACTTAGCATTGCATGGGATAACCTGAGGACATGCATAAGAAAAGGGTGAGCTATTAAGCCTAGTAAGGGAGTACACATGGAATAACATGAGGATTAAAATACATGTTAGACAATAGGAATATCAATAGAGAATAATAAAAAACATGAACATAAAGTCATGATAAAGCATGATAATCATAACATGGAAATGTGGCAACAACACTTAACATGGAATTAGCATGAGCCATGGCTCATTGCACATGGAGCATGAGTAAATCATCATTTCACATAAAGCATGAGTAAACCCTCATTGAACATGAATTAGCATGAGCCAACACTCATTTCACATGACGTATCATGATACTATATTTACCCAATGCATTGGAGCGCTATAAGGGTGCACCCTTCTTAAACATTTCATTTCATGCATAAGTGTGCCACATGGATCATAAAACATGGATTCAGTAAAAATAATCATTTATTACATGATAAAGGAATGTGGAATTAATACATTAAACTTTATAATCAATAAGTAAATGTGGATAAAGGAGAATACCCTTGATGGAGAAATGGGCATAGTATTCACTACACAATGACATTGGCTTAGAAAATCGGTGCGGCGTGACATAAGAATTCATAAAAATGGTTTATGAGAGAGAAAGGGGTTCCTCAATCATATTTACATGTAATGGAAAGTAAGGAGGTCATATAGATACATTTCCCAACAATTTTAATGGAAATGAGATTCATGATACAAAATTAGTGCATGAATGTAAAAGAAGAGAGAGAAGTTCCTTTCGAAATTTCAGCATAGTAACGGGTGTACATGGGAGGCATTTAATGAGAGAGAAAGGGGAATCCCGTCATTAAAACAATAATAGGGCAGTATTGGGGAGGTGAGAAACCATACCCCAATATATATAATTTAAATTATAAGGGCAATACAACTTAAAGAAAATTGACGAAAATGAGAAAGGAAGAAAAAACCCTTACATGGAAGTGTGCTTCCAAAGACTAGAGAGAGGCTTGTGAGAGGCTTCTTGGGATCTTGGGGAACCTTGGGAGGATTATAGAGAGAGTAGGGCAGAGGTTGGACGAACTCCAATGGCTTTGATTGAGGAGGAAGTGGGAACTTGGGTGGGTTTATATAGGAAAGGTGAGGGAATTCTTTATTATTTAGGTTTGGGACCCGTTATATTAAATTAATCCAAACCAAAAACCATCCCATGGTTTTTGACCATGGTTTTTGGAAAATGGAATAGGAAAACAATATTTTATAAGGCCAAAGTCCGAAGGTCTTAAAATATTTGGGTTGCTTATGTGGAGGTGAGTCACACTCCCATGGAAATTAATTTTAAAAGGAAAGGTGTTGAATAAGTCTTGAGGGGTCCATTAATTCTTTCAAAAGTAACTCAAACTAACCCAAAATCACATTATTTTAATGGTAAAACATATATTGGCCGAACATAAAGATTATAGTATTTTATTACATCACTATTGGGTCATTATGATGTTGTAAAACACATTATATATTTAAACGTAATTTAATTTTTCCCCAAAAATTTGACTGTCTCAGAAAATTATGAAAAATTCACCATTGGATAGTTTAGACATACTGATTCCAGAAATAACATTTATTTTATCTAAATAATTTTTTAAATATTTTAATTTTCACTTTTAAAATAAAAACCAACATTTATAAAAAATTCACGGGTTTTGACAGAAATGGATTTCAAACCTTAATAAAAATTATAATTGAATACATAAAATTATAAGATCATTTATATTTAATAAAAATTAATTAAATAATAATAATAATATTTTATTAAAACATTATTTAATTCAAAAATACCTTAATTTAATAAAATAGAATTCTTAATTAAATAATAACTAAAAACACTATTTGTACTTTAAAAACTATTTACAATGTAACAAAAATGACTAGAAATTATATTCATTATTATATACAAAAATAATGTACATGAACATAGTACTAGAGATTCGTTATATAAACACTTAAAACTGCAGCATAAGACATAAGGGTAAGGTGTGTGATGGTGACAAACTCTTGGGGTGGCTCAGCTAACATTGCTCGAGTGGTAATTTCTATCAACTTCCACTTCTCCCGTAGACGGTCACGTTCGATCTTGACATGATGAAGCTCAGATTTGGATTGGTCAAGAGCAAAGCCCAATGATGACACCTCTTTTCTGAGCTCCGACCAATGGTCTTCGTATGGAGCAATTCTACTAGATGAGGCCATCGCTTCCTTTTTCTGAGTAAATTGGATTGTTAAAGTCCTATATTTATAGTAATCATGTGATCACTGTTCAATAGCTATATTAGCAACGGTCGAAATTCTTAACATAAAACCAATGAAGATGACATTTTATATAAAAAGAAAGAGAAATTTAATTAGATCAAGAGTGATTTCAATTAATGAAACTTTGGGTCGTTACATGTGTGATATTTGTGCTAGTTGAATGACGTTGTTGACTCACCCCTTTACTGTTTATTAAATTTGTTAACATGGGAACTTGGCATAGTAAGTGAATCATCTGAGAACCATTGATGAACTAGTTTAGAGTACGCACTGGCTAGTGGCCCCTAGTACGGATGACACTCTTCTAGGGGATTGGGCCCCTCGGTTAGGGCATGTAAGGCAACACTGGGTGTTAGGGCATTATGACATCATCGAGAGTAGGCATGACATCAGGATGAGTCACATGTATGGTTTGTTCTGGATTGTTCACGAGCTCCTAGGTTCGACCAATGATCTCTTTAGTGTTTATTTTTATGTGGAGGACAATTGAGAGGTCTAGTTTGGTTACTGGACCATGTGTGCACTTCTTTTCCATTTCCCTTCGTTTGTGTTGTGTGTTGTGTGTGGTTTTCCATTTTACTAACAACTGAAATTTGAATTTCTAACATGTTCGTAGAAATGTTTTAAAAAACAATGAACCTATTCCTTTTAAACATTAAACATTTTTTCAAATTAAAAATGGCAATGGACTGCTACTTGTTTTATAAATGAAAGTATGTGTGGAAACCCATATTTTGTATAATTTACTTCAAAACTGGAATTAGTAAAATTTCATTGTTTAAAGGTAGTGTATTAGGAATAGATTGTTGGGCACGCCTACTATGTTTTAGTCCTCATGCCTATAGTGTTTTCCTATTTTTATTTTTTCTTATGGTTTGAATTGAGCTCTCTTTCTATTGTTGAGATTTGGTTGTGGACTCGTGAGCGACTCTCGGAGTCGCGAGGAGTTTTGGTCATGGCCAGGTTAGTTTTTTGTTGTTGGTTGTTCTTCCTTTTTCGTGTCATTTATTTTTGTTGCATTATTCTACCTTTTTTCTGATTCTTTACATGTCATTATTTTATAGGAAAAAATTTTCCCTCTTGTTTAGTTTTGATGCCCGGAACTAGTTTCCAGCTTGTGGGGATCGGGAATGCCCCTTGGGCCATGTCACAGGCCTGCTCGGGTGACCTGTTCAGGGTCGACCCGGGTTGGTTCGTGATGCTGTCGATGACAACCCAAACAACGTTATTCACACGATGCAACCTCAACAAAGAGGTCACAAATTCCATCGTGACATCATTACACTTTCACTCCATAATGGTTAACTATTGGAAAAGACCTACTAGTCACTGATACTCCGCTTTCACCTGCTAAAAAGTGGAACACCTCATGAAAAAACCAGCAACATCTCTCTTCATACCTTGCCACCAATACTGGTGGTGTAGATAATGATACATCTTGGTTATTCCAAGATGAACTGCCCAAACAAAGGATTGAAAATCCCACATTAGCTCCTCTTCTAGGTCTGCTGGCACCCGTATGCGTCCTTGGAAATGCAAGATCTCATCCTTGCCTACTGTGAATCCCGGAATAGGTTCCTCTCCTGACACACTCTCCCACAAGACAAGTCCTTCTGAGTCTGATAGGTGCATCATCTATACCTGATCGAGAAGAGTACAGGTAATAGCTACAAAAGATAGAGAAGTCTACCCCTATCTTTCATGTACCTCCAAATTCATCTCAGAGAATAGAGCCATATGCTGCCACTCACTGCTGGCCTCCTGAACAGAATGTATCTGAGTTCTCCTTCTCAATGCGTCTACCACTGCGTTTCCTTTCCCAAGTGTATAGTCAAGCTCAAAGTCAAAGGACTGAAGATACTCGACCCAACTGCGTTGTCATAGATTCAGATCACACTGATTGAAGATATACTTGAGAATTTTGTGGTTAGTAAAAGTCGAAAAATGTTCTCTAAGAAGATAATGTCTCCAAAAACGTAGGGCATGAACAACAGCTGCCAACACCAGATCGTGTGTCGGGTAATTCCTATCATGTGGCCTCAACTTCCGGGACCCGTACGCGACAACTCCATCTCCCTACATTATCACAGCTACCAGCCCGATACCTGAAGCATCACAGTAAACAGTATAGATCTCACCCAGCTCTGGAAAGACAAGTATCAGTTCTGACGTCATCATCCCCTTCAGCTCTTGAAAGGCTGACTCAAAAGAATCTGGCCACATGAACATCACAGCCTTCTCAGTTAGACCTGTCAGTGGTTCTGATAAGAATGAAAAGTTCTATATGAACCGTCTGTAGTATCCATCTAGCCCTAGGAAATTCTGTATGTCAAATAAATTCTTCAAATGCTCCAAGGAAACTACTTCCCTCTCTTTTTTTGGGTCTATTGACACTCCTGTCTCTGAGATAACATGACCCAAGAAGCGAATATGATCCATCCAAAAGTGGAATTTTGAGATCTTAAGATATAACTGATGCTCTCTCAGTGTACTCAGAATGATCTCAAGATGGGTAGCATGGTCGTGTTGAGTGTGAGAGTACACCAAGTTGTCATCCACAAAAACCACCATGATGGAATCCATGTATGCATGGAACACTCAGTTCATTAGTGCCATGAAAACTGAGGGCACATTCTTGAGACCGAACAGCATAACCATATATTAGTATAGACCACACCTGCTCCTAAAATCTGTGAGAGTTATATCAGATGGTATAACATGAAACTGACGGCAACCGGACCTCAAGTCGATCTTTGAGAACACCTAAGATCCTCAAAGTTGATAAAAGATATCATCAATCCTAAGCAAGGGATATCAGTTTCGGACTTTCAACTGGTTCGGCTTCCGATAATCCACACAAAGCCTGAGGGTGTCGTCTGCCTTCTTTGCAAACAGGATAACAGAACCCCAAGGAGAAGTACTGGGTCGGATGAAACCCTTGTCCTGCCACTCCACCAATTGCTTCTTGAGCTCCGACACCTCAGGTGTAGCCATCCTATAAGGAGGAATTCACACTGGTGATACTCCTGGAATGAGCTCCATATAAAAGTCGGCCTCACTCTCTAGAGGAAAACCTGAAAAGTCCTCTCGAAAGTCGTCCCTAAAACAATCCACCACTAGAGGAATGTCTAACAGTGAGGTCCCCTAGTCATCTAGATAGAGACTGGAAATCTGGGTTGTAACTCCTCTTAGACCATGATGCTCGGGTCCTGCTCGACTCCCCTGGACATCCCACTCTCCCCGATGAAGAAAAGATCCACCCTCTAGTGATATGAAACTCATCCTGCGGCAATAGCAATCGACAATTTCCTGGAAGGGAATTAACTAGTCCATTATATGAACGGAATCATAGCTTATCATCTCTTGGACATATAGGTTCCATAAGAAGTGATTCCCCACAACCTCAAGAGGGAACTCTCTGCACTTACGTACACTAACCTCTCTAGTCCCCATCAATGTGTCTATTTTCAAGATATCAGCAGAAGAAAAGACACAGAGACCAAGGCTTTCCACAACAGAAACAGAGATAAGTATATGGGAAGACCCAATGTCTAAAAGAGAAGAAGATAATACTGAGGCTACTAAGATATTACCTTGAACAGTGGAGGTTTTGGGATCCTTCTACTGCTAGGTCTACTCCATCTCAAAAGTCTGGACTACTCTACGTCGTTGTGACCCTCCCTGGCCACTCTGAGCTGACCCTCCCTACTATCGCTGATAGATCGGAGACTGAACACCCCGACCATAACCTCCACCTCGGCCTGAATGGCTGGAATAACTACAGTTCTCTGAATGGGGTGAAACTGGTGGTGATTCTCCCGAGTGCGGAGTCATAGAAGAACCCCTGTCTCTGGCAGCTGGAGGGAAAAACTGACAGAAACGTTAGAGATGCCCCATATAGCTATAAGATCGTCACTTCATCGGGTCTCTCGGGCAATGTGGCCTCGTATGCCCACTCCTTCTGCACTGGTATCACAATATGTGGCTACCATTAGGTGCATCCCCCCTACTCTGATCTCCTCTATAAATATCCCTACGGCGCTTCGTGCTATCAACAGGGGGAATACTAACTCTGGATGTCGAACTGCCCTAACTCACTGCTCTAGAATCCCTCATATTGCGCTCTTTGATCAGCACATAGTTGACAATAGAGGATATCGAAGCCAACCTAAAGATGTTAACCTTGGAACTGATCTCTTGCTTGAGACGATCCTCAAACTTCCTATCGAGGAACAACTCATCACCTGCTGGTATAGGCTTGAAATGTTGCAGCTCCGTGAAATGAGAGGAATACTCACTCACAGAAAGACTACCATGATCTAATCTCATGAAATCCCAGGCTTGGTCAACCCTCAAGGTCTTAAGGTAGAATGAATCGTAGAAGATACACTGAAACTCCTCCCAATCCATATTCTGGGGGCGTCCCTCCTGAGAGATGAAATCCCACCACCTCTTGGAAGAGTCTCGGAGCATGTAGGTCACGATCTTCTCCCTCATATATGGTGGTACCTAGAGATTCTCGAAGATCGTCATCATGGCTTCGAGCCACGACTCTGCCTCCTGAGGTCCTTCTACCCCTGAGAAGGTGGGATGATGCTGCTGCTGGAAAACCCACATCAAATGAGCCATCGACGGGGAAAAAGGATGAGCTCCCTAGAAGTTTTTCATCATCCTCAGAAAACTCTCACAAAACTACGCATCAGCGCCTGACACTGGTATAACAACTGGTCCTAAGGCTGGCACAACATGAGGATCTACAGGAAGTCCACGATCAGCCATATCGGGCGTCTGATCACTACCCTACAACCGGCGGTCAACCGAAGGACGTCTCGGTGGCATGAGTCTACAAGGTCAAACACACACCTTAGATTCATGATTATCAAAAAAATTAAAACTGGAAGGACAATAAGGGAATAGAAGATTGAAATCATTCAAGTTTTTTAAAACATGACTACATGGTGTGTACTTTTCTTAAATTGCATGTTCCCTTAAGTCATTCACATGGGCATGTACTCCTACCCTAAATGGTCGTGTAACACCCTAAATACATGACGTTTTGTCCAAAAACACAGCGTGTACTTGATTCCTCTTCCATGCCCGAGTCCTTCTACATGGTCTAGCCAAAGGGCTCTATTAAGACAAAACTACATGGCGTGTTCAAGGTGGACACGACGTGTACGTCGACAAGATTCACTGGACTGTGTTGTTAGCTACACGGCTGGCTACATGGCTGACACTACACAGCGTGTTCTAGGAGGACACGACGTGTATGAGAAGAGGTAACACAGACCTGTGTTGTTCGTGAAACGGACTGGTACCCAGGTTATACTACACGACATGTAAAATTCAGACACGACGTGTATGTGAAAAGACAACATGACCTGTGTTGTCCGTCACATGGACGGGGTACCTATTTTAGACTACATTGTCTACTAGACTAGTACACAACATGTTCCTACAAGAATTTCCCCATCCTGATCCTCTTCCGACAAGTTCTACGACACTGTTTAGAGACAACACTGTGTGTACATTAGTACACGATGTGTACTTTTGAAAAATTGTTTCTTCCCGATTAGAAGAACACATGGCATGTATTCAAAACTACACGACAAGTATTTTGTTTTTTAGATAGTAATACTCAGAAACTACTCTAGGGCCCAGAAAAACACTGAAACGAACGCAGAAGGTGCCAAATTCTGATCTTTGTGGGCCAATACTCCCCGCGCATTAAAGTTTGGCACCTTATACCAGTTATAACAAGTAAAACAAGAAATGATCCACCAAATTCCAGTTCATGAGGGCCCATAACACCTTAATAACCAATGTTTTGTGTTTATCTAACAAAATAAATATACAAAAAATTTCCCAATCAATCATAAGGGATTCTATGAAAACATATATCACAACAGCATGCATAATCTACACAACATTTATCACAACAACATGAAATCTCTAATGCATCCTAGATGGCAGGGCAATAATGCATGGCATGTGATTTATATCAAGTGTCTATGTGATGCATTAGATGGAATACCCTCATCTCATCGGGTTGCAATAGAAATAATACCAAAATAATTATAACGGTGACAACACAAAGCATGTTAATCACCCAACGGTGAAATCAAACCAACTGTAAAACTACAAACCAGTAAAATTGAAATAAACGAGGTAGTATGGATTTTCCATGTACACAGGTTAGATACTCTCGGGAACATCTTATTACGAGGTACCTACTCCATCCTATCACTGGCTATAGGCTCCAAATAGTATGTCAAGAGAAAAGAATTCCTCTGATACCACTTTGTAATGGCCCTGTTCTGGAGGCCACCAAGAGGCACCCCATACCCGGTGGGTCACATGGCCTCAAGTGTATTTCCCCAAATTACAGAGGTTGTCTACTAGTAGAGAGGGCCTTGGGTGTGATAATGGAGAGAATATGCCCTCATTGGTAGAGTAAAAAGAAAAAGATAAAACCAATAAAAAAAAGTGGAAGCAGTAAACAATCCATCCACAAGAGAACAGTAGAAGACTAAATATGATACATAGTAGGGGAACATATATATATATGATGCATGGTACATATGTCTAAGAAAGAATCCAAAAAAGTCTCAATGCTGGAAATACAAAAAATAAAAAAAAAGTACAAAATAAAGATAAACATCTCATCAGAATCACAAGACTATGCTTGGTCCCATGATCTCTAGCTCCACAGCAACTCAAGTACCTGAAGTCGAAGGGCGCTTTTCCATGTCTATACCTGCAACAATATACCCTGTTTGGGCCCAAAAGCATTACCCAAATAGGGTGTGAGACTAAATCCTAGTAGACAACCACCCAAAGATCTTTTCCTATCACTTAGTGAATATATGGCAGGTGAAAGTAAAGAAAATAGTAAACAACAACATGCTGAATAATAAAAAATCCACAGTTCCAAAGTCATGAAATGGCTAACAAGTAGCAAAGCACAATAGGTAACCCTCTATGAAGTACTCAAAGCCATCCCCTTTGGTCCTACCTAAAAATTACCAACAACCCTCTGGGATGTGCACTCAACCTAACCCCTCTGGTCTGGTCATACGGAATTATAAAAACTCTCCGAGGAAGCACACTCATTCAACTTCCCTTATAGTCTAGGGTAGTCAGGAAGTCTCTGAGGAAGCTCGTACAGTCATTTCCCCTTATATCCCCATGGTCAATGACTCTCAGAGGAATCACCCTCGTTCAATTCCCTTTATATCCTAGTTCATTCATAGACTCTCTGAGGAAGCTCACACAGTAAATCCCTCCTATAGCCTATGGTAATCAAGTGATTCAAGAAAGAAAAATAGAGACTCTCTAAGGAAGCTCAGACGGTCTACCCTATATAGTCTAAAGAATTCTATGAATCTCTGAGGAATCTCTCATGTTCTATCCCCTTATAGACCAATGTAATCTTAGGTTCTCGGATTATGGTCTCTCGGTCAATCCCCGGATAGCCTAAAGCTCAAAGACTCTCTGAGGAAGCTCACTCGGTCTATCCCCTTATAGTCTTCTACACTCAGTTCTCACTGCCCTATATTGGATAACGACGTAGAATTTAAATACATCCAAAGTAGAAATACATAACTATATGAATAAATAGTTCTTCTATATATCAAGCATGTCAGAAAACAATTCTCCATCCTACGACAACAGGCATGGAAACAGACAATGCAGCCAAGGAAAACCAGGACGAGATGGTCATAAACAGAACGTGCATGGGAAGAACATCCAAAGCATAGAAGTTCAACAGTATTAATGTTCGAAAATACTCTACATAGGCATACTATCATTGCAGGCATACAATATGGGTAAAATAGTAAACACACAATACCACGTTCAAGGGTATTGGTAGAATTTTCAAATAATATTCAAGGACTTTCAACGGAAAGGCACAAACCACATACCTCCCTGTTAGAAGATAAATATAATTGAACCAAAAGGCCTGAAAATACATAGAACTTCATATTTATATGAAAAAGTTAAAAAAAATTCAACCCACAATAACTTTGAAGATAGGAGGAATTTGAAATCAATGCTCTGGAAGAAGGAAGAGCTTACCATTGCGATTCAGAAGCACTCAACGGTGTTTGAATCAGAGGACGGATGGAGGATCAAGTCCTAATCAATGATCAGTGGATGTTCGGTGATCTCGGATGAATTAAACCTAGAAGAAGTGGTTTATGTCCGTCCGACATGACCCCAGTGCATTTAATGAAAATAACAATGTACATGGAATGTACTTTTGAAGTACACGGCATGTACTTCCCCTTTCCGTACTCCACTTTAGGCAGCCTCCACATCACCCATACATGGTCGTGTGTGTGGCCATGACATGGCCAGCACACGACCTCCATCGGCATCGCAGTACACGGCGTGAACTAATAAGGTACACGACGTGTACTTCGAAAATTTCCATATTTTCCTCTTTTTCACAAAAACGACCAGAAAAAAAAACAAACATGAAAATAAGATCTAGGTTCTTACATGGAGGTTCCAGTAAAGTAATTGGTGATTGATAATATTCAATCATGAGGAGGTTTACAATGAGAGGGGAATGAAAAGGGATCATGTTAAATTATATTTTTCATTGAATGCTCTTAGGAAACATGGCCTTTGGGGTTTCGACCAGTGGTTATTAGACCTCAATATTTTCAATTCTATCCTTTTGGGGAAAGTGGATTTCATGTTTTTCTTGAGGATATTAGAAAAATGTGTTTTTTCTCGGTTTTTATGTCCACAACTAGATTTAGTGACTATTGGTTCTTCGAGATCTGTTTAGTTGAGGTGTATTGGTTCAGTTCTATCTTCACCATTAGTTTCTAGTAAGACCATTTCAGCTGTAGGGGAAGAAGTCTTATGCTCCACTAAGGTGAGTTTTAGTAGGAATAGGATAACCTCTATATATTCCTTGTATTTAATAACCACCTAAAAATCATGTTCATGGAGGTGGAAATCAGTAGAGAGGTAGTGCAGCTAGGCACTGTCAGTTTCACACTGCATAGGTGACATCACTTGTGGGCCCTGATATTTTTTCAAGAATGATATTTTTCTTATTAACCAAATATAGTTCATTGTTTTATATAGGATCTTCGCACTCCTTTGTTTCACATTCCCTAGTATGTAATATGTGGGAAGAAGTTGAGAGGGTACACATACACCTAGTATTGATTATGATTGTCAGAGTCCAACCAGGATTTTTTTGTTTTTTTTGGTGATGTATAATGACGTTGGGGATAAATCCTGGACATTGGTGTATTTTTTTATATAGAAGAATCCATAAAATGTCATCACTTGAATTAATTGGTTATTTAAAAATTGTGTTATTATATAATTCTTTCTATGGAGAGTCATTTTATCTAATGTCAATGGACATTGTCACGACCCACCCTCGGGGTCCGTGCCGTGACTACCCCAAGCCCGCCTTCCATAGGCCAGGGGCTGGCGACTAGCACCAAGGCGTAAATCCCGGTAAAAAAGGGAAGGCATTGCCTTTGTAAAGTAAACAAACACCACAGAGTAAGCAAGCATAAAGTAAACACTAAGCAAAAGCAGAGTACAACTGAAAGTACGGAAAAGTAAATGGGCCAGTATACAAACCCAAACTGAAAGTAATGTACAACTCGAAAGGGAAAACAGTAACTGAAAAGTAAAAGCCGTTACACCGAGCTGTCTACTGGAAATCCCACCTGAAGGGTGGGTACAGATAGCTCCACTGCTCCACGGGTCCCGCCGTCCGCTCCGAACACGTCCCGCCCAGTGGTCCACCTCCAGGTACCGTCCTGCTCTGCAAGCCTCAGCTAAGATCAACGTTGTCAGTCGTCTGCAACCAACACAACGTAGTGCGGGAAAAGCCCGTGCAGGGGTGAGTATAAGCTACTCAGTAGGGACCCCGAGACCCCTGAAGGTCTCTCAAATCCACAAAGGATAAACCACGAAGAAAGGTACAATCACCAAGTAACAACCGACACTGCTTAGGTATATGCCCATACATATACCTAAGTCATCAATTCAAATACGCTCCAACCTCCGAGCCCAAGTACAACTCAGTCCACACAGGAAAGTAAACGTATTCCACACAGGAAAGCAAAACGTAATCCACACAGGATAGCACAACACAATCCACACAGGAAAGCAACAGGATTCAGCTCACAGAGGTATACTTCTTCGAAAGACGATAAAGATGATCTCTGATCCATCTAAGTCGTCGGACCCACGAAGGATCGATAGGTAACTAACCCCCGCAAAAGACCCACACAGGATCGGGCCCACGTAGGACCTGTAGGCGCTGGTTCACACAGGACCGTTGAGCGCAAAGACCCACACAGGATCGAACCCACACAGGATCGGGCCCACACAAGACCTGTAGCACTGATCCACGTAGGATCGCTGAGTGCTGAAGTCTTCGTCGTCGTATCCACATAGGATCTCTGTACTGTCGTCATCGCAGTCACAGTAGCAGTAGTAGCAGTAGTAGTCACAGTAACAGTCGCAGCCAGCACTAGGGTTCCCGCACACAGCAAGCTCGTTCGAAGGGTCTGCTCCACGAGCCGAGAGGCTGATACATCAACTGTCACAAAGTCCAGAGTTGATGTATCCAAAAGTTCCATATCGTCAACAGGAACTCAACGCAACAGACGGCGCGTCGATCGGACGCCCGGTCTGAGAGTTATTAGCATTTTCGTCCCCGGGGCCCGGTTGGTTTTTATGGAAAAACCAACCCGACCGTACTCCACCTGCGTCCAAACCTCGGGCGGAGTATTCCAAAAGAACTGTCTCACTAAGAGGAACACAACAAAGCTGACGGCACGTTAATCGGACGTCCGTAACTCAAGATATGAGTGTTTCCGCTCCGAAGGCCCAGTTGGTTTCGTGAACGAACCAACCCTGCAGAACTCAAAGTGTTCCGAAACATTGAGTGCGATATACCGAAACGACCGTCTCGATCCAAGGATCGCGTTGCCGCAGACGGTTCGTCAATAGGAAGTCCGTGACTCATGTTATGGCCAAAAGACCGAAACAGTTTCTAAAACGGGGGGTCCGGGTCCGGCCCGACCCGGGTCGACCCGTTCCAGGTCGACCCGGTCCGCCGGACCCGGCCCGGCCGGTGGCGGTGCGGCCAGGGTGTCGCGCATGCGCCGCACGCTGGGGTTGAAACCCCCCCTTTTTCGGATCTCGGCTGGCTTTTGCCGGCCGTTTTTAATAAACACACGGGACGCGCGGGTCCCGCCTTCTAACCGAACCGGCGGCCGGCACAGCCGGCCCCCTTCCCCCTCTCCGCTGCGGCTCATCTGAACTCTGGCGGCGGGCGAGGCCGGCCGCCCCTGGCTGCTCCGCCGCGGCCGTAGGGCCGCGGCCCTTCTTGATCTCCGGCGCCGGCGGCCCGGCTGCCGCCGGTCTTCCCGTCTCGCCGCGGCCCGGAACCGGCCGCGGTGTTCGTTGTCCGGCGCGGTGCGACGACACCGCGCCCCTCCGCCGCGCCTTAGATTCCCCTTGACGCTGCGCGACGGCGTTGCGTTCTTGAGGATTTTTTTCCACGGCACGGCGCGACGGTGCCGCACAATAAAATCGAGCGAATAACCGCGTGGTGCGACGGCACCACGCCACCTTGTCTCGTCCGCAAAAATAAAACATCAAGAACGAAGGAGGGGGTTCGGCCATGTTCATGCGGTCCGGCCCCCTCACGTTAAACAATAACACAAATTTATAATCCTCACGTTAGTCATGCTAGAACCACGAACAATGATAAATAAATAAACAAATAACAACAAACCCTACTTTGGGTATATGTTCGAAGATTTGTCAACGTCCCGCAGAAGACAACGTCGCGGAGGTCGGGCGTCGCGGTAATCGTTCGTCAAATCCGATGACGAAGAGATACGTCCGAAGAGGTACGTCGTTGGCGAATCTTCGTATGCCGATGAAGGAAGTCCGAGGAGGAAGCGGCGTTCCCTCTCGTTGACACGGAAGACGAAGAAGAGAGGAGCGGCGTTCTTCGTCGGAGTGTGAGCGTTCTTCGTCAAGGCTTGAGCGTTCTTCGTCAAAGCTTGAGCGTTCTTCGTCAAAGTTTGAAGAAGAAGGAAAAGCTCCCAAAAGCTCTCAAGATGGCTAAAGAGTTCTAACCCAACAAAAAAAAGAGCTTATTTTATTCATAAACTTAACAAATGAATTTCAATGGTTTGAAATTCAAAAAGGATAACTCCAACTTAAATAACAATTGTCATGTCATTTAAAGAGGGGTTAAGGGAGTTTGAGAGAAGATGAAAAGTTTAGGGTTCATGTGGGCCCCACCACACTTAATCCTCTCAAGGGAGGTTAAGTGGGTGTGGGTCCCACCCCTAACTTCCTTTGAGAGAAGTTAACCAACAAGTTTAAATAAAAATTTGTAATCCAAAATTTTTATTTAACTTATTCTAAACTCCCAAAAACTATCTCTCAACCCGAAATAAACGCAACCTCGGAAAAGGTCTCCTTAAGCGAATATCGGCGCTGCGAGTTCATCGGTGCCCTCAGATTTCAATTCCGAGCACCGGTTCAAAAGTTAGAAATTTCTGCTCGTTCTTTCACTGAACGTACCCGAGCCAAACTTCGGAAATTGATTCTGGGCACTCCGGGCCTCGGAATCAGGTGCCGTCAGAAACCGCGCTCTTGTAAAATTCCAAAAAAAATTAAGAAAAAATTTCCCTTGAATTTTACGGGTCTTTACATTACTCCCACCTCAGGGCTTTACTTCCCCGTAAAGATACATCAAAAACTAGGGAAACAAATGAGGGTACTGAGCACGCATCTGAGCCTCCTGCTCCCATGTGCTCTCCTGGAGATTCCCGTGCTGCCATCTGATGCGCACAAGAGGAATCGATCGCCCACGCAGGACCCGCTCCTGTCGATCCTTTATCTCCACCGGGACCTCCATAAAAGATGCCCCATCGTCAACGTCAAGCTCCCCATGGTCAATGATGTGCGTCGGGTCGTGCACGTATCTCCTCAGCTGGGATACGTGGAAGACGTCGTGCACCCGGTGCAACTGAGGTGGCAGAACCAGGCGATAAGCCACCTCGCCAACCCTGCTGAGGACCTGGAAGGGTCCGATGA
The DNA here is from genome assembly GCA_963277665.1 of Viscum album. Classification (NCBI taxonomy): domain Eukaryota; kingdom Viridiplantae; phylum Streptophyta; class Magnoliopsida; order Santalales; family Viscaceae; genus Viscum; species Viscum album. Next base: position 739,367,496 of record OY728122.1, read on the forward strand.
AGCGCGGAGATAACTTTCCGCCTCGACCAAATCTCCGAATACCACGTCGAGGTGAGACCTGCAAGAAGACGTGGTCGCCATCCTCGAACTCCAGTGGACTCCGCCTCCTGTCAGCATATGACTTCTTCCGGCTCTGAGCTGTCCTCATCCGCTCCTGGATGACCTGGACCTTCTCTGTCGTGGCCTGGACCATCTCCGGTCCCACTAGTGCTGACTCTCCAGGGTCTGTCCAGCACAAAGGAGATCTACAAGGTCGGCCGTACAACACCTCGTACGGTGCCATTCCGATGGTGGAGTGGTAGCTGTTGTTGTACGCAAACTCCACCAAGGGTAGGTGGTCCTCCCAGCTACGACCAAAGTCGAGGACACATGCGCAGAGCATGTTCTCAAGAGTCTGAATGGTCCTTTCTGTCTGACCATCCGTCTGAGGGTGAAAGGCTGTGCTCAGACGTAGCTGCGTCCCGAACGCCTCCTGTAACCCATTCCAAAGACGGGAAGTAAAGAGAGCATCTCGATCGGAGACGATAGATGATGGCACACCATGGAGCCGCACAATCTCCTGAACGTAGAGACGCCCCAAACTCTCCACTGAGCCCTGCTCTCTAATGGGTAAGAAGTGTGCCGACTTGGTGAGTCGGTCAACAATCACCCATATGGAGTCGTGACCTCTGGAAGTGCGTGGAAGTCCAGTCACGAAGTCCATTGATATGTCGTCCCACTTCCACTCCGGAACCTCCAAGGGTTGTACCAAGCCTGCTGGTACCTGATGCTCTGCCTTCACCTGCTGGCAGGTGAGGCATCGAGAAACGAAATCTGCTACTGCCTTGTTCATGCCTGGCCACCAGTGCTGTCGTCTGAGGTCCTGGTACATCTTTTCCACTCCAGGATGTACCGCCAAAGGAGAAGTGTGAAACTCTCTCAGCACTTCCTCTCGCAAAGCGACTGGTACCATGGTACGTCCTCTGAAAAGGATGTCGTGCTCTGCTCCAAGGGAGAAACCATCAGGTGCCTGTCCCGAGGATATCTGTGCACGCCGTGTCTCACAGTCAGCGTCACCACGCTGTGCCTCCCTGACTCGCTGCAGTAGTGGAGGAGTGACTGTGAGAGACTGAAGGAAGGCTGCTCCATCTCTATCCATGAAGGATATCTGCAAAGAGGCTAGCTGCTCCGTCGCCTCCTCATGTAGCTGAATGCCCGTCCTCCTGCTAAGGGCATCGGCTACTACGTTCCCCTTCCCATGAGTATAGACTATCTCAATGTCATAGTCCTGGAGGAACTCGATCCATCGCCGATGTCTCAGGTTCAGGTCCTTCTGCGAGAAGATATACCAGAGACTCTGATGATCAGAAAAGACTGTAAAGCGCTCGCCCATCAGGTAGTGTCGCCATGTCTTCAGAGCGAAGACCACTGCTGCTAACTCCAGGACATGGGTAGCGTAGTTTTTCTCATGCGGCCTCAACTGACGTGATCCATAGGCGATCACTGCCCGCTCCTGCATCAGAACACATCCGAGTCCGGTCCCTGATGCATCGCAGTAGACTACGTACCCTACTCCCTCCTCGGGCAACCTCAAGATAGGTGCGCTAGTCAATCTCTGCCTCAGCTCCTGGAAGCTCTGCTGACATCTGTCTGACCACACGAAGCGTTTCCCCTTCTTCGTCAAAGCTGTGAGTGATGCCGCAACTCTAGTGAAGTCTGGCACGAATCTCCGATAGTATCCAGCTAGTCCCAAGAAACTCCGAACCTCAGTCACGCTCCTGGGTGGCTCCCAAGCTAACACAACCTCAATCTTCGCAGGATCCACTGCAAATCCCGCCTCAGAGATAAAGTGTCCCAAGAACTAGACCTCACGTATCCAGAACTGGCACTTTGATAGATTACCATAAAGCTGGTGCTCTCGGAGTGTGTCTAGTACAACTCGCAAGTGATAGGCGTGCTCCTCCTCTGTCATAGAGTAAATCAGAATGTTGTCGATAAAGACCACGACAAACCGATCGTGGTATGGCTGAAAGATCCTGTTCATGAGAGCCATGAACACTGTTGGAGCATTGGTTACACCGAAAGGCATAACCAAGAACTCATAGTGGCCATACCGACATCTGAAGGACGTCTTCTACACATCCTCGTCTCTGACTCTGAGCTGATGATAGCCTGACCTGAGGTCTATCTTCGAGAACCACCGTGCTCCCTTGAGATGATCAAAGAGGTCATAAATCCTCGGTAGAGGATACTTGTTCCTCACTGTCACCTCGTTCAGGCGACGATAGTCAACACAAAGTCGCAAGCTCCCTTCTGCCTTCTTTGCGAACAAAATCGGGGAAGCCCAGGGTGAAACACTGGGTCGGAAGAACCCCTTGCCCTGCATGTCCTCCAACTGTACCCGTAGCTCTCGAAGCTCGGCGGGAGCCATCCGATATGCTAGAGTGGATATCGGGGCTGTCCCGGGGTACAAGTCAATATAAAAGTCTACCTCTCTGTGAGGAGGTAGCCCTGGAACGTCGTCGGGAAAAACGTCCGCAAACTGATCCACCACGGCAAGAAAACCTGGACCCCGCACGTCAACTGCTCCAAGGATGAGGCTAGCTAAATGATGAGTAATGGGTTGTCCTCTCCTCCGCAGAAGTCCATCTTGTGCTTCTAATGCTCCCTTCTCACCGGTGAAGGTGAACCTGCTCCCGTCGGTGCGTACACATTGCACCTTGCGCCAAAAACAGTCAATCTATGCATGGACCGTAGATAGCCAATCCATGCCCAAGATGACGTTGTAAGGCCTCGACGCTGCTACAAGAAGATCCCAGTCGAAGCTCTCGCCTCCTAGAGTAAGCTCACACTGCCGGAACTAGTGCGTAATCGTTGAGTCTGCTCCCATAGGAGTCTCTAGCCATAAGGATCGAGCCAACGGCTCTGTCGGAATCTCCGAGATCCGAACAAGGGCAGCGGCTATGAAAGAGTGACTCACTCCTGTGTCTATAAGAACTGCATCAAGGGTGGTATAGACACAGATAGTACCTCGAATCATCTCGGGTGCGCCGTGGTCGTAGGCCTCTGCTGCCTGGAGATGTGCCTGTCTCTGCCCGCCAGCTCCCTGTGGTCGGGGTGGGCCTCCTAGTGGTGGTGGTGGCAGAGCCTCAAAGCGTCGCCCACCACCTGCTGCTCGGCCAGCTCCTCTGCCTCGTCCGCCTCCTCCCTGCGGACCTCCACGGTCGACCCTCTTCCTCTGCCTCGGTGGTCCCTCAACCGACTGCTGCTCCTCAGCACGGCGGGTCGGGCAGTCACGAGCCATGTGGCCCTGCCCGCCGCACGAGTAGCACTGTCTGCCTCTCGAAAGACTGGCTCCGCGCTGTGTGCTCTGAACTGCTGAGCCAGTGTCCTGAGGTCGTCTGCCCGAAGGTATGGTCTGCCGGGACCCCTGAGTCATCCGTCGACTGCCTGCTGCAGATGACTCTGCCACGTGCCGCCCTGCGGTGGGTCGCTGCGCTGGTGTAGACTCAGTAAGGAAGCTCTCGATCAGAAGGGCCCGCTCCAGTACTCATGTCTGAGCCGGTATGCTGAGGGAGATCAGCGATGCCCTGATCTCGTGTCTCAAACCCTGCTCGAAGGTCTGGGCCCGAAAGAATGGGTCACATACCATGTCGGTCGAGTAGCGCGAGAGATCAGTAAATCTCGCCGAGTACTGAGTGACCGTCATGCTGCCCTGCCGCAGCTGAAGAAGCTCCTGGATACGCACTGCACAAAGGGTGGCTGGGACGAAATCCGAGCGGAAAAGGCTCTCAAAGTCCGTCCAAAGTAGAGATGCCTCATCGTGCACCTGGAGCATCAAGCTCCACCATCGTCCTGCTGCTGCGTGTAGTAAGCTCGCAGCGAGGATCACCATGAGGTCTGCTGGTGTCCTCACTAGCCTAAACACTCGTACCACTGCCTCCAGCCAGTCCTCTGCTGCCTGGGGATCCGTCTCCCCGCGAAACCTGGGCGGTCGCTGGCGCTGAAACTCATGCAGTGCGCTGAGGCGACATGCATCGTCAGCGGCTGGTGCTGGAAGCATCGGGGGATCGGTGGGTAGAGCTACCGCCGGTGCCACTGCTGACAAAGGGCCCTACACCGAGGCCTCGTCGCTCGGTGGGCTGTCGTCATGCTCGACTCTCAGAACCCTAGCTGGCTGCCGTCGTGGGGCCATCCTGAAAAGGAAACAGGTGCGCCACGGTCAGAACAGTATACCTGGTGAGCTGATATAAGTAATCACAAAGAAAACTTTGAAACACTCACGCAATCAATGTTTTCGTGCATTATGTCGGAAATCAGAAGTCAGGGTCCTGGTGTACGGATACGTCGGCCGCCGCACCAAAACTGGACTCCCTGGACTGATAACCACACTCAATACGCTAAAAATTATTACTTCACATAGAAAAGATCAGAGTTTGCGGTAGAACCGAACTCCTCTGATACCAATTTGTCACGACCCGCCCTCGGGGTCCGTGCCGTGACTACCCCAAGCCCGCCTTCCATAGGCCAGGGGCTGGAGACTAGCACCAAGGCCTAAATCTCGGTAAAAAAGGGAAGGCATTGCCTTTGTAAAGTAAACAAACACCACAGAGTAAGAAAGCAGAAAGTAAACACTAAGCAAAAGAAGAGTACAACTGAAAGTACGGAAAAGTAAATGGGCCAGTATACAAACCCAAACTGAAAGTAAAGTACAACTCGAAAGGGAAAACAGCAACTGAAAAGTAAAAGCCGCTACACCGAGCTGTCTACTGGAAATCCCACCTGAGGGGTGGGTACAGATAGCTCCACTGCTCCACGGGTCCCGCCGTCCGCTCCGAACACGTCCCGCCCAGTGGTCCACCTCCAGGTACCGTCCTGCTCTGCAAGCCTCAGCTAAGATCAACGCTGTCCGTCGTCTGCAACCAACACAACGTAGTGCGGGCAAAGCCCGTGTAGGGGTGAGTATAAGCTACTCAGTAGGGACCCCGAGACCCCTGAAGGTCTCTCAAATCCACAAAGGATAAACCACGAAGAAAGGTACAATCACGAAGTAACAACCGACACTGCTTAGGTATATGCCCATACATATACCTAAGTCATCAATTCAAATACGCTCCACCCTCCGAGCCCAAGTACAACTCAGTCCACATAGGAATGCAAACGTATTCCACACAGGAAAGCAAAACGTAATCCACACAGGATAGCACAACACAATCCACACAGGAAAGCAACAGGATTCAGCTCACACAGGTATACTTCTTTGAAAGACGATAAAGATGATCTCTGATCCATCTAAGTCGTCGGACCCATGAAGGATCGATAGGTAACTAACCCCCACAAAAGACCCACATAGGATCGGGCCCACGTAGGACCTGTAGGCGCTGGTTCACACAGGACCGCTGAGCGCAAAGACCCACACAGGATCGGACCCACACAGGATCGGGCCCACACAGGACCTGTAGCACTGATCCACGTAGGATCGCTGAGTGTTGAAGTCGTCGTCATCGAATCCACACAGGATCTCTGTACTGTTGTCGTCGCAGTCACAGTAGCAGTAGTAGCAGTAGTAGTCACAGTAACAGTCGCAGCCAGCACTAGGGTTCCCGCACACAGCAAGCTCGTTCGGAGGGTCCGCTCCACGAGCCGAGAGGCTGATACATCAACTGTCACAAAGTCCAGAGTTGATGTATCCAAAAGTTCCGTATCGTCAACAGGAACTCAACGCAACAGACGGCGCGTCGATCAGACGCCCGGTCTGAGAGTTATTGGCATTTTTGTCCCCAGGGCCCGGTTGGTTTTTAAGGCAAAACCAACCCAACCGTAATCCACATGTGTCCAAACCTCCGGTGGAGTATGCCAAAAGAACCGTCTCACTAAGAGGAACACAACAAAGCTGATGACACGTCAATCAGACGTACGTAGCTCAAGATATGAGCGTTTCCGCTCCGAAGGCCCGGTTGGTTTCGTGAACGAACCAACCCGGCCGAACTCAAAGTGTTCCGAAACCTTGAGTGCGATATACCGAAACGACCGTATCAATCCAAGGATCGCGTTGCCACAGACGGTTCGTCAATCGGAGGTCCGTGGCTCATGTTATGGCCAAAAGACCGAAACAGTCTCGAAAACGGGGGGCCCAGGTCCAGGCCGACCCGGCCCGACCCCCCCTGGGTCGGCCCGAACCGGGTCGACCCGGATCCTACCCGTTCCGCTGGACCAGGCCCGGCTGGTGGCGGTGCGACAGCGCGGCCGGGCCAGTGGCGGCGCGGCCAGGGTGTCGCGCATGCGCCGCACGCGGGGGGTGAAACCCCCCATTTTTCGGATCTCGGCCGGCTTTTGCCGGCCGTTTTTAATAAACACACGGGACCCGCGGGACCCGCCTTCTAACCGAACCGGCGGCCGGCACAGCCGGACGCCTTCCCCCTCTCCGCCGAGGCCATAGTCGCGGCTCATCTGAACTCCGGCGGCCGGCGAGGCCGGCCGCCCCTGGCTGCTCCGCCGCGGCCGTAGGGCCGCGACCCTTCTTGATCTCTGGCGCCGGCGTCCCGGCTGCCGCCGGTCTTCCCGTCTCGCCGCGGCCCGAAACCGGCCGTGGTGTTCGTCGTCCGGCGTGGTGCGACGGCACCGCGCCCCTCCGCCGCGCCTTCGATTCCCCTTCACGCGGCGCGACGGCGTCGCGTTCTTGAGGATTTTTTTCCACGGCGCGGCGCGACGGCGCCGCGCAATAAAATCGAGCGAATAACCGCGTGGTGCGACGGCACCACGCCACCTTGTCTCATCCGCAAAAATAAAACATCAAGAACGAATGAGGGGGTTCGGCCGTGTTCATGCGGTCCGACCCCCTCACGTTAAACAATAACACAAATTTATAATCCTCACGTTAGTCATGCTAGAACCACGAACAAGGATAAATAAATGAACAAATAACAACAGCCCCTACCTTGGGTATAAGTTCGAAGATTTGTCAACGTCCCGCGGAAGACAACGTCGCGGAGGTCGGGCGTCGCAGTAATCGTTCGTCAAATACGATGACGAAGAGATACGTCCGAAGAGGTACGTTGTTGGTGAATCTTCGTATGCCGACAAAGGAAGTCCGAGGAGGAAGCGGTGTTCCCTCTCGTTGACACGGAAGACGAAGAAGAGAGGAGCGGCGTTCTTCGTCGGAGTGTGAGCATTCTTCGTCAAGGCTTGATCGTTCTTCGTCAAAGCTTGAGCGTTCTTCGTCAAAGTTTGAAGAAGAAGGAAAAGCTCTCAAAAGCTCTCAAAATGGCTAAAGAGTTCTAACCCAACAAAAAAAATAATAGGTTATTTTATTCACAAACATAACAAATGAATTTCAAAGGTTTGAAATTCAAAAAGGATAACTCCAACTTAAATAACAATTGTCATGTCATTTAAAGAGGGGTTAAGGGAGTTTGAGAGAAGATGAAAAGTTTAGGGTTCGTGTGTGCCCCACCACACATAATCCTCTCAAGGGAGGTTAAGTGGGTGTGGGTCCCACCCCTAACTTCCTTTGAGAGAAGTTAACCAACAAGTTTAAATAAAAATTTGTAATCCAAAATTTTTATTTAACTTATTCTAAACTCCCAAAAACTATCTCTCAACCCGAAATAAACGCAACCTCAGAAAAGGTCTCCTTAAGCGAATATCGGCGTTGCGAGTTCATCGGTGCCCTCAGATATCAATTCCGAGCACCGGTTCAAAAGTTAGAAATTTCTGCTCGTTCGTTCCCTGAACGTACCCGAGCCAAACTTCGGAAATTGATTCCGGGCACTCCGGGCCTCGGAATCAGGTGCCGTCAGAAACCGCGCTCTTTTAAAATTCCAAAGAAAATTAAGAAAAAGTTTCCCTTGAATTTTATGGGACTTTACTGACATTGAGTGGTTTTCATTAACAATTGAGGTTTTAATGTGGATAGTTTCATGTGGAGCCACTTCTTTCTTTGATGGATGAGTTGTTAGTTGAAATAGTTTGTTATATAAAATAGAGTTCCTATTAGATTATGGTGATTTTATAATTTTTTTGTGGAGTGATCATTTCAGGGAAGAAATTTGGTTAACTACAGGGAAGGAATATTGGTTCCCTAGTGCTTAAATTTTCTAGGGAGGATGTGATGTTTAGGGTATTTTTTGATTCTTACCATATTGAATTTGGATTTTTTTGATGTACTACATTTTCATGATCTATTATCTAGAAAGGTTGTTACATCCCCCTGAGCATAACTATAACACCAATGATCTAATGTTATAAATGGTTGTTTTTTCAATGATATTGTTGAGTAATTAAATCATTGGGAAGAAATCATTGTTCTTCACGGAACACAATATTTTTAGGAATACCATTTCTAAGCTTGATCTGAATTTTCAGTAGTGGGGGTGAATGTAGTTTCTTCAAGAATTTTATTTTGAGACCTCCTAACCATCAGGAAATATAATTTTTATGAATGAATATTTTAGAAAATGTTCATGGAACGATATTTCTCAGATGTATGGGGATGTTTGGAGTGTTATGGATGAGTTTGGATCATTTCACATAGATGAAGGGGTAGTAAATAGTAGAGGTTATGTGATTCTAAAAAAGGTGTTTCATTATTTGATGCAAAAGGAAGAGTATTATCTGTGGGGAGACTCATACATAGATGTGATTCACAATCATGTTGTCCATAAATATTCTTCAAAGGTTTTTTCCGAAGGATGTTCAGAATCAGATGATGTTTCAGGGGAGACTATTTTTTTCTGATAGTGTTTCTAAAAGCCATACTTCTTGAGTCTCATAACTCACCTTTGGTGGTGCACTTGGGAGTATCCAAGATGTACTATAGTCTTAGGATTTTTTTGGTGGATCAGGATGAAATGAGTGGTGGTGTAGTTTGTGGGTAAGTGTTTGGTCTTCAAGTAGTTAATGGTTAACCACCAGGTTCATGATAGTTTTTTGAATCCATTGGATGTTAACGAGTGGATATGGTATGAAATATCATTATTTTTAATTACATGGTTACCCTGAGCATAGAGATGTTGTGTTTCTAACTAGGAAATCTTTGACCGGTTGATAAAATCCTTTATATTCATTAAGATCAATGTGTTAGGTGCAATGGATGATTTGGATAAGAGGTATATGGATAAAGCCATGTAGTTTCATAGATTTATGAGGTATATTTTCATAGATGAGGATGAATGTCATCTTCATGAATCCAGATGTTATTTTATCATATGCTTGGAACTTCGTTACACCAAAACATTACATTCCCCCATTAGATGGACTGTAACGAAGAGTGGATAATTAGAATATTAGAGGACATTATGCGAGCATGAATGTTATACTTTTTCCGACCATGGGCAGAAAACATGCCCTTTTTTGGGTTTTTTTATAATAAAATCTATCACTAATCCATCATAATGACAACATTTGACACTTTTTGTAGGAACCAGTGTTGATATTTTTTATTTTGTAAGGATATTACGGATGTAATATTTCTTCGATCTGATATGGTGAACCATAAAACTAAAAAAATTAGAAAGTATGAGAGATTATGAAAGCAGTGTAGGACTAAAATAGTTCTTATTCCAATTGGATGAGAATTTCCATGATATTTGAGTTTGGGAACCATTAATTTTTGAATGTTTCTCCTCAACATGTTTTGTAGAGGTTTGGTAGGGGTAAGTATTCTCAAATGTTTATTAGGACCTTTGGGAATTGAGGAATATTGAAGAGGTGGAATATCGGTTGGTGATTACATCGTGGCTAGAGAGGATTCACTACAGATTTTACAACACTCCGATTTTTCAGTATCATTTTGATGACTCTCACCACCTGACTTGGGAGAGTTTGATATTGAGGATGACACAAAGATCATGGAGAAGCCAATAGGGGCCAATGATCAACAATAAAAGTCATTGTATTGAATGACCATTACCATGGATTATGGGTTTTGGAAGCATGCTGTCATGGAGGAGAGTACATGTGATTGAGTTACACCGATTTTTTCATAGTACCAAAATCGATTTTTGGTTTTTCCTTACTCTTTTTTTCTTGTGATGTGATGTTTGGATCTTATTGTGTTAATATATTTTCAATTTTCTTATTGTATAATGATAGATAATGTTTTGAAATACGAAAATGTGAGGACCTAATTACTAATCGATATGCAATAAACTATGATGTTATTAAACCGAGGTGGGATAGTTAGTACATCCACGAGGGGATTTTATCTTGAAATGGAGGATAGATTTTAAGGATTCTTATGTTTGGGAATGTGGGGTTTTTTGGTTGTGGAATTTTTTTGATATATATTTATGGAGGTTTGATGGTTTTGCATTTGGTTTTGTGGTGATGAGGTATTTCATGATTTTTTAGCCATTTAGATTGGTGTCCTTGTATAGTGGAATCATTTCAAGTATGAAAATACCCTAGATAGGTATACAACAGTGATTTTGTTCAGACCCCATTATATTTTAGGTTGGGTTTTGATTCTTAGGGTTGGGAATCACTTTAGAGGTATCTATTGTAATTGCTCATGCCTTCACACTCTATTAATTTTCTAGTTTTGGATGGGTGAAATGTTACAGAGGAGGATAAAGGATGTTTCATGATTTTTTTATGGCTATAAGGGATCCTATGGGATATTCATATCCAGAAAGGTTTACACGACGTGAAATTATGTTTCACGGATTGTGTTCCATTCTAGTTTTATATCTTCTATATGGGATCAGGGGGAGTCCAGTAAATGAATTCATGTCATGAAATGTGATTTCATGATCATTAATAAAATAATTAATGGGTGATTTGAATTTTAGAGGATTTGGGGATTTTTGGAAAACCCATGGATTTCACACTGTGAAGGTCTTACATGATGTGAATGTGTTGGAATTCTGGGTTTTAAACCCTTTTTACAGAGAGTTTTTATTCATTATGTCCATAAGGTTATCTCTCTAAATTATTGGTGAACCCTATAAAATTTTATAAAATATTTTAGAAATCCTTTCATCCCCTTCAAATGTGGTTTCTAGTTGATTCCCATTGGTGGTCGATGGTAATTCCTTCTCTTCTTCATGGTAGTTTTCATCAATTATTATATTAGGGATCCACAATGGTGGTGTAGTATTGAATTGTGTAGTGATTTCGGATGAACTTTTTATAACTGTTGTTGTGGTGTGGGGTTATATATGTGTTTTTTATACTGTTTTGGTTTTCAATATTTTCTTATTTCCTCTGTAGTGTGAAACATGTCATCAAAGCTTCTTTTCGGTAGGTAATCCCTCTTTTCTCCTTTTTATCTAAAATGCGGAAGTGGATTATTCCTGATTACCTATTGGGGACATATTCTCTATCATAATCAGGATAAATATAAGGGTTATTTGGATTTTAATGGAAAAAGGATAATGATTGTCATGGTTTTATATATTTTTCATCTTTTTAAAACTGTGATTTTATGGGATAAATTCCCAACTAAGTAGTATGTTTGATTGGGGAATTTTTTTCTGGTGTTTTGTCTTGAGTTGTGCAACCCCTTCCTATTATGAATTATTTGATATCTCTATATATAATATGTCATATAATAACTTATATATTTATAATGAAATGGTTTTTCCATGAATATTTTTTACATGATACTACCTCTAAAAAAAGAATGTGGAAGAGATAAATATCATCACTCAATTTATAAATGTTTTGTGATGTGCAGTGATGTGTGGTTCGACTGAGTGGAGATGATGTGTAGTTGTTTTGTGAATGGGATGTGTAGAACCAATGGGTGAGATGAATCCATGATTTTGGGTCTATGAGGTGATGGATTATATGGACTTTGTATGTGGAAGTGATGTGATGGTTGTTTTTCTATTTATTTGGGGTGGCAATGTGATGGATTGTTTTGCTGTGATTTTGTTACATTGAGGTGATACGTAGTTTGGCCCTGATTTTGGGGTGGCTAGAAGACTAATGTTTAGTTGTGATTTTGGGGAGGCGAGATGATGGTTGTTTGTCCATAATTTTGGGGTGGTTAAGTGTAAGTCCCCGGATCTTCATCTACTGTATGGATCAAGATTTTAGTTTATTTCGAGGAAAAAGGAAGTAATGGGATTTTTTTTCTATGTATAATACATGTACTAATGAGTACACACCATCTACCTAATTTTTGCAAACATCTGCATAATATCCATGTGATAGTGGAGTACATGGTCGTGTAGGTGACCTGGTATATCGCATAATGTGGGGGCCGGTTAAGGCTACTACACGCCATGTACCTTTAATGAACATACTATGTATATTTCTTTTTTATTTGATAAATCAGAGCGAGGTCACATCTCATCCTCATAAAAATCCTCTTATTCTCTTGGTACCTATAGGAGAGCGATGAAAGGGACTCCTAACTTCAAACACCACCCGATTCTCCGTTAGACCTCTGATTAAGACATCGTCAGGTGTGTGGGAATCCCACCAGTGAGTTCTCAAAACCCATAGAGACCTTTTTACTGATTCATCCTACCTCAGGATTTATTCAAGGCTGAACATTTTTCTCCTCTTTGAATATCTAAACACATCTAGGCCGATTCAAGGGACAAAATTCAAGGGTTTTGATTGTACGACATCAAGGTAGGTGGTTTGTGCCTTTCATTGTTTTTCTTTGGATTATATATGATAAAATTTATGAATACCCTAGAGTAGGGTATTAAATAATTTCTAATTTAATCATGTTATTAACAGAAATAGCTAGATTGATTTTTATGGGGTTGTTTCTTATGAATAAGGTCTGTTACCTTGTTCACAGGACACCCCATGGGTGTCTTTCCCTTTTTTGATTGTTTCTATCCTTTTGGTTTGGATTTCCTATTACGCTTACCTCGTTTTCCATGCCTTGGTTGATTAGGATGGAGTTGACAGATTATATAGGAAATTCATGTAGTATTATTTGTGAATTTTTATCCATGTAGTTGTTATAGATTACATTTTCATCTTCGATGTGATATGTGTGTTGTTTTTCTAATAGACCATGAGACGCATGGTCCAGAAAAACTAAGGGTATTTCCTTGTTAATTTAGATAGGATCATGAGTTCCTCTGTGTAGATATTGACCCAAGGGTGTTGACCATGAGCGCTACCTAAGTGGTCATTTATGATTTATTTCTGCTATGTTGACTTAGGGATATTGACCACGAGAGCTACCCAGGAGTTCTTTTATATGTTATTGATGCCATGTTGACCCATCAGTATTGACCATGAGATTTTCCCATGTGGTATTTTTTAAATTATTTGATATTAAGTTAAACTAATGTGGTTAGATTTTGAGATCCTTCACAAAGGGTTGTTTTTGAATAGTTACATGATTGTGATGTGTCTTCCAAGACAACGTAAAAGCATAGACATTGTATTAACTGATTGTTAGGTGGCCCTTTGGGACATCTGTTTAGTTACATTACATAGGGGATATGGATTCATAAAATATATCCAAAGGGTTACATGATTCAATAGATTAAATAATAAATGAAATGTAAGGTAATTGAAAATTGTAGGATTGTTTACATTAGAGTATTTCATAGTTTATTTCATTATTTCGACATATTTCCTGCTATATATATTCACTGAATGGTGAGAATACATCTTTTGGTGGTTTATTATAGGGAATAATCTCACACCCTGTTTGGGTAATGCTTTTAGACACAAACTGATTATATGGTTGCAGTTATAGATAAGGACAGTTGCCCTTCCTCATCAAGTACGTGATTGTTGTTGGTGCTGGATATAATGGGACTAAGATATTTCTTGTGAATATGTTGGATTTTACTTACATTTAATTACTTTGGTTTATGTATTTTATTTCTATAATTCTATCTTGTTTGGATTGTTTTCTAGACACATGTAAAATGGATCATTTATATATATTCTATATTTGTTTTATTACTATCAATTTTATGTTGTTTACTTATTTTGTATGGTATTATTGCTTCCTCTATTGTTTACTATTTTCATTAAACTGGGTATTCTCTGCCAATGAGGGCATAGTTTCTCAATTAACAGACCTTGGCCCTCCCTGGTACTATGTATCCTCGGGCATTTGGGGAAATGTGATCGAGGTTATGTGAGCAACCAGGTTTGGGGCGCCTTAATGCATCACCGAGATCGAGGGTGTTACAACATGGTAATATAGGATTTTTTTCTCTACTTTTACATATTATTTGGAGCATATACACTAGGATAGGAAGTAATTGTTGGTCTTTAATAAGTGTTGCTCTGGAGTAGATAACCCGTGTACAGGGAAAAGCCAAGTTACATCAAATATTGCAATTTTTTATTCTGATTTTTCAATTATTATTGTTGCCTTGATTTCACCATGTGGTGATACACATAAATTTTTCTATTACTATTGATATTATTTAGATTCTATTAATATTTCAACCCAATTAGATGAGGGTACTCCATCTCATGCATCATAGAGGCATTAGTTAGTGATCACATGTCATCCATTCATACCATGCCATTTAGGGTGCATTATTGATTGAATGTGGTTGTGATCGAAGTGGTGTTAGATATGCATGCTACTGTGATAGATTTCATGATAAAAATACCTTCTATTTTTATAGGGTGTTAGTTAATGTAATGTTCCATTTTTTTGGATGCCAGGATTTTTCCCTGAAGGTGTTATGGGCCCTCTTGGATCAAAATTTGGTGGATCTTGTTTGAACATTAATTGAAATTTTTTATGTTATGATATGAATAAGGATGCAAAATTTTTATTTTCAGGGAGTATAGGCTCTCAGGGTTCATAATTTTTCATGCCTAAGATGAAATTTTATGTTTCTATGTGTTCCAGAGAACTTTCAAAGGCTTACAATCAAGAAACCCAGACAACACAATGTGTGATGTTTTGAACACACACCATGTGTTCTTCTATTCTTGATGAAATAGATTTTCTTGAGTACACTCTGTGTATAATATGTAAATGTTGTGTAGTGTTTGAATTTGTGACTGAGTATGTGGGCAGAGACACAGGGGGTTGATAAAATCCTTGTAGAGCAAGCCGTGTAATGGGAGTATATGATGTGCTGTAAGAGACCATGTATCTAGCGATGGGACTAATGACAGAGGTGGAAGAAATTTGGATGGTACACATCGTGTCTTTCTTGAACATTCCATGTGGTAGTCGATCATATATCCAGTCATGTTACTAATGACATGGGTGGATTGAATATAAGAATTACACATCTTTCTAGGGTGAACAGACCATGTAGTGTTACACTGGGAGACAATCGTGTAGTACAAGCCATGTAGAAGAACCTGGGAAGGAGGTAAAATTCCAATACACATGGTCTTGTACGATGAACATTCCATGTATATGGGTGGTTACACGAACATGTTGGCAGAGGTACATGACCACATAAATTCATAATGGATCACGCCTTGTAAAGGTTCTACACGTCGTGTAACCTTCTTTTGTAAAAATGAATTCTTCCCTTCTCATGTTCCATTCTTACACGTCAATATTTTTGTCCATAATAATCTTCTACTGAGTTGTTCTCTTGACCATACAGAGTCATACCACCAAGACATCCTCCGGTTGTACGCTAGGTGCAGGGTTACAACTAGACACCTGAAATAGAAGATTAGGGACTACCCGTAGATACTCTTGTAGTGCCTATCATGGAACCTACTATTATACCGGATTCTGGTGCTGATTCATAGTTTTGTGAAGGATTTAAGTATGATTCAGACATTTTGGGGAGCACCACATCCTCCCCTGACTAAGGAAGGGTTGTTATTTCTATATTTGAGAGTCAAGATATGCCTCTGGATAGGAGGGTATGATCACGATGTACATGCTACATGATTATGCTAAATGATGGTGGGATGTTATCCTACAGGTGGGATGTCATTAGGATTTGTCTTGGGAAGTGTTTCATAGGACCTTCTATAATTACTTCTACCCTGAGACGTTGAGGGCTGACTGAGATTGGGAGTTCATGCATTTGATGAATGTTTCTCTTTCAGTGATGCATTATTCATCTCATTTTACAGAGATTCAATGCTTCACACCAATTTTGGGAGGTGATGAGTTATCACTGGCAAGACGGTTTGAGGACGGTCTCAGGTATGACATATGATATCACAGGAATGTATTTACGCTAAATTCAGTGAAATCTATAGTTAATCAGGCGCTGATTAATGATCACAATTTCTAGGAGTTAGGAGTTGAGATCCAAGGCAGTTCAACATCTAGCGTTGGTACTCCTTCTTTTGATAGAATAAAGCATTATAGGGAGCCTTCATGCAGTGATTCTAGTAGTAGGGATGTATCTTAATGTATCCAAGTGAGGTTCTACTAGTGTGGGAAGAGTGGGCACACGAGACCTAAGTGCCCAAGAGACCCAGTTGAGTCCCAATCTTTCATAATGATGGGTCATATTCAACGTTTTTTTCCAGTTTTTATCACCAGCATCTGGTGAGAGGGGATATTTTATGACTCCACATTCTGGAATAGGACAACCAGTTTCACCTTAGGTAGGGAAATGTAGTTTGTTAGGCTCCTCAGGTTAAGAAGGTGGTAGTGGCCATGGTAGCCACATGACATGTTTTCAATGACAGTTTGGTGGATCATCTTAGGGCAGCCAGGTGGTCGCAGGGCTGCGACATAGGTCAGACTATTGCAATGGAACAAACCAATTAGGAGCAGGATCTCAGACCCTATACGGTTAAAGGTACGATTCAAGATGTTTCAGTTTTAGCTTCTACACTATTAGGTTCTATGGGATCCCATAGTTTTATATATGTTTCCATTATGGAGAGACTTTGGATATGTATATTTACTTTTGAAGATGTTATGATGCTCGACACTCTATTTGAGATTTGGACGTCTAGTTTACGTAAGTGAAAGTTGTTGCCTCTTGAGGTTGGTGGGTGTTCATTTTTATGGGAACTCTATGTCTTAGAGATTAATGGATTCAATTTCATTCTTAGAATGTAGTGGTTGGTCTACATTCAGGCCTTTATTCACTGTTATCTCCATAGAGTGATTTTAACTCCACCAGAGGGTGGGACATTTCCACACAATGGTGAATGAGATGTCTAGGTGAGTGGATATGGACCCAAGAATCTTGGTTTGAGAGGAATGACCACCCAGATTACTATTTTATATCGATATGACTAGGGGAAATCATAGATAGACTTTCCTATGATGGTGGATCATTTCAGGTATTTCTTTCCAAATTACATTTCAGGTTTACCTGCAGAGAGAGGTAGATTTCTCTATTGAGAATGTTCCACTAGTGTCCCCGATATCCATTCATCCATATAGGATGGCTACACCAGAGTTATAGGAGCTCAAGAAGCAGACATATGAGTTACATGCAATGGGTTTCATCTGACCCTGAATTTCTCCTTAGGGTTCACCTTTACTATTTGCGATGAAGTCGGATGGTACCCTGAGACTTTGTTTGGATTATCATAAGATGAAATAGTTGACAGTAAAGAACCGATATCCCCTAAAAATTATTAATGATATCTTTGATATGATTTAAGGAGACTAAGTGTTCATGAAGATTTACTTGAGACATGGTTATCATCATTTTCATGTCAGAACAACATATATACTTATTATAGCATTTCGGGGTAGTTATGGTCTATATGAGTATTTGGTTATGCCATTTGGTCTCACAAACATACTGATAGTTTTCATTGCTCTAATGAACCAAGTGTTCCATCCTTAGATGGATTATTATGTTGTAGTCTTAATGGATGTTATCTTGGTGTACTCTGATACATGACATGACCATGCCATTCTTCTTGAGATAGTTTTGAGTACATTGAGGGAGAATCAGTTATATGATATGCACATAAAGTTCCACTTTTGGATGGACCAGGTTCACTTCTTTGTTCATGTCATATCAGATACAGAATAATAAGTAGACACATAGAAATATAGAGGAGTATTTTCTTGGGAGAATATGAATAACGTCTTTGAGGTAGGGAGTTTTCATGGGTTGGATAGTTACCACAGATGCATTATAAATGAAATTTCATGCATAGTAGCACCACTTGTGGACCTAAATTTTAATGGTGTGAAGTAATTCTGGACAAATTTGTATGATTCATCCTTTAAAAACCTAAAAAGGTGATTGAATTCAACCCTGATACTGATTTTGATAGAGTTGGGAAATAGTTTCACCATTTACTGTGATGCATCATGTATCCTGATGGGGGTAGTGCTTTTGTTGTGGGAAGGAGTCATTTCATACTGGTATCTGCAGTTGATTCCACATGAGAGGAATTACATGATGAATGAACTCGAATTGGCTAATTTGTTGCATGATTTTGCACTATTGGAGATATTAAATTTTGGGACAACACATTATGGTATACACTGACCAAACAATCTCCAATTATATCTTTACTCGGTGTGATTTGATTTTGAGACAACAAAGGTTGGTTGAGTACCTTCAGTCCTTTGACGATGGAGTTTTATACATGCCTAGGAAAGGAAACGCAGTGGCTGGTGCATTGAGTATGAGCTCTCAGATACAGGTAGTTCAAGAGGCCATCAGTGAATAGAATCTTATAGCTTTGTTCTCTAAGATGTATCTCTAGGTGCATGATATATAGGGGAAGATGTTCCTTTATTTTATAGATCATGCATCTGGTCTACTAAAACATGTGAGAATGAGGGAGCAATCAGATTCTAAAGGTCATTTCCTATTAGAGAGTGTGTACGTCAAGGACCCTACTCCATGGTGGACTATAGATAAGGATGAGATTTTGTGTTTTCAGAGACATGTATGGGTGCCAGCAGATATATGTGAGGAGGTGATGTATGATATCCATGCCCCGGTAAGGGAATTTCATCCTCGTTCACCAAGATGTATTGAGATCTACATCTTTTGTATTGGTGGCTAGGCATGAAGAGGAATATAGCTGATTTTTTCCTATATGTTCCACTTATCAGTAGGTGAAGGCAGAGCATCAGTGACTTTCAAGGATTTTTCAATAGTTACCCATTAACCAGTGGATGTGAAATGATGTTGTGATGGATTTGGTTACAGGGTTATCAAGGTATCCATTAGGAATGACACTGTATGGGTCATTGTTGAAAGAATCATGAAGGTTGTGCATTTCTTACTAATCAAGGAAAAATTTAATGTATATGAGCATGGAAAGTTGTAAATCCGAGATATTGTACACTTTAAGGGGGTTCAACGACCAATCATTTCAGATAGGGATGAACGGTTTACTTCTCGTGTCTGACAGGGACTATAGAGGGCTTTGGGTACACAGTTACTTCTGAGTACGACATTCCATCCTCAGACAGATGGCCATTTTGAGCACACAATTCAGGTTTTAGAGGACATGCTTCAAGCATGCGTTCTGGATTTTGGGTGATCATTGGAGAGACACATACCCCTGGGGGATTATTCCTACAATAACAATTTTTAGTAATCGATTCAGATGGAGAATTATGAGGTAATATATAGTAGGACATGTCGATCACCCCTATGTTGGATTGTGGTAGGAGAGGCACCTTTGCTGAGACCACATATTGTCCAGGATACCACTGGTCAGGTGGAATTGATTTAGAAGCATATGGATACTACAAAATTTCCCCATAAATCTTATATAGATTTAGGGGGACTAACTTTGGAGGTCATGGTCAGATATTAGGTTTTATTATGTGTCACACCAAGGTTGGGACATAAGAGGATTAGTAGATAGGGGAAGCATTCACTGAGATACGTCAGACCGTTTGAGGTTTTGGAGAGATTCAGACCATCTTCCTATCTGTTTATGTTATCTCATAGGTATTGATCTACGCATTATGTCTTCCATGTTTCTCATCTATGGAATTACATTTTAGTCCCAACTCACGTTTATCAACCTATGGAGGTTTTGTTGGTGGTGGATACATCCTTCAAGGAGAACCATATTAGTATTGTTGATCACAACATGAATGTCCTCCATGGCCAGTCAATTCATTTGGTACGGGTGCTATGGTAGCACAGGAGAGTATAGGACGAGACTTGGGAGAGGGAGTATGACTTATAATCACAGTGTCTAGAGTTGTTTTATGTTTCTTCTTCTCCACCCTTGGAAAGGGAATTAAGGGATGAATTCTTTAAGGAGGAAGTTTGTAAGAACCCAGAACTACATTTCATGTATGGATCTTCTTTTTGGGTAGAATTTATGAATAATATGGAATGTTAATTTTTTCTAAGTATATGTTGTTTACCCAATTATCACATATTGATGCATACTGGCCATGTGATTGATGAGTTCATGGCCATCTAGGCGACCTAGAAGACTACTTAAGGTAGTGGCCAGTTAAGACTACTACACAGCGTGTACCTTTAATTAACATACCATGTATTTTTGTTTTTATTTGATAAGTTGGTGTGGGTAATATATCATCCTCGAAAAGGTATTATTCCCCCCTTGGTTCTTACAGTAGAGTGATATAAGGGATGATGAACTCTGAACCCCTCTTGATTCCCTGTCTAACCTCCGATTAAGACACATTCAGGTGCATTGTTATCCAACCGGTGAGTTCTAAAAACCCCAAGGGCCCATCTTACTGATTCTTCCTCCCTCATGGGTTATTCAAGGTTGAAATATTTTCACCATTTTGTAGATATACACTGATCTATGCCAATTCTAGGGCCTACATTTAAGGGTTTTGATCATACGACATCGAGGTAGGTGGTTTGACCCTTTTGTTGTTTGTTTTTGTATTATATATGCCAAAAGTGTCACATATCCATGATTAGGGTATTACATGATTTGGAATAAAACCCTTTTATTACCTAAAATGGTTAGATTAATTGTTAAGGGGTTTTTTCTTAGGCTTATGGTTAGATACCTTATTTATGGGATGCCCCATGGGTGAGTTTACCTTGTATGACAATTTATGGTATTTTGGTCTAAAATGCGTGTAAGGTGTAACTTTTATTCCATTCCATGGTTGATTTGGATGGATTTGATGGATTATATGAAATGCATTTAGTATTTTTTTATTTTTTATCCATGTAGTTTTTAAAGAATACATGTGCTACTTTGATATGACATGCACATTATTTTTCGAATACATCGTGAGATCCTTGGGCCAGGAAAACTGTGGGGGATTCCATGTTTATTTACACAGGACTGTGAGATCCTCAGTGTTTATATTGACCAAGTTATATTGATCATGAGATCTACCCAGGTGGTTATTTATGTTTTATTTATGCTATGTTGACCCAAGGGGTATTGACCGTGAGAGCTACTCAAGAGGACATTTCTAAGTTATTGATACCTGGATGACCCAAGGGTATTGACTGTAAGAGATTCCCAGGTGGTCATTTGTAAATTATTTTAAGTTATGTTAAGACAAAGTGGTAAGAAAATGAGAGATTTCCTAGAGGGTTGTTTGTGGATATTTGTATTATTATAATGAGTCTTCCAAGCCAAAACATAAGCTTTGACATGGTGTTACATGATTAGTAGATGGTCTTCTGAGACATCTGTTTGGTTACTGTACATTGGGATATAGAGATTAGGCTTGATCCCATGGTTTACATTTTTCAATGGATTGAATAATAAATGAAAATTAATGTAATTGAAACTTTGAGGATTGTATACTTTTGAGTACATATTTTTTTATTGCTTCATTTTTGCATATTACTTTTTATATATATTCAGTGACAGTCTGGCACAAATATTTTGGTGGATTCCTACTCGGAATCATCGTACACACTATTTGGGTCATGATTTTATATCCAAATAGATTATATACTTGTAGGTTTAGATAACGGAAATCACCCTTCCCCATCAGGTACTTTATTGTGGTTGGTGTTGGAGTACATTGAACCAGGATGAGGATTGTGATGCCATTAGAGTTTACCTACATTTAAGTACATGTGTTTCTATATTTTATTTCCAGCATTGTGAATTGTTTGGATACTTTGCTTGGCACATGCGACATGCATCATTTATATATATTCTCTAGTTGTTTTATTACTATCAGTCTTCTATTATTTTCTTCTCTTGTATGGTATTACTACTTCTACAATTGTTTAATATTTTCCATCCGCTATGTATACTCTAATAATGAGGGAATATTTTCCCCATTATCATAACTTTTTCCTCACTACTAGTCTGCAGCCACTAGAATTTAGGAAATGTTCTTGTGGTTACATGACCACTGGGTTCGGGGTGCCTTTGGGTGGAACCCGGATCTGTGACATTACATTAGGTAACTATTGTTTAGTCATTTATTTAGGGATTCAAGATTATGGTTGTTTTTTTGTTCTATTGGGTAGGTGAGGTGATTTTTTTTATGGCCATGCCTATGAGATGGTTTGCAATTGGATTTATGGTAATGGTGAGATTCTTCTGATGTTGGTTGCATTTGGCTAGAATACCAAACAAGAATGGAATCAGTGAATAAGAGTTAATGTGACTTGTATTGGTTTGGTTAGTTGGATGGAATTGATTAATTAAATAAAATATGATGCGATATAAGGTGAAATGTGGTTGATAATTAAAAATTAAACAAATTAATTAGATAATCAATTAGGTTGGAACTAATAAATATTTGTTATTGATTGCGTTTTGTTATTAATTTAGTGGTTCTTGAGAAAGTGGGGTTGTTGTGAGTCGGTTAGTTCTTTTTTGTTAACCCATTGGTTGGGATTTTGTGTGTCTATATGTACATACTTATATATTAATTGTGATTTAATACCCACTCCACACTTTTAGATCACCACATGCTAAAACTCATATATTCACACACATGGGGTTTTCTAAATCATCGGAGTAATGTGGGAGGATGGTCCTCTACCCCAAATTCCTCACTATCTCATCCCAGAAAGTATATATACTTAGTCTATGATATCCTGATTCCTTTTAGTGAACTTGGTGTTGGTATTGGTGTTTTGGGAGAGATTTGATATGTTTGTGATAGGAGGCAGCTTATAGTGGTGGTCGTCTACAGTAGGAGGATGGTATGAGGTTGATGTATATCATGTTAAAGACTCCCTAGTACTCTGGTTATGGAAGTGTTTTTAATGTTATGGATCATTTTTCTTAGCGATATATGATATGTGATAATTTTGTATGGTGGTGTCCCTTAGGCCTATAGGCTTGATGTGATGTGAACATGCATGTGGTGCGGGTATATTTTATCAGAAAATATGGGAGCACCAATACTTATGATGTATCGATGTGAGAGCATAAAATAAGTGAGAGACATTTCAAGTACCATTTTTCTATAATATTATTACTATGTTATCTTTATTCTATTTCATAATTTGCTGGGCATGCCAGGGTGAGGATTGGATAGATAGTTGAAATTTTTAGGATCTTTTGGTCTTGTTGTTTACTCACATGTGAATTTGAATGCTTCCTTCACAAGTTCATAGGATACTATGGTTTTTATAGTAGGTATACATATATTCTCACCCTATGAATATGATAATATTTTGAGGATTCCTTGAGGAATACATAGATTATTCAAGACAGTACATGCTCAGAACATATTTGGATAGTTTTTATGTCACCGATTTAGTATTTATTTTGGCTATTTCCCTTTAGTGCATGTTGTATTTATCCATTTTATATATACATGAATTTTTGGATGGTTTTGGTTTTATTTTATATTTTGTCATGGAGTTTCTTTTAGATGATTAATCTTATATTCTGATCCTATATTATTATTAATGATAATTCCATAGAGTTAATGATATTTTTATATCCCTAGTGGTATTCACCAACCTGGGGGAGACTACATGCGAGATTCAAATCAATATATATCTCATATCACTACAGTATCTTTATTGGGATGGGGCCACGATGGAACCAAATAAGTATTCACATTATAATATAAATGTAATATATTAAAACCCTCATAGTTTATATAGTGAAATCATTTTCTGGGGTTGGTTAATTGAATGTATTTTAATTTTTTTATTATTGAATTTTTAAGGGGTATAGTGTTGTATGAATCAATTTTTTGGTTAATGGGAAATATTTGAGTTTTTTTAAAACCATGGTGATATGGGATTATTCTTGTACATGGTCTTGGTGAATATTATGGAAATATTAAATGGATGTTACTGTATATTTAAATAAAATTAATGGATAACAGGGGAGAAAAAGGAGGGTAGAAGTGGAAAATAAGGTATGAAATTTTTGATGAATTATTATATTGTGGTTGAGGGATTGAAAGATAATATAGATCCTTATTATGAACATTTATGAAGTGTGGGATAGGATTAGAGAATGTTTTTTTTGAATTAATTTGAAATGACATATAGTGGGCAATGATGTGTCTCGTACACAATCCTAAATACCAAGCATGGAATGTGTGTATTTTGGTTGTGAATAAATGAAAAATGCATGGCCCTCATGCATGGTTGTTTTTTTGTGAATCAGGGTTGAAATGGCTAGAAGTGGAACATACAAGGTATTCTCAATGTTAGAGAGACCAAGTATTTTGTTAAGAAGTTTTGACTTGAGATAGTATAAAGAGTTTATTTTCCTAAATAATTGCTAAGACCATTAATAGAGTCCCTTAATTTATTTTATATAATCTAAAAAGAGTATTTGTGATCGAAAAACCTCTTTCATCACATGTTTT
Organism: Viscum album; assembly: GCA_963277665.1. Classification (NCBI taxonomy): domain Eukaryota; kingdom Viridiplantae; phylum Streptophyta; class Magnoliopsida; order Santalales; family Viscaceae; genus Viscum; species Viscum album. The sequence continues at coordinate 739,392,058 of OY728122.1, forward strand.
TACCCCAATGGAGGATTGAGGTTCTTGGGAGAATTTTGTGGTATTTTTGATTATGCCCCCTCGTATTAGTGGATTTATTTAGTCATTAATTGGTGAAACAACTAATTTAGGTAAATATATTATATTGTTCCTCTTCACTTCTCAACAACTACCTTTTTGCAACCCTACCAATATTTTTTGTGGAGTAATGGGGCACTTTCCAGCTAATTTTGGTATTTTTGCATTATTCTTTAGTTAGGGAGTAGGAAGTATGTATCATAGCTGGTGAAGGCTGTTTTTTCATTAACATTTTCATATTTATGGGTTGACTGTAATTCCCAAAATATGGTTATAAATTTGGAAGCCTTTAATTTTTGGATAAAAAAATTATTTTAATTAATTTAAAATAATTTTTACAAGTGTTATTATGCTTAATGAATAATATTTTTTGTATGGGTGAACAAAAAAGGCACAAAATATATATTTTTGAGGTTTTTAAACAAATTATAAATAAAATTGTAGAGTTACGGAAAAATTTACGTTCTTTATATTAATTATTGATTGATATTTTGCGAATTTTTGCGATATTATGTGTCAATGGATTTCCTTGAATTTTAGGATATTGAATATTGGTGTAAGTTAGTAATGGTTGATGGATCATGAATATGTAAACGTATTAATGGAAATAATTTTTTATTACATAAGGATGGATTTATAACTCACATATATATTGGGAAAATCTGAATAATAGTTTTAATGAATTAAATAGATGTTACCCAAATTGTTGTGTTATGGGATAAGAGTAACCTTGTGATTGATTTGATAATTTTGTGAAAGAGTCAATTATCAAAAAAAGGAAGGCTTTCAATATATTTTTTATTAGTGTTTTACGATGTTATTTTTATAAAACCTATAAAATGTTTATAATGAGTTTATTTTCATAATTTCTATGTGTGTGTCATAATTCCATTAAACACATATGAACTACCTAATTTTTAGAAGTATGGGATTTAGGAGTACTCATCAAGGAAATCCCATTGAGTTATTATGCTCATGCACTACTTGTGAAACTTAATGGGCATGAAAATAATTTCGAACATGAGATAAAGGTTAAAGTGATAGTTTCGTCAATTTTTTGTATTATGTAAAAGAGTTCATCCAATATAGAATGGTATATTTTATCTGTAGAAATATTTTAGGTCTTTTTTATAGGGTTATATTTGTATCCAATTTTTTTTGGAATTGTATTTACTATGTTTTTATGAAATAAAAGTCATAATTCAATATCATTATTGATTTATAAGGATAATTTTATATTATTATTTTATGGTATAAACAATTTCCCACCAATATAGATTGGGTTTTGGTGTTTATATTTTTCTCTTTAGTAGTCATATCATGGTTCCAAGGACTGAGTGACATTAAAATTCAAATTAATGTTGACTTAAAGTGGTTAGACTGGGTTGGGATGTCATATATATTTAGTGTTGTTTTCTTAAAAAAAATCTAATAAATTGGGTTTTCTGTCGTTGGATGGGAATTGGTTATAAATAATAAATTATTTTTTTGAAATATTTTATATTAAATCCAATTTGAAAATTTAAATAGGTTGTGGGATATCAAATTATATTTTTATTTGGTATCCTTTTTGGAAGAAATAAATAATTCTTATATATATATTATGGTTTTACTTTTCATTCTCATAAAAATTGTTTTTCGATATATATTTGTCTTTTTTCATAGTTTTTTTTAATAATAAATGAGACTTATATTTTTTATAAATAAATTTTGATTTTCAACATTTTATCATTCTGGGTCATAATTAGAAAAGGGGAATTTCTCCTTCTGAAATGTATTAATCTTTGTTTCTAAATTATTTTTGAAGATTAAAATTAATTTTGAGAAATATGGGTTTATAATATGTTCATTTATATTAGAGAATGGTTTTTTGAAGGGATAAAAATTATAATGGATTTCAATTTCTTCTCAAAGATGTGCATGTTTCAAAATTGGAAATTTAATGATAAGTGATTTTTATGAAACCAAAATTCTAATTTTAATTTTTTAATGTGTTTTATAAAATGTATTTTTTTGAAAATAATTATGTTTTCAACATATTTGAATTTTTTTTATTTAATTAAAGTTAGTAATTTTGATAAATACCTATGAAATGGGTTGGTTTTAAATTTTTAAAAATATAATAATGATTCAGTTTGAATATAAAAGTATGTAAATGGAATTAAATTTAATGGTGATTTTTATGGTGGTAATTTATAAATAATGAGATCATTTGAAAAATATGATAAACTTTTATTGAGAATAATTGTTTTTATAAATAATATAGTGTTGGGAAAATGTATTCTGGAAATGGTTAATGTGTTCTTGAATTAATAAATGTGTATATGATAAAATATATTAATCATAGTACAAACATAAGTGGAAAAGTGGTGGTGTTTTTTTATGTGGGATAGTCATGGGTGGTGCATGTTTTCCCCTAATATTAGATGTGGAATTTTTATGGATTGCATCACATTATAGATGTAGTGGAATTAGGTTTTTCATAAGAATGATAAATATTTATTTTTTATGTAAATATATATTAGATAGTGTAGCAAAAACGATTACATTATAATTTGGTATATATAATCTCATACATTGATGATGGATTCAGGTACCTAACATTATTCTTTAGTGTATTTTACACCATGGATGGATATGGGAGTCTGGGGAGTTTTATTCCTAGATAGATTACTCAATGGTAGTTCCCTTGCACTCTATGATCATAACTGATGAGTATACTATGGTTTATTTTTACTGTGTCATAGTAATCCTTTAAATTCTACTGGTTATGGAAATATGAATGATAATAAAATAAAACTACATTATGGTAGTCAATCCATGGAAGATGGATGGGATGAGATCATAAAATAACTTCTCTACTGTGGGTAATCTAAAGGTTATATAGGATCTGTTTTGGTTGAATTGTCAAATTTAAAAATATTTTGAATTATAGATAGTTGATAAAAGTTTGTTATATAAAAATTCTAAAAATTAAGTTTAATTATTGTGTATCCCATTATGGTAGGAATTTTCAATTGTAATATTTTTTAATTAAATAATTATTAAAAAATATTGAACATTTCCTATAATTTTTTTTAGTTTTGGTTGTTCCAATATGGCCTAAAGATATAGTATAAGATAATATCATTTTCTATTGTTTTCATTATTTTGTAGTGTTATAGTTGAGTTACATAATAGAAATGGGGTTTCCCAGGTGAATTAAAATGGGATTAAATCAAGAGGTGGTTGTTTGTATTTATGATCATACATAATGGAATGAACTAAATAAATTTTGTTCAATGAGTAGATTTATTCGATTGTGGGAATGAGAATATTAATAGTATTTATAGTTGGTTGATATTAATGTTTGGTAAAATATAATGATTATACTAAGTATTTAATATATTGGAATTCATTATAGGTACAATGATATATAGTTCCATTGATGTTTTTTGAATAATACACCATATATGGAAAGCATGTTTTTATTTTCATATCGATATATTTATGAAATGACCCAAATTTCTTATGATATAATGATCCTTATATACGTTTATATTTTTCTCATTGATGAATTTAGTAGTGAGATATAGATAAGTATCTTTTGTTGACTTTTATTCATTTGTATTTTAAAATCGTTCTCCGTATGGAGTTTATATTTCAAGAAAATGTGTTTTGGATTGAATTTATTAGTTTTTGTTCATTTTTATGGGTGATTGGTTACATTCAATATGATAACAATGGTTGAATTTAAATTAATTAAAATCATCATATAAATGTTGATGTGTTGGTTTTAGATTTTTGAAAATTTATGATTGAATTTTGAGAATGATTTATTAAGATATGTTATCATATATATATATATATATATTTTGTTGGGGGAGTTCATATAAATTCAATAGTTTTCATATGATTAATGAAATAAAAATATTATAATTTGTGTGGTGTTATTAATTTTAATCTTAGGGTCATCTTAGGAAGTTATTTTGATAACTAAGTTTAAATGAATCAACGTTAATAAAAATATTTTTTTAAAGTAAAGTTATATTTTTTTCAAATCCCTTCTCAATTCATCGTGGAATTTTCATATGGAAATAGTTTATTGGTTATTGTCTATATAGGTGTCTGTGTCACAATGATTGATAGATGATGACATGGTTGAAGGTGATTTAGATTAAGTAATACATAATTTTTGTAGAGTTTAATATGGTGGTGTATTGTAATGATTGGTTAGGAAGTGTTATGATTTTATATAAAAGTGGAAAACATTAAAGTGATAATTACACCACATTAGATTACATTAATATTTAATTTTAATCCTTGATCATTGGGAGTGAATATAAATTCTTAATTATTGAGTGATTAGTGTTTTAGGATTATTATAAATGTTATATTTTCCAGGGTGAGAATCATGACGGTGGAGAGAGTTAATCAACCCCTAATTTTTTGTATGAGTTAGTGGATTGGCATCTTCCATGATTTTTTATAAAGATAAATTTATAATATGACTCGTGTTGTAAGGATAAAGTTTTTTGTTAAAGTGAAATATTTATGTTTAGTTTGTATAATCTATTTTTTTATGGTGTTTGAAATTTATGAATCCCATGTTATAATAATGGAATTTTTAGTGGGAAGTTAGTGGTCATTTAGTTAAATTTAGAGGATATGATTTCCGTAAACTTTGGTGGTTGTGGAAAATATAGTAGAATGTGTTTTAGGTATTATTGTACTTTTTGTGTTAAAAAGGTATTATAGATCCTTAAAATTCGTTTTATAGAAATGGGGATATATTTTTTGGAATTTTTATCTGAATCCGGAAAATATAATGGTAGGGGGATTAGATTGTTCTCCTACATAGTTTTTATATTATTTGATAAAGAGTCGACATTTTGGTTTTTAGAAAGTTTAAAATGAACGGATTCCATAATATTGGTCTCTAAGTCCATACGTTTAAATTTTAAATTATTTAATTATACCAAAAATGTAATTTTCATCTCTAAAAATGATCAATCCTCCCCAATTTTACATCAACTAAGATGATTCGGATCATAAGTGAATTTTATGGGATTTGGGAGCATTCATCCCTCATATAAGTGGATTTATTCCAATATTGGTTGGTTAATCCTTGGATTTAATGTAATATCTCCCTTACATATTCATAACATTTATTATAATCTATACTAGAAACCCTAATGTGGTGGTTTTGATGGAATAAAGAGAAATATTGTCACTATATTAAGGGATTTTTGTTCACGTTCATATTAATTGTGATGGAAATAAATATTATTTTTTTGGAAATTCATTTTTCACTATAGGATAATAGTTGAGGTATTTCTCTTATAATTTATACTATTTTATAAGAAAATTTGATTTCTGCTAGGTTAATTTTCAAAAAAATATAACTTTTTAAATATAAATATTCACTAAATCTAGGAAGAAAATTGATTTGGATTGGGTGAATTTGAAGAAAAATGATTGTGTATTTTTTGAGAATGTGATATTTTTTCAATATATGTCAAATTTGTAATTTTTGTATAGGAATATATTTATTTTTTAGTATACATTACATAATATATTGTGATATTTATTGTTAACAAATTTAATTGAATGGTTTGATTTATATTTTTAGTGTGTTTTATGAATTTATTGTGGATCCTCCTTAATCATTTTAGGTGAGGTATATATTTTTGTGTTTTTTATGATTATTTTCAATCCTATATAATTGATAGTGCCATTTATGTAAGACAAGTATGGTATAGAATGGGGGATTCCACAATTTTTTGGAATGTGCTTAGTGTAACCTTGAGATTGAGGTGAATATTTTTTTGTTTATTTGATATGAAATTTCATTTCATATGAAATGGTTTCCTTGTATATTATGAATTTAATTATTACATTTTTATTACTTATTTATATTGTTATGATTTTATGTATTTTCATTGGTGTGGAATTTTTTCATTAAACTCGTATGATTACGTTTTTCTCACATCGATGGGGTGTATTTGATTTTATTAGGCAAATCCTACTGATTTTATATAAATACCGATATATATTAATATATATGTATATATAGATTATGAATGGAATAAATTATATCTTGTATGGATTGTTACACTGTAATATTACATAGTGTAGTAGAGGTTGACTAGTGGAGACTGGAATAGGTTTTCAGTTACAGAATTTTGGATTCTTGTATGGGTTTTATATACATCATTAATCATATGAAATTTGTCATATTATGTTCAAATACATTTACATTAATTATTATTATGCATTATTATTTTATTATCAATTGGGTTTTCAAGTTTTTTTGAGATAAATAACTCTACATGGTATTTGTTAAATGTTGTATATTTTTATTGTTCCTTTAGTAGTTGGGGAATGACATTACGGGATGACGAACATTATAATTTTCCATATAGTAATATTTTTGTCGATAAAAAGTGTATGGATATTATAAATGTACTATATATATTAAAAAAATGTGTTTTCGAAAAAAGGGTTTTCATGTTGGGGGTTTCCTTTGTTAGAAAATGTTATATGTTTGTATCAAAATGTTTTTTGAGGATCATGATTTATAAAATGAAACATTACATGTTTTTTAAAATGATATTTTATTTTGTTTCACTTTTTATTGATAAAGAGGTATTTCCAAAAAAAATTTGCCCCTAAAATATGTTTTCTAAAGGGTAAAAGTAATATTTTCCTAAATACAGTTTTTTAACATTCTTTTCATAAAAATTAAATTGATACTTTTTATTTTATGAATGAAAATGTGATTTTTAACGATTTAGATTTTAGATACATAAATGGGGGATAGTTTTTCTCATTTATGAGGTATTAGATTTTATTTCTAAAATACCAATTTTTTTAAAAAACATTTAGTAATCCCTTTCTTAATTCAATAAGAAAAAAATATTTTAGAAATATTACTGATTTTTTAAAATGTTTTTTTCTAAAAAACATTGATTGTGGTGTATGTTCTAATATTAACATATTCATATTAATTGATTTTAGTGAAACCCCTACTGTTTTTTGATTTTGATTTTAACTATATTTTGAAATTGTGTTTTGTTATAAAACATTGAGAGAATAGTTGAATTTTTTTTGGAGTTTTATATTGGAGAATTTTTTAGTTGTGATAAATTCTTTTGAAAAGGATTTGCCAGAAACATATAATATTTTCATTATAATGTGGTTAGAAAATGGTGGATTCAATTTGGATTTTTTTTTGAATTTATTAGAATATTTTATTGTGGATATTTTGAAATATCCTGATATTTAGAAAAATATGTTTTATAGTGTGTACGACACGTAGCATAAATATTAAACGAACCACAACATATTATTATTTAAATATGACCGTTTTAAAAATGATATAAAATTATCTTATATGAATAGGATTAATTAAATTATAAAATATATATATGTGATATTCCATTAAAATATATTTATTAGTTCCTATAAAATAAGAACTCAATTTTTATAAAATATATTTTACTTTCCAAAAACATGTTTTCATCAAAAAATTATATTTACTTATTTTTGTGAGAAAATACATTAATTTAATTATGAATTTTTTAAAACTTTTATTTTTTGAAAATGATAATATTCTTGATATAATTATAACTAAATAATATTACAGGTAAATTTTTAGATTCTTCCAAAAATTTTGATTTTTCAATGAATAATGAAAAAAATATTCTTATTGAAATTGTTATTTTATTTTAAAGTATTTATAAAGTGATATTATATTTTGGATTATTTTTAAAATTTAATTATATAAAAGTTTTTCAAATTTTAAAATAATTGTTTTATAAATTAATTTTAAACAATAATATCGTATAGAAACATTTTATAATTAATGAGTTTATATTTTTGAAAACAGTTTTTATTATGTTTTTTGGTTTAATTTTAAATTATATTATACCACTTGTATGTTATGAATATTTAATATTATATTACATATTTATAATAAAGACGTGTAAATTTGATAAATTGGACCCTTTAGTTTTTTGATAAATATGAATAGAAACCATAGTAAATTTTGTCACCATTATTAATGGTAAATAAAGAAATCCATGCATAAAAAATAAATAATTTTGATTATAAACTATCCCTAACAATTTCAATATATTTTTATCATAATAATTCTTAAATTATCTTATATGATTCATTTACATGTCATTTTTTTACCATTTGGATATTATTATGACATTTATAATGTTTTATTTAATGAAAACTCATAAATATCCCACTCTTGAATTTATTTACTAGAATATTTTTAACATGGTGATAAATATGAGACATTTTTATATATAAAAAAATAATATTAAATATAAATGTTTTCTTTTTTATCATTGTAATTTATTTTTTATTTTTAGAAAATATTTAATAACAATAAATGCTTAGTGAATACTAATATAGTAACTATTCAATTAAAGACAATGTAAATTAGTATTTTTAAAACTCCTATTATTTATATTTTATGAAATTTCTTTCCAAAAAAATAATTAAAATTTCAAAAATTAAAATAATATTAAATGATATTTGTAAAGGTATTAATATATCAAAAATGATACATGTATTATATGTTTTCCATTTATAGTATCTATCCTGACCCTCAAAGTGTAAAAACATTATTCCTACGTTAAGTGTGAAAAGGTCAATAAATGGTTAAAAAAATATATGCAGAAACATTTGATCCAAACTTACCTAAATTTTATTTTTTCAATTATTTATAATCATACACATCTTATATTAAAATAATTTCACTTTGGAAGAATTTTTTAATCAAAATTAGTCTATATTAATATAATTTTTATATAAATTCCAAGAGTGCCCATCCCCTCTTTTATTAATGGGAACCCATTATTCTATATTATTCACACCTAAATACAAATTTTATTCAAACTATACCCACCAAAATACATTCCTAATGTCCCTATGCATATTCTATAGGTCTTTTTTTAGAATAATATCAATCATTGAGGTCTGTAAATGAAAATCAATATACATTTTACAAAGAATATGTATATCCTTTAACAAATTTTTTTTTATTTCCCCTTTCACCATATTCAAATATTAATTAACCATGATGAGATAATAAAATTATTATTAACCATATTATGATATGTTGTTATTTTAATTTTATAACCTAAATACATCTCCAACCTATATCAGATTAGAATTGAATCCATCATTTTTGTTTACATTGAACTGCTGTTGGGATACTGATGTAAATTGATTTCCTACACTACCTCTCATGGATTGATATAATGATGGAGGTGATGATTATATATTATAATAATTAAATTTTAATCATTCATAAAATATAATATATCATATATTTTATTACCTTTCCATTCACTGAAAAAAAAAATATAATATCATGTGTGTATATGTGTGGACTACCACCACCACAAAGCAACGTGATTACTTTTTAATCACCACATTAGATTAATGATATTTATATATATACATATATATTAATATATCCGAATAAAATATTTGATATTTTTTATATTATTATCATCTTATAATGATGAAATATTATTTTCTTTCTTTCCATAATGATAATTGAAAAATAGAATTGTTATTGATGCATACATACAACCTACCCTCTCCAAGATTGTAATTTAGTTCAAAATTCATATACATATTTCATGCTTAGTTTTAAATGATTAATTAAACTATAATAATCATTATTATATAATTATTATTATTATAGAGATTATTTAATAATGAATTTTTTGACAATAAAAAACTTATCAAAGCTGTTTTGGACTTTTGAACAAAATATCATCAAAATGACTGACATAAATATAAATGATTATGTAATTGCATATAAATATGTATTAAATAAAATAAAACAAATAATGAACATCAAAATCATATATATAAGTAAATAATTATAAAATAATTGTTAATCAAGAATACATGTATCATGTGTGACGAGTCCTGCTCGAGGAAATGAACATTCTTTTAAAAATCATCTTTAAATTTTTTTTCTTACAAATCTATTTTCTTCCACGTCTCTATTTTCTAAATTTTATTAGGCTATATTTATATGGAAGAAATAATTATAAAATAAATTTTATCTGTATTTGTACTTTATTTCAAATTTTCCAAATGTAATCCTTTTGCAGAATTTTTTGACATTCTTTACAAAATGACCAAATAAATTATCAATTTTAAATTTTACAAATATAATTCAAATTATCTCTACCCTAACCATTTTTTGATGTTTTTATTTAATAACAATATTTCATTTTTTCTTTTAAAACCCCTTATTCCATATGTTCTGGTTATTTTCGAAATTGGTTTTAAAATGGAATGGATGATTCAATATTTAGAATAGCTTTCCTTCGACTAAATTTTTTTTATGATACTTTAAATTATATAATAAATTATTTTTCATAGGAATTATTTAAAATATATTTTGTTATGTCATAAAAAATGTGATATTATTATATCCCTCCAATATATTGCACTAAGGGATAGAGTTAACTTATTTTTCTTCTCTTATGTTATTATAAGAATATACTATGATGTTTACTCCAACAGAAACTGTCATTTTTTTATGTTCAACCAAAATAGTTATTCTATGTGTAACCATGAAGTTCATCCCATTTATTATAGTGATTTTAAAATTATTCCATAATGAACCTACATGTTTTATCTATTTATTATATGTGTTTTAATGGTAATCATAGGATTCCTCGGGTTAAAATAATTATAATACATTTAAAAGAATATATATTCTAATTTGAGGGGAGAAAATCATAACATTATGAAAATGATATTATGAGTTTTTCATTATTTCAAAGAAAACATTATGATTTTTTTCCATTATGATTTTCTATGAGTTGTTTTTTTTGGGAAATTATTTGGGTATAGAAATTGATTTATTTGGTATTAAAATGTTTATTTTAAACATAATTTTAATTTTTAAAAACGAAACTTTTATAGGTACTCAGGGACTAAAGGTATCATTAAAAAAATTTCTATTAGTGTGTTTTTTATAATCATCCCATGTTTTAGAAAAACAATCATTGGGTTTTAATGATTAATAGGGATATGGATGAGGTCAGAATGAAAATTTTGAAAATATTTCATGAGAATAAAAACAATTCATTTTAAAACTTTTTTCTTTAAAAAATGGATAATAATTAAATGTGTCCATTTTTTATTATTTGGGTTTGTTATATAAGATTGATTATCTAACTTTATAAAACTCAAAACCTAAAATATCTTTAGGAATAAAATAATGTTATTTCTAGTTTAAAATCACTTGAATATGTGAATTTTAAGGTGGTTTCCTTATAGTTGGAATCATATCAATAGTTTAGATAACATTAGAGGGCATGATGTTCTTTTAGAATTAGTTAAAAGTCCTCTATAACTATAATTTATAGTATGTTATGGATGATTATGGTTATTTGGATAAATCATAGGATCTTAAAAGAAAATGGCATGGTAAATGATATCTTAATATGTAACCTCTCTATAAGAATTTTTTTATGATTATATTGAAACGATCACACTAAACATTGATGGTTTTAGTAATTGGGATGATCCAGCAAGAGACCAAAATATAATGTATGAGATGGAAAATGTGGTGGTTTTCTAAATGAGAAACTTAAAAAATAATATATAGTGAAAACACCTATGATATATTATAACCATTTATCACTAGATATGATTTAAAACTTGAAAATATTTGAGTTTCTTAATGACTAAAATATGGTATAAATATGGATATTTATATTTTTGAGTGATAAAGGTCATGAATTTTAAAATATCCAATGAACTATGTGTCTAAATTTTTTGAATAAGAACAAATTAAAATGTCTTAATATATTGGGAAGAAATTTTGTATCTGGTGAAAGAGGTCATGTAGATATAATATATCAAGGAAAAAGGTAGAATTTAGTTAACACCATTAAGGGGAATGAAATTATTCCAAAATGTATCAACTGAATGTTTTAAATATGAGGGATATAAGAATTATAAAAATTGATGTCCCAGGGGGGATAGCTCAAGAATGATATAAGCAAGATTGTACAATGTTTATCAATTCTAACAACATTATTTTTATAGATGATAGAATTTAAAATGACATATGAATTGTATAGATTATATCATTGGTTATGTTTTGAAATTGAAGAATCGTATGGAATTATTCCTATTTTTTCATAGGATTTAAGTATTAAGGAATAAGATGAAAACATGGTTAATGAATTGTAATGATCATTGAATTATTAAGGAGTATATATATAGGGATTCAAGAATTGAGATATCATATTTTATTTAAGGATGATAATAAAAGTAAAATCATTAATTCACTTTCAATGTTTTATGATATGGGGGTACTTTGGAGACATCTATTGAGGATTGATTTATGTTTGATGTATTTGTAACAATTATTTTTAATATCCAGAATGTTAATTTGATGAATAATGATCCTTTAATTTTTTGGGAATAAGATTTAAAATATTGATAACCTTTAGGGTTTATATAATCATTGATTATTAAGAATATATATTTTCAGAATGGTATAGGAATTATAATATTATAGTTTTAGTAAAAAGACAACACATTGGCCAGGTATCAACCCATCTAATATGTTAAGGCCATAGTTCCTAAAACCACAACTGAAGGGAACAAGGGTAAAGAACCTACCATTGTTCGATGTGATTTCATGGTTAGTATAACATCATTTTTTAAAATGTTTGAAATATAATCAATAACATTATTTTTGGAACATTTGTTTTTTCATAGAGATAAATAAGGGATTTTAATATGATATTGTGATTTGGTTATTCATTTTATTTCAATGTAATATCACTATAATTTTGGGGAACATGATTTGATTAAGGAAAAAATAATTTTATGTGATTTTATTTTAGGAATAAAGGTTGAATTATCAAATTAATGCCTAAAAAATTTTATTATGGCCTTATAGTGATTGAATTTCTTTATGGAAATACTTATCATATCTTAGAGAATATATTGTTTGGGAATATAAATGATTTTTATTATAACTTCTGAGTGATTGATGTTATTTTGAGAAAAATATTAAATTTCTCATGGAATAATATGTTAACAACTAATTTTAATTTTTTGGATTCATTCATACAATGGAAAATTTTGTTGAATTTTAAGGATATTATTTTAATTATATATTTTGAACTTTGGTTATTACTGTTGTGTTTTGGAGATTAATGTATTATTATTTTATATAAGGTATATTCATTTTTGGAATTATCTCACCCTATATTAACCATTTTATTTTTGGTTAATATATAATTATTGGGGGAATATATTGTGATACATTTTTGGATTTATGTCATCCATTAGATGAATATTTTAGCAATCTAGGTACAAAAAAATAATCTTGAATAATCATCATTTAGAGAAAAAATGATATTGTGGTGGATATTTATTTAAAAATAAAATTATGATTTTCATGTTTGTATAATTTCATTACTTTATTATTATAGATGGTATTTAATTTTAAACTCTTTGAAAAATATAAGTAAATGAAAATTTCTTCATATTACCTTTATTTACGATGAATAGATGGTTTTTTCAGAAAACATTAATTTATGGATTTATATTCATTAACATCCATAAGATCATTCACTTTCCTATGATAAATGATCTCCATAACTCTCCATCAATATGTTCTCATTAATATTGTATTCCATGTCTATATTTTCAATTCCCACCAATATTTTCTTAATTGTAACCTATTTCTATGTTATCCTAGATGATATTCATTCTTCCCTTTCACTCATTCTAATATGAAGATCTATGAACCATTTTTTACAATGTGGGGTTTCAAGGAAGGTATTTATTAATATCAAAAAATTGATTACTGAGTTTAATTTCAAATGGAATTTAAACAATTTTTTAAATATGGAAATATATATTATTTTTATATTTTTAAAAGATAATTATTTTTCAATAGCGTGTACAAAATGATATGCGTAGCCAAAATGAACAAAAAAATATTTTTTTTAAATAAAAATATTTCAAAATTGATGTAAAATTTATTGTCGTGAATATTATTAAATACCATAAAAAATATATATTATGTTTCTATCCAATACAAATATAACTAGTTATTATTTTGAAACAAGCACCCTTTTTTTAAAGACATTTCATTTTTCAAAAATAAGTTTACTGTAAAAATGTTATTTATTTCATTTTTTGAATGAAAATTATATTTAAATATAAAGAATATTGAAATTTTTTTTTTATAAAAAGTAAATAATTTTTTAAATAATAATTAAAAATTATTTTATGGTGAAATTTGGACATTATTATGAAATGTTTGATTTCTCAATGAATAGTGAAAAATTTTAATTTTTGTTGAAAACTACATATTAATAGAAAATATTCGTAAATTTAAATAATATTAATTAGTTACATTTGATTTAAGATAATAAAATATTATTTTTTCAAATAATTTTTATATTTGAATTTTGTATAAAAAAAGTATATTTAAAATTTTCATTTTTCTGAACAACTGTATTTCATTCTGTTTTTCAAATATAATTTTATATTATATTCAACCAATTATATGATTTGAATATAATAATGGATTCCATATATTGAGTCAGGTGTTCAAATTTTATTAAATTGTTCCCTTTTCTTCAACATGAATTGTAACATTGGTAATTTGTATTGTGAAAGTAAAGGGAAAATTGGGTAATTAGGGGTAAAAAATAATATTATAAGGACTATAAAATGACTATAAAAATTTCCTTAATATAATTATATGATAACATTTAATAAAAAATCATGTAGTATTTAGTTATATGACCAATTTTTCCAATATGATATTGGTCTTATATTTATAAAAGTTTATGTAAAGAGAAGTAAGAATATCAAACTATTCTTTTTAATAAATATTATATTTTAAAAAAATATGATGATCATTAGATATCTTTGGTTATAAATTTTAATTTAAAAAATTATTTATATATATTCCTCATGGTAATTTATTTTTAAATTTTATTTAAAAAATAAAAACCTTAATTTCTTATGCATTTCAGATTCGGTAAATAATTGATAATAGAGTAATAAAATAAATAATATTAAAGATTTATAAATTATATGATTTTAATGAAAAATTGGATTATAAATTTTATTATTAAAAAAATTATATACTATAGAGTTTTGGATTCATTGGTTTCTAATTGTATAGATTTCGAGTAGTTTCAAAATTCAATTTAATTGAATTGTTTTAAATCTTTCATTATTGATATTTTATGAAAATATGATTTTATTAAAACATTTAAATTTAATAAAAATCCTATATTCTAAAATTGGTTATATATTTTCAAAAATAAGAATCAAAGTACATTAATGGGCCTTTTATTAATTTATTGTAACAATCATTATCCTCAAAGAGTAAAAACCCACAATGTCGCGGTAAGAGTGAAAAGGGTTCACAATGGGTTAAAAATGATATCTGTAGAAATGTGATCCAAACATGCCCAAATTTTATTTAATGAGAGGATTAAAACTCATTCTAATATTATCATCAAATATTAACAAATATTATCCATTTTTTTTATCAAAATATATTTTTATTAATTACATATTTTATGAAATTCCAAGAGTTTACATGCCCTCTCTTATAAAATTCAACATCGTATTATCTTTTATTCACAATTCGTGAATAATGTTTATTGGGAAATACCTACCTAAGTACATTCCAACACCCCTTACCATGTTTTAGTGGACTTTTTTTGGGAAAATTCCAATATTATATGTCTTATGGTGTAAAGAAAAGGGCATTGTCTAACGAAGAGGATTGGAGATTGACGGAAGGTTTTTTATTTATTTATTCTTTCACCACCTTCAAATAATTTTTAAATGTGATTTTAAAAAACTATGAGTATTAAACATATAATTATATTTTATTATGATAATTTTAACACATATATGTCTATGAAAACTATAAATATGAGAAATCATATATCGTTTATGTGTACTGTGGATTATCACCTCATTGATCGACGTAAATCGCTTTCCATCACCAAATAACATAGCTATATATGACGACAGAATTAATTTTTTTATATGATTTTAATAAATAATTTATCATTATTAAAAAATAATATATCATATTTTTTCATACCATTACATTCAATGAAAAATGATATTGACGTTCTTCATATGTGAAGACTACACCTCCACAAATCAATGTGATTCATTTGTCAACACTATATCTCATGAATGACATATATAAGTATCTTTAAAGTAATAATATTATTTTTTAGATATTATGAACATTTGTTTATGATTAAATAATACTTAAAATATTTTTAAAATGGTCCTTGAAATATGTTTACATTACTTATGCATGCGTATGGCCTAACATCTCTAGGATTTTAAAATTGTTCATTTTTCATTAACATAATTCACATTTGATTTTAAAATTAAAATTAATCTAAAAAAATGATAATAATTTTATTATTATTATTCTAAATTTTATGTAATAATTAGTTCTTTGATTATAGTTATCCTACCAAAACCATTTTGGAAATATGAACCGAATATTACAAAAATATGATACATATACTTAAATTATTAATTAATTGTATATAACATGGTATTATATAAAATTAAAGGGATTTTGAACTTGAAATTGGTTATTAATAAAGTAAATAATTAATATATTTTTATTATTCATGATTATAAGGAATGTTTATAATGTGTGGGGCTCGAGGAAAGGCACATTCTTTTAAGAATATTTTTTTTAATGATTCCATAATGCCACTCTTCTCTTCTTTGTAAATATTAAAAAAATTATGAATTAATTAATATAAAAAATTAAAATAATTAATTCTTATATATTTTTAAATTTCCATTAAATTTATTCCAAATTTAATATTTTGATGGATCGTTTCGCTGTGTAATATATAAGAATGAAGATGGAATTTTATATTTTAACATAAAAAATAACAAAAAAATTCTGACCTACCTAATTATTTTTTATATTTTCTATTATCTTATAAGAATTTATGTTTTCATTAAATAAAATTATGAAATCCCTATATGATGGTTATTATGAAAAAAAAATTAAATTTGAAATGATATTTAAATATTTGATAATGTTTTCTAATGAATAAAAAGAATGTTTTTATGTGAACAATTTTATATATAATGTTATGCTTCTTGGGAATTGATTAAGATTATAGGTTGTTCGATTATTATCAAAGTGTGGGTGATACCATTATTAATTTTCAATTAAATGGGTAGGGAGATGATTTAAGTAGTCATGTTTCCCCTTTGAGAATATGGGAACAATATTTGATAGTTATTGTACTTTTTTCAATTTTGGATAATTTTTTTGTAACCATGAGGGTAATTATACGTGTAACCATGATGTTTTTCCCATTTGTAAGAGGGATTTGAAAATCATTACCAAATTAAAAAATATTTTTTACCTATTCTTTAATGGGTTTTTATGGAAATAATATTATTTCTCTCGGAAAGATAATGTTTTTATGTTTAAAATAAATATATGAATCATTTTAATGGTGAAAATTATAACATTTTGAAAATGTTATTTTTCCATTTTCATGATTTAAAAGAAACCCTCATGAGTTTTATTTTTTCCATTATTATTTGTTATTAATTATTTTATAAAAATCATTGGTTATATAATTTCATATATTGGTTAATAAAATTTTTATTTTGATCTCAAATTGTATTTTTTTAAAATATGAATTTTAATAAAAATTCATGGACTGGAAGTATATTTCTTTATTTTTATAAACCATACTAAACCTTTTGTTCTCATCCAACATTTTATAATGTTATCCATTATATTTTATGAATAAAAATGTTTGGGGATGATGTCCAAATTAAAATTATAAATATGAATCATGGGAAGATAACATGATTTTTTTTAATTTTTTTTATGGTAGAAATATATATTAAAAAGAATTTTTTCATTATAATTTTTGATCTTTATTTTATTATTTATAACCAATATATAAAACCTCTCAACCAAAAATATATTTTGGAATACATGAATGTTATTTCTCGTTTAACATCACTATAATATGTAATTTATTTGTTTGTGTACTTAAAGTTGGTATAAAAGAAAAGGTTTTGATTACCTTAGAGGATATAATGTTTTTTGGTCATTAGTTAAAATAAATTTATATCTAAAAATTTTAGTATTTAATTTCTAATTATGTTTATTTTGAATAAATATAATTATTTGAATATAAAATTTTACCATTAAGTATATCTTAAGATTTATCCTCCTCATAAGATGGTTTATTATTTTTTTTTCATATGATCACACTGTCCCTTTTTTGTTTTAGTAAATAGTTAGATTTAGTAGGAATCAAACTAAAAATGGACGTGACATAAAATGTGATGGATTGTGGAATGGTAAATTAAATGAAATGGGAGCTGAAGTGAAAACTCTTTTGGTTATTTTTTACCATCAATCATAAGTTATTGTTATCAACTTGAACTAATGTGATATTCCAATAACATAAAATAATGGATAAATAATTTTATTTTGATGTTCATTTGATAATTTTCATCAAGGTAATGATATTCTAGGACCGAGGTTTATTGTATATGATAAGAGGTTCCCTACAAAATTTATTATGATAATGAGAAGATATTTTTACATGTTAAGGTAGTAAATATAGATAAAATCTTCCACAGAAAAAATAATATCTTTAGTTAACCCCATTAATGGGGTTAAAATTCATTCCATTGTATAAATAAACTATTTTATATATGGGATGTATGGTAATTATGAAAATAAATATTAAAGGGGGAATGCACAAGAATGAGGTCAACAATACCATATAATGTTTAGAAATTCCTAATGCCATTATTGTTGATTAAGAAGAAATTTAAATTGACATATTAAAAGTATGGATTATATCTTTCATTAGGTTTTGAAATTGATGAATCTTAGGAAATGATTCGTATATTTGATTATTGTTCATATATATTAAGAAATAATATAGACACACATGGTTAAGGTATTGTGAATAACATTAAATGATTAGGTTGTATAATTATTGGGACTCAATATTTATGATGTTATGGTAGATTTAAAGATTATTATAACATCAATATAATTTATAATATTTTGATTTATTTCCTAGGAGTACATTAGAGACATTTATTGATTTTTGTTTCATATATAGAGTATATGTAACCCATAATTTGACGTCATAAATGGATTTTTTGTAGAATAATTATCTTTTCATTTTTTGGACATATGTTTAGGGATATTTTTATACTTTTGGTTTTATGTGATATTTGATTATGAAGGTTTTAATTTTTTGGTAGAATTATTGGATTTATATTCATATTGTTTTGGTAAACATAAGAATTATAGGCTAGGTGGAAACCAAACGCATTTACTGTGGCCATGGGGATTAAACCCACAAGCTAAGGGTGACAATAGTGAAGCACCTACCACTTGCCTATGTGTTTTTATGGTTATTATGTCAACATTTTTCTGAAATGGTTTTACATAAAATGATTCGGTTGATTTTTGGAATGTATTTTTTATAAAATATAGAATGAGGGTATTGAAAATATATTTAATGATTCGGTGATTAATGTTATATCAAATGAGTATCATAATAATTTTGGATAAAATTGTATAATTAATGTAAGAAATAATATTTTGGGATTTCATTTGAGGATAATGTTAGAATTACCATTTGAATGAATATATTATTTCATTATGGCCTTAAGGTGACTCAATTTGCTTTATAGAAATGATTAGTATAACTTTTAAACTATAGGATTTTGTAATATAAATTTATGGTATGATACTTTAAAAGGTATTTTTTATTATGATGTAAATGTTAAATATTTAATGGAAGTATATGTGACCAAATCCATCAGATTATTGGGTTTCAATCATATTCAGGATTATTCTGAGATTTTATAAAGATAATTACTTATCAAATGATTCAGTTTTAATTTTTTTTATTAATATTTAATTATAGATATTACTGTATTATTTTATCATATAAAGGTTTATTCATTGTTGTAATTATCTTACCCTGTTATAAACATTTTGGTTTTGGTTTATATCAAATGATAAGATGAATTTTTTTTAATACATTTAAAATAATTATGTGATCCATTATCAGTTGATTTGAAAACTTCAGTGCTAAAAAAATCATCTTCATTACCAATCATTTATAGAAAAAGATGATATTGTGGTAGTTATTGATAAACGTATGATATTATGCCTTTAAAGTAAGTATACTTAACTTATATTCCTCATATATATGTTAATAAATTCTTCAACTCTAAGAAAATGATATTTAAATGAAAATGTTATCATATTAAAAACATTCTTGAGGAATAGATGGCATTTTTACACCTCTATGGTATTTGGTTTTGTGGGAATTATCATTCTCATGATAATACATATTCTTGTGATAAATGATATATATCACCATCCATGAATATTATGAAATTTCTATTTTATTCCTTTTTGATGTTTTAAGTTTCCCCTAATTTGTTTCTACAGGTAAACCTATTATTGTGTTATTTTATATGACCTTCATATTTCGCTTTAATTTTTTAAAGAGGATGTCATATTATCCCTATTTAAATTGTTGGATTTCTAGAAAGTTTTTTTTTGAATTTCATCCCTTTAATTAACAATTTTGAGTTGAAAATAGATAATGTATTTAATTATAGGGGTAAAATTTAATATCCCATTATTTTAAAGTGAATAAAATATTCAGTAGCATGTACGACACCCGACACCATGCCAAAAAGTACAAAAATAGTGTTATCTAAATATGGTCATTATAAAATAGAAATTTAATTCACAGGTATGAGTAGGATATAAAATATATTTAAATGTATATAAATATCCAACTCTATAAAAAATATTGATTATTTCTTGTGAAATAAGAATTATCTTTTTAGAAAACTCATCTTATTCATAAAAAATATTTTCTCTAAAAAATTAAAATGTATTATTTTATAGAGGAATATTATAATTATTTTTTGAAAATACTAGAAATTTTATTTCATAAAAATAATACAAATTTTTAGGTTATAATATCATGATTATCTTATGGTGAAATTTTGAGATTCTTCTACTAAGTTTCATTTTTAAAATAATGGTAAAAATAATATTTTTTATAGAAAACTATATTTTCTTTCCATGTATTTATAAAAAAAATTATATTTTGGACTAGTTTTAAAATTTAATTAGTTTATTATTATTTAAAATATTCAAAGTATATTTTTTAAAATAATTTTATACTTGAAGTTATTATAAAATCATTTTATATGTATAATGGGAATTTTTCTGAAAACCTACTTTTCATCATGTTTATTTATTTTAATTTAATATTAAATTCTTCCACCATGGTGTTTTGGATCATTAAAAATTTAACACATTATTGGAATCATGATTTTAAATTCTTATCAAACATTTCCATTTTTTGGTTAATATGATTTGATGCTTTAGTAATTTTGGTTTCCAGGGTAAAAGGTAAAACATGTTAATAACAGTTAAAAATAATATAATAAGGAATATAAAATTATAATAAAACTTCACAAAATTTTATTATAAGAGTCCATTTCATCGATATTATTCTAATATTTGGTTATATTACCATTTTAGTTAATGGGGATGTGATTATGATCTTTATAATATTTTATGTAAAACGTAAAAAATTCCACACTCTGGTTTTTAATAACTATAATGTTTTTAAAATGGATATAAAAAAATATATGTTTAGTTATACATATTAATTTGAAATATTAATTATATATAATAATCTTGGTAGTTATAGTTTATGTTTTTGTGAAAAAACAATTACCTTGAATACTTACAAAATAATGATATTGTAATTATTAAGTTAATAAAAATAAATAAATGGTTTTAAAATGGAGAAAATAAGATTATTTGAATGAATAATTGTTTTATATTATTTATTATCATATAAATGACATATTATATATTTTTTTATTCATATTATTCTAATTAGATTATTTTCTTATTCTTTAAAAATTCAATGTAAATAAACACCTCAAAAATTGACATTGTTGATATTTTATGATAAAAATATTGTTTTTAATGATTCAAAAATAATAAAAATATTATCCTAGTAATATATGTTATAATATTTTTTTAAATATCAATTTTGGTTTATTTATTTTCCTTTATTAAATTTATAGAAACTATCTTGACCCTCAATGTATAAAAAACGTTGTTGTCGTGGTAAGTGTTAAAAAGTATAATAAAGGGTTAAAACAAAAAGATGGGTAATAATGACATCTTAATTTGGATAAAACAAATTTTATGAAATTATTTTGAATCAAAATAATATTATGTTATAATATTACCAATTTGGATCCATTTTGACATAAAATTTTAATAATATTAATTTAATATTATAGGAAATTGCACAAATTACCCTCCCCTTTCTTAAAAAATCCCAACTATTATTCTCATTTATTCAGAAAAAGTGAACCATTTATTTTTTTAAACGAATACCCAAGTACATTATTAAAATACCAACCCATGTTCTATGGGTTTTATCTGGGGATGAATACTTATATTATAGGTCATATAATCTAAATTAAAGTATATTTTTCAAATTTGAGGTATAACATTTGAATTTTTTTATATATTATCTAATATCTTTAAAATAACCTTTAATAATTATGAGATCATAAAATATATATATATATTTTATACAGATATTAATATTTTATTTTTATAACCAATTCCCATCTCCAATCTTCATCAAATGGGAATGGAATCCATTATCCCTGTTTATAGAGAACTACCGCATCGTGGACCAATGTAATTGGTTTTCCATGTCCACCACTCATTGAAGGAGATAAATATTTAATATATTTTTATATATGATTTTATTTACATATTAATAATTCTGAAAATATATTATAAAATATTTTTCCATATCATTCCATTCACTGAAAAATGTTAATGTCATTCATGCATACGTTCAGACTTCCCCCTCCAT
The DNA here is from genome assembly GCA_963277665.1 of Viscum album. NCBI lineage: Eukaryota > Viridiplantae > Streptophyta > Magnoliopsida > Santalales > Viscaceae > Viscum > Viscum album. Next base: position 739,415,133 of record OY728122.1, read on the forward strand.
GAAGTGATATGATTCGTTTTTCCTCACACAATCATATTAATTATTATATATATAATTTAATAATATAATATTAGTTATATTATTATAATTAATTAATTATTGAACAATACATAACCTCTATCTATAATAATCATTCATAAATGGAAACGTTACTCATGTGTACGTACGACCTACCATATCAATAATTATAACATAGGTAATTTTTCTTAATAATATTTCAATAAGGGTTTTATAATTATGAATGATGTATAAAATGATAATTATTTCATTGTTATTATTTTTTATGAGATGGAATAGTGAAAAACGTCTACATGGTCGGCCTACTGAATTCATTATGGTCTTATGAACTGAATATTATCAAAACCTCTGACATAAACATAAATAAATATGTAATTATATGTAAATTTGAATTAAAATTAAAAAATGAATGATGAACCTGAAATATTTTATTAATAAATTAAATAATTATTAATTGTTTACAATTCAAGAAGATAAAGAACACATATTATGTATCAAGATTGAGGTGAGGGACATTTTTTTTAAATATGCTTTTAAGGTTTCCATTAAGCTCCATTTTCCTCCATGTCCAAATTTTTAAAAATTATTAATGTATTTATTTATATAAACATAAACTAATTATAAATAATATTTAATATCTATGTTAAATAACATTCAATGGTTTACAAAATAATTCTTCTTACGAAATGTTTTGATGTTACTTACAAAAATAAAAAATGAATATTATATTTTAACATTGACGGTGACAATGACGTTTTCCCTTATCATAAACATTTTTTTATGAATGGATAAATTTATAATAGTTAATTATATATATATTTAGATAATTATCATACATTATGTTTTGTCACTTTACAAAATAGGTTATTAAAATTTAACTAATACTTCTATATCTAAAAATGTTTTCATATAAGTGAACAAAATTATTTTATGATGAAACATTTTATGTATTATGTCATTATTTTAGGGAAAAAATTAATATTATTTGTTTTTTCAATATAAACTAATGGTGTATGAGCTAATAATTTCACCCAGATGTACTGGTTGAAGGGAAAATGTTCACAGATTTTATTTCCCCTTAGAGATTATGGGAATATACTGTGACGGTTATACCAATTGTAACTGTGATGGTTAATTTAGGTGTATTTATATTTATTATAATATTTTTAACCATTAATGTTATACTATTTGTACAATTGATGAGAAAATTATTCCAAAAGTATAATATTTGTTCTATCTATACTTTTTCTTATTTTTTTTGAAATATTATTATTTATAACGGTATTATAATGTTTTTTTATTTTAAGGAATGTATATCAAAATAATTTAGGGTGAAATTTATAATTTTTACAAATTTTATTATGTTTTTTATTGATATAAATGAATACTAAATTATTTTTTTATCATATAATAATAATTATGAAAACTTTTATTAAAATCACATAGAAGGGAAGATGAATTTTCTGGGTAAGAAAATTATTATTTAGAGCGCAATGTTTTAAATTATTCATGAAATAATAGTTTATTTATTTATTTTGTATGTACCTTAGTATGATTTTTGGGCTTATATAATTTTTTTTATCCATAGGGTTTTATGTAATAATAGTTACATGTATGAGTTTTAGATTAAATTTTTGATGTTGTTTCATTAAAATAAAACATATTTCTTTTTAAAATTTTTGTATTATGGGAAATGGATATTTAATATCTGTTCACCCATTATAATATATTATTTTCATATAATAGTGATGAAATTCAACACTAAATTTCTAAACCTAAAATATATTTTTGAATCCAAGAAATTGATTTCTTGTTTACATTAATAAAATATGTAATTATTAAGTTTGGGACCTTATATAAATAATGATTTTTTGTCTTATTAGTTATATAATTCATCTATATATTTGTATGTACCATTATGAAATTCTGATAGAATGATTATGTTGGGGGAATGATTTACTATGAATGAAACCAGTACGGTACCCCCTAATTTTTATTTTTATTCTCTTACCCTATGTTGGAATATCGATGTGGTATTGATTATTTTTTATCTTTTTTTCATGATAATATGTTTTTACAATTAAAATGTATAATAGAAGTGGATTTTTTTCCATTTAAAGTAGAATGGTATTAGGGAACATAGGGTTTTTTATATGTATGTGGATACATATAAATCTATTCTGCATAAATATTCAGGTACAAGTAGTTGACTTGTAATGGGGGCGTGGTAAGAGTATTATAATTCCGATTTGGTGATCCCTCATTTTCTAGAATAAGAATTGATTGACATGGGAATGTAATGTATTTTAATTCATTAGTGGTATATTTTAATATATATGTTTTGATAATTTTAATATTATAGTCTAAATATGGATGAAATAATTCTAATGAATTAGTATATGAAGGGGTTTTTAGGTGTAACAAATTGTTTTGAAAGAAATAAACCATAGCTTCGTGTAATTTTCAGGATCTTAAAATTTGACTGGTGATATTTAAATAGTAATATTTACATACCAATGATTTATTTATAGTATTACCAGTGAATTAGTATATGAAGGGGTTTTTATATGTAACTAATAGTTCTAAAAGCAATAAACCATAGCTCAATTCAATGTTTAGGATCTAAAAATGTGGCTAGAGAGATGTAAATAGTAATATTTGCATACCTATAATTTATTTATTGTATTAATATGTTTATTTAGTATTTCTAGTATCTTTAGATGATCCTTTTATTTGGAAAACTATTAGATTTTCATTTGGGTGACTGCCTGATCGAATTTGGTATGATTAGAAATGTTGACATTGGATTAATATAAAGATTATTAAATATCTAGATAAGAATTGTTTATATGTTTAGGATACCATGGGTATTTTTTCAATACTTTTAGATATTTTAAATTGAGTTGATTGATTATAGTGGGAAGTGAAAATAAATTATCTGGGATATTAAAAATTGATGGGATAAAATACATTCAAATAAAGTGTTATATTTAATGTTGTTTTTACTTTTTTCTTTGGAATATATTTTGATGACATATTCATATAGGTTTGTGTTTAAAAATATAATTTATTTTTAAGGAATTTTATTTCATGATTTTGGACTCTTAGATTGATTTATCTTTGAATTCATAGGTATAAATAAATTATTCGTTATGGTATTTTTATTAGTTATCTATCTACTATAACGGTACTTTATGTCATAGTTGTTAGTGTGTTTTTTTAAGTAAAATATAATTTAACTAGAGATAAATTAGTTGATATATCACTATGGAATGTTAGGATATGGAATAGTTTTATATGGAGGTGGAAAATGATAAAACGCTAGTTCTATAATTTTTGGCTCCTTTGATAGTGATCAATGGCCATTGATATAAGGTAGTGCGTGATTAATCATATTCCTGAAGAGATGTGTGTTTTCAAATGAGAACACATGGTATATTTACAAAGAAAATTTTCAATAGTTTGGTGAGATATAATAACTAAATTTTTGGTGATTAATTAAGGGGTTATTATTTATATGATTTTTGATGGATGATATGAAGACGCGAGTGTTGAATTGTAAGGCCTGGGTTTTTTGTGAAAAAAAATATTTAAGATCATTCATGTTAAAATTTATAGGAATTTTTTATTTGGAAAAATTTATGTGAGTTTTATAAAAGGGTTAGTGGTATACTAAGAGAAATTTTTTTATGATTAGAGTGAATGTTGAGTTTAAATGAGGATAGAACTATAAAATTTTATGTAATGATATTAATGTATTATTGGAAATTGGTTGAATTTATAAATGTATTATAAATCCATAGAATGAGATTTCAATATTTTGGGTAGTGATTGGTAATGTCTAGTGATGAATTCTGGTGAAAATTGATAGTGTTGAAAATGAAGTTTCTCTTCCAGAATCCAATAAACTATGGATAGAGATTGTAAAATTTGAGTTTCTGGAGGTGGAAAATTCATGTTCTTAAACAATATTTCAAAGACCATTCATGAAGACCCTAAAATTATTATATTCCCCAAAAACATGATATTCATCTTTAAAACCATAATTCATCTCCCATTATGTCCTTAACAGAGGAAAGGGGATTTGTGGGAAATTGGGGGGGGGGGTGGTTGAATAACTTTTTCCCATTTAATGAATATTTCATGTATTAATATTCAAGGAGTAATTTGATTTAGAGTAAAATATCATATATCTGTCCCACTATATCATTTATTGTATTCAAGGAACCCTATAAATAGTGGTTCAGTAAAATAGATATAACTAAGGTTGATAAATTAGATATTTTAATCCCTGTTTGGTCTGATGGTTTAGGAAGGATATATATTTGTTAAGAATGATGGATTTCACATATATATTATGATTATTGTCGGTGCCTTATCACTCTCACTATTATATAATAAATTCGGAAGGCATGGATATTTTTTCTATAATTATATTTTTAAAAGATTTAATATTATTTAAAAATTGTGATAGATATATAAAGGTAAATTTGATTTTTGGGTGTTTTAATTCCTATTGAATGGAATTTTTATTTTTATTGTTGTGGGATTGTTTTTTAAAATCTGAAATAAAGAAAACTAATTTCTATTATTTGTTCTATTGTTTGAATAATATTGTGTATGTTTTTCATTTATTGTTAATGGATAGTATTTTATATTTACATAGGTGCTATTATTTTAGTTATGAATGGTAAACTGAATCTGGTTATGTAAAATTGTTAATATAAATAATCTTGGGTAAAATGATGATGGTTAGAAATCCCTCATAAGTTTTTGACAATTTATGGTAAGAAGTGGATGGGAATGGGTGGGAGTTACCCAAATAGTTGTGACATTTCCTCTAAGATAACACGGGATTTATCAGGATTAGTCTTAGTAATTACCTTTACTAGGAACCATTTATGGGCTGATAGTGAAGATGTAATTGAACCATGAATCCCACCTTTGATTTTCCACTACTATGGAAAATAAAAAAATGTGTATAAAAACATTATTGAGTTGCATTACCCAAATATATCCATGTAATATAGAAGGAAACCCAATAATAAACTCCATAACAAGTAAAATATAACTAATATCCCACAAATTCATATAATTTCCTTCACAAAATAGACATAATTTTTTTTAAAAAATAATTTCTTCTAACTATTGACCACTATATCCATCCCTTAACTCCATTACCTAATAATGACCTCCTTATTCTGAAAAATCACTTCTAAAAATATAAAAAACTTGTGTGTGCGTGTGTGTGTGTTTGATTGTCTGTGTTTATGTGTGTATGTTTTAGTGTGTGTATTTTTGTGTCTGTGTGTGTATGAATATAATACAATTATACTCAATTGGATAATCATAAAAACCACTCATGAAAATTTAAAAGATATATATTAATTCCTCATTGAATATATCATAGACCAACTCACACTAATACCAAACCAATCATCACCCACACTCACCATGTCTTATTGGACAATTAAAGCCTCCAATATAGTAATACATTATTTAATGAATATATATATATATAATTAATTTTCCCCAAATCTAGTTCCTCTCCAATCTGGTAACTCCCACACACCTACTGAAAATTCCACATTCATCAATTCCTTTGATATCTACATATCCACAAAATTGTTCATAACATCATACCAATAATTGTATATTCAGTGCATAACACAAGACAACACCTCATCAAATACTTTTTAAAGTAGCATAAAGTGAACTTTATGGACACTAACCTTATACAATCCACCATTCATGAACATCCCCAATCTGTATCGTCATCAAAACTACAAAAATAGGTTAATAAGTATACATATATTATAACATTGATGAATTATAATATGTATTCGTTTACCTACCATGATCCATTAGAGTATATATAAATTTTTAGGGTGAAAGTGTAAGAGGGTGTAGGTATCCATATATTCCCTCTACCACCTATATGTTTTGGAATATACCCAAATTTTATATCTTACATAGTCAGCAATCAGACTCTTTGACTTGGGAGTTTCCAATTATAAATAACCAATATAATGTTTCAAAATGACCTCAAAATAGAAATTACATCCTAGTTTACAATATCATATATTAATTATAGATTTAATATTCCAAATCCATATGAAAATTATTTATATATAATTTCAGTAATATATTTTAATCCATCCATCCAATGGCCTGAAGGCCTTAATTTTTTATTGTTTTTTGTTAATCCACCTTTCAAGGGGTGAGGTGGAACCCTTAAAAGGCTCGTAGGTGTAAGTATTACATGGACCGTAGGCCTTAGAGGAATTCATTGCCCATAGGATTAAAACATTACGTACATCCTAGACTAACTACTTGGAACTGCTCCACCCTAGCTTCTTCATCATGAAATCATCTCTCCACCTTCACACGGTTGTTCGGCTAGGCATTCCCGTGCATGCACATGCTTGTCCGGATGGCAGGTTCCATAACCTCGCATTCTAGCAATCCGTTTAGCTTCTTTCTATGCTGAAAGCCCCTTTCTCATCCTCCTTGTAGAGCTTGTTACTTGTAGGTTGTCTGGTTTGCATATGCACTTGAGGTGGCCCGAAGGCCTTGAGGTGGCCCAAAGGCCTTACTGACCCAAAGGTCTGGGTGGCCCGAAGGCCTTCAAGGACTCAGGGACCAAATCAGTGTCCCGAAGGCCCAAACGGGGGCATATTATCGGCTGCTACAGTGCCAAACAGTTCCTTCTATAGTTCCCGCTGCAGTTCCTTCTACAGTACTACACAGTTCCAACTACAAAACCTGCTATAGTACTGCTACAGTACTCATCAATTCTTCCTCCACCTGGATTTGATCCCTGGTCACTTGGATTCACTTACAGAGTCCTTACCAACCGGGCTAAGGCTTATGTGCATCATATAGTTTAATCAATAAAAAAATATATAATACTTTATCTTTCATCATAACCGGCATGTATATAATTAACCATGCAACCCATCAATTAATAGTATCCTGACAATGTTTCATTTATAATTTCATTAAATATTAACATGTTCCATTCCATATGAAACCACAAAATCACCCACACAAGAACCTCATTATATCACACTAACCCATTCACTATCCCATGATAACAATATTTCTATAATAATAACCACAACCATTCCATCTCTATATCAACCATTCATGATAATAAAATATCATTATCACCACCATTCCCATCCAAATATCATATCAACTAGGCCTATAAATAAACCTATAACATCTTACTAAAATTTCTATAAAAATCATATAAAGGGTACCTATATAAACATTACACCAAATAATACCAAATACCATAGCAGTAAAGATAAACATTCCCCCATTAAATCATACATTAAATTAAATTCCAAATATCATGAACAAACAACATTACTCAAAGATCAAAATTCCCATTTTACTAATTCATTTTATTTATTTGAGTGATTATCCCATTATGAACGGTGAATTTAATATATCAACTTCATTAAGAATAACACTATATGGAAGGAAAAATTAACTAAAATATATCAACATATATGTAATAATATGGAGTTATATAAAACACATATAAATCGCCTTTTTTTCTTTGATTTCATTATTCCAATTCATTATCTTATTTGGGTTAATTATAACTATTCTCCCATAAAAGTAAATCTATGATAATTCAAAATTTACCAATGAATAATAATATAGAATTCATGAATCCCATACCTCAGGTAGGTTATTAATGATCATTTTATTAGAATGGATAAGAATAATGATCACCATATAAAATTCCAATTGAAATCCCCCAATATACTATGTAAAACATTGAATCAGAATAAAAACCCATAACCCAAATTTGAAAATGAAGAACAGCATTTATGGATTATGATATGGGACACCATTAGAGAAAAGGTGAATAATAGATCAAAAAAAGGAAGATTCATGTTAGATCACAAAGATATGATCTATTAAATTTGACAATAAAATCCTCTATGGGATGATAAAATATCTCTAATAATTACCTTAATGTTTGAAAGGGTTTGATTAGATTCTAAGGACTATAATAAAAAATATATAATAATTGAATTTTCCTTTTAAAAAAAGTTGGATCTGTCATGGTTCAATAATAGTTTTCACACAATAAGCATGTATATTATAATTAATATATGAAAATATTTTCACATTCCCATTATCTCCACCAATAATATTATAATCAAACGTCCTTAAAACCAACACCATTAATGATGTTCATGGTGAAAAAAAGATAGTAATTCCTCATAAGTTTATCCTATTTGAAACATGAAGAAAACCCTAGAATTTTCATATCAGCCAAATATACCTCAAACATATACTATGGAGTAGAAGTATTAACCATGATGAATCTATGCCATAATAGGTAGTAATATATTAATCGACCACCCATAACTCTATATTGTAGTTCCCACCACCACGGTGTATCCTATCAAATATATTATTAATGAAGAACTCATTATTTCCTGATAGAACTTGTATAATATTTATCCTAAAACATCCAAAACACTCAATTACATACCACACCACACCACACCATAATATAAAACATATAATATTAACTAAAAAGATATAATTCCATAACCAACCTTTATAGATTGACCTAACTGACTTGACATTACAAATAACACCCTTGATGATACAACTATCATTCCATAGTGAGATATAGTGATATAAAAATATCATATATTCTCTTTAGTTACACATTGTGACAAACAATAGACTATATAAATATGATTCCACTAGCCAATAAACTCCTCCAAAATTATTATAATTTATAGATTTATTTGAGCTAACAATAAAATAATCTTCACAACTCTCCATTCCTTCCTCAAAAACACTTCTAAGTCTCTCTCAATACTTCAAAAACATGTATGATTATATTTAATAGTCTATGAAATTATAATATGACTTATTGTGTACCTATAAAAAATTATCAACAATTTTATTTAAAACTAACCCAGAAATGAAAAATCATCTGTTAAAAAAACCTTATCCTTTGATACCTCTCAAACAAGAATTATGACATCAAATTAAGTACAATCTTAACACCAATGAGGACTATAACACTTCGAGAAGCTATCCTTTAATTCATAAGGCTGATCACACATAATGGAAACGTCATTTTACAAAATCATTTCAGTAGATTTAATTAAACCTATGTCTTTCCCAAAAAATATTTCCAATAACATAGAAAACATAGATGAAAATTCCCAAACTGATATTCTACTATCAAAAGGGGCACAATGTGATCAAGGGTAAAAGAAGAAAATAAGAATAACTTTCTCCAATAATTTTACACTCTTATTTACCATTAAAACTTTTATAATAAAAATAATAGTATATATAAATATGTTCCTATAACTAATCATTATTTCAAATATGTATTTAATTATACAAAACAATATTACATTTAAAAAACCAATAATGAATTATATAAAATATAAAAATACTTTTTGAAGAATTTTTATTTAATAAAAATAAACCAATATCAAATTAATAATCCCTTTAAAAAATTTAATTTTAGTATCACATTTATATTGAGTATTATTAAATCAACTTTCCATGTTATTATCCTAATAAACTAATATTAAATTATTTTATTGTTTAAGATTAATTTTTTTATCATTGTAATATTCCCCACATACTCTAGCATATTGGAGGTAGGTTTTGGGGGTCACTGTCATCTTCACTGCTAGAACAAGATGGATTCCTAGTTGGATACGGTAATAATAGTGTGGAATAAAAAAATATTGGAGTAATGAACCTCATAAATAATTGTAATATATAAATAATATTGGAATCAAACTACATAACTTATAAAATAATACATGTATCATTGAAATATTGGAAATGAAATATATCAAAATATAACAAAAAACAATAAACCAATATATAAAATAGAAAAACATAAGCACATTCCAAGAAAACCATGAGCTAGAAATGTCAATAATATACACCAACTACCTCATACAAATCATAAAATTAGATATATATATATATATAAGCACACATATATTAATTTTTATATGAAGGGTTTATAATAAAAATATGCTTTTTCATATTATCCCTAATACATAACATGAAATTTTTGTAGATTTATTCTAATTCCTTAGTGAATAAAAAATGAACCATATCACACCAATTCCAAGTGAACATTAATCCATCCCCACCAAGTTTCACTCTCCCCCTAACACATTAAAGTATAGTAACATAGTATTATATATATATTTAACAAGATGGAACACAACAACATTCCCATATAACATGTGCCTCTCTTTCCACAATGGTATATTTAATGTGATATAGTCCCTTTAATATCCTTATATACACATAAAAATATATTTCATCACAACCATTGCCTCATATACACCACACACTATATCTCAACTACACATCACAATTATATTATAACTAGGTAAAATGATCATCAAGGATATTAAACTCATTCTCTCCACCTTCCAAGTACATCCAACAGCAAATATCCACATTCTAACAAAAAACTACATCAACCAATATACAAAAATTTGTAACATTACAGAATTATCAATTGCATTCATATACCTAAAATTATATATTAGAGATCAAAATATGTCTAGAGGAGGAGAGTTGAAGAGGGGTAAATCTATTGTCTATTTCATTTATAACATGGATGTTGGGAATAATCCCATAAACCCATATCCCATATTTTTTTTATAAATATTAACTGACTTGGGTGGAAGTGTATATAATATAACATGAATATAAAATGATACAATAATCCATACAAGCCTAGACCCTGTCCCAACAAAGAGAGAGAAAATACTAATAACCTACAATTACCAAAATCTTCCTCATTCTAGCCATCCAAATCTAACAAAAACTTTCAAGGTTATATATTCAAACATGACCTCCCAAATGAAAAAACCAGAAAACATAAATAATGTCTCATTTTACCATATCATTTATAAAATAAAGATTTAAAATTTGATAGTAAAAATAAATTTTTTATATATAATATCAATTATTTTATTTAATCAATAAAAAAATCATTATAGCCTTTATCTTTCATCCAGACATACATGGTTATAGGTTATTATATAATACATCAATTACCATTTTACATCCAATTTCCTATTTAAAAAATCATTAAATATTTTCATATTTACATCCACCGGGAAACTACTACATGACCAATTATAACTCATCATAACACCACATTGACAATCAATCTACTCCATGCCAATATTCATCACATCCATAATATCTCCAACCAAACACCACAACCATTCCATTTATTCATAAACCAACCACATCAAAAATATATAATTATCCTTATTTTACTATAACAACGTCATCAAATTAACACATCTAATTATAGAATATAGAAAAAAACCCCATTTCCACAAAAATTAGGGAAAGGGTACCAACCAAACAGAGGCATTCAAGAAAACTAAATATAGTAATAAAAAATTATATCATTCCACCATTTAAATACTACTTACATGAAAATTCATAATTTCAATCACAAACAACATAATATAAATTTCCAAATTTTCATTACACTTGTTCATTACCATAATTAAGTAACAAATTAATTATTATTAGTGATTGTACCTAAAATTCTAAAAAGGACTCCATAATAGATAACATTAATTAAAAAGATATACCAATTAACATGGAATCACATAAATCACTTGTGAATATCGATTTTATAATTGTTTAATCTAGTCTAGTTCATTATCATATTTTGGTTATTTGTAACCACTAACATATTTTATTAAAAGGGATAATAATTAAAAGATTATATATAAATAATAAAATAGATAACTTAACTCCAATACTTAAAAAGAATAATTAATGATCGAAGTTACAAAATAGAGAAAAACGATAATCACTTCCAAAGACACTAACAAAAGACCTCAATAACCGATGCCCCAACAAAATTCATTAGAAAAACAACCAAAGAACAATAATACCAATATATAAACTACATTGGTGTATTAAAATAAAAAAAATCAAAGGTTTGGAGAAGAAAGGTCAGATACACGGAGGATGGATCACCTAAAATCACAAGTAATTAATATCTTAAGGCTAATAAGGAAAAAAATTAAATGGTAGCAAAAATAACAACAGACACCCCAAAAGTTATCTATGGTTCGAATGAATTTAATGGAAGGGAGTGGAAATGAAATAATTGTCAAATTTATATTTTAAAATTATTAATTCAACATGATGATAAAATGATAAATGTTACACAATAATGGTGACAATACAAAAAATTACCTAAATATCTTTCTAGAATCCACCATATCTCCCCCATTGAATATTGTTGTCATATATCATTAAAAATGATTCCATTAATTGTTGTAAAAACACAAGCATGGATTTCACACCATTAAACATGATCCATAGAGATAAATGGTAAACAGCATAACAATTTCATCTCAATCCAAAAAACCAGAAACTTAAACTTCATTATAACTTCCTTCACCTTGGACCAATGATTCCAAACTAAACAGAAACATTACAATTTACCACCTTGGATATATAACCAAATTATCATTTCCTTAAGTAAAAATATACCATATAATACTAAATTTGAAAACATTTTCACTAGTAAACCTCATAAAAGATTAACATCAAAATATCTAAAAATTCTCCAACAAGAAGAACACCACACTACACAACAACAAACCCCTTGTATTATTAATTCAATTGATTTTAGTACACAAACCCCATATATGAGATTAATCCATGGGAATTCGCACTACATAAAAACGATCACCTCATAAACAAACATCCATATTAAGACTGAGAGAAACAAAATTATCACGACTTATCTAAAACAACCAACTAGGAATCACCCCAAACTATAACTGGTTATTCCACTATCTGAAACCCCATATTATAATTACTATAATTCATTGTGTTATCTTTACCTAAAGTTATAAAATTATCTCAAATAAAAATTATTTCCTATTATCATTATTTAAACCTCTCATAAATCCTCTAACACGATGAGGATATTTTGTATTAATCCTATATCTCACGGGAAATTAAAATGTTTGTGTGTGACATTGTAAACAATTAATTGATGTTTATATGATGTTTTTGTTTTTTATGTAAATATCTATAATATTTCATTTAGATTATTTACATTGAGTTACATATATAACTTATCATAAGTGGGACATAAATTTATAAAACACATATCAGTTTGTGGGTGTTTACAAGGATGGGGATCATGGGATGTCGTGGGAGAATTCTTATTATGTTTTTTTATATTTTATTTAATCTAAAGGTTATTTTTATTATATATCTATTAAAATGAATGGAATAAAATATCTCATTAATATTAAAATTGGAATAAAATTTGAATCAAAATAATATTTTATTTAATGATAATTTATATGGAAATACCAATTGAGGCACCACTCAAATTACATTAAAATAATAAAGGATCGAGATTGTAATAGTTTTATATGTTAAATAAAACCAAAGTTGATCACTACAATTAGTAAAATTAAATTTTCTAGGAAAGAGGTGATAAAATATAACATGGTGTTTTTCATTATTATCCAATAATTCATTTTTTTAAATAATTGTTACTTTAAAAATGATTATCAATTAATTAAAACCCATTAACCTATTAATATAAGTATTTTTCTATTTTCATTTAAACTCAACATCACCCTTGTGCATGATGTTTAATATTTCATATTAATAATAACAAATTTGTATAAGTCCTATCTTCTTGATTAAAGGATAATATAATTATCATCATAGTATAAAACATTGAATTTATTTTACTCAATAGTTAATTAAAATTGAAAATCACATTTTTAGGAAGGTATCATAAATAATCCTCTTGATAAGGATCCTACCAATGGATATGAGAATAATATATATTTCCAATAAATATCCATCACTCTTCATAAATTTATATAGTGCATTATTATTAAAGAACTACTCTTTATTAGAAAACTAGATCTATATCCATCCGTACTAAGAGTGGAGGTCTTCTTTGGGGAGGATTTATACAGTATTAAACATGACCATAATAAATTGGTCTTATATTATTAAATTATGTGTATATAAGCGGTCATTATTAACCTTTTAAACATCTTTAATGATTTGGTCTATTTTATATTATCCTAATTGGATTATGTGATATTTAAATTTGATAGGAATCTAGTAACAAAAATATTCATGTTCTCATTAAATTTCATCTCAATCTACCAATATCTAATTTTCAAATTTCATCTGTATCATCTTATTCTTATTAAAAATAAAACATTTACCTTGAATATACATCACAATTTAGGAATAAAATTCAATTATATCAAATATAAAATTTTTTTAGTTAATTTAGTCGCATACATTATAATTTACCCCAATATATTTACTCTAAAACAATACATCATATAATTCATAAATTAATTCCTTGAAAAATATGACAAACACTATATATTATAACTAAAATATCAAAATAATGTTTTAATATTTTAATATTTATGATCTTATGAAAATTATACCTTTAATTCATAACATATATATATAAATAATCCATACATTCAAATACATTTTGAATAATATCTTAAAAAGATTGTTTACAAATAATATATTTAATTGAAACTAAATATTTAAGATATTATCCAATATTTTAGCATCAAATATTGTAACATACTTTAATTGAATTACTCCCAATTAATTTAAAAATAATTTATAAAAATTCCCATAAAATGAACTTGTAAAATCCCTGTAATCAACATTAAATAATGAGCAATATTTACGAAAATAATTTTTATAAATTTTTCTTGAATATTAGTTCATTGATGTATGTTTTATCACCATATATGGAATATTATTACTCCCAAAATATGTTTTATATTTAATTTTATAAAAATATAATATATATTTCTTAATCTTATGTATATTCATTAATTACATACAATAAATGAATTGAGTAACCACAAACCATAAATGTTTTGTAGTAGTTAAAATTAATCTTCAATTATCCAACAATGTATTTTCAAATGATTCATGGGTTTAATTGGATATATTCATTTAGTAATGTAAATAAATGCCAATATAATTACATTTTTTCATAATATTAGAAAATATTCATAAATTATTTTTCCAACATAATTTAATGTTATCTTAGAAAAAATGTACGTTTTAATACTCTCAAAGAACATATCATTGATATTTTATGTTTTTATCATGAAGTAATTTTTATGTCCCTCAATGCGCCTTAAATTTATTATTTATATTTTAATATGTTCTAAAAACATTACTAAATTTTTTTAATTATAAATAATGTATAAAATACACGTATTTTTGGGTTTTAACAAATATTCATTAACAGATAGACTATATTTTAAGGGTTAATATTTTTTTCTTATTAAAATATTGTTCAGAATGAATCGTGACATAGAAATATAAATAGTTTTTGATGTCCTAAAAAATACATGTATAAATACCCATTCAATCTTTAGAAAAATTTTGTAGGCTTGTAATAAAAAATTTGTTTCTTTCCCCTCAATGTTTTTTATAGAAAATGTTCTATGTAGTCTTGTTTGTCTGTGTTGGTTGATTTTTTTGTACCTCATATCGTATGTATAGAGTAAATAACACATTAAAATACTCACTCTATCTACATGTGTAAACCATATTGATAATTATATACATAACTACACAATTAATTACTATTATACCTATTTCTCAATAAAAAAATTTCTCAATTCTTTCTGTGGTCTTCATTCTCATGTTTCTATGTATAGATATATATTTTATTTATATATTTATTTATATTTATATTAAATTTAACTAAAAATATTTCAAATATATTTTCATTGTAATATAATAATTAAAAATATCTTCATTAATATTCAATAAATATGATGCAGAAATCATCACAAAATATATTATGTGATTCTCAACTATTGTACCCCAAGTGTTTTTTGGAAGGTTAGATAATGTAATATTGATTATATTATGAGAAACCCATCCTCATGAGTTTACAAGTCCCTTCATAAAATATATATACATTAAATTCTTCCTATTTAACATTAAAATAAGATTTGATTTATAAAATAATCTTATATATAATGACATAATATATTATTAAACAACAAAATAATAAAACACTAATATATTATATCGTAATTTTGAATTATTACCTAAATATATAGAAATTAAAAAAAATATTAATTATAGTCATGGGATATAGAACATTTTAATCTCATGAAGTTCAGTGTATCCATTTTCAATCCACTAAAACAGTATTCATTATAATGATTTGTGAAATACTAGTCATTCATTCAGGTAGATGATCAAATCACATGTATTTCAATTTTATATTCACATCCACTTTGTTTTTATAACACAATTTGTATCCCTAATGTTAAAATCATAATATAAGAGGATAAATATCCTCTTATTTAAAAAATAATGTCTATATAATCAATGAAATACCCAACCACCCAATGATTCTATTAAACATTAACATTGTACATGGAAATATTTCAAATTATCATGGTTCCAATGAAAGGTGTGTTATTTACAATTGGTATTGAAGTTTACAATTAATAAATAAAAGTAAAACCATTAAATTTTATATGACATTAAATGTGGTATACTCAAGAGAATAATCTAGAATATAAATGTAACTTATGTCACATAAGTAAACAATGTATCTCCATACATTCTATATCATTATTTAACTCATTCTACAAAATTGTATTTCTACATGATGATTCGTTACATAAATCCACCCATAGTAATTTTTATTTAGATAGTATCATTGAAAGAATATGTTTAGATAATGGGAAAATTTGGATTCATAAGAGTTAAAATCGAATGTCCCTTATATTTAACAGCTAAACTATCTAACAAAAAAAATTATGAATAAAATGTAATGATGTATATGAATTATATTTTTGGAAATAATTATAACATCAAATTTTACTATTTTTATTTATTTAATGTTAATATATTCCAATTTCATTCAAAGACTATAAGTCAAAATTAAATCCCCAATAGAGATCATTCATTTTTCTAACTAACAATGATTTATATATTTTGATAATATTATCTCTACTTACTATAAAAATGAATATATCATTTTTCCTTACGAGGAAGTTATGGAAACACATGATATAAATCCTTTGAATTCCCCGAATTTCAATTTGAAATTTTATACTAAAATTAAATAATATTAAATTAAGAATACCATGAAAGATATGAGACATCATATGAATCATATCATGTATCATTTTCATGAACAATCTGCATAGATCATATTTCCTTTAAAATTAATTATTTGCCTTATGTTCTTTCCATGAAAAAACAAATAATTTACTCTACAAAATATATAACTCCCACTAACCTATTTATTTACAAATTAAAATCTATAAAATGAACAATAATTAATTTTTCATATGTTTCTAAAACAAATAAATCATTATTTTTATAAATTTTTATTATTTTTATGAATTTCACTAAGTTATATTTTTACTCCAATTGGATTTTTAATCTATAAATTTCATCCTAATAAATATGTCGTGTTGAGTCAAAAAAAATTGACATTTTTATATATTATCAAAATAATGTTTCATCAATTTCATTGGATGAACAACAATTAATAAATTTTTTCATATATGTTAAACTAAATGAATCATATTTTTACATTCAAATCGTAATCCTTTATAATCAAAAAAAATAATGAAGTTCAAAATTCATATATTATATGAGAACATTAAGATTTCATTATATAAAATGATATGAAATATAAATTATGAAAAAACGAAAATAATATGATATAACTTAATATATGAATCTGTTTCATATTATTAGATGATTTTTGTACTCAAAATATAAGGATCTCTCAATAATTTCTTATCATATTGTGTTAATGAAAAAGTTCATAGGAATTATTCACTCCATTATGAAGGGGTTGAATCTATGGGTACATAATTTTTAAATTTAAACATTATTAAATCAAAACAAACAACAATTTATGGTTTGACTCACTCAATTAATTAGTCTCAACCTATATTAAGTATGAATAAAATTAAGAGACTATAGAAATTGTTATTTATAACAAGGATTAGTCCCTTCAAGGGTATCCAACTCCTTAAAATGTTTCATTAGACACCCCCATAGACTCTTCAATATAAGTAGAAACAAAAAAAAACATACAATGTTAGCGTATATTATCAATATACTTATAATAATTCATAATGAAATATGGGGTTTCGTACTTTATTAATATATGATATTTAAATTCAATGAGAAATATATTATTTTTAGATTAGTTTCTTTAGTAGTAGTAAATGTAGATCTCCTTAACTGATCCTTAAAACTATTTAGAAACTATCTATCACTTCATAAAGAAAAGATGTAGAATTTACACTCAATCTAGATCACATAGTTTTTCAATTGATTGTTGATCTCAAACAAATATAATTAATCATAACTAAATTTTGAGAGTCAATCATTCATCATCTCTACTCCAGTCACTTACACTTAGTCAGAGATAACTACTTCTTACTTCCTACCTCATCAATTTCCTTATTTTACTATACCAAAATATTCTAGAATTAAATTTTCTCAAAAGGAAATATATATTAAATAATTAAATGGATCTTAGTAGATATAGTATACATAGATGTAAAATGAGGAAGAATTAATGGTTTTTACTAAAATGCATCATTATAGTATTCTTGTTTTTTTATTTCCGTCTACTTAATTTTCATTTACTATTTATATAAATAAGAATAAATATCTTATCACATTACCTTAACTCAAGATATATAAATTACCATGATTTAAGGTATCTAGTGAAGTATCTTCTTCTTCAAGATTGTTGTGAAAAAATATAATCTAAAAAAACATCTTATTTTGTTGACACTTCCTAGATCAACTCGATGATTCTCATAGTACCATTTTGTATTAAAATATTCATTTATCAAATATGATTCCAAATATTTTCTTCTATAAACCAATCTCAACAACATATTTCATTTCACTTATTATGTCGCAGGAGACTTAGGATCATATGATTAGCACTACATCCTCACAAAAACATTTTAGATTCCATATATGGATTTTCTTACCGAACATGTTTCATAGTTGGAAAAACAATATCTTTTTTAGGTATTCTATCTATAATATTCAAATTGATATAAAAATAATCATTTTAAAACTCTCATATAGATCATCCTTAATTATATTTTATATGTCCATTTCTTCACATTGATGATCGGTTCTCAAATCTTATTGTTTTTTTTTTCAAAAAAATAAAATTCTAAAATCTCAAATTTTCACCTAAAATAAATTAATAATTTATCTTTGTGTGGAAGTATTACACTAGGAAGATCAATTTAAAATTTTAAAAAATCCATACATTCATTAAATGGTGGTTTTATAACATGGTACAATATTATGCTCTCAAGGACAAATTAACATGTAAAATGATTAATTGAATTATTATGTTGAAGACTAATACTAAAACATTGTGTATTATTTTTAGTGTAAAGGACTTATTCATATCCATTTGTGCATTATGTTTAGCGATAAAAACCATATATTGAGTTTTTTAAAATTTTCTAGGATGGAAAGAATATTATGATTTATAAATTTTCTCCTAATATCATTAAATATACCTCCATGTATTCACAAACACATCTCAATAGCCGGAATTTACATTATCCAAATCTTCAAGAATGTTAAAATAAATTCAAACAATTATTCAAATGATCAACAAATCTATATGAAAATTAATCTTTCATTTTTGGTTAATAGTAAGTATCTAAAAAAACAATATAATATTCATATATCCTTTCACACGTTCTCAAGATTCATCATCAGAAACATTATATCACATCCTTTATCTTTTATGATCGGCCTTTAACCACTCAATTATATGTTTTTGAGATAATATCATCCCTTGGTGTTAAGCTAATTTTATTATGTGAAATAGATGATCCCCCTCTAATTATTTTTACCCTTCAAAACATGATGAAAATCCCATACACAACAAACATTCAAATTTTTCTTTAAACACATATTTGGATGAGAAAAAGTAATTAGTCTCCCTATGAAACATATTTTTGAATCTATTTCTCCCCCATTTAAAAAAAAATCCAAAACCCACATAGAGAATTATATAACATTTATTTAATTAAGAGTATATGATTTATGATTGAGTTATATTATCATCTCAGATAACCTCCATCTTAGCATGGATTTTATAGATATATCTATAGGTTGATTCAATTGAGAGATGTATAAAATTTCAGTATCTTGAATGATCAATCTTTATATAATGAAATGGTACCTAATATTGAAATATTTGGATATATAGTTATTTAAAGAATTAATTGATAGATTTATTATGAAATGAATATCACATAATGTCATAAATGGTTTCTTTGTTGTAACACTAAAGTAGGCCTACTATACAACCATCATTAAAACCTATATACTAGCATGAGTGGGTTCCATATATTCTGCCAAAAAAAATTTAGTGTCAATGAGTTCTACTTTTTATAGTACTATATTACAAAACTGTGGCCAATGAATTAAATCTAACCTAATGTATATTTACTATTTCTAAAATCATATTCATAGCATTCATCACTATATCCATGAATCTTTAACTCTACAATTAATTTGTAGACCAGGAAAAATCCATCGTTTCTTCCATATATATCATTGTTCAATTTCTTGCAAGAATGTCTGACTCCCTTAGGTCACATTCAAATTGATCACAAATTCTCATAGTAAAGTCCATGTCCAGTATTGTGGTTCATAAATATAATTCACTTCCAATGAGTCTTATAAATAACTTTTTCTCTAAATTATCCTTATTCCTAAAATTACATAGTTTTCTATAAAAGAAATAGGTGTTGAAACATTAATAGATTCTTCCATACCATATCTTCTGATATCATATTAGTATGTCATTCTTGATACTCTAATATATTTTCTGAATTATACTCAATATGTAACATAAAAATATACCCTATTACTATAGTTAATGAATTATCAAAAAATTTATTCATTTTCTTATAATATTCCTCACAAAGAGTCACGTTGTAACTATAAAATATAATATCATCAAAATATAAAATGAAAATTAATGATCCTAATTAAATTACTATGATATATAAATTTCAATAAATACTTCTGTTCTAAACATTCATATTCCTCATGCAGTTATCAATATTTGAATACCAGGATCTAGGATAATATTTCAAAACAAAATAATACATTTCAATTTCTATAAACCATTCTATAATAAAAATCTAGACTGAAACCATCTGTTTTTAGTGAAGGATTATTCATAAACACTATCTTTTATGAATTTTAATTTCACTTCCATTTTTACTTTAGGTATCTTTTGTGTTTCCATAGAAAAAATAATTATTATGTTTTTAAGAATTTATTCTAGAAAAAAAATTCTTTATTGTAATTGTCCTCAAATTCAGTATATAATATTTATTCAAGCCTATCATTTTTACTTATTATAGTTCATTCATTATATAATTGTTTTTTGACACCAATTTGGTGCCAATAAATTATTATAATTTAGACTTGGGTCAAGTTAGCAAGTTAAAAAATTTCAATTTGACCCAATTATTCATTTATAGATTTTACATATTCACCATTATCAATATATTCAACTAATTTATATTTTCTAGAATGTGGTATGATAGATCTATGAATTACTATAATTACCCTTATTCTTATTTTAAAAAGACATCCTTATTCACCAGTTAAATTCTCAGTATCAAAAATGTGTTTATCAACTCAAACTACTTTAAAACACTACAAAAAACATATACATGAACTCATTTAAGTTATTTTCACTTCTTTTTAAAAATCGTCATATCTAAAAAATATTCAATCTTATAAAATCATTTTTTCAAAAAATTATATATGTTTTCATAAGATTAGTTCTCTATAAATATCCATTCATATTCTATTTGTTAAATTTTATCCAAATTTATTCCATAAAATTTTATAAAGAATTGAATTAAAAACACTGTAAATACTTAAATGTAAGTTTATATTTTACCACATTTCAAATAGAGTAAAATATTTCTTCTGTCTCTGGAGGAATATGTTATGTGTGTGTATAGTATCACACAAAACCTCACCACAATAAAATTTTGAAATTTTATTTTTAGATTTCATTGACCTACCCATCTCAACAATACTCTAATTAATTAACTTTGTAAACCCATTCTGTTGAGGTTTATATGCTGTGATAAATTTATATTTTTTCGTTATTTAGTAATGTAACATAAGAAAACCACATGTAGAATCCTTCCCCTGATCGTATATATATTTTTTAATTTATACCCCAATTACTTGTATACTTATATTATAAAGGATATAAATATATCAACTATATATGATTTCTTATTGAGGAACTTCTTAATATTAATTTTTATGAAATCTTAAATAAATAAGATGAAATATAAGTCCCAATTATAGATTGTTTTCTCATAAGACCACATAAATAAGTGCGAAGAATTTGTAATGTTCTTGTCGAGATAATATATAACTTCTTCTGATTTTTCTAGTATATCTTTCCCTTTTTGAATGTTATACAGAGATAATATTGTTCTAGATTCATCTGGGTCAGATCTCTAAAAACACCATGCTCTGTAATTTAATTAAAATTTATTTTCCCAATAAGGGTATTCATTCAATACAACAAAAAACATTCATCAATTACACTTATTTAACTCAAATGCATATGATCACCTATCATAATGAAATTTTTATTCGTTCCTTTTTCCTTGATAAATGTTCATTCCTTCCTTTAAGGATTTAATGATAATAGTTTCCCGGAGAATAATCTCATGTCCAAGATCACATATCCAACAGAACCTTAAAAGATTATTCTTCATCTATTATATATTAATATATATAAATCTATTAATGTAACTCCCCGACCTCAGTTACCCAGAGTCGGTGCATTATTACATAACATTGGCATGATCACAAGAAAGATCAAATCTCGAAAGACCGATTAGTTTAGTAGCCTTGGAAACACTAGATATATTCAAAGAGTTTTACATTACATCATAAAAATGAAAACTGCAACAACATAGTCTCCATGGTCTACACTCTTATCCACTCATACTATCCCTACAGGTCATTTATAATTTACTTCTTCACATCCTGGGATAAATAATACATAGAAAAGGGGTGAGCTCAAATGCCCAGTAAGGATAACAATATAGCGGAAACTTTCATAAATAAGAATAAACATTTAAGTCAACGTATAGCTAAAACAAAAGCCTTTTAATCTTTAACTTCAACATAGTATGGAAAAAATAAAATTAAATAATTCCATTTACTTATTCACATGGATATTATACTAATCAAATAATCACATGAAATATCAATAACCACTTTCATAATGATGGAATGCATAATGCCAGACTATCATAACCACATAGCCAAGGCCTCATGCCAAGACTACAAATAAGATTTTTCCAAGGCCTATGCCAAGACAATAGTTTGTCTCATGAGACCAACCAATGCATCGAGGAGCTATAGTGGGCTCCACCCGTCACATATTAAGTCCAATGAATTCCCATATGAAAAGGTTTAAACATAACATGAGCATTCGTATTAAAACTAGCATACAAAATGTAAATACTTCATCCATAAACCATGAATGGTATAAAAATAACACATCCACAGTGAAACATATCACAAAACCTTCAATACAACATATATGTTTTGTATCATAGTAAATAAACATCAAATAAGCGTAAAATCCCTCAAAGGATGTTGACATAGATGAGATCAAAACTCTTTTTAGAGAAATATCTCTTTCTATTTTGAAATCATTTTAGTGTCATATATGTAAAGACCCGTAAATTTCGAGGAAATGTTTTTTTAATTTTCTTTGAAATTTTACAAGAGCGCAGTCTCTGACGGCACCTGATTCTGAGGCCCGGTGTGCCCGGAATCATTTTCCGAAGTTTGGCTCGGGTACGTTCAGTGAACGGACGAGCGGGTTTTTCTAACTTTTGAACCGGTGTCTGGAATCGAATTCTGAGGGCACCGATGAAATCGCAGCGCCGTTATTTGCTTAGAAACTCATCTTCTAGAGTTGCGTTTGCTAGGGTGTGTTTTTTAATTTTCGGGCTTAAAGTTAAGAAATAAAATAATTTTGCGACAACTTTATTTTATTTCACATAAGCCACTTGAAGCCACTTAAAGGCGGATTGAACTGAGTTGAACCGGATAGGATTCTATCCAGAAATATCCTACCCCCTTGGTAGGATATTTGTGAGGTGGGGCCTGCACGAGCCCCGCCATTTCTTTCCGCTAAGAAACGCACCCGCGAAAACCCGTCATTTTGAAAGTCAACTGACGTGTTTCTTAAAATCTTAACAGACCATTTAATTGGGCGGTTTATTTCGTGAATTAAACGGGAAGTTTCTTTCGGTGAATTAGTTCAACGAATTAATTCAATCGTTTCTTAACCAGTTTTCAAATTCGTTGGCGTAATAAAAAAATAAGGCCAATGCACGACCTCTGGTTATTTGCGCGTTGAGAGGATTTGAGAGGACCCTTGTATCTTCTTCTCCCTTGCGAAGAACGCGATGAACGCCGAACCCGGAAATCGACGACGCTCCCATCTGAGACGTTCTTCCCCGCCCCGATCTCCGATCACCAACCGTTTGAGGTGAGTGATTTCAGGTTTCCTCTAAAGGTTCTTTTTGGTTTTAAACGAAACACAGATTTAATTATTTATAATTTAAATCTGTTGGTCTTGGTCCGTTGAGCTCGCCGACTCAACGCCGGATTCTGCGACGACGCGATGTCTTCCCGCGACGACACGACGATCCCCCTCTTCCGCGACGAGCAATTCCGTGAAGAACGCTCATCCGCGACGACCAACGAGGTAGGGATTTATTTTGGGGATTACCCCCATTTTATATTCCCGTCAATGTTTCTTTAAAAAAATTGAAGAACCGGTTTGTGAACAATTTTAAACTTATTAAAATTTTTGTTTCCTGTGTGGAATAAAAATTTCTCTCGTTGTTTATCTATAACGCGGAGGCTGCGGGACAAACGAACATGGCCCGACAACCCTCTGCCGTTCTTCGTTTTGTGCGGATTTGACAGGCGACGACGGAACATGCCGCAACGGATATTTGACGATCCCGCAGTGATGAACGAGTCCTGGGATGAGCAATGGCGCAGACGGGAAGAAAATCGGGCCACCGGAGCGACTCCGGCGGCCCGCGGAAGCCGGCGACGGCGCGGGTCGCCGACACGGCGGCGCCGGCGCCCGGAGGCGGCGGCGCCCGGCGCGCCGCCGGACGAGACCGCCGCGGCACCGGCCGCGGCGGCGGCGCTCGCGGGACGCGGCTGAAGCCGTGTCTGGCGCCATGAGACATCCCGCGGGTGTCACGCGGGGGCGGCGACTCCCCCCGCGTCGGGCCGCTCGGCCGCTCGTCCAAGCCGAGCTGGACCGGCCCTGGCCGACCCAGACCGGTACAACCGGGCCGGACCTGGTCGGACCGGGTTTGGCCGACCCAGGGGGGTCGGGCCGGGTCGGCCCGGGCCCGTACCCCCCGTCTTCGGACGGTCTTCGTTCAAACGCTCGTAACTTGAGCTACGGACCTCCAAACGAATCACTGTAATCGGCAACGCGATCCTTGGATCGAGATGGTAGTTTCGGTATATTGCACTCAAGGTTTCGGAATACTTTGAGTTCGGCCAGGGTTGGTTCGTACACGAAACCAATCGGGCCCTCGCAGCGGAAACACTCATATCTTGAGCCACGGACGTCCGATTGACGTGCCGTCAGCTTTGTTGTTTTCATCTTAGTGAGACGGATCTTTTGGCATACTCCTCCCGAGGTTTGGACACAGGTGGAGTAAGGTCGGGATGGTTTTTCCTTAAAAACCAACCGGGCCCCTAGGACGAAAAAGCCAATAACTCTCAGAACAGGCGTCCGATCGACGCGCCGTCTGCGACATTGAGTTCCTGTTGGCAATACATAACTTTTGGATACATCAACCTCGGACATTGTGTCAGTTGATTTATTAGCCTCTCGGCTCATGGAGCGGACCCTGCCGAACGAGCTCGTTGTGCGCGGGAACCCTAGTGCTGGCTGTGACTGCTTCTTCGACAGCGACGACTGTGCAGAGATCCTCCGTGGACTCCGACAACGACCGTGCAGAGATCCTCAGTGGACTGTGGCGACGACCGTGCAGAGACCCTCAGTGGACTGTGGCGGCGACTATGCAGAGATCCTCAGTGGACTACGACGACTACTGCACTCAGCGATCCTACGTGGATCAGTGCTACCGATCCTGTGTGGGTCCGATCCTGTGTGGTTCAGCGCTCAGCGGTTCTGTGTGAGCCAGTGCCTACAGGTCCTGCGTGGGCCCGATCCTGTGTGGGTCCGATCCTGTGTGGGTCACTGCGGGGTTAGTACCTATCGATCCTTCGTGGGTCCGACGACTTATATGGTTCAGTGATCATCTTTATCATCATCCGTAGAAGTATACTTATGTGAGCTGAATCTTGTGTTGCTCTCCTTTGTGGATTGTGTTGAGCTATCCTATGTGGATTTACTGTTTACTCTCCTTCGTGGATTGCGTTTTGCTATCCTGTGTGGGTATACGTTTCTTTCCTCTGTGGACTTTGTTGTGCTTGGGCTCGGACGTTGGAGCCGAATGGGAATTGATGACTTGGGTATATGTACGGGCATATACCTAAGCCGTGTCAGATGTTACTTCATGATTGTATATTTCCTTTGTGGATTATCCTCTGTGGATTTCGGGAGACCTTCGGGGGTCTCGGGGTCCCTACTGAGTAGCTTATACTCACCCCTGCACGGGCATTGCCCGCACTACATTGTGTTGGTTGCAGACGACGGACAGCGCTGATCGTGGTGGAGGCGTGCGGAGCAGGACGGTACCTGGAGGTGGACCACTGGGCGAGACGTACTCGGAGCGGTCAGGTGGACCCGAGGAGCAGTGGAGGCTATCTGTACCCACCCTTCAGGTGGGACTTCCAGAGGACAGCTCGACGCTGCAGTTTTCCCTTTCAGTTGATGTCTTTCCTTTCAGTTTTACTTTACAGTTGGGCTTGTATTTCCATCCCCTTTTACTTTTAGCACAGCTTGTACCGTTTTTACTTAGTGTTTACTTTTCCGCTTGCTACTCTGTGGTGCTTGTTTACTTTTCAAAGGTAATGCCTTCCCTTTTTGTTGGGATTTACGCCTTGGTGCTAGTCGCCAGCCCCTGGCCTATGGGAGGTGGGCTTGAGGTAGTCACGACACGGGCCCTGAGGACGGGTCGTGACAAATTGGTATCAAAGGTGGTCAGTTCTACCACAGACTCTGATCTTTCTTCTATGTGAAGCAATAGTTTTTAGCGTATTGGGTGTGGTTATCAGTCCAGGGAGTCCAGTGTTGGTGCGGCGGCTGACGTATCCGTACACCAGGACCCTGACTTCTGATTTCCGACTTAATGCACGAAAACATTGATTGCATGTGTGTTTTAAGTTTTTTTTGTGATTACTTGTGTCAGCTCACCAGGTATACTGTTCTGACCGTGGCGCACTTTTTTCCTTTTCAGGATGACCCGACGACAGCAGCCAGCTAGGGTTCCCAGAGTAGAGCGCGACGAGAGCCCTCCGAGCGACGAGGCATCGGTACAGGGCCCGTTGACCGCAGAGGCACCGGCGGTACCTTTACCCACCGAGCCCCCGATGCTTCCAGCACTGGCAGCTGACGACGCATGATGCCTCGGAGCTCTGCACGAGTTCCATCACCAGCGACCACCCAGGTTCCGTGGGGAGTTGGACCCCCAGGCAGCCGAGGACTGGTTGGAGGCGGTCGTCCGAGTTTTCAGGATAGTGAGGACACCAACAGACCTCATGGTGATCCTCGCGGCGAGCCTACTGCACGCAGCAGCAGGGCGATGGTGGATCTTGATGCTCCAGGTACACGATGAGGCCACCCTCATATGGACGGACTTCGAGAGCCTCTTCCGCTCCAAGTTCGTCCCGACCACCCTCCGTTTGGTGCGCATTCAGGAGCTTCTTCAGCTGCGGCAGGGCAGTTTGACAGTCGCTCAGTACGCGGCGAGGTTCACCGATCTTTCTCGCTACTCGACCGACATGGTACGGGACCCCTTCTTCCGGGACCGAACCTTCGAGCAGGTATTGAGACACGAGATCAGGGCATCGCTGATCTCCCTCAGCATCCCGACCCAGGCAGGAGTACTGGAGAGATCCCTCCTGATCGAGGGCTGCCTGGCTGAGTCCACAGTGAGACCTACCGCAGGGCGATAGATAGCGGAGTCTTCGGTAGCTGGTAGCCGACGGATGACACAGGGTTCCAGGCGGACCAGACCTTCCGGCAGACGACCTCGGGATACTGGCTCAGCAGTGAAGGGCACCCAGCCCGGAGCCAGTCTTCCGAGAGGCAGGCAGTGCTACGAGTGCGGCGGGTGGGGCCACATGGCTCGTGACTGCCCGACCCGCCGTACCGAGGGGCAGAAGACGGTGGAGGGGCCACCCAGGCAGAGGTAGAGGGTCGACCGTGGTGGTCCGTAGGGAGGAGGCGGACGAGGCAGAGGAGCTGGCCGAGCAGCAGGTGGTGGGCCACGCTTTGAGGCTCTGCCACCACCACCACCGGGAAGCCTGCCCCGACCACAGGGAGCTGGCGGGCAGAGACAGGCTCAGCTCCAGGAAGCGGAGGCCTACGACCACGGCGCGCCAGAGATGATTCGAGGTACGATCGGTGTCTATTCCACCCTTGTTGCAGTTCTGATAGACACAAGAGCGAGTCACTCTTTCATAGCCGCTTCCCTTGTTCGGAGCTCGGAGATTCCGACAGAGTCGTTGGCTCGATCCTTACGGCTAGAGACCCCTACGGGAGAAGACTCGACGATTACGCACTGGTGCCGGCAGTGTGAGCTTACTCTAGGAGTCGAGAGCTTCGGCTGGGATCTTCTTGTAGCGGCGTCGAGGCCTTACGACGTCATCTTGGTCATGGATTGGTTATCTACGGTCCATGCTCAGATTGATTGCATTAGGCGTAAGGTGCGATGTTGCGCACCGACGGGAGCAGGTTCACCTTCACCGGCGATAAGGGAGCCTTAGCATCATAGGATAGACTCACGCAGAGGAGAGGTCATCCCATCACTCATCAGTTGGCTAGCCTCATCCAGGGAGCAGTTGACGTGCGGAGTCCTAGTTTTCCTGCAGTGGTGGATCAGTATGCAGACGTCTTCCCCGATGACGTTCCAGGGCTACCTCCTCGCAGAGAGGTAGAATTTTATATTGATCTGTACCCCAGGACAGCCCCGATATCCACTCCAGCATATCGGATGGCTCCCGCTGAGCTTCGAGAGCTGCGGGTACAGTTGGAGGACTTGCAGGGAAAGGGGTTCATCCGACCCAGTGTTTCACCCTGGGCTTCCCCGATTTTGTTCGCCAAGAAGGCGGATGGGAGCTTGCGACTGTGTGTCGATTATCGTCGCCTGAACCAGGTGATAGTGAGGAAAAAGTATCCGCTACCCAGGATTGATGACCTCTTCGATCAGCTCAAGGGAGCACAGTGGTTCTCGAAGATAGACCTCAGGTCAGGCTATCATCAGCTCAGAGTTCGAGACGTGGATGTGCAGAAGACGACCTTCAGGTGTCGGTATGGCCACTATGAGTTCATGGTTATGCCTTTCAGCATAACCAATGCTCCAGCAGTGTTCATGAGCCTCATGAACAGGATCTTTCAGCCATACCTCGATCGATTTTTCATGGCCTTCATCGACGACATTTTGGTGTATTCGACGATAGAGGAGGAGCACGCCTACCACTTGCGTGTTGTACTAGACACACTCTGAGAGCACCAGCTTTATGGAAAGCTCTCGAAGTGTCAATTCTGGTTACGTGCGGTCCACTTCTTGGGGCACGTCATTTCTGAGGTGGGAGTTGCAGTGGATCCCGCGAAGATCGAGGCAGTGCTAGCTTGGGAGCCACCCAGGAGCGTGACAGAGGTGCGGAGTTTCTTGGGTCTTGCCGGATACTATCGGAGATTTGTGCTGGACTTCTCCAGAGTTGCGGCACCACTCTCAGCGTTGACGACGAAGGGGAAACCCTTCATGTGGTCAGACATATGTCAGCAGAGCTTCCAAAAGATGAGACAGAGATTGACCAGCGCACCTATCTTGAGGTTGCCTGAAGAGGGAGTTGGATACGTAGTCTACTGCGATGTATCAGGGACCGGACTCGGGTGTGTCCTGATGCAGGAGAGGGCCGTGATTGACTATGGATCACGTTAGTTGAGGCCGCATGAGAAGAACTACGCTACTCATGACCTGGAGTTAGCAGTAGTGGTCTTCTCTTTGAAGACATGGCGGAACTATCTGATGGGCGAGCGCTTCACAGTCTTTTCTGACCACCAGAGTCTCAAGTACATCTTCTCTCAGAAGGACCTGAACCTGAGACAGCGGCGATGGCTCGAGTTCCTCCAGGACTATGACTTTGAGATAGTCTATACTCCTGGGAAGGGGAATGTGGTAGCCGATGCCCTCAGCAGGAGGACGGGCATCGAGCTACTTGAGGAGGTGACCGAGCAGCTAGCTGCCTTGCAGATATCCTTCATGGATAGAGATGGAGCAGACTTCCTTCAGTCTCTCACTGTCTCTCCTCCACTTCTACTGCGGGTCAGAGAGGCACAACGTGGGGACGCTGACTGTGAGACACGGCGTGCACAGATATCCTCGGGACAGGCACCTGATGGTTTCTCCCTTGGAGTAGAGCACAATGTCCTTTTCAGAGGACGTACCTTGGTACCATTTGCTTTACGAGAGGAGGTGCTAAGAGAGTTTCACACTTCTCCTTTGGCGGTACATCCTGTAGTAGCGAAAATATACCAGGATCTCAGACGACAGCACTGGTGGCTGGGCATGAAGAAGGCTGTGGCAGAGTTTTTTTCACGGTGCCTCACCTACCAGCAGGTGAAGGCAGAGCATCAGGTACCAGCAGGCTTGGTACAGCCCTTGGAGGTCCCGGAGTGGAAGTGGGATGGAATATCTATGGACTTCGTGACTGGACTTCCACGCACTTCCAGAGGTCACAACTCCATTTGGGTGATTGTTGACCGACTCACCAAGTCGGCACACTTCTTACCCATCCGAGAGTAGGGCTCAGTGGAGATCTTGGGGAATCTATACGTTCAGGAGATTGTACGGCTTCACGGTGTGACATCGACTATCGTCTCCGATCGGGACGCTCTCTTTACTTCCCAGCTTTGGAAGGGGTTGCAGGAGGCGTTCGGGACGTGGCTACGTCTGAGCACCGCCTTTCACCCTCAGATGGATGGTCGGATGGAGAGGACCATTTAGACACTCGAGGACATGCTCTGCACATGTTCCCTCGACTTTGGTCGCAGATGGGAGGACCACCTACCCTTGGTGGAGTTCGCGTACAACAACAGATACCACTCAACCATCGGGATGGCACCATACGAGGCGTTGTACGGCAGGACTTGCAGATCTCCTTTGTACTGGACAGACCCTGGGGAGTCAGCACTTGTGGGACCAGAGATGGTCTGGGCCATGACAGAGAAGGTCCAGGTCATCCAGGAGCGGATGAGGACAGCTCAGAGCCGGCAGAAGTCATATGCTGACAGGAGGTGGAGGCCACTAGAGTTCGAGGATGGCGACCACGTCTTCTTGTAGGTCTCACCTCGACGTGGGTTGCGGAGATTTGGCTGAGGCGGCAAGTTGTCTCCACGCTTCATCAGGCCTTTCCAGGTCCTCAACAGGATTGGCGAGGTGGCTTATCCCCTGGCTCTGCCACCTCAGTTGCACCGGGTGCACGACGTCTTCCACGTATCCCAGCTAAGGAGATACGTGCATGACCTGACACACATCATTGACTATGGGGAGCTAGACGTGGATGAAGGGGCGAATTTTGCAGAGGTCCTGGTGGAGATAGAGGATCGACAGGAGTGGGTCGTACGTGGGCGATCTATTCCTCTTGTGGGCATCAGATGGTAGCACGGGAACCTCCAGGAGAGCACACGGGAGTGGAGGCTCAGATGCATGCTCAGTACCCACATTTGTTTCCCTAGTTTTTTATGTATCTTTACGGGGACGTAAAGCCCTGAGGTGGGAGTAATGTAAAGACCTGTAAATTTCAAGGAAATTTTTTTTCTTAATTTTCATTGGAATTTTACAAGAGGGCAGTCTCTGACGGCACCTGATTCCGAGGCCCGGTGTGCCCGGAATCATTTTCCGAAGTTTGGCTCGGGTACGTTCAGTGAACGGACGAGCGGTTTTTTCTAACTTTTCAACTGGTGCCTGGAATAGAATTCTGAGGGCACCGATGAAATTGCAGCGCCGGTATTCGATTAGAAACGCCTCTTTCGGAGTTGCATTTTCTCGGGTGTGGTTTTTAATTTTCGGGCTTAAAGTTAAGAAATAAAATAATTTTGCGACAACTTTATTTTATTTCACATAAGCCACTTGGAAGCCACTTGAAGCCACTTAAAGGAGGCTTGAACTGAGTTGAACCGGATAGGATGCTATCCAGAAATATCCTACCCCCTTGGTAGTATATTTGTGAGGTGGGGCCCACACGAGCCCCACCGTTTCTTTCCGCTAAGAAATGCACCCGTGAAAACCCGTCATTATGAAAGTCAACTGACGCGTTTCTTAAAATCTTAACAGACCATTTAATTGGGCGGTTTATTTCATGAATTAAACGGGCAGTTTCTTTTGTCGAATTAATTCAATGAAATAATTCAATCGTTTCTTAACCAGTTTTCAAATTCATTGGCGTAATAATAAAATAAGGCCAACGCACGACCTCTGGTTATTTGCGCGTTGAGAGGATTTTAGAGGACCCTTGTATCTTCTTCTCCCTTGCGAAGAACGCGAAGAACGCGAAGAACGCCGAACCCGGAAATCGACGACGCTCCCATCCGAGACGTTCTTCCCCGCCCCGATCTCCGATCACCGACCGTTTGAGGTGAGTGATTTCGGGTTTCCTCTAAAGGTTCATTTTTGTTTTAAACGAAACACATATTTAATTATTTATAATTTAAATCTATTGTTCTTGGTCCGTTGAGCTCGCCGACTCAATGCCGGATTCCGCGACGACGCGATTCCTTCCCGCGACGACGCGACGATCCCCCTCTTCCGCGAAGATCAATTCCGTGAAGAACGCTCACACGCGACGACCAACGAGGTAGGGATTTATTTTGGGAATTACCCCCTTTTTATATTCCCATCAATGTTTCTTTAAAAAAATTAAAGAACCGGTTTGTGAACAATTTTAAACTTATTAAAATCGTTGTTTCCTGTGTGGAATAAAAATTTATCCCGTTGTTTATCTCTAACGCGAAGGGTGCGGGCCAAACGAACACGGCCCGACGACCCTCAGCCGTTCTTCGTTTTGTGCGGATTTGACGGGAAACGACGGAACGTGCCGCAACGGATGTTTGACGATCCCGCAGGGAAGAACGAGTCCCGAGAGGATCAATGGCGCAGACGGGAAGAAAATCGGGCCACCGGAGCGACTCTGGTGGCCCGCGGAAGCCAGCAGCGGCGCGGGTCGCCCGAATGGCGGCGCCGGCGCCCGGAGGCGGCGGCGCCCGGCGCGCTGCCGGACGAGACCGCCGCGGCACCGGCCGCGGCGGCGGCGCTCACGGGACGTGGCTGAAGCTGCATCCGGCGCCAGGAGACATACCACGGGTGTCCCGTGGGTGTCCCGCGGGTGTCACGCGGGGGCGGCGGCACCCCCCGCGTCACCCGGGACGTGGCTTCAGCCGCGTCCGGTTGGCTGGCCGACACCCCGCGGGTGTCGCGGGGGTGTCACGCGGGGCGGCAGCTCCCCCCGCGTCGGGCCGCTCGGCCGCTCGGCCAAGACGAGGTGGACCGGCCTTGGCCGAGCCAGACAGGTCCGACCGGGTCGGACCGGGTCGGACCGGGTCCGGCCGACCCAGGGGGGGTCGGGCGGGGTCGGCCCGGGCCCGTACCCCCCATCTTCGGACGTTCTTCGATCAAACGCCCGTAACATGAGCTACGGACCTCCAAATGACTCTCCGTCATTGGCAACATGATCCTTGGATCGAGACGGTCATTTCGTTATATCGCACTCAAGGTTTCGGAATACTTTGAGTTCGGCCAGGTTGGTTCGTACACGAATCTAACTGGGCCCTCGCAGCGGAAACACTCATAGCTTGAGCCAAGGACGTCCGATTGACGTGCCGTCAGCTTTTTTGTTTTCCTCTTAGTGAGACGGATCTTTTGGCATACTCCGCCTGAGGTTTGGACGCAGGTGGAGTATGGTGGGGTTGGTTTTGCCTTAAAAACCAACCGGGCCCCTGGAACGAAAAGGCCAATAACTCTCAGACCAGGCGTCCGATCGACGCGCCATCTGCGACGTTGAGTTCCTGTTGGTGATACGGAACTTTTGGATACATCAACCTCGGACTTTGTGTCAGTTGATGTATCAGCCTCTCGGCTCGTGAAGCAGACCCTCCCAAACGAGCTCGTTGTGTTCGGGAACCCTAGTGGTGGTTGCGACTGCTTCTTCGACAGCGACGACTGTGCAGAGATCCTCCGTTGACTCCGACGACGACCGTGCAGAGATCCTCAGTGGACTGCAGCGACGACCGTGCAGAGATCCTCAGTGGACTGCGGCGACGACTGTGCAGAGATCCTCAGTGGACTACGACGACTACTGCACTCAGTGATCCTACATGGATCAGTGCTACCGATCCTGTGTGGGTCCGATCCTGTGTGGGTCAGCGCTCAGCGGTTCTGTGTGAGCCAGCGCCTACAGGTCCAGTGTGGGCCCGATCCTGTGTGGGTCTGATCCTGTGTGGGTCACTGCGGGGTTAGTACCTATTGATCCTTCGTGGGTCTGACGACTTAGATGGTTCAGTGATCATATTTATCGTCATCTGAAGACGTATACCCGTGTGAGATGAATCTTGTGTTACTCTCCTTTGTGGATTGTGTTGAGCTATCCTGTGTGGATTTACTATTTACTCTCCTTCGTGGATTGCGTTGTGCTATCCTGTGTGGGTATACATTGCTTTCCTGTGTGGACTGGGTTGTGCTTGGGCTCGGACGTTGGAGTCGAACGGGAATTGATGACTTGGGTATATGTAATGGCATATACCTAAGCCCTGTCAGATGTTACTTCATGATTGTATCTTTCCTTTGCGGATTATCCTTTGTGGATTTCGGGAGACCTTCGGGGGTCTCGGGGTCTCTACTGAGTAGCTTATACTCACCCCAACACGGGCTTTTCCCGCACTACGTTGTGTTGGTTGCAGACGACGGACGGCGCTGATCGTGGTGGAGGCGTGCGGAGCAGGACGGTACCTGGAGGTGGACCACTGGGCGGGACGTACTCGGAGCGGTCAGGTGGACCCGAGGAGCAGTGGAGGCTATTTGTACCCACCCTTCAGGTGGGACTTCCATAGGATGGCTCGACGCTGCAGTTTTCCCTTTCAGTTGTTGTTTTTCCTTTCTGTTGTACTTTACAGTTGGGCTTGTATTTCTGGACCCTTTTACTTTCAGCACAGCTTGTACCGTTTTTTCATAGTGTTTACTTTTCTGCTAGCTACTATGTGGTTCTTGTTTATTTTTCAAAGGCAATGCCTTCCCTTTTTGTTGGGATTTACGCCTTGGTGCTAGTCGCCCGCCCCTGGCCTATGGGAGGCGAGCTTGGGGTAGTCACGGCACAGGCCCCGAGGACGGTTCATGACAATATATTTAAAAAATAAAACATTTTCTGTGAAAATATTATTATAATATTGTAAGGGAAGCTTCGAAGATTTTATAACTGCGAAAAATAACCGCACCTGCCATATATGTTAAAAAAACATTCTTACCTTAATTCTGTCAAAAAGGTTAAAAAGAACCTTGTTTGGAAAATTACAGAAATATTCCTTTATAAACCACTTATAAAAGTCAACAAGGGTATGAATGAATTTAACCCATAGTAAAAAAATTTTGAAATACATTTTTAAGAAACATGGATGTGGATGATAAAGAAGTACCAGTAGATTATTACGTATAAACACCCTCGGATAATGAAGAGATTGCGAAATAATCCCTTACCATGTACTTTTCCTTATTTGAGGGTAGGTTAAAATTATGTATAATGGTGAAATAATTGTTATTAAATTATGCAATAATCATATACCTTAATATGATATCATATATGATCTTTTAACATTGATTTTTAATAATATCTTAGTATTATCGTTGTTTCGGGTGTTAACTTACTCATTTTCTTTTATATGTTTTGTTACGTAAGCCATGTTTGTCATAGATAGGTTTTATATTAATCATATCTAGAATTATATCAAATCCTTAGATACTATTATTAATCATCAAATGAGAATTAGACTAGAATGGATACGATGGAGAATGAATCTAATCGCGTTCGTGGAGACGTTAGTCCGTACATACGCACGAGCGACAATATCATTCTTTTGACATTAAAATAATATATAATTGGATGTTATTTCATATATACAGAAATATTATCTTGTTATATTTATTATTTATATGAATTACACATCATTATTATACCCATCCAAATAATAATTTATTGAATAACAATTACACCACGACGTGGAGACGGTAAGCCGTATGTACGCATGTATGGTGACATGTTATTCAAAGGATGGATAGACTACTGAATATGGTTGTACCATATTTATAATAACATCACAGTATATATAAGATACTGTAGTTATTATTTTAGAATGGTAATAACAAAGAAAGAATAAGTGGATGAAGAAAGGAACTTGAAAAAGGGTGGTGAAATCATTACATATTCTTCGTGTTCATCCTTTTGATTTGATCAAAAGGGCTCTTTAGGTTGGCTTTCTGACTAAAGTAAGGCCTCTAGGATGAATTGAGGGAAGTTGAGAGATTATTTGGGAAGATTATGGCTGAGCCAAATGGCTTTTAAGGTGTGAATTAATGAGAAGGGTGAGTTCCCTTTTATAAGAGGGGTGAGGGGCACCTTTGGAAAAGCTAGAAATATTATTTTATAATAAATTCATATTCAGTTTCTAATGGCTCAAAAGTGGATTATTTAAATGTTATGGTCGGGATAGGTTGAAAACCACTAAAACAGTAGGATTAAGACAGGTTTGGGTTACAATATTATCCTTATCTTTAAGTATTAACTCTTAGTTAATTAGTCTGACACTTACAATGTCACTTTGAATTTTTATATTATATAGTTAATAAAAATACTATATACCTCCAAGAGACCCCCAAGTGGTCCATTAATGATAAAAAAATCATGGTATAAGTCTCCTGGCCGAACTTTAGATTTTTATGAATTGAATACCAATTAATAATATAATATTTGTTTTAAAAACTATTTTATGTCAATTTTGACACTATTTGCAAAATTGATTTTTGTGAAAATCATTAAAGAATGATTACTTCGAAAAAAGTTAATCAAATCATTCCTAAATTGTCTTATTAACCTAGAAAATTAGTTTAATTCATAAAAAGTCTCATATTATATTTATTTGGGTATTTATAATATCAATTATTTTAATTTTTCACTATTATGGTAATTACTTCATCATCATTGGGTCATAAATAAATTAAATAATTTAATGTATAAAAATTATAAATAAAATAACAATATGTAGGAAACATTTTTATCTTTCTAATGAATATTTAAAATCGAATTTATCTTATGTAGAACCCTATATTAAAAATGATCTAGTAAATAAACATTGATTTTAACTCTTTTAACTCTTCTTTGAATTAAATAATAGTAAATGTCCTAATCTAATCCAAGTGGACCTAAATGATAATATTTTATTCCGAAGGTTGTTTTTGGTCGAATTAAGGTTATCCAATAGAATTAGGACATGTTTTAGGGTAATATTAATATCATTTTTACCCTAAATTACCCTATTTATTTTTTACCGTGGTAAATAAAAGTAAAAAGTCACTATTCACCAAAAAATTATTTTCATCTCAATGAACAACATTTTAGTCCTTGATATTAACCATGTCTCTCAGATTTTCGAAATTACACTCACAGAAGCGGTAAAATTAAGTTTTATGAAAAATTCAGTTTTTTAACTACCACTTAGTGGTTTCACTATTCATCAAAAAATGATGTTTTTCAGAAAAATAACAAAAATTCACCCTCGGATAATTTCGATATTCCGAATCCAAAAATGAAGTCCATTTTGTAAATTAAAATTTATAAATTTCAAAAAGTGGGTATTACTATTCACAACGACTAGTTTGATTAGTTGGGGTGTATTAGAACTCGATGTTGCGTACAACACATGCTATTGCATTATTCAAAGAGAAGTGTATCGTAGAAGCTTGGGGTGTTACATTCTTCCCTCCTTCAAAGAATTTCGTCCTTGAAATTTATAGAATACTACCGCATTAAAAGACTCTGTTTGTTCTTCATCATAGGTTCCTCGGGTTCCCACGTTGCATCTTCCATCTTATGGTTTCTCCACAAGACTTTTACCAGACGAGTCGTCCGGTTTCTCAGTACTTGTTCTCTCGTATCAAGAATCTTGATGGGCTCTTTGCAATAAGATAGATCAGGTTCCAGTTCTAATTCCTCATAGCTGAGTACATGCATTGGTTCAGGTATGTATTTCCTCAACAGAGATACGTGGAACACATCGTGAATTTGGAGATACTTGGCGTCATTGGCAATTGGTAAGCTACAAACCCAATTCATTATAGAATTTCGAAAGGTCTAATGTACCTGGGACTCAATTTACCTTTCTTACCAAAATGTATGACTCCCTTCCAGGGAGATACCTTCAGGAAAACATGATCACTAACTTGAAATTCCAAATCCTTCCTTCGATTATCAGCATAGCTCTTCTGCCTACTTTGAGCTACTTTGATATGGTTT
This sequence comes from Viscum album, assembly GCA_963277665.1. Classification (NCBI taxonomy): domain Eukaryota; kingdom Viridiplantae; phylum Streptophyta; class Magnoliopsida; order Santalales; family Viscaceae; genus Viscum; species Viscum album. The sequence continues at coordinate 739,454,085 of OY728122.1, forward strand.
TGGATTACCTTCACCTTTTCCATCGTTTCCTCCACCAGTTCTGGGCCTACATGTTTTCTTTCACCAATGTCATCCCAACAGGTTGGTGTGCGACATCTCTTTCCGTATAACGCTTCATATGGTGCCATATTAATACTCGAATGGAATATATTGTTATAAGAAATTTCTACCACTATTAAATATTGATCCCACATACCTTGAAAGTCAAGTGAGCAAGATCTCAACATGTCTTCTAAGGTTTGAATAGTTCGTTCTGATTGTCCATCTATTTGAGGGTGGTAGGCAGTGCTCAAATGAAGTTCAATATCCAAGGCTTTCTAAAGACTTTTCCAGAATCTTGAAGTAAAACGGGGATCACGATCAGAAACAATCGATAGGGTTATTCCATCAAGTCTCACAACATCATTAATATATAGTCTTCATAGTCGTTCAAGTGGTAAATCTTCCGTTATAGCAAGAAAATGTGCTGACTTGGTAAGACGATCAACAATGACCCATATTGCATCATTCCTTCTAGGAGTATTTGGTATCCTCATGAAAAAGTCCATCGTAATATTATCCCATTTCCACTTTGGTATGGGAAGAGGTTGCATGACTCCTGTAGGTTGTTGCCTTCCAGCATTCACTTGTTGACAAACGATACATCTTGACACAAAATTGGAAATCTCACTCTTCATGTTGACCCACCAAAAATGTTCCTTCAAATCTCTATACATTTTGGTGCTCCCAGGGTGTATAGAGAAATTGAAACTCTTAGCATCATCCAACAATTCCCTTTTTAGATCAGGTATATCGGGAACACAAATCCACTTCCCGAATTTCAAAATTCTTTCTTCATACACAAAGTCTCTCAATCTCCCATCATTCACAGCTTTAATCTTCTTTTGAAATTCTTCATCATCAGTCTGAGAACTATTAAACCTTTCTAGTAAAGATGGTTTGGAAACCATTTGAAAAAGCATTAATTTTTCACCTTCCATGGTTATTCCCATGTCCATTTCACTAGATCCATGAAAATTGGATCCCTTTCAATTATCATATTGTTCAAAACTGCATGGTCTTTTCTGCTCAAAGCATCTTCCACCTTGATTGCCTTCCCTGTGTGGTAGTGTATCGTGCAATCATAATCCTTGAGTAATTCAAGCCATCTCCTTTTCCTCATGTTGAGTTCTTTTTTTGAGAAAATATACTTCAAACTCTTGTGATCATTATAAATCTCACATTTTTCATCATAGAGGTAGTGCCTCCATATTTTCAAAGAAAAGATCACAGCTGCAAACTCGAGATCATGAGTAGGATAGTTTTTTTCATTAATTTTCAACTATCGTGATGCATAGGCAATAACCCTATCATTCTTCATAAGAACACAATCAAGTCCTTTCTTCGATTCATCACTATAAATAACGAACCCATCACTCCCCGATGGTAGAGTCAATATAGGAGCATTGACTAATATTCTCTTTAGTTTTTAGAAACATTCTTCACACTCTTTTATCCAAAAAAATTTAACACCTTTACGTGTGATCTTTGTTAATTGGTTTGCCAATCGGGCAAAATTCAGGACGAAACGTCGATAATAACCTGCCAAACCAATAAAACTGTGTACCTCAGTTATACTCGTAGGTTCTGGCTATTCATGGATTGCCTTGGTCATAGAAGAATCAATAGAGATTCCATCTTTAGAGACAATATGGCCAAGAAAAGAAATCTCCTGAAGCCAGAATTCACACTTTCTAAACATCCCATATAATTCATGTCTTCTCAGAGTCTTTAGGATAATGCGCCAGTGATTTTCATGATCTTCATAGCTTTTTGAGTATACCAAGATATCATCAATAAATATCACCAAAAATTCATCTAGATATTCCTTGAAAACTCTATTCATCAGATCCATGAATACAGAGGGTGCATTAGTCAATCCAAAAGGCATTACTATAAACTCGTAATGCATGTACCTGGTTCAAAATGTTGTCTTCGGAATGTATTCCTTCTTAACACACAACTTATGGTATCTAGATCGAAGATCAATCTTTCAAAATTATTGAGCTCCATGCAGTTGGTCAAATAAATCACCAATGCGAGTTAGGGGATACTTATTATTTATTGTTATAGCATTGATCTCCCTGTAGTCGATACATAACCTCATAGATCCATCTTTCTTTTTAACAAAAAGAACAGGGTATCCCCATGGAGAAACACTAGGGCGAATAAATCTCTTAATACTCAATTCCTCTAGTTGTTTCTTTAGTTCAACTAATTCTACAGTGGCCATTCTATAAGGGGTCTTCGATATAGTCCTTGATCCAGGAATTAAATCAATAGAAAATTCAACTTCTCGTTCTGGAGGATGTCCAGGTAAATCTTCCAGAAACACATCTACATATTATTTCACAATAGGTTCATCCTCTATCTAAAGATTCCTTTCCTCACCCACTGTAATTTCATCCTCTTCCTCCCCAGTAATTGAATTTAGTTGAGCTACTCGGGGTGGATCTAGATAATAATTAGGTGGTGGTGATTCTTCTCTAAAGATAAGGTGTTACTTATCATCATCATCAAAAATCATAACCTCCTTCTTCTTACAATAAATCATCACATCATAGTCCAAAAGCCAATCCATACCAAGGATTATATCAAACTCAATCATAGGTATGATGATGAGATAAGCAGATAAAGAACATTTATGTGCTCTAATGGGGACTGATTCACAAAACTTTGTTGCAATGATACATACCATAGGAGTTTTAACTAACAACTCCCTTGTTAAATAAAATTGGAAATATCTAATTTTCTTAGAAAATTGGAAATATATGAAACAATGCGATGATCCAGAATCAAATAATTCATTTTCTTAAACATGAGGAAACCATTAAATTACCTGCCACCACGTCTTTTGGAGCTTCTACCTCAGCAATAGTGATAGCATAAGCTTGGCCTTGATCCGTTGGCCTTTTCTGAGGTAAGTTCCCCTGACGCTTAGGACATTCATTCGCATAATGTCCCATCTCCCTACAATTGTATCACTAAACATTGGTAGCGTCCTTATTCCCTTTGCAATCACGAGCTTGGTGGCCTTTTTCACCACACTTGTAACAGACACCCATTCTCTTCAAACAGGTACCGGGGTGTTTCTTCCAACATTTACCACAAGATGTATATTCAACCTTTTCCTTCTTCCCCTTATTTCCATTCCCATATTGATCAACAGATCTCTTATTCTCTTGATTTTCTTTGAAGTCATAAGACTTAGAGAATTCCTTTTCTGTCTTGATAGCACATGAGACAATGTATTCATACGATGAGAAGGATTGTGATAGTAATGCTCGATGGAGAAATGGTTTTAACCCATCAAGGAAATGATCAATCAAACTTCTTGGGGTACATATATAATCTCCAGCATACCTTGTTATCCTTGTAAAGTTAGCCTCATATTTTATTACATTCTCATCCTCCTTTTGTCTCAGACTCAGAAATTTCCTTTCCATATCTGCTCGATGGTTATGTGGAAAGTATTTTCCTAAAAACAGATCTTTGAACTCCCTCCATTCCATATTTTATACTTCTTCATCTTCCTTCATGTTTTGAATCATTGAACATCATTGATCAGCATATCCAGTGAGGCGGCAAACTGCCATGATTACTTTTTTCCCTTTCACTACATCCCAAAGCCTGAAATATTTTCTCTAGGGAACTTATCCATTGCTCAGCTACTAAAGGATTTGTACGCCCATTGAATGTTGGTGGTTGTTTCCTCATAAAGCTATCTGACATTGATCCTCTATGATGCGGATCAGGGTTCTCCATATAGGTAAGGTTATTATTCATAACCTGAGTGAGTTGTCCTAGTATGGTGATTAGCTGATCGGCACCAGTTGCATCACCAGCTCTACTATAATTATCTTTAGCAGGAGGGAAATCCCTACAATGAGTGCGTTCATTGATACGGTTTCCATTTCTTCCACAAGGCGCCATTTTTAAATAATGGCATAAACTAGATAAGTTTATGAATCAAAATACATAATTCCATACTTAAAAAACACTTAACGTAAATTGAACTATTTATGGATATAATCCATAATCATAAAAAAAATTCTTTAAGGAAGTATATACTCATAAACCGTTCATAATGATTTGTAAAGAAAAATAAGAGTTATCCTAAGCATATCCCCCGGGAGTGTCGCAACCAAGAGTGCAGCAAGGCCCATTGTCGTGCACCAGTTCCCATTCGAGTCTAGATCAAAGCGGTGTTTTCGGGTTTTACCCCTAGGTACATCTGTGCCAGAGTCGCCTCTACCTTCTTGTATCCAGACATGGATGTATTTCTTGGAAAACTCACAAAATCACTACAATACCAAAATTCTAGGATGTTCTTCTACACTAATCCTCAATGTTCATCTTAGGTCTATGTGCTCTAATCAGAGTTTATCTAAATATAGCTTCCAAGGTTTGTACTAAACTTCCTCTGATACCAACTGTAACGCCCAGACTCTAGTTACCCAGAGTCGGTGCATTATTACATAACATTGGCATGATCACAAGAAAGATCAAATCTCTAAAGAACGATTAGTTTAGTAGCCTTAGAAACACTAGATATATTCATAGAGTTTTACATTAAATCATAAAAAAGAAAACTAAAACAACATAGTCTCCCTGGTCTACACTCTTATCCCCTCATACTATCCCAATAGGTCATTCATAATTTACTTCTTCACATCCTGGGAAAAATAAAACATAGAAAAGGGGTGAGCTCAAATGCCCAGTAAGGATAACAATATAGCGGAAACATTCATAAATAAGAATAAACAATTAAGGGAATGAATAGCTAAAACAAAATCATTTTAAACATGGACTTCAACATAGTATGGAAAAAATAAAATGAAATAATGGCATTTACTTATTCACATGGATATTATACTAATTGAATAATCACATGCAATATCAATAACCACTTTCATAATGATGGAATGCATAATGCCGAACTATCATAACCACATAGCCAAGGCCTCGTGCCAAGACTACAAAAAAGATTTTTCCAAGGCCTTTTTCCAAGACACTAGTTTGTCTCATGAGACCTACTGATGCATCGAGGAGCTATAGCGGGCTCCACCCGTCACATATTAAGTCCAATGCATTCCCATATGAAAAGGTTTAAACATAACATAAACATTAGTATTGAAACTAGCATACGAAATGTAAATACTTCATCTATAAACCATGAATGGTATAAAAATAACACATCCCCATTCAAACATATCAAAAAACCTTCAATACAATATATAAGTTTTGAATCATAGTAAATCAACTTCAAATAAGCGAAAAACCCATCAAAGGATGTTGACATAGATGAAATAAAAACTCTTTTTAGGCAAATATCTCTTTCTATTTTGAAATAATTTAAGAGTCATATATTTATAAAATAAATCATTTAATTTGAAAATATTCTTATAATCTTGTAAGGGAAGCTTCGATGATTTTATAACTGTGGAAAATAGCCACACCCTCCGTATAAGTTAAAAAAACATTCTTACCTTAATTCTTTCAAAAAGTTTAAGAAGGACCTTGTTTGGAAAATGACAAAAAGATTCCTTTATAAACCACTTATAAAAGTTAACAAGGATATAAATAACTTTAAACCATAGTAAAAATGTTTTGAAATACATTTTTAAGAAACATGGATGTGGATGATAAAGAAGTCCCAGTAGATTATTACGTATAAACAACCTCGAATAATGAATAGATTGTGAAATAAACCATTACCTTGTACTTTTCCTTGGTTGAGGGTAGGTTAACCTCCGGTATAATGGTTAAATAATTTTTATTAAATTATTCAATAATCATATACCTTAATATGATATCATATATTATCTTTTAACATTGATTTGTTAATAATATCTTAGTATTATCGTTGTTTGAAGTGTTAACTTACTCTTTTTATTTTATATGTTTTGTTACGTAAGTCGTATTTGTAATGGATAGGTTGTATCATAATCATATACAGAATGATATCTAGTCCTTAGGTACTATTATTAATCATCAAAAGAGAATTATACTTGAACAGATATGATGGAGAATGAATCTCATCGTGTTCGTGGAGACGGTAGTCCATACGTATGCACGAGCGACAATATCATTCTTTTGATATTAAAATAATATATAATTGGATGTTATATCATATATAAAGAATAATTATCATGTTATATTTATTATTTATTTTAATTACACATCATTATTATACCCATCCAAATAATAATTTATTGAAAAACAATTACACCACGACGTGCAGACAGTATGTCGTACGTACGCACGTATGGTGACATGTTATTCAAAGGATAGATAGAATACTGAATATGGTTGTACCATATTTATAATAACATCATAGTATATATAAGATACTGGAGTTATTATTTTAGAATGGTAATAACAAATAAAGAAGAAGTGGAAGAAGAAAGGAACTTGAAAAAGGGTGGGGAAATCATTACCTATTCTTTGGGTTCTTCCTTTTGATTTGATCAAAAGGTCTCCTTAGGTTGGCTTTCTGACGAAAGGAAGGCCTCTTGGATGAAGTGAGGTAAGTTGAGAGAGTATTTGGGCAGAGTTTGGCTGAGCCAAATTGCTTTGAAGGTGTGAATTAATGATAAGGGGGAGTGCCCTTTTATAAGAGGGGTGAGGGTCACCTTTGGAAAAGCTAGAAATATTATTTTATAATAAATTCATATTCGGTTTATAATGGCTTCAAAGTGGATTATTTAAATTTCAAGGTGGGGATAGGTCTAAAAACACTCAACCAATATGATTTAGATAGGTTTGGGTTACAATATTAACCTTATATTTAAGTATTAACTCTTAGTTAATTAGTTTGACACTTACCATGTCACTTTGTATTTTTATAATATATAGTTAATAAACATACTATATATCTCCAAGAGACCCCCAAGAGGTCCATTAATGATACAAATATCATGATATAAGTCTCTTGGTCGAACCTTAGATTTTTAGGAATTGAATATCAATTAATAATATATTATTTGTTTTAAAAACGCTTCAATGTCAATTTTGACACTATTTAGAAAACTGATTTTTGTGAAAATCATAACAGAATGATTACTTCGAAAAAATCTAATTAAATCATTCCTAACATGTCTTATTAACCTAGAAAATTATTTTAATTCATTAAAGGTCTCAAAATATATTTATTTGGGTATTTATAATCTCAATTATTTTAATTTTTCACTATTATGGTAATTACTGCATCATCATTGGGTCATAAATAAATTAAATTATTTAATGTCTAAAAATTATAAATAAAATACCAATATGTATGAAATATTTTCAAATTTATAATGAATATTTACAATCGAATTTATCTTATATATAACCCTATATTAAAAATGAATTAGTAAATAAACTTTGATTTTAACTCTTTTAACTCTTCTTTGAATTAAACAATAATAAATGTCCTAATCTATTCCAAGTGGACCTAAATGATAATATTTTATTCCTAAGGTTGTTTTTGGTAGAATAATGCTTATCCAATAGAATTATTACATGTTTTAGGGTAATATTAATATCATTTTTACCCTTAATTACCCACTTTACTTTTAATCGTGGCAAATATAAGTAAAAAGTTATTATTCACAAAAAATTATTGTCATCTCAATGAACCACATTTTAGTCCTTGATATTAACTGTGTCTCTCGAATTTTCAAAATTCCACTCACAGAAGTGGTAAAATTAAGTTTTATGGAAAATTCACTTTTTTAACTACCACTTAGTGGTTTCACTAATTATCAAAAAATGAAGTTTTTCAGAAAAATACCAAAAAATCAGCCTAGGCTAATTTCGATATTTCGAATCCAAAAATGAAGTCCATTTTGAAAAATAAAATTTATAAATTTCAAAAATTGGGTATTACTATTCATAATGGCTAGTTTGATTAGTTGTGGTGTGTTAGAAATCGATGTTGCGTACAACACCTGATATTGCATTATTCAAAGAGAAGTGTATCATAGAAGCTTGGGGTGTTACATTCTCCCCTCCTTCAAATAATTTTGTCCTCGAAATTTCTAAAATAATACCAAATGAAAATACTCGGTTGGTTCTTCATCATAAGTTCCTCGAGTTCCCACATTTCCTCTTCCATCTTATGGTTTCTCCACAAGATTTTTACCAGACGAGTCTTCCGGTTTCTCAGTACTTTTTCTCTCGTATCAAGAATCTTGACGGGCTCTTCGCAATAAGACAGATCGGGTTCCAGTTCTAATTCCTCATAGGTGAGTACATGCGTTTGGTTAGGCATGTATTTCCTCAACAGAGATACGGGGAACACATCATGAACTTTGGAGAGACTTGGTGACATTTTCAATCGGTAAGCTACAACCCCAATTCATTCTATAATTTCGAAAGGTCCGATGTACCTGAAACTCAATTTACCATTCATACCAAAACGTATGACTCCCTTCCATGGAGATAACTTCAGGAAAACATGATCACCAACTTGAAATTCAAAATCCTTCCTTCGATTATCATCATATCTATTCTGCCTACTTTGAGCTTATTTGATATGATTTTGGATTAACTTCACCTTTTCCATCGTTTCCTCCACCAGTTCTGGGCCTACGAGTTTTTTTTCACCAAATTCATCCCAACAGGTTGGTGTGCGACATCTCTTTCCATATAACACTTAATATTGTGCCATCTGAATATTCGAATGGAAGCTATTGTTATAGGAAAATTATACCAGAGGTAAATATTGATCCCACATACCCTGAATGTCAATTGAGAAGGATCTCAACATGTCTTATAAGGTTTAAATAGTTCGTTCTAATTTTCCATCTGTTTGTGGGTGGTAGGTTGTGGTCAAATGAAGTTCAGTATCCAAGGCTTTCTGAAGACCTTTCAAGAATCTTGATGTATAACGGGGATCATGATTAGAAACAATCGATAGGGGTACTCCATGAAGTCTCAAAACTTCATTAATATATAGTCTTGCTAGTCGTTCAAGTGGTAAATCTTCCCTTATAGCAAGAAAATGTGCTGACTTGGTAAGACAATCAACAATGACCCATATTGTATCATTCCTTCTAGGAGTATTTGGTAGCCTCATGACAAAGTCCATCGTAATATTATCCCATTTCCAATCTGGTATGGGAAGAGGTTGCATGACTCTTCCAGGCTGTTGCCTTCCAGCTTTCACTTATAGACAAACCATACATCTTGACACAAAATCGGAAATCTCCCTCTTCATGTTGACCCACCAAAAATGTTCCTTCAAATCTCTATACATTTTGGTGCTCCCAGGGTGTATAGAGAAATTGGAACTATGAGCATCATCCAACAATTCCCTTTTTAGATCAGGTATATTGGGAACACAAAGCCTCTTCCTGAATTTCAAAATTCCTTCTTCCTACACAAAGTCTCTCAATCTCCTATCATTCACAGCTTTAGTATTCTTTTGAAATTCTTCATCATCGGTCTGAGAACTATTAAACCTTTCTAGTAAAGATGGTTTGGAAACCATTTGAAAAAGCAATGATGTTTCACCTTCCAAGGTTATTCCCATGTCCATCTTCATTAGATCCATGAAAATTGGATCCCTTTCAATTCTCATATTGTTCAAAAATCCATGTTCTTTTCTTCTCAAAGCATCTTCCACCTTTTATGCCTTCCCCGGGTGGTAGTGTATCGTGAAACCATAATCCTTGAGTAATTCAAGCCATCTCCTTTGCCTCATGTTGAGTTATTTTTGTGAGAAAATATAAATAAACTCTTGTGATCAGTAGAAATCAGATATTCTTCACCATAGAGGTAGTGCCTCCATATATTCAAAGAAAATATCACATCTGCTAACTCGAGATCCTGAGTAGGATAGGTTTTTTCATGAATTTTCAACTGTCGTGATGCATATGCAATAAGCCTATCATTCTTCATAAGAACACAACCATGTCCTTTCTTCGATGCATCACTATAAATAACGAACCCATCAATCCCTGATGGTAAAGTCAATATAGGAGCATTGACTAATCTTCTCTTCAGTTCTTAGAAACATTCTTCACACTCTTTTGTCCAAACAAATTTAACCACTTGACGTGTGAGCTTCGTTAATGGGTTTGCCAATCGGGAAAAATTCTGGATGAAACATCGATAATAACCTACCAAACCGATAAAACTGTGTACCTCAGTTATACTCGTAGGTCCTGGACATTCTTGGATTTCCTTGGTCTTATAATGATCAACAGAGATTCCATCATTATAGAAAATATGGACAAGAAATGAAATCTCCTGAAGCCAGAATTCACACTTGCTAAACTTCCCATATAATTCATGTCTTCTCAGAGTCTTCAGGATAATGCGCATGTGATTTTCATGATCTTCATAGCTTTTTATAGTATACCAAGATATCATCAATAAATACCACCAAAAATTAATTGAGATATTCCTTGAAAACTCTATTCATCAGATACATGAATATAGAGGGTTCATTAGTCAATCCAAAAGGCATTACTGTAAACTCACAGTGCCCGTACCTGGTTTGAAATGCTATCTTCGGAATGTCTTCCTTCTTCACACACAACTGATGGTATCCAGATCAAAGATCAGTCTTTGAAAAGTATTGAGCTCCATGAAGTTGGTCAAATAAATCATCAATGCGAGGCAGGGGATACTTATTCTTTATTTTTATATCATTGATCTCCCTGTAGTCGATACATAACCTCATAGATTCATCTTTCTTTTTTAAAAAAAGAAAAGGGGCTCCCAATGGAGAAACACTAGGGTGAATAAATCCCTTATTACTCAATTCCTCTAGTTGTTTCTTTAGTTCAACAAATTCTAAAGTGGCCATTCAATAAGGGTTCTTCGATATAGGTCTTGATCCAGGAATTAAATCAATGGAAAATTCAACTTCTTATTCTGGAGTATGTCCAGGTAAATCTTCCAAAAACACATATACATATTCTTTAAAAATAGGTACATCCTCTATTTGAACATTCTTTTCCTCACCCACTGTAATTTCATCCTCTTCCTCCCCAATAATTGAATTTAGTTGAACTACTGGGGGTGGATCTAGATAAGAATTTGGTGGTGACGATTCTGCTCTAAAGATAAGGTGTTCCTTATCATCACTATCAAAAATCGTAACCTCCTTCTTATTACAATATATCTTCGCATCATAGTTCGAAAGCCAATCCATACTGAGGATTATATCAAAATCAATCATAGGTATGACGATGAGATCAGCGGATGAAGAACATTTATGTTCTCTAATGGGGACTGATTCACAAAACTTTGTTGCAATGATAGTTCCCCTTAGGAGTTTTAACTGACAACTCCCTAGTTAAATCAAATTGGAAAAATATAATTTTCTTAGAAAACTGGGAAGATATGAAACAATTCGATGATCCATAATCAAATAATGCATTTTCTAAACTTGAGGAAACCATTAAATTACCTACCACCACGTCTTTCAGAGCTTCTACCTCAGCAGTAGTGATAGCATAAGCTTGGCCTTTATGCCTTGGCCTTTTCTGAGGTAAGTTACCCTTATGCTTAGGAAATTCATTTGCATAAAGTCCCATCTCCCTACAATTGTAGAACTAAACATTTTTAGCTTCCTTCTTCCCTTTGCAATCATGAGCTTGGTGGCCTTTTTCACCACACTTGTAACAGACACCCATTCCCTTCAAGCAAATACCGGGGTGTTTCTTCCCACATTTCCCACAGGATGGATATTCAACCTTTCCATTATTCCCCTTATTTCCATTCCTAGATTGATCTGCCGATCTCTTCTTCTCTTTCATTTCTTTAAAGTCATAAGACATAGAGAATTCCTTTTTTGTCTTCATAGCACATGAGACAATGTCTTTGTACGTTGAGAAGGATTGTGAGACTAATGCTCGATGGAGAAATGGTTTTAACCCATCAAAGAAACGATCAATCTTACTTCTTGGGTTACATATATAATCTCCAGCATACCTTGCTATCCTTGTAAAGTTAGCCTCATACTTTGTGACATTCTCATCCTCCTTTTGTCTCAGACTCAGAAATTTCCTTTCCATATCTGCTCGATGGTCACGAGGAATGTAGTTTTCTAAAAAAAAATCTTTTAACTACTTCCATTCCATATTTGATACTTCATCATATTCCTTCATGTTTTTAATCATTGACCACCATTGATCAGCATCTCCAGTGAGGTGGTAAACTACCATGATAACTTTTTCCCTTTCACTACATCCCAAAGACTGAAATATTTTCTCTAGGGAACTTATCCATTGCTTAGCTACTAAAGGATTTTTACTCCCATTGAACGTTGGTGGTTGTTTCCTCATAAAGCTATCTAACATTGATCCTCCATGCTACGGATTAGGGTGCTCCATACGGGTAAGTTTATTATTCATAACCTAAGTGAGTTGTCCTAGTATGGTGATTAGCTGATCAGCACCAGTTGCATCACCAGCTCCACTATAATTATCTTGAGCAGGACGACAATCCCTATATGTAGTGTGTGCATTGATACAGTTTCCATTTCTTCCACTAGGCGCCATTTCTAAACAACGGGATAAACTAGATCAGTTTATGAATCAAAATACATAATTCCATACTTATAAATCACTTAACGTAAATTGAACTATTTATTGATATAATCCATAATCATAAAAATGTTTTCTTTGAGGAATTATATACTCATAAACCCTTAATAATGATTTTTAATGAAAATGAGAGTTATCCTAAGCATATCCCCCGGGAGTGTCGTAACCAAGAGTGCAGCAAGGCCCATTGTTGTGCACCAGTTCACGTTCGAGTCTAGCTCAAAGCGGTGTTTTCGGGTTTTACCCCTAGGTACATCTATGCCAGATCCGCCTCTACCTGCTCGTATCCAGACAGGGTTGTATTTCTTGGAAAACTCACAAATTCACTACAATACCAAAATTCTAGGAAGTTCTTCTATACTAATCCTCAAAGTTCATCTTATGTCTATGTGCTCTAATCAGATTTTATCTAAATATAGCGTCCAAGGTTTGTACTAAACTTCCTCTGATACAAAATGTGACACCCCATCTTCAGTTACCCAGAGTCGGTTCATTATTACATAACATTGGCATGATCACAAGAAAGATCAAATCTCGAAAGACCGATTAGTTTAGTAGACTTGGAAACACTAGATATATTCATAGAGTTTTACATTACATCATAAAAATGAAAACTACAACAACATAGTCTCCATGGTCTACACTCTTATCCCTTCATAATATCCATGTAGGTCATTCATAGTTTACTTCATCACATCCTAGGAAAAATAAAACATAGAAAATGGGTGAGCTCAAATTCCCAACAAGGATAACAATATAACGGAAACTTTCATAAATAAGAATAAAAATTTAAGGCAATGTATAGCTAAAAAAAGCCTTTTAAATATGAAATTCAACATAGTATGGAAAAAATAAAATGCAATAATTCCATTTACTTATTCAGATGGATATTCTACTAATCGAATAATCACATGCAATATCAATAACCACTTTCATAATGATGGAATGCATAATGTCGGACTATAATAACCACATAGCCAAGGCCTCATGCCAAAACTAAAAATAATATTTTTCCAAGGCCTTGTTCCAAGACACTAGTTTGTCTCATGAGACCTACATATGCATCGAGAAGCTATAGCGGGCTCCGCTCGTCACATATTAAGTCCAATGCATTCCCATCTGAAAACGTTTAAACATAACATAATCATTCGTATTAAAACAAGCATATGAAATGTAAATACTTCATCCATAAACCATGAATGGTATAAAAATAACAAATCCCCAGTCATACACATCAAAAAACCTTCAATACAATATATAAGTTTTGAATCATAGTAAATCAACTTCAAATAAGCATAAAATCCATCAAAGGATGTTGACATAGATGAAATCAAAACTCCTTTTAGGGAAATATCTCGTTCTATTTTGAAATCATTTAAGAGTCATATATTTATAAAATAACATCTTTTCATTGAAAATATTCCTATAATCTTGTAAGGGAAGTTTCAACAATTTTATAATTGCGGAAAATAGCCGCACCCTCCGTATAAGTTAAAAAAACATTCTTACCTTAATTCTTTCAAAAAGGTTAAAAAGGACCTTGTTTGGAAAATGACAGAAAGATTCCTTTATAAACCACTTATAAAAGTCAGGAAGGTTATAAATGACTTTAACCCATAGTAAAAATGTTTTGAAATACATTTTATGAAACATGTATGTGGATGATAAAGAAGTCCCAGTATATTATTACGTATAAACAACCTCGGATAATGAAGAGATTATGAAATAAACCCTTACCTTGTACTTTTCCTTGGTTGAGGGTAGGTTAACCTCATGTATAGTGGTGAAATAATTGTTATTAAATTATGCAAGAATAATATACCTTAATATGATATCATATATGATCTTTTAACATTGATTTGTTAATAATATCTTAGTATTATCGTTGTTTCGGGTGTTAACTTACTCATTTTATTTTATATGTTTTGTTAAGTAAGACATGTTTGTCATCAATATGTTGTATCTTAATCATATCCAGAATGATATCAAGTCCGTGGATACTATTATTAATCATCAAATGAGAATTATACTTGAATGGATACGATGGAGAATGAATCTCATCGCATTCGAGGAGACGGTAGTCCGTACGTATGCACGAGCAACAATATCATTCTTTTGATATTAAAATAATATATAATAGGATGTTATATCATGTATACAGAATCATTATCATGTTATATTTATTATTTATATGAATTACACATCATTATTATACCCATCCAATTAATATTTTATTGAATAACAATTACACCATGACGTGGAGACGGTAAGCCGTACGTACGCACGCATGGTGACATGTTATTCAAAGGATGGATAGAATACTGAATATAGTTGTACCATATTTATAATAACATCACAGTATATATAATATACTAGATTTATTATTTTATAATTGTAATAACAAAGAAATATGAAGTGGAAAATGAAAGGAACTTGAAAAAGGGTGGTGAAATCATTACCTCTTCTTCGGGTTCTTCCTTTTGATTTGATCAAAAGGGCTCCTTAGGTTGGATTTCTGACTAAAGTAAGGCCTCTAGGATGAATTTATGGAAGTTTAGAGAGTATTTGGGAAGATTTTGGCCGAGCCAAATGGCTTTGATGGTGTGAATTAATGAGAAGGTGGAGTGCCCTTTTATAAGAGGGGTGAGGGGCAGCTTTGGAAAAGCTAGAAATATTATTTTATAATAAATTCATATTCGGTTTTTAATGGCTCAAAAGAGGATTATTTAAATGTTAAGGTTGGTATAGGTCTAAAACCACTCAACCAATAGGATTTAGACAGGTTTTGGTTACAATATTAACCTTATCTTTAAGTATTAACTCTTAGTTAATTAGTTTGACACTTACCATGTCACTTTGTATTTTTATATTATATAGTTAATAAACTTACTATATACCTCTAAGATACCCCCAAGTGGTACACTAATAATACACCTATCATGATATAATTCTCTTGGACGAACCTTATATTTTTAGGAATTGAATATCAGTTAATAATATAATATTTGTTTTAAAAACTCTTTTATGTCAATTTTGACACTATTTGGAAAATTGATTTGTGTGAAAATCATAACAGAATGATTACATCGAAAAATGCTAATTAAATAATTCCTAACATGTAATATTAACCTATAAAATTAGTTTAATTCATAAAAAGTCTCAAAATATATTTATTTGTGGTTTTATAATCGTAATTATTTTAATTTTTCACTATTATGGTAATTACTGCATCATCATTGGGTCATAAATAAATTGAATTATTTAATGTCTAAAAATTATAAATAAAATACCAATATGTATGAAATATTTTTAAATTTCTAATTAATATTTAAAATCGAATTTATCTTATGTATAACCCAATATTAAAAATGATTTAGGAAGTAAACTTTGATTTTAACTCTTTTAACTCTTCTTTGAATTAAATAATAATAAATGTCCTAATCTAATGCAAGTGGACCTAAATGATAATATTTTATTCCTAAGGTTGTATTTTGTCTAATTAAGCTTATACAATAGAATTATTACATGTTTTAGGGTAATATTAATATCATTTTTACCCTTAATAACCCAATTTACTTTTAACCGTGGTAAATAAAAGTAAAAAATTACTATTCTCCAAAAATTATTTTCATCTAAATGAACCACATTTTAGTCCTTGTTATTAACCATGTCTCTCGGATTTTCGAAATTACACTCACAGAAATGGTAAAGTTAAGTTTTATGGAAAATTCCGTTTTTTAACTACCACTTAGTGGTTTCACTATTCATCAAAAAATGATGTTTTTCAGAAAAATACCAAAAATTCACCCTAGGATAATTTTGATATTCCGAATCCAAAACTGAAGTCCATTTTGAAAAAAAATTATAAATTTCAAAAAATTTGTATTAATATTCATAACGGCTATTTTGATTGGTTGTGTTGTGTTGGAACTCGATGTTGCGTAGAACACACGCTATTGCATTATTCAAAGAGAAGCGTACCGTAGAAGCTTGTGGTGTTACAATAAATATCATGTTTTATGATTTAATCATATCCAAGAAAACACAATAAATTCTTAAATAGAAATAATTTAAAATTTTATCTACTCCACCAAAATAGTATCCAATATTCTTTATAATTATTTTATCACCAGCCATATGTGAGGAGCACCCACAATCAAGAATCTATGTTTTTTTTCATCTACAATTAAAAAAACATATCAATGCATGTAAAGCCTTACTTGGATTTTAAATTACCATTTAATTCTTAGAAAAAATATACAATACAGTTTAGAACTTCTTAAATTGATATATAAATTGAATATATTTTTTAAACCTTATATAAATTTCATTAAGACCTTCAAATCTTATTTTAGTCTACACAGTTGAATAATTTAACATTCAAGAATATCTTCACTAATGATCTAGTTTTCTATCTTCTGGATGACTACCCCTAACATTATATATCCTCCTATTCAATTCCATATTGAAATACCAGGATTATATATTATACCTAAACACTCCACAATTCCAAAAGTAACCTTAAATACAGAATAAATTTTTTCTCAAAAAAATCAATCAGCCCTACTCTCTAGATACTTTTCATTTATGTGAATTTTACATCATAATTTTCTTATGCATCAAAGAAGTTAATATTCTGTATTTTCTCTATTCATAAATTAAATGGTTGTGTATTATCCTCATTTTTCCTACTCCACACAGGTCTATGTTTTTAGTTAAAATCTATTATTTTAGAGACTGAATTATTTCAAATATATATTAGGTGTGGATGTAACTGGGATTTTTATGAAAGTTATATATTATAACTTCAAGGATTTATCCTTTACATAAAATAGTTTTTGAGATTCACCTCTATCTTCATCAGTTCATTGATATCTTTAAGTTTCAATGATTATGTCTCAGATAATTCTTCATCAGTCAATGAATTTTCTTCATTGAAATCAATTTTCAGTTTTTCATGTTCCATATATTTTAACCTAAATATTTTTACCTCATAATTGATAGAAACTGAATTCCATTAAATGTATTTATTTTCATCATCAAAATTATTATTTCCCTTCCATAGGATTTTTTATTTCTTCTTGATCATGGTATTATTCTCAGGAAAATCATCAACCTGATCCTCAAACATGTGATATAACTCAACTAGTTCTAAACTATATTCATCACTTCATGAAGTGTAAATCCCTGTTCCAACATGAGATATAATGTTTCTAAATTTCACATTAGAATATCCTTCAGATTCACTATAAGATGATAGGTCAACATATTCATTGTTTCTTATATGGTTTCTCTCTTTTTCTGTATATGTTTGTTTATTTATTTTACCTCTATTAATATTACATTGATCTTTTATTCTATATATTTATAAAATGATTCTTATCTACATCACACTCATAATCTGGTTCCTTTTTCAAATTTCATTTAAAAACAAATTTCCATGTTCCATTATATTTTGTATCATCTAATATGATACTTTTCTTTCAAATTGATCTCTCTAATATTCAATTAATTTGAGATAGGATAAATTATTATTTTATAGTTATTAATGTCCTCCCTATATTTAGAGTCACATAAATATATATTTTCAACATGTTATTTATTTTTCATCATTGTCATGGTTGTGAATTATATTCTTTTATCTTTTCTTCATGTTTGTAATTTCATTTATTTCATATGAAATTATAATGTTATAAAATTAATCCAAGGAACAATCATTACATTATTCATGACCCAAGACCAAATGATCAAAGTGAGTTTCTCAATATTTGTGGATTCATCAATATTTTTTAACTAAATCCTCTTATATTGATGGAATATTTATTCACAAGAGCTATATAATAATCAATTCGTTCTACAATAGTAATATTCATCAAATAAATTATTGTTCTCTATATTTTTGATTTAGCCTCATTGAATTTCACATTTCATTCATAATTGAATTAATGATTATCCTAGGATTCTTTTGTTATTTGAAGTCCCTTAAATTATTTGTAGACAATTTCTATAAAGTTCATAAGATTATCAATTTTTTCCATCATTTTTCTATATTTCACTTCTTGAAGAGGATTACTCAATTATTTTCACCAGTTTGATGAAAAAAATAAGATACAACCATCTCAAATTACAAGACCATGATATATAAGATATTTTAAAAAATTATTCTTATAAAAATTAAATTTATCCATCAAAAGTAGTTACATACCTTCTATTCATATAATTATAATTATTTATTAAAGGTAATTCACTAAATGAAATAGAGGGACCTCTCTCTGATACTACTTGAATTTTTTAGTAATGTGTCACTCTATAGAGAATGGATGGATGAAATAGTGGGTAATAATTTTTACAAATTTTTTTGTCTTATGTCAATACTTGTAACCTATTAAGGTTATATTATCTCATGTAATGTGTCTCAATTTAACTCATTTATTTAGATTTTAATGATACAATGTACATGAAGTTTTTTTATATGTTTCACCCCCATCAGAGGTAACCTATTCATTATTGTGTTTCGTTAGTCTCATGAACAATATTTTCTTATCTATATGAAACAAATCTCAAGAAAACAATGAAATCATAGAGTAACACTAGGCATATCTAGAGTCCTTCCAAACAATGCATTTTTTCATTACCTTCATATATAATTTTTAATTGGGATGATAATGAACTTTTTGAGAGCTTAGTTTCATCGGTAATAGTATAAGTATATCAGCCTCATTGATAATTTATAAATAATCATTACAAAAATTCACTATATATAGATCTTATGAATAAATTCTTATAAATTTCAGCCACATATGATCAATTATAATTATTCATCAAATATTGATATAAATTAGTACAATACAGAATCATGCAAGACACTATTCTTCTCTAATCTTCTCAGTTACGCGTATTTATATTCCATTTACATATATATCCAAACACATCTATTTTTTTAAATCACAATACCTAAATATTTTATAAATAAATTTGATAAAAAGGAATTTCATTTAAGAGTATTAAATTTCTCCCATTGAATTTAGTTGACTTTAAAGAAAATACAAGGAGATTTTAGGTTTTATAGTGAAAAGAATATTATAGAATTATAATCTTTCGGTTTCATGCTATTTTATTTAAACTAACCAAAAAATTAAATTTCATGAATAATATTTTTATATTTATTTAACTAATCCGGCCATGATTCTATTACATAATTATATCCAGTGATGTTGTTTCTTGTTCATTCTAGATATACAATATAACTATATAACAAACTCATATTCTTCATTTGAAACCTCTTGACTCAATTTGACTCGTCTCATAGTTCCATTTCATTTTAATTATATTTTGACTCAAAAAGCATTTCATGGATCTTTTTTTAAACCCTACTCAATAGACCAACATGAATCACTACTTGATAAGCAGGAGATTTAAGATCTTATGATGAATATTGAAACTTCCAAAAAGTATTCTTGATTTCATATTACTATTTTCATGTAAATCAATATTATATTTGAGAAACACATCATTTTTTTAGGTAATCCTTTTTACATTTCCATATAAATTTCAACATAAATCATTATTTTTTCTATCTCAAATGAATCAACAAAAATCAAATTTTTAATTTTATTTCAAAAATAGTAGAGATAAATTGTTTTATCATAGGGTTTGTTTTATTTAGAATATTTGAATTGTTGGAAATCCATATTATCACCTAAAATAAACTAGGAATTTCACTATGTATTGAAGTCTTATATAGGGAAGATCAAAGTCATACTCTCTAAAAATCCTATTGTTCAATACAAGATGGCATGAACTCTTGGAAAAAGTATAAACTCAAAAATAATTTTCCTAATTTTTAATTTGAATAAAATTCATATGTTTATTTGTTATATTCAGGATTAAAAAACACCAACTTTGACACTAATTATTTTATTCTGATGAAAATTTTTGATTCCTAGCATGTTAAACTATATGATTATCACTCAATTCCATACACTTAGTACTTTGTAGATTTAATTAGATAGATATAATCATTTAATTTGTAGAAAATATTATGAACATATATAAACAACATCCAATCATTCTCAAACACATCTCAAATTATTGAAACACATCTTCCAATTTCATGTATAATTTTGACAAAAAATGAAAATAGTTAATCAAATCATCAAAAAATCCAATGGTATATAGTATACCCTTATCAATTTGTTTTGTATATATATTTTTTAAAAAAATAATCTTTTAAAATATTAAAATTTTAATATATTAATTGTCAAAAAAAACATGAAAATATAAAGTTATTTAAAATCAAATTATCCCATCAATCTATATTATAGTACCATTATTATTTATAGTTTGTATAAAAAAAAATTATAAATAGGTTTTTGAATCAATACCATTGATCTTATAATTTTTAACATTATCAATAAAATTCCATAATTGAAAATTTTAATATTATTCCTCAACTTTTATTCATGTGTATTAGAAAATATTTCTTCTTGACCATAATGAAAACCCTCTTCCATTTTTACGAAGACATAAAATCAATTATCTATTCATAGTATGAGAAAATTTTTCCACCTTTAATGTTATAAACTATTACTTCATGAAATATATGTAGATGTAAAATTCCACTGATAATTTTATCTATATTTTCGATTCCTTAATGCTTTTAGAAGATAAAAAATATGATGGATAGTAAATTAAATATTCAAAACATTGAATCTAAAGGAATGTTAAAACAGTCCATGTTTTATAAAAATTATTTATATCTTGAGTCCTAAAACCACGATCATGAAGTGGAAATAATATATGTTAAATTTAGTTATAAATCCATTAAATAAATATTTAATTTATTATATCAAAATATAATTCATAAATTGTATTATAATTATAAAAGGAATATTAAATAATAAAAAATAAATATTGTATTATTAAATATAAAAATGAATAAAAAATATTTCCTTAATTTTTCTAGGATAAAAAATCTCTACTAAACTACATTAATTAATTAATTATAAAAAATAGAACATCCATTTAAGTATCCCATCCTGGTCTACCAAAATATTATGAGATTCATGCCACTACATATCCTCAAATTTGTTACATAATACTCTTGGGGCTTCCAACATAAAGAGTGAGTCTTTTCCATAATTTATGGGAAAATACCCTTGATATAATAAGAGAATAATAATAATAAAAACATAAAAATCAATGAAATTGATTTCAAAAATCATATAATATTCTAATATAAATAAAAACATAATAAATAACTTGTATGAAATCCATAAATTATGAAACTCATCTGAATTTGAAACATGATCCAGGAATAAAAAGGACATCCATCATCAAGTCAATCATATTAATTAAATAATTAAGAAATGATCAAAATCAAAACTAAGAATCATCATTATGAAAAAGTTCTTCATCCTAACCTAGAATCCATCCCATCCCACCCAAAAAAGCTCTAGTTCTTCACCATTCACCAACACCTTCCCAGAAAAATTTATACACGTCAACCAATGTTTACATGTGTGGAGGCATTGTGAAACAATATATGACACCACTAATGGGGCCCATAAAATATACAAAAGTGTATCTATATATATATATCATTGTGTTTGTGTGTTTTTGTGTGTGTGTTTTTGTTTAGATTCAATCTAGTAAATAATACAATAACACTCTATATGAAATAAACATGTTGAGTAACAATTTTACAA
Organism: Viscum album; assembly: GCA_963277665.1. NCBI lineage: Eukaryota > Viridiplantae > Streptophyta > Magnoliopsida > Santalales > Viscaceae > Viscum > Viscum album. The sequence goes on from OY728122.1 coordinate 739,476,376, forward strand.
CTTGGACACGGCAAAACAAAACCATACCTATATTTTCTATTAATGGGTAGATGAAAATTTATATGATGGCCTATGATGTGGATATATTTTATACATGATTTACATACCCTTCTTATTTAAAATGTCATGTTTTAATGTTCAAAATGATCTTTAATTATCATATTATTAATAATTCATTGTTTTTTTCAATAAAATCATTATTTTAAATTTTTTTATCAAATTATGTGTTTTGGGTTAAAAAATATTTTGTTATTGTAATATTTATTTTTATTCAATTTTTATAATAATAATTTTCATTTTTGGGATTATTTTAAATGATTTATTTTTATTGAAGGGAATTTAGTGGTTTTATGTTTATTATTACCTTTTCCAATGTTCTGGGTTCTTATTATCAATATTTATTACTCAAATAAGTTCTAAACATATTTTGTTAGAAATTAAATTTAATGAGGGATTTTTGTAGAAATATTTGATTGAATTGAAATAATAATATTTTATATTGATAAAATTTTAAAATGTTTTCACCTTTTATATTCAGATGCTTATTTGTAAGAGTTATAGGTTATTCATTTCGTGACCCCCTCTCCACAAATTTTACCCTTCCTAGGCTGAAAATGGGAGAATAGAGAAAGTCACAGCCGAGTCCCGCCCCTACTGGGCCCTAGGTTGGAGACTAGCACCAAGGGTATAGAAAAAACACATGAGGGAGGAATTAACATCTAAGAGAACACATGTAAAAGATAGAGATATAATAAACACTGAAAAAAATCTGATCAGACAACAATATACTTGAAAATCCAAAGTATACATATGTAATGACATGTAATAACTACTATATTGGAATGAAAAAAATCCATGTACCAAAATAAAAGTAAGCACAACAATGACTATGAAACCCGAACAACCCTTGTTAAAACCCAAGCTAGTAGTAACTACCCTAATCACTAACCTTCTCCAACTAACCAGAAAACCCATTAATATATAAGTAGGTTGAGTGTAACATTATACTAAATTGGATCCTCCACAGAGCCTCTTTTTCAAATGGTAATGAAATCATGCTAAAACTTAGTGAACAACAACTGAATCTAACTCATCACCTGAAAATTAATAATATGTCCCCATCCACACTATGGATACGCACACCTTGTATCACATATATGATCATATAATATAATAGATAATATCAAGTGTTCCCAGCAAATTCTTCCCCATTGGTTGGATGATCTTCCCAAACATTGCATGTTATTAGAATCTCTAACCCAAAAGAAAATCATGCAGAAACCAGTGAGAAGAACCCCAACATGTACCTCATGCAAGATATCACCTTTTCCATGTAACCAAAAGTTGCCAGATAGTTTACAGAAACCACCAAAGAACTTACAACGTGTATCATACATTATCTATTATAGATCAAACCATCATAGCCCATATACTGAGTAGGAAACCTAAATCAGTCACAAGCTATATACGTTATACCAATAGTATTCCTTAGGAGACTATATCCAGAATATATGTGTGTGAAATAAAAACAAGCCATTACATCCCTAAAAACATATGTGGGGAAAAATAATTTCCATGCATACCAGTACATGTAACAACCAATAGAAGAGAGAGAGAGGTCAAAGGGGATACTCAGTCACCCATCCTCACACTAGGATGTTGGCAAAAACACCCCCCTATTGGACTTAGAATCCATGGGGTGTCTATTTCCTTAACGTAAAAGGTGGAGTAGAATATTAAAACAAAAAATTCACATGATATAATATAGCCCACAACCACACTATGGGAATAACCTAGTCATATACTCAATTGTGTCTAATGTCTCTCAGACACCCACTTGTCACTTTTAAAACCAGATATCCTATTAGAACACAACCATTTAAATAGATACATAAAATTACATTATCTCTTTTCATCTATTTCAATGTATTTTAATTAATTCTGTAATCATTATTTATCTATTAAAAAATTTTACATTACATTTTAGTATCATTGTAATAAACATCCACACCATCCAGGAAAAATAAAATTGATTCAGCCGCTTCATAGAATTATACACTCATTATTTAATTTAAGAAATATCTAACCCAATGGGTTCAAAAATTATTAATTTATATACAAAAATACGTTATATATTACTATGTACTCTAGTGAAACCTCTTAATGTACCAAAAAAGTTATACAACAAATCACATTCATCTTCATCAAATAGCTGGGAAAGGAATGCAGATAAATAAACAATATGGTCATCATCCAAACAATAGATTCAAACAAGAATACAACTTCAATATAAATGGGTAATCCCATATTCAACCTGTTATGTCATAACTGGTGCCCTCCTCGACACTCACATGCATATCCTAATGTATCCATCCATCAAAAGTATTAATAGCTACTACAATAATCGGGCCTCGCCGTACCATATACCATAACAACCCTCTAGGAATAACCATCCCAGGAACAAGCCACATATCGACCTCCACACCAATATACCCCAACATCCCTCTAGGATCATCCATAAAAGGCTCATATCATATCCCATGTCGCATGAAACAAACATAGAAACCAGGCTATTGGCTCTAATGTAATGCATTCATCCTTCACACACAACTAGATCTCACAGGTCCAAAGCACAAGACACATGACCTTTAAATGAATTAAAACAACTTAGACCCTTCAAAGGATTTATATTTTATCACACAACGAAATCTCATTCTATAATGGATTAACTTATTCATTATTTACATGTTTCAACTACAGGAAACCTATCCAGCTAGCTTGTATAAGCTGTCACAAATGAAATAAGTAATTAATTAAACAGGCCATTAATTATTTTATCATAAAGAATAAAAAAATCACACCTTTATTCAATTCCATTAACACATAGAAGATGAAATATTTTAATCATCAATTCAACAATAATATTACAACATACCAGAGTTATTAAAAAACCTATTTAATCATTTATCCAATTAATTAACAATTAATTTCATATTTATTTATTTTACAAATTAAACATGCTAATAAAATTATAACTCACACAACATAGATACCACACTATCATAAAAAAGAGGAAAACCATTATCATGGTAGAAAATATCAATATATTAATGTGATCAATATCAATTCATTAATCTGGTTCAAGTTATTATTCAGTTAATATCATTTTCATCCAAGGGGAAAAATCAGGATTAATTTTATAACCCAAAAAATTAAAATAGAATAAATGAATCACATACCTCAAAAGAGTTTCAACATTCATTGCATGCAAATTGACCAATGTTGAAAACCTTGGCCACCTCTCCACTAAGATCATTATCTATCTGAGAACTTCATGCCACAACTGTGATAATAAAAAACCAAAAAAAACTCCATTAGAAACATATTGATCAAGAGACATCAAGTGGAAAATAAAAACAGGAGGAAAAGAAAAATATTAACCCTAGTAATAGAGGTATAACATTACATGGATCAGTGATAGATTTCTACAAATCAAAGGGGATAAGCTAGAGATCAATCCCATAAAAGGAATCCCCAAAATGTCGAATTGGGATCTACATGGTCACCGAGAATTGGGAGAAGGGTTCTTCATACATAGGGGTTGAAAAACTCTAATGGATCAAAAAAAATTAAAACATACAACATAAGTGATTTACATGAATTGTAATAATCTTTCACATCATGTAATCCATAGGGTTTGGTTTCAACCAAAAAACATGATGCCTTTTTCTTCTATTTATTTTCAATCCTTGATTTGTTACATGTTTTGAAACCTACATTCATGTTCTGTATCTTTTTACATGTTTTGAAATCTCCGTACACCCATATTTTCATTAAAAAAACGATTCTATACATCCTCCAAGCCTCATCCAAGAACCTCCTTCTTCAGAAACGTGCAATGGGTCAATCCATGTGGATCTGGGGCCTTACATTAGATATCTCTAAAAAATTCTCATCCTAAAGAATCCAATACAAACCATGAGAGGAAACAAAAAAGGATCATCCAAATAGCCAACCCATGAGATACCTCTCAAGGATCTCTCCAACACAGGAGCTAAACCACCCCCAAAGGGAACAACATGAAACCATTCAAGAAGAACAACCATTTCTGAACCAATCTCTTGGGGGATATACCTCTCAAATAGAATGACCCACAATAAGAAAAAAGAGAAATCCATCTCATAAATAGAAAATGGTCTACAACCAAAAATTGAACAATTTTACAATGGAAGAGGAAAATTATGAAAGACTTCGGGTATTGAATGTGTATCTGCGACTCACATTACCAAGTACTATACTGCACATCACTATTACACCAGAAGACATGATCCAGTGGAATAACACGCCCATGAAACACCTTATCCTAGTAGTCCTGAATATCTACATGCTTCTTCCTAAATGTCACATAATCATTAACATCAATCTCTTCCCAGTTGATGATGTTAGAGGATTCATGAAGATAACGATGTAGATTAAACAAATGAAATACATCATTTATCTGGATCATCTTCGAGGGATTCACTATCAGATATTCCATGAATCCAACATCAAATAACACATTGAAATTCTTAAAAATTAAGGAGAGATTACTCCCACGACCAAAAATTCACTTCCAATGATGAGGAGTCACCCTTAGGAACACATGACAACCAATTTCAAAATCAATGGTCTACCCCTATGATTGACATAGGTTTTATGATGGTCCAACATTTCTTTCATCGTCTCATGAATCACGTGAACCATATCTATTGTATTCTATACAAATACCGATCCGAGAATTGCTGACACTATGACCTTGGTTCACCATAACAGTGAACAACATGATTATTCATACAAGGATTCAAACAAATCCATACAAATAATGGATTGAAAGCTGTTGTTGTAAGCGAACAATACCATGAGAATGTGGCTCTTCCAAGAACCTCCAAAATTCAGGACACAAGAGCACTACATACCCTCAAGAGTCTGGATGGTCCTCTATATCTAACCATCTATGTGTGGTTGAGAAGTAGTGCTAAAACATAACTGCTAACCAAAATAATACTAGAGACATCTCCACACCCTAGAGGTAAAACAAGGATCATGATTGGAAATGATCCTTCTCAATAATATATGGAGTCTTATCATCTTCTACAAGTAATACCTCGACAAAACCTCCACTGGGATATACTCCATGTTCATTATAAAGTGTATATATTCTATCAAATGATCGACTAAAATTCATATAGAGTCATAGCCTCTCGAATCCTTAGGTAAACTTGAAAAGAATTTCATAAATATGTCCTCCAACTTCCAATGTGAAATATCTAATAGCTAGAGTAAACCAGTAGAAACATGGTTCCCAGCCTTCAACTTCTAGCAGACCAAATATCGAGACATAAACCATGCAACTAAACACTTCCACCTACTCCACCAAGAATGACCCCTCAAATCTCAGTACTTATTTTTCACCCTAGGATGTTCTGCCAACGGTAAACAATGTAACTCTCTGAGAACCATATCAAGCATCCTGAAAGGAACAAATAGGATTTCCAATAATAACACTTGTTATTGTTCATCTTCATACCAACCATCAGGGGCCTTTCCACAAATTAATCAGTCCTTATAGACCTCCACCTCTAGATACCTCAAATGGGACTCTTCGACCAGTTATACTAGAGATGGATACACCGTATTCTAAAAAATACAACCTCTACCTCCAACTTCTCATATATATATGTGAAATGGTAAAGTTTCTATCATCACTATCTAGGAATCAACTGATTCTCACATTGAATCACTGCATTAATTCCTACTCCACACATCAGCTACAATATTCCCCTTTCTCGGTGTATAAAAAATCTCAATGTCATAGTCCTGTAAAAAAATTATCCCCTAACACTGGAACAAGTTCATGTCACATTGATAGAAAACATATCTCATGATCTTAGGATCGATTTGGATAAAAAAACACTCTATGATGCGTTATTGTCTCCAAAAAATTATGGAAAATGTCAATGATCCCACTCGAGATTCTGGGAGGAATTTTTATTCTCATGGGGGAGTTATAGTTGATACCTGTAAGAAACAAACAATCTCTAATTCAATAGAACACATCCCAACCCAATATGCAATGAATCAGAGAAAACATCAATTCTGAATAGCTACCATTGGATGGAAAATAATTGGAGGACTAATGAAATTATCTATAAGACACTAAAAATCTTTTTAACACTGATCATTCCATAAAAACACTTGATCCTTTCTTTTCAATGTTGTTAGAGGATTCACAACCAGAGAGAAATTGGCTACAAACCTCTTATAACATGCTGCAAAACCAATGAAACTTCTCACCAAGGACACTATCTTGGGGGGTTACCAAGATAAAACCTCTTCTATCTTAAATTAATTAATTTATAATTACTATTGGGGTACAGGATTCCCAAGGAAATGAACTTCTCAATCCCAAAACTCACACTTCTGAAACATCCCAAACAATTTCTCAAGACAAAGAACTCCAAAAATGTAATACAGATTATCTAAATGCTCCTCCCCATATGAAAAGTAAACAATGATATAGTTAATTAAACCCCCCTTAAAAATATCTAGGAACTCATGGTACATAGTTTTTATTAACCCCATGACCATATTTGGACCCTTTTTTACACAAAACGACATCACAACAAACTCGTATGGACAATGACAACAACATAATGTAGTCGTTATGATGTCTGAATAATTTACACTAATTTGATCATATCTGGAACAAAAATAAGTCATCAAAAACCATATTTCACAATAAATTTATCAAATAAATCAACAATCTATGGAAAATTATAGTGTTTTGTCACTGTCACTTTGTAGAAGTGACGATAATCGATACACAACCACAAACTAACATTATCCTTCTTCAAGAAAAAAAAGGGTGGATCCAACATTGACATAATTGGTAGAAAAAAATCCATGCTATAGTAGACCATAAAGATATATATGTAGCTATCATAACTCATAATGTTCCATCCTATATGGTTACATTGAGATATGATACATGGCTAGATAATTTTCAATCAAAAAATCGATCTATCGTTGTGGGGGTTATGCTAAAACATCATTTATAAAAGTATCAGGGGACTCTTATATGAACCTTATAAATGTTGATTGATGAACCTGAAATGAACTCAGAATTAGAGAAACTATCTAGGATTATTATGAAAAAATATTCCCTTAACCCATATGAGAGTCTCTCTCACCAACAAACACTGTTGACTCTCCGTCAGCATTGAAGAACACAACTTACATCCTGAATAAATAAAAAATATACAAAAAAATACTAAAAATTCATATTAAGGATGATTTAATATGGTTGTATCTATAAAAATAATAAATATTCCCATTTTTTGGTGCTTCCAATGCACTAGATCACAATCTATACATACATCAAACAAGTCAGCTCGACATCCAACTAGCATAGAAAATTATAAATGAACTGGATGTATCTCTAAATCGATTTCCAATACATGGGTAAGGGTGGGTGATATTAATGAGTTTGTTTCACATAGATCAAAAAAATCATGAACCCAAGTAGAAAAAAGTAAGGGATACCTCAAATGATGTATGGACCACCTACAACTGGCAATGCTAATGATTGAATCTGACACCACATACTCTATGGAATCTATGACCCTACTTGTGATCACCTCCACGTTTATGACCAACTCTCTTAGATTGAAGAGCATCATGGGGTTTTCCTATACCTACCACTTCTACTCTATGTTGATCCCAAACTGGAGAAACCTAATGCTAGTCCCTTGGCAAGAATTCCCTCAATGGATGAGCTTGAAGTGCAAAAACTAGCGCACACTAAATTCTAAGAAAGATTGGGAACTCTCCCCAGTAATGACCTTCACCTCTATTAGATAAACATGCATCTAATCCCTTGGAAGATGCATGAGAGAAATTTCCCCTAAAGAAATGAGACACTGAGGGATGGGACTTACCCCGAACTGATCAAAAACTCTTATATCCAAGAAACTGGGAACCTCAGGTCATAGTTCTAATCATGAGGAATCCTGATGAATCTTATCTCATGGTGATCCAGTTCTGGATAACATCGTCTTGAAGACCACTTCTCTCTCGATCACCTATTGATACATATTCATCATAAATGTGGTGACATGAAATTAGATCTCTAGATGAGAAGATTCTTGAAAATGCCTCTTCCAAGTCACCTCATCTGGAAACAAGATCTAATCATATCATAGATGGTTCCTAAAATTAATCATGAACTCTCGTACATTAGAGTTATCCTACTAAAGGGTATATAGCTTCTAGTGACTAAAAAAATTTTCTGTTGAAGAAAAAAACATGGCTCTTGTAACGCCCCGTCCCCAGTTACCCAGAGTCGATGCATTATTACATAACATTGGCATGATCACAAGAAAGATCAAATCTCTAAAGACCGATTGGTTTAGTAGCCTTGTAAACACTAGATATATTCATAAAGTTTTACATTACATAATAAAGTGAAAAACTACTACAAAAACATAATGTCTCTATATTCCACACTATTATCCCCTCATAAAATCCCTGCAGGTCATTCATAACTTACTTCTTCACATACTGGGAAAAATAAAACATAGAAAATGGGTGAGCTCAAATGCCCAGTAAGGATAACAATATAGAGGAAACATTCAAAAATAAGCATAAACATTTAAGGAAATGTATAACTAAAACAAAAGCCTTTTAAACTTGAACTTCAACATAGTATGGAAAAAGTAAAATGAAATAATGCCATTTACTTATTCACATGGATATTCTACTAATCGAATAATCACATGAAATATCAATAACCACTTTCATAATGATGGAATTCATAATGCCAGACTATCATAACCACATAGCCAAGGCCTCATGCCAAGACTACAAATAAGATTTTTCCACGGCCTTGTGCCAAGACACTAGTTTGTCTCATGATACCTACCGATGAATCTAGGAGCTATAGCAGGCTCCACCCTTCACATATTAAGTCCAATTCATTCCCATATGAAAAGGTTTAAACATAACATAAACATTCGTATTATAACTAGCATATGAAATGTCAATACATTCACCATAAAATATGAACGGTATAAAAATAGCACATCCACAGTCAAACATATCACAAAACCTTCAATAAAATATAGAAGTTTTGTATCATAATAAATCAACTTCATATAAGTGTAAAATCCATCAAAGGATGTTGACATAGATGAAATCAAAACTCTTTTTAAAGAAATATCTCTTTCTATTTTGAAATCATTTAAGAGTCATATATTTATGAAATAAAACATTTTCTTTAAAAATATTCTTATAAGCTTGTATGGGAAGCTTCGACGATTTTATAACGGCGGAAAATAACCGCACCCGCTGTATAGGTTAAAAAAACATTCTTACCTTAATTCTGTCGAAAAGGTTAAAAAGCACCTTGTTTGGAAAATGATGGAAAGATTCCTTTATAAACCACTTATAAAAAGTCAAAAAAGGGTATAAACGACTTTAACCCATATTCTTGTAAATAGTAAAAATGTTTTGAAATACATTTTTAAGAAAACATGGATGTGGATGATAAAGAGATCCCAGTAGATTATTACGTATAAACAACCTCGGATAATGAAGAGATTGTGAAATAAACCCTTAACTTGTACTTTTCCTTGGTTGTGGTAGGTTAACCTCCTGTATAATGGTTAAATAATTGTTATTAAATTATAAAAGAATCATATACATTAATATGATATCATAAATGATCTTTTAACATTGATTTGTTAATAATAACTTAGTATTATCGTTGTTTCGGGTGTTAACTTACTCGTTTTCTTTTATATGTTTTGTTACGTAAGCTATGTTTTTCATGGATAGGTTGTATATTAATCATATCCAGAATTATATCAAGTCCTTATATACTATTAATAATCATCAAATGAGAATTATACTTTAATGGATACGATAGAGTATGAATCTTATCGCGTTCGTGGAGACGGTAGTCCGTACGTACGCACGAGCGACAATATCATTCTTTTTATATTAAAATAATATATAATTGGATGGTATATCATATATACAGAATAATTATCATGTTATATTTATTATTTACATGAGTTACACATCATTATTATACCCAACCAAATAATATTTTATTGAATAACAATTACACCCCGACGTGGAGACGGTAAGCCGTACGTACGCGCGTATGGTGACATGTCATCCAAAGGATGGATATAATAGTGAATATGGTTGTAACATATTTATAATAACATAATAGTATATATAAGATACTGGATTTATTATTTTATAATGGTAATAACAAATAAATAATAGGTGGAAGAAGAAAGGAACTTGGAAAAAGGGTGGTGAAATCATTACCTCTTCTTCGGGTTCTTCCTTTTGAATTGATCAAAAGGACTCCTTAGGTTGGATTTACGATCAAAATAAGGCCTCTATGTTGTAGTTAGGGAAGTTGGGAGAGTATATTTTCAGATTTTGGCCGAACCAAAAGGCTTTGAAGGTGTGAAGAAATGAGAAGGAGGATTTCCCTTTTATAAGAGGGGTGAGTATAACCTTTGTAAAAGCTAGAAATATTAATTTATAATAAATTCATATTCGGTTTTTAATGGCTCCAAAGTGTATTATTTAAATTTTAAGGTGGGGATGGGTCGAAAACAACTCAACCAATATAATTTAGATAGGTTTGGGTACTTATATTAACCTTATATTTATGTATTAACTCTAAGTTAATTAGTTTCACTTTTACAATGTCTTTTTGTATTTTTATATTATATGGTTAATAAACTTACCATATACAACCAAGCGACCCCCAAGTTGTCCATTAATGATACAAATATAATTATATAAGTCTCTTGGACAGACCTTAGATTTTTAGGAATTTAATATCAATTAATAATATAATATTTGTTTTAAAACCACTTTTATGTCAATTTTGACAGTATTCAATAATTGATTTTTGTAAAACTCATAACAGAATTATTAATTAGAAAAAAGTTAATTAAATCAATACTAACATGTAATATTAACCTATAAAATTATTTTAGTTCATAAAAAGTCTCAAATTTTATTTATTTGGGTATTTATAATGTCAATTATTCTAATTTTTCATTAATTAGGTAATTACTGCATCATCATTGTGTCATAAATAAATTAAATTATTTAATGTCTAAAAATTATAAATAAAATATCAATATGTAGGAAATCGTTTTATATTTCTAATGAATATTTATAGTCTAACATCCAACATATATAACCTTATGTAAAAAAAATTTTCTAAAAGATATATGGTTGTGTCATTTTTGTATTCATTTTAACTTAATTAAAATAAAGTGTCCCTATCACCTACAAGTGGCTCCATGGGGTCCCAAAATCGACCCAAAGATGCCCATGGTCGGAAATGTATCCACCAATAAGGTTAGGACACGTTTTAGGGTAATTTAGTATTATTATAATATTATTTGTTAACCCTTATTTACCGAATTTACCCTTAACCATAGTAAATAAAATATTTACCGCAGTAATTATTCAAAATGTCTAAAAATAAAAGTTACCTATTTACAAAATTTGAACATTCTGATTCCAAATATGGAATCCATTTTTCCAAATTCTAAACATGGAAGTGGGAGAAATTAATTTAAAATTAATTCTCGCTGTCAAAACAAAAAATCATGTTTTAAGATATAATATCTATCAAAATATTGATACTTGTTTATGTTCAGTTTAATTGTGAAATTATTTCCAATGACCAAAATTGTATTAAATGGTAAAAATATATTCTAAATATACTTTAAAACCACTCAAATTCATAATTTATCACTATTAATATTTTTTATTAAAAAAGTTGTTTTTAATTAAAATTTAGTAATTTTCACTATTCATCAAAATATTAAAGTTATCCGAAAAGTACCAAAATTTCACCTTAGGATAAATTCGATATTCTTAATCCAAAAATGAAGTCCATTTTGAAATATAAAATATATATAATTTCAAAAAGTAGGTATTACTATTCATAACGGCTAGTTTGATTGGTTATGGTGTGTTAGAACTCGGTGTTGCGTACAACAAACGCTATCACATAATTCAAAGAGAAGCGTACCGTAGAAGAATGGGGTGTTACATTCTCCCTTCCTTCAAATAATTTTGTCCTCAAAATTTCTAGAATAATACCGCATGAAAAGACTCAGGTGGGTCTTCATCATAAGTTCCTCGGGTTTCCACGTTGCCTCTTCCATCTTATGGTTTCTCCACAAGACTTTTACCCGACGCGTCATCCGGTTTCTCAGTACTTGTTCTCTCGTATCAAGAATCTTGACGGGCTCTTCGCAATAAGACAGATCGGGTTCCAGTTCCAATTTCTCATAGGTGAGTACATGCGTTTGTTCAGGCATGTATTTCCTCAATAGAGATACGTGAAACACATCGTGAACTTTGGAGAGACTTGGCGGCATTGACAATCGGAAAGCTACAACCCCAATTCGTTCTAGAATTTCGAAAGGTCCGATGTACTTGGGACTCAATTTACCTCTTTTACCAAAATGTATGACTCCCTTCCATGGAGATACCTTCAGGAAAACATGATCACCGACTTTAAATTCCAAATCCTTCCTTCTATTATCAGAATAGGTCTTTTGCCTACATTGAGCTGCTTTGATGTGATTTTGGATTACTTTCACCTTTTCCATCGTTTCCTCCACCAGTTCTGGGCCTACATGTTTTCATTCACCAATGTCATCCCAACAGGTTGGTGTGCGACATCGTTTTCCATATAACGCTTCATATGGTGCCATATGAATACTCTAATAGAAGCTATTTTTATAGGAAAATTCTACCAAAGGTAAATATTGATCCCACATACCCTGAAAGTCTAGTGAGCAGGATCTCAACATGTCTTGTAAGGTTTGAATAGTCTGTTCTGATTGTCTGTCTGTCTGAGGGTGGTAGGTAGTTCTCAAATGAAGTTCAGTATCCATGTATTTTTGAAGACTTTTCCAGAGTCTTGAAGTAAAACAGGGATCACGATCTAAAACAATCGATAGGGGTACTCCATGAAGTCTCAAAAATTCATTAATATATAGTCTTGCTAGACGTTCCAGTGGTAGATCTTCTCTTATAGAAAGAAAATGTGCTGACTTGGTAAGACGATCAACAATAACACATATTGCATCATTCCTTCTAGGAGTCTTTGGTAGTCCCATGACCAAGTCCATCGTAATATTGTCCTATTTCCACTCCGGTATGGGAAGAGGTTGCATAACTCCTCCAGGCTGTTGCCTTCCAGCTTTCACTTGTTGACAAACCATACATCTTGACACAAAATCAGAAATCTCCCTCTTCATGTTGTCCCACCAAAAATGTTCCTTCAAATCTCTATACATTTTGGTGCTCCCTGGGTGTATAGAGAAATTGGAACTATGAGAATCATCCATCAATTCCCATTTTAGATCAGGTATATCGGGAACACAATGTCTCTTCCCTAATTTCAAAATTCCATCTTCATACACAAAGTCTCTCAATCTCCCATCATTCACAGCTTTAATCTTATTTTGAAATTCTTCATCATCGGTCTGAAAACTCTTAATACTTTCTAGTAAAGATGGTTTTGAAACCATTTTAAAAAGTATTGATGTTTTACCTTCCCTGGTTATTCCCATGTCCATCTTCACTAGATCCATCAAAATTGGATCCCTTTCAATTCTCATCACGTTCAAAACTCCATGGTCTTTTCTTCTTAAAGCATCTTCCGCCTTGTTTGCTTTCCCCGGGTGGTAGAGTATCGTATAATCATAATCCTTGAGTAATTCAAGCCATCTCCTTTTCCTCATGTTGAGTTCTTTTTGTGAGAAAATATACTTCAAACTCTTGTGATCAGTATAAATCTCACATTTTTCACCATATAGGTTGTGCCTACATATCTTCAAAGAAAAGATCACAGCTGCTAACTCGAGATCATGAGTAGGATAGTTTTGTTCATGAATTTTCAACTATCGTGATGCATAGACAATAACTCTATCATTCTGCATAAGGACACAACCAATTCATTTCTTCTATGCATCAATATAAATAACAAACTCATCATTCCACGATGGTAGAGTCAATTTAAGAGCATTGACTAATCTTCTCTTCATTTCATCGAAAAATTCTTCACACTCTTTTCTCCAAACAAATTTAACCCCTTTACGTGTGAGCTTCGTTAATGGGTTAGCCAATCGGGAAAAATTCTGGACGAAACGTCAATAATAACCTGCCAAACCAATAAAACTACGTACCTCAGTTATACTCATAGGTGTTGGCCATTCATGGATTGCCTTGGCCTTAGAAGGATCAACAGATATTTCTATCTTTAGAGACAATATTCCCAAGAAAAGAAATGTCCTGAAGCCAGAATTCACACTTTCTAAACTTCCCATATAATTCATGTCTTCTCAGAGTCTTCAGGATAATGCGCAAGTGATTTTCATGATCTTCGTAGCTTTTGGAGTATACCAAGATATCATCAATAAATACCACCACAAATTCATCGATATACTCCTTGAAAACTCTATTCATCAGATCCATGAATACAGAGGGTGCATTAGTCAATCCAAAAGGCATTACAGTAAACACGTAATGCTCGTACCTGGTTCGAAATGATGTCTTCGGTATGTCTTCCTTCTTCACACACAACTGATGGTATCCAGATCGAAGGTAAATCTTTGAAAATTATTGAGCTCCATGCAGTTGGTCAAATAAATCATCAATGTGAGGTAGGGGATACTTGTTCTTTATCGTTATAGCATTGATCTCCCTATAGTCAATACATAACCTCATAGATCCATCTATCTTTTTTACAAAAAGAACAGGGGCTCTGCATGGAGAAACACTAGGGAGAATAAATCCCTTATTACTCAATTACTCTAATTGTTTCTTTAGTTCAACTAATTCTACAGTGTCCATTCTATAAGGGGTCTTCGATATAGGCCTTGATCTAGGAATTAAATCAATGGAAAACTCAACTTCTTGTTCTAGATGATGTCCAGGTAAATCTTCCAAAAATACATCTACATATTCTTTCACAATAGGTACATCCAATATTTGAACATTTCTATCCACACCCACAGTTGTTTCATTCTCTTCCTCCCCAATAATTGAATTTAGTTGAGCTACTGGGGGTGGATCCAGATAAGAATTAGGCGGTGACAATTCTACTCTAAAGATAAGGTGTTCCTTATCATCATCATCAAGAATCGTTACCACTTTCTTCTTACAATAAATATCTGCATCATAGTCCAAAATCCAGTCCATACTGAGGATTATATCAAACTCAATCATAGGTATGACGACGAGATCAGCAGATAAAGAACATTTATGTTCTCTAATGGGGACTGATTCACAAAACTTTGTTGCAATGATACTTCCCTTAGGAGTTTTAATTGACAACTCCCTTGTTAAATCAAATTGAAAATATCTAATTTTCTTAGAAAACTGGGAATATATGAAACAATGCGATGATCTAGAATCAAATAATGCATTTTCTAAACTTGAGGAAACCATTAAATTACCTTCCACCACGTCTTTTGGAGCTTATACCTCAGTAGTAGTGATAGCATAAGGTTGTCCTTTTCTGAGGTAAGTTCCCCGAACGATTAGGAAATTCATTTGCATAATGTCCCATCTCCCTGCAATTGTAGCATTGAACATTGGTAGCTTCCTTCTTCCCATTGCAATCACGAGCTTGGTGGCCTTTTCCACCACACTTGTAATAGACTCCTGTTCCCTTCAAGAAAGTACCGGGGTGTTTCTTCCCACATTTACCACAGGATGGATATTCAAACTTTCCCATCTTCCCCTTATTTCCATTCCCAGATTGATCAGCAGATCTCTTCTTCTCTTGCATTTCATTAAAGTCATAAGACTTAGAGAATTCCTTTTTGGTCTTGATAGCACATGAGACAATGTCTTAGTATGATAGAAATGATTGTGAGACTAATGCTCGACAGAGAAATGGTTTTAACCCATCAAAGAAACGATCAATCTTACTTCTTGGGTTACGTATATAATCTCCAGCATACCTTGCTAACCTTTTAAAGTTAGCCTCATACTTTGTGACATTCTCATCCTCCTTTTGCCTCAGACTTAGAAACTGCCTTTCCATATCTTCTCATTGGTCGCGAGGAAAGTATTTTTCTAAAAACAGATCTTTGAACTCCCTCCATTCCATATTTGAATCTTCATCATCTTCCTTCGTGTTTTGAATCAATGACCACCATTGATCAACATCTCCAGTGAGTCGGTAAACTAACATGATAACTTTTTCCCTTTCACTACTCCCCAAAGCCTGAAATATTTTCTCTAGGGAATTTATCCATTTCTCAGCAACTAAGGGATTTTTATTCCCATTGAATGTTGGTTGTTGTTGCCTCATGCATCTATCTAACATTGATCATCCACGATGCGGATCAGGGTTCTCCATATGGGTAAGGTAATTATTCATTACCTGAGTGAGTTGTCCCAGTATGGTGATTAGCTGACCGACACTAGTTGCATCATGAGCTCCACCATAATAATCTTGAACAGGAGGTAAATCCCTACATGGAGTGCGTGCATTGATACAGTTTCCATTTCTTCCACTGGGTGCCATTTCTAAACAATGTCATAAACTATATCAGTTTATGAATCAAAATACATAATTCCATACTTATAAAACACTTAACATAAATTGAACTATTTATGGATATAATACATACTCATAAAAATGTTTTCTTCGAGGAAATATATACTCATAAACCCTTCATAATGATTTGTAAAGAAAATGAGAGTTATCCTAAGCATATCCCCTGGGAGTGTCGTAACCAATAGTGCAGAAAGGCCCATTTTCGTGAACCAGTTCCCGTTCGAGTGTAGCTCAAAGCCGTGTTTTCGGGTTTTACCCCTAGGTACATCTGTGCCAGAGCCGCCTCTACCTGATCATATCCAGACAGGGATGTATTGCTCGGAAAACTCACAAAATCTCTACAATACCAAAATTCTAGGAAGTTCTTCTATACTAATCCTCAAAGTTTATCTTAGCTCTACGTGCTCTATTCAGAGTTTGTCTAAATCTAGCTTCCAAGGTTTGTACTAAACTTCCTATGATACCAACTGTAACGCCCCAACCAGAGTTACCCAGAGTCGGTGCATTATTACATAACATTGGCATGATCACAAGAAAGATCAAATCTCGAAAGACCGATTGGTTTAGTAGCCTTGGAAACTCTAGATATATTCATAAAGTTTTACATTACATCATAAAGTGAAAAACTACTACAACAACATAATTTCTCCATAGTCCACACTATTATCCCCTCATAAAATCCCTATAGGTCATTCATAACTTACTTCTTCACATCCTGGGAAAAATAAAACATAGAAAAGGGGTGAGCTCAAATGCCCAGTAAGGATAACAATATAGCAGAAACTTTCAAAAATAACCATAAACAGTTAAGGCAATGTATAACTAAAACCAAAGCCTTTTAAACTTGAACTTCAACATAGTATGGAAAAAGTAAAATGAAATAATTCCATTTACATATTCACATGGATATTCTACTAATCGAATAATCACATGCAATATCAATAACCACTTTCATAATGATGGAATGCATAATTCCAGACTATCATGACCACATAGCCAAGGCCTCGTGCCAAGACTACAAATAAGATTTTTCTAAGGCCTTGTGCCAAGACACAATTTGTCTCATGAGACCTACTGATGCATCGAGGAGCTATAGCGGGCTCCACCCGTCCCATATTAAGTCCAATGCATTCCCATATGAAAAGGTTTAAACATAACGTAAACATTCGTATTAAAACTAGCATATAAAATGTCAATACTTTCACCATAAACTATGAACTGTATAAAAATAGCACATCCACAGTCAAACATATCACAAAACCTTCAATACAATATAGAATTTTTGTATCATAATAAATCAACTCCAAATAAGCGTAAAATCTATCAAAGGATGTTGACATAGATGAAATCAAAACTCTTTTTAAAGAAATAACTCTTTCTATTTTGAAATAATTTTAGAGTCATATATTTATGAAATAAAACATTTTCTTTAAAAATATTCTTATAAGCTTGTCAGGGAAGCTTCGACTATTTTATAACGGCGGAAAATAACCGCACCCGCCGTATAAGTTAAAAAAACATTTTTACCTTAATTCTGTCGAAAAGGTTAAAAAGCACTTTGTTTGGAAAATGACGGAAAGATTCCTTTATAAACCACTTATAAAAAGTCAAAAAAGGGTATAAATGACTTTAACACATATCCTTGTAAATAGTTAAAATGTTTTGAAATACATTTTTAAGAAACATGGATGTGGATGATAAAGAGATCCCAGTAGATTATTACGTATAAACAACCTCAGATAATGAAGAGATTGTGAAATAAACCCTTAATTTGTACTTTTCCTTGGTTGGGGTAGGTTAACCTCCTGTATAATGGTGAAATAATTGTTATTAAATTATACAAGAATCGTTTACATTAATATGATATCATATATGATCTTTTAACATTGATTTGTTAATAATATCTTAGTATTATCGTTGTTTCGGGTGTTAACTTACTCGTTTTCTTTTATATGTTTTGTTACGTAAGGTATGTTTTTCATGGATAGGTTGTATATTAATCATATCCAGAATGATATCAAGTCCTTATATACTATTATTAATCATCAAATGATAATTATACTTGAATGGATATGACGGAGAATGAATCTTATCGCATTCGTGGAGACGGTAGTCCGTACGTACGCACGAGCGACAATATCATTCTTTTGATATTAAAATAATATATAATTGGATGGTATATCATATATACAGAATCATTATAATGTTATATTTATTATTTACAAGAGTTAAACATCATTATTATACCCATCCAAATAATAATTTATTGAATAACAATTACACCACGACGTGGAGACGGTAACCCGTACGTGCGCGCGTATGGTGACATGTTATTCAAAGGATGGATAGAATAGTGAATATGGTTTTACCATATTTATAATAACATCACAGTATATATAAGATACTAGAGTTATTATTTTAGAATGGTAATAACAAAGAAAGAATAAGTGGAAGAAGAAAGGAACTTGGAAAAGGGTGGTGAAATCATTACCTCTTCTTCAGGTTCTTCCTTTTGATTTGATAAAAAGGGCTCCTTAGGTTGGATTTCTGATCAAGCTAAGGCCTCTATGTTGTAGTGGGGGAAGTTGTGAGAGTATTATGGTAGAGTGTTTCCAAACCAAATGGATTTGATGGTGTGAAGAAATGAGAAGGAGGAGTGCCCTTTTATAAGAGGGGTGAGGGGCACCTTTGGAAAAGCTAGAAATATTAATTTATAATAAATTCATATTCGGTTTATAATGGCTCCAAAGTGGATTATTTAAATTTTAAGGTGGGTATGGGTCGGAAAAAACTCAACCAATAGAATTTAGACAGGTTTGGGTAATTATATTAACCTTATCTTTAAGTATTAACTCTAAGTTAATTAGTTTCACTTTTACAATGTCTCTTTGTATTTTTATATTATATGGTTAATAAACAAACCATATACATCCAAGCGACCCCCAAGTGGTCCATTAATGATACACCTATCATTATATAAGTCTCTTGGCCGAACATTAGATTTGTAGTAATTTAATGTCAATTAATAATATAATATTTGTTTTAAAACCTCTTTTATGTCAATTTTGACACTATTCAATAATTGATTTTTGTAAAACTCATAACAGAATTATTACTTCGAAAAATATTAATTTAATCAATCCTAACATGTCATATTAACGTATAAAATTATTGTAGTTCATAAAAAGTCTCAAATTATATTTATTTGGGTATTTATAATATCAATTATTCTAATTTTTCATTAATTAGGTAATTACTGCATCATCATTGTGTCATAACTAAATTAAATTACTTAATGTCTAAAAATTATAAATAAAATATAATTATGTAGGAAATATTTTTATATTTATAATGAATATTTATAGTCGAACATCCAACATATATAACACTATATAAATAATATTTCTAAAAGATATATTCTTGTTTCATTTTTGTATTCATTTTAACTTAATTAAAATAAAGTGTCCCTATCACGTACAAGTGGCTCCATGGGGTCCCAAAATCGACCCAAAGATGCCCATGGTAGGAAATGTATCTACCAATAAGGTTAGGACACATTTTAGGGTAATTTAGTGTTATTATAATATTATTTTGTAACCCTTATTTACCGAATTTACCCTTAACCATGGTAAATAAAATATTTACCGCAGTAATTATTCAAAATGTCTAAAAATAAAAGTTACCTATTTACACAATTTGAACATTATGATTCCAAATATGGAATCCATTTTTCCAAATTCAAAACACAGAAGTGGCAGATATTAATTTAAAATTAATTCCCGCTGTCAAAACAAAAATCTTGTTTTTAAGATATAATAACTATCAAAATATTGATACTTGTTTATGTTCGGTTTAATTGTGAAATTTTGTCCAATGACCAACATTGTATTAAATGGTAAAAATATATTCTAAATATACTTTAGAACCACTCAAATTCATAATTTATCACTATTAATTATTTTGATTAAAAAAGTTGTTTTTAATTAAATTTTAGTAATTTTCAATATTCATCAAAATATTAAAGTTATCCGAAAAGTACCAAAATTTCACCTTCGGCTAAATTCGATATTATGAATCCAAAAATGAAGTCGATTTTGAAATATAAAATATATATAATTTCTAAAATTAGGTATTACTATTCATAACGGTTAGTTTGATTGGTTATGGTGTGTTCGAACTCGGTGTTGCGTACAACACACGCTATCACATAATCCAAAGAGAAGCGTACCGTAGAATCTTGGGGTGTTACAGCTCTGAATTAGTGTCATAAATCCCCCCATGATATTCTCGAATCCTCACGATCTATGAGGAACATTAACCACCACTTCCTCGATGCCCCACTCAAAATCGTCACAGCCAACAATACCTAGTGCTCTAATAGAGCACAGATTTAACTGAAGGCTATCTAAACCTCCACCAACTAGTCACTCATGAATTAATTTGAAATGAATCACTTATACCTATGCAGACTATGACATTACAATACTCATAATTTCCTCCTCCATGTGTCATCGTCATAAACTTCTACCTTTTGGCAATCTGCTAGCACAACCATCTGAATATATTCTATGTGAACCTGATAAGGATGTTGACAAAGATCCATGCCTGCAAAATAAAAAATACTTATATCTCCTATAGTTGAAAATGGAATAATTTAACATTAATTAATTATTATATTAATTCATTTTAGGATAACCTATTCCAAGGTCTACTTATTCATACACAAGAGAAAAGAAGAATGATGCATGATCCTTTCCACGATATCTACCCTTCAACCCATATAACTTCATTTAGTAGCCATTGTAATCTTAAATGTACGTGTATCCAATCATAAGAGGCCCTAAATACCCATGTCTAATATGGCCTCATGTGTATATAGCAGTTTCTAAACATAGTCGACGTTGTTTCCTTACCATCCCACACAACCTCCTTTATGACTAACTCTAACATCATCTTATCCCTCAACCAGACCTCTAATACCACTCTTTCATGACCCCGTCCCCACAAAGTATACCCCTCCTAATATAGAAATGGGAGATGAGATATAGTGACACCTATGTCCCACCACATTCGGCCCTAGTTTAGAAACTATAATTAAAGGTATAGTAAACACAATGATTGGAGACATTATCCTTTAATAGGACACATACGAAATAGAGAGATAAGATAGACACCAACCAACTCCTGCTCAAACAAAAATATAAAATTAAATAAAAGTACACATATGTAATTACATGTAAGAACAACTACAAATGAATGTACAAAAATAAAAGTAAGGAAGACAGTGGCTACAAAGCCAAAAACATCCTACTAAACCGCAAGCTAATAGCAACAAGTCTGATCTCCAACCTACTCCAACTAACCTAAAAATAATGTATATATACGTAGAGTAAGAATAAAAGTATTATAAGTAGGATCCTTACCAGATCCTCTCATGAAAATAGTAAATAAATAATGTTATTCCATAATGAAAAACAAGTTAAACTAACTCTCCACCAAAATAGGTATACTATCTTCCCAGGCTCACCTTATCTACTTCCACCAAGTATCACATACAAGATAATATATTATAACAATGAATACTAATGGTACCCTGCCACTGCTACCCTATTTTTTTTACCACTCTTCCCAACATCACACATTCTTGGCATCTCTCTCCCAAAATACAAACTCGTAGACACATGTAAAAAGCACCACAAAATCCACCTCATGCAACACACCTCCACTCCCATGTAACCAAAAGATTCCAGGTAGTTTCCCTGATCCACCACATCCCATATACCATGTATCATACATCATTTATTATAACTCAAGCCATCCTAACCAATAAACTGAGTAAGAAAGCTCAATCCATCACGGCTTACACTAGTCATACCTACAATTGTCCTTTCGGAAACTATATCTAGAATACATCTATGTAAAACAACCACCATACATTATTTCCCACTATACACATATATGGGAAAAACTAATTGTTGTTGAAAATAGTGAGAGTATCTACCAAGAGTAGAGACTGGGGTCAATGAGGGTAGTTATCCATCTATCCTCCTACTAGTATATTACCCCCCCCCCCATGGCTAAGAATCCCTAGTGTGTTAGTTTATAGAACTGATATGGTGGAGTATCATATTAAAAAAATTAACATGATATAATATAGAGAACAACCACACTATGCGCATAACCTATTTTCATTCTCAACCCCCACCTAACATCTCTCAGACTCCAGGCTACCACTACTAAGACCATATATCCTCTAAGAACATAGACATTTAAAGAGATACATTATATTAAATTGTTTAATTTAATCAGTTCCAAATTACATTAATCAATTATTTAAGCATTAATTAACTATTAACATTTTCCATGTTACATTTCCTTACTAACACAACACAAATTTCTATGCCCTCGAAGCATAAGAAAACCGAGTCAACCTATTATCAAAATTATAACCTTGGAAATACTTCCCAACAATCTACAACCCCATAGGTTAAGAAATTCTACATCTATTGTCAACATTAAATTTCACATGACTAGTTACTCTAGAAAAATATCATAAGCTACAAAAGAAGGTACACAAACATGAACATCCCTCTACCTAAAGCAGTAGGGAAATAAATGTAAATAAACAAACAACCATTACATCATCCAAAAATTAGATTCAAACAAGCATCCTACTTTCATATAAATAGGTAAGACTAGATTCAACTTGTTCTATCATCCTTTGTGTCCTCCGCAACACCCACATGAATATCCCGATGCATAATTCCATCACAAGTGTCAAATGCTACAATAACATTGGTCCTCCCCACCCTATATACCACAAAAACATCAAGCTTCTACCATCCTAGCCTCATATCACACCTGGGACTCTTGGCCCCATATACCACAAAATCCATCTAGGATAACCATCATAGGATCACATCACATCTCAGGACATAGTAAATAACAATATCAACTAGGCTCTTTTCCCTAAAGTAAGGTATCGATCCTTCATAGAAAAAGATATGTCATGTCCCTAAATCATGGGGTGTTTGTACTTTACAAGAAATAGGGATACTCAGGCCCTACAATGGAACTATCTTTAATCACACAAACAATTATTATTCCATCTTGTATTAATTGATTCTCTATTTACACACTCTAACTATAGGAAACCACACCAGAAGGCTAGTACAAGATGTTAAAATTTAATTAAATAAATAATTTAACATGAATTTAATTATTTCATTAAAAAGTATAAAAATTATTCAAAAATTTATTAAATTCCATTAATATGTGTAAGATCAAATATTTTAAAAATTCATTCATCGTTATGGTTACAACATACTTGATTCGTTGAGTATGCCACTTTAATATTTTATCTAATTAATTAATATTTATTTTTGGATTTACATTATTTACCAATTCCTCCTGATAATACAAGAATGAAAAAAACAACATGGATACCACATTATCAATAAAAACCATAGGCCAACAATTATCAAGGTAAAAAAAAAACTTCATCAACATGATATTGATATAAATTTTTTAATCCGGTAAAAGTAATTTATAGATTAATTTCATTAGAATCCAAGGGGATAAATCATTATCAATTTATGATCTCACGTAAATAAAAGTAAATGAATGAATCCCCTACCACAATAGGGTGTATGTGTTCTTCACACAATAACAAACCAACATTGCATATCATGATCGCCTATCCCAGAAGAACTGCATCTACTCGAGGACATCAAGCCACAATCACACCAACAAAAAAACTCCATGAGAAACATGGAGATCAAGTGCCATCATGTGGAAAAGAGAAACAGGATGAAAAGGATTTATGAAACTACAAATAACATAGGTAGAAAATGCCTTAGATAGAATATGGATCTCTACGGATTGAAGGAGGTATGAAATAGATCAATCCCTGAAAAAGGAATCCCCAAAATCTCAAAGAGGGGGACACTAGGTTGCCTATAATTGGAAAAGAGGTGATACATCCATAGGGTTAGACAAACTCTAGAGGCTGTAAATGTTTGAAACATATAGTATTGGGTATTTACACAATTTTTTAATTCCATTTCACATCATTTAATCATCAGGGTTCAGTGGCCATTGAAAAATGTGCCCCATTTTTATTTTATTTATTTTTAATCCTTGATTTTTCTACACACCGTGAAACCTACTTTCATGTTATGAAAATTTTTACATAGTGTGAAATCTCCCAACTTCCATATTTACATAGTTAAACTCCTCCAGAATTCCTCCAAACATCCTTAGATCACCAAGGTCTTTTGAAACACATAATGGATCGAACCATGTGGATCCAGACCCTTATAGTCCATGCTGGAAAGTCATTACCCTTCATAATTCAAATTTATTAGTTAAAGGATATTATGTGAGAGTCATATATATATTTTTTGTTGGATATATAAATTTTCTTTCATGACACAAAAATCAAAACTCCCAAAATATTTAATACATAATAGTGCTACAGTCTTTCACATTTACAGGTTAGTAATACATAAATGTACCCCTGAGGGTTCCTAATGTCTATGTAAGAATGATTTGGGAATGGAACAAGATATGCTATATTAAATCACCTATAACATAATATTACTTTGATGATATAATTTCCCATGTAATCTTGTCTTCTAAAATATTATGATATGAAAAATGGTGATAAATCAGATAATCAAAGTTATCGAGGTTCTAAGATGAGGTTAACTGATTTCTCACATAAACATATCCTGATATTATCCCATGTTATGATTAATTAACCAAATTACTCATTTTTTAATGGTTTAACAAACATTATAAATTGGTATTATAGAATCATATGTATATTGAAGGATAAATAGTCATAACTGAATCTTGAAGGAGATGAAATAAGTACACAAATGGCTTTTGTATGATTAACAACAACTCAAAGATGGTTTTTAATTGTGATCATTCACACTATGAACCATATTATCATAATATGATGTCATAGAATATAGAGACCAAATCATAATAAATGTGAGAAATTAGGAATAATTTGAGGATTGAAAAAAATTATTTGAAGATTTAATGATGTTGGGTCACGTAAAAGTGTTGATTACATAGTTTTAAAGCATAATGAGTACTATGTTTCATCATTAATTTCATATCCACATTAAATTATATTTTTTTGGTGAGAAAAAACATGCTAAAGATGAAATTTAATATTTCATATATAAATAGAGACAAAGGGAGACTCTAATTACAATTTCAACTCCACATGTGTCAAGGATACCGTACTAGGTAACTCAGTGTGGGGGAACTCCTGAGATTCCCTTGATTCCAGATAGTCTACCATGCAATTTCCTTCATTCTTCATATGTAGAAGCTGAATTCCAATTGTAATGAAGTCCATGGAATTTCATATAGAATAAATAATATTCTAAGTGGTAGGAGAGTGGAATTTAATGGGGTTATAGATGATGTTTGGTTTCCTTTTCCACCTATGTGTGGGGTATATGACTTGCGTGGAATAATTCAAGGATATGGAGAATGGCCTTCCTTCCGACCTAAGAGAGTCACTAATCCCTTAAAACACAGTGAAGGCAATCAAAACTGAAACATTGGGGTCACACACAACTATACCACCCCCACCATGAATATCGTTATATAATAACCATGAACGTTTATTATGAGGCCCTAGATGGGGAAGAGTTCATACCACCAAATTCCCACTATATGGGTCTCCAAAAAATAGTGGGGCGACGTCTATCCATATAATACCTGATAGATGGCACCTTATAATTGTGATTTACAAGACATATGTGTTCTATGATGAGGCATATTTTCCTTATATCCAAATCCATATCAGATACGAGGGGGCCATTTTTATGAAATTGGTTCCTTACCTCTCAAATACACCTGCAACAATTCAATACAAGTAATGCTCGGGCCCTCTCTTCATGTATGTTATTTTTGAGTCCACTAATACATCGTTTTATGAAATCGTTAATATACCACACCACCACATTTATGCCAGTAAGATCTCCCAATAAAAAAACATAATATCATCCCACTCACTTTGAGAAAATAGATACATGTTGGTTTCCTCTTTCTAAACCAAGACGCACGATCCTTTGGAGGTTAATCAAAAGCCCATACATTTAACCATCACATTAGTAGGAAGCTCATTAACCTGTATTCGCACAACCAGAATGTTTAATTTAGCACGTATTTCTCTACACCATAAAAGACCTCCCTATGCATATATGTGTTGACACTAACACATATCCTCCTTATAGGCCTTCACAAAAATGGTACTCAACATATATCCATTGAACATTCATACATTAGGGACATCCTCCACTCTAATATCATCAAAACATTTTTTTGGGTGGGGTTCAACATAACATGCATGAAGGAATGGTCATGAATGGATTGTATAAAGGTAAAATTCTATTTTTGGCTTCCTGGATAGAAAACCACTTAACCCACTTAGTTACAGTGAAAAAATTTTATATCCTCGCATCCAATAATACCACGAAAGTGCTATTTCATAACTGTTATATGACACTAAATAAATTTTCCTAGGGGATGGGTGGCCATTCATTATAGACAAAAAAAAATGGCATATTTTCAAGATATGAAAGTTCTCATAATACTTTTAATAAAAAAATGTGACTTTATTTAAACTATATTACTTCTTAGAAAATTAGTGGGAGTGATAGAGTATGGATTTCAAAGAATAGTGGGATAAACACATAGAGATTAAAGATATTGTTGAAGGAGAGGGGAATATCTAATTAAAAAACATTAATTTTGATTTTTTTATTAATTTTTTCTTATTTATTATTTCAAGGATTATTTTATTATTACCTATAATATATTAACTTTATAATGGAAATTATATTAAAATTTCTGATTTGTTATACTATTATTTTCCATATTTTTTTTATTTTTCAAGGTCTTAACCTCTCATAGTATATTATCCAATATTATAAATATTTTTCTCTTGGATTATACAACATAATTTAAATAACATTTTTTTAATACATATATCTCCTAATTATAATAGAGAAACAAATTGAGGTGAAAAATCATTAGATGAACTATATAGTGTT
The DNA here is from genome assembly GCA_963277665.1 of Viscum album. NCBI lineage: Eukaryota > Viridiplantae > Streptophyta > Magnoliopsida > Santalales > Viscaceae > Viscum > Viscum album. The sequence goes on from OY728122.1 coordinate 739,504,126, forward strand.
AGTCTATTCATTATATTTCAATATTCACTCTTTTTCATATCCTATGATATTTCAAAAACCTTATTGCATCTTGTCTTAATTTAATTTTTTTGACTTCATTTTATTCCCTCTTCATCATTATGAAAAAATATTATTATTAGTTATATTAATTGATTCTGTCATTGATATAATTCAATCATTCAGTGTATTACAAAAAATTATGTCCATATGGATTAGATCATTTTCTTATATACTATTTCAGTTGTGTGTAGGTATATATATTGTTTTATTCATAATTAGATGATTAGTTCATGGTGTAAAATGTTTTTCATTGCTGGTGAAGGATGTGTGTGGCCAAAATAATTAAACTGAAAAAAATATAATTTCAAAAATAATCTATTAAAAAACTAGAAAAAAATATTTTTATTATATAAATTTTATAACAATAATGTGCAACATGGTCATGGAAGATAACTATTTAAATAATATATTTGAAAATGAGAAAAATTAAGATATATGGTTTGGTAATAAGTTTTCAAAAACAGTCTGAAAAAATAAATCTAATGGGATCATAATTTGTGTGAGTATTTCAAAGGTATGTTAAATCTATCATTTATAGAAATTTTTTGTTATATAGAAGGTCAAATTAGTGATTAATTGGAAAATACATATTATTTTTTTAATTAATTTATATATAAAAAACGAGTGTATCTTTAAAATTTTGACGATTAGTTAATGAATATAAATAAATTAATGGGAAATTGTGAATATGATTGAATATATCATTAAGGATGGGGAGGTCCCCACAAATCATTATTTAAAAATAGATTTAATTTCATTATTTTTGGAGTTATTTATAATGATTTTTGATAAAAAAAATATGCTTCATTATATTTAAAATAATAATTAAAATTTTAATTATGAATTTGAAACACGGGTGACTGAACATGATTTTGAGGCATTAATAACTGTATAAGAGGATTTAGGAATCATTTGAAATGCCCAGAAATATTTTTGAAATGAATTTTAAACACTACTTTCTAAGACTAAATTTCCAAGATCAATTAATTTCACATTTTTTATGATGATAATGAAGGTATCATATGAGTAGGAAATATATGAGGCTAATGGAACAAACATATAAACACCATATATTTTGTTTTTTGGCCAAGAATTTGTTTTTGTAAAATTGATTTAATTTTACAATTCAAAACAGATTGGATCATGATAGTCAAGGGGTGTAATTACTTGTTCGTTTAGGTATTGTGGGAATGTTAAGTCTTATTAGAGGATTATATTCCCATAGAACTAGTTTTAAACTTAAAAAATTATGGCCCATAAATAAATGGTAGATTATAGATATGAAATTGCACCATAAAAATGAGTATGGATTGTTTTATAGTAGAATATCATTGGTAAACTAAATATATCACTCAATGGGAGGTATCCCATGTATAAATAAATAAATTCATTTTTTTTAAATAAAAATCCATCACCTTATGTTATGTATAGCCTCACTAATATACAATATAAAGAGTACCCCTTGATCACCTCATCGAATAGATCAAAATATGTCATTAGTGACTTGATGATTCACTCTGACATACTATAACTTTTAACATGTTATTATTTTATGGATTATGAATGATTGGATTTAATAATTTTCTAGTTTTATTATTATAGGTTATTTAATAGATGAAACCAATGGATTTTGGAGATTTATAATGGGGGAGGGGTTAATTATCTATGCACCAATTTTAAAACAACTATTATGGGAGAAATTATTTCATATTTTCTAATTTGATTAAAAAATTTAAATTATTAAAACTATTTTTTATTTTCCACTCTTTATAGTTATCTACTTTTTTGATATATGTGTTTATTTTGTGGGAAATATATTTAATGTAGAAATGATTCTTATATATTTTATCGATCGTAATTAAATTGGATATCATTATGAACCATCAATATCATAAATTTTAATTTAATGTTAATAAAACTTATTGAATTAATGATGATTTAGGTTTTATTGTATCCCTTATACATGATGTTAATATATAGAATTACAAATCATTTTGAACAAAAATAGTTCTAATTGATTCTTCCACCTTTATGTTCAGTATTTGGGAAAATTATAAACTTCATGTATGATGGGGTCCATTATCTTTAATGAACATTATTTCATCAATTACACATCAAAATTCCTTGAATTTTTTTAAATTATGAAATTATTGAGAATTATTTTTAAAATACGTTGGATATATATTTTCCAAAAATATAGATATTTTCCTAATAAATTGAACTGTTAATATTTTCTTCCTATTGGAGTCAACCTAAAAATTTATTTTCATTAATCTCATTAAAATAATTTCAAAAAATAAACACTCTAGAAAAATTATATTACATAGGAGTTGAAAAGGTTATTTTCAATAAAATATTTAGAGTTGAATATTTTAATGCTATTAAATATGTGTCATCTATATTTGTTTTGATGAATAGATAATTTTTTTATGATATATAAATTTAATCACTCTAGAAAATCCAATATGTAATATTCCCATAATCTATAAAATTTACTATTGTGTTATATGAGAAACATCCTCTATGGGTTCTCATGTGATATGTATGTATTCTTCAGGTAGAGTTCATGAAATATACAATTAAATCACCTCTCATGTCAGATTAATTTAATGATAAAATTTCCCCGAAACGATTACCTTATCTCCTCAATTGATATTAATTGAGGTGTAACATCAGTTTTTCACAACCACGATAGTGGTGGCACGATATTACCTCAATTATCATATAAGGATAACCACCTAATTTCTTTATTTATATAGTATTAACTGATTTCCTTTCAATATAATGGTTCTAAAACATCAACAATCATATATAAATGGACTCATAAGTTGAATGAAAGTGAACTTGTTATATATAAATCCTACATGATATTAAATAAGTAGTAAAATAGGGTTTATAGGATTAAACAAATGTCACTAATGTTTTTAAATATCAATAATTTTTAATATAAACCCATTTATCCCAACATTAATTTATATATAAGGTAGATTGGAGATGATAAATCATATTTTAAGGGAATATATTGAATATTATTAGAGAATATTAAATTTTTGGATCACTTTGGGATCACTTATAGGTGATTATTACTTATAGCCTAAGAAATGTGTACCTATGGGATATGTTGGTTGTTAGGAGAGTAAAATCAAGACACTGAGTAGATTACAATGAATAAGAAATGATTTCATGTGGAGATATATGGTGTGAGGTGAGGAGTTGATGGAAGAATCAAATTGGTAAACTTTTATTGAAAGGGGAAGCATTATTTTATTCAGAATGAGTTCCTAACTAAAATTGGGGAGAAAAATATGAGGAATTTCAAGGAACATAGATGAATTCATTTAGTTTTTTATGTAGAGATCTACTAGAGAGGGTATCTCTCGATAGAATAAAAAATTATTAATCGTTCATTATACATCATTTATTTCTTATAATGTATTCATAATTTTTTTACGTTGATATTGTGAATATCATTGTCTAAATATAATTTTCAAAATCAAATTTAAATAACTGGTTTTCATTAATATTCATACTAATTTTTTCATTATATCATTGTCATTATTCTTTTGTTATCTTTGAAATAAATTTTTATCCTAATTTCTGATAATAAATAGATCAGTGGGGTATAAATAATAAACATTTTTCTTAGTGAGAAACATGTACTCATAACACCAATAGATCAAAAGATTAATGCTTCAAATCATTAGAATAATTCCAGTTTGAAACAATTTGTTCGTCTTATATTATCACATTCTTATGGGGATTTTTATTGTACATTCATATGTATGGATGGATGATTGAAATGAACCTATTTTCAAAAAGGTATCAACCAATTTAGTTAATCTAGAAATAATTGATGCTTATGTTATCCATGAAAGATTCATCAATTGATTATTTTTTTTGAGAAATAATTCTTTATGAATAGTTGATAGAAAATTTCTAATAGTTTAGAAATGGTAAGGGGATTCAACCCCATTTCATAAAATATTTTTCGTAATTAATATTATCATGGATTCATGAATTGAAATAATTTTCCATAATTCATATTAGATTGATATTCAGTAGTTCATTTCTTATTCACCAATTATTATTTCCTATATTATATCAAAAATATTATTAAATTATTTCATCATTAAATTACTAGTTTATTTCATTTGAAATGCAAATCAACAATCTAAAAAACTTAAATTATTTTTTTTCATTTATTTTTTTTGGAGTTTTTTTATTATTCTAGTAATATAATAACCATTACCTCTATAAATGATCCTTTACTACTATACATGTTAGGTACGAAATTTATATGAATATCATTTTTCATCCTATGAAGATGAGTTCTTGGTTAGGTTTTCTCAAAACTGTAACCTTTGTAATACTATAACCTATATGATAGGGCACCATGTAAGAGATTATCATCTAAATTATGGGAGAGACCTAGTATAGCCAACTCACTTGGGAATAGGATCTGAATCTTAGATGAGGAATAATAGAGACAACCCTAACTATAAAATAATTTGAGTTATGGGATTGGAATAACATAGTCACCTACCTAAACAATAGTATATTAATCCATGAAGTTCTGTATCACATATCTATCTATTGATAATGTAATATCTAATAATGTGAGGGCTATAATAGAGGTACCTTAATTCAGAATAGAAATGAATCATGTCAGCGGAGTAATATAGAAAACTACCATAAAAAAGTGAAATCAAATAATTTATATATGATGTATTACATCATATCCAAGATGAACAAGGAACAAACTAGGGTATCATAAAACCCACTCCATTAGATAATTTTTTTCATCTCATGAATCACACATCTCAACCAACTATATTATCCGATTAATAAATCACATAATACCAAATAGTAGTATACTCATAGCTCTTCTATTTTAAGAAGATCTCATCAATTATTATAATCATCACTCAAACCCCATAGTCTATAACACATTATTTCCCCACCCCTAATCTTAGATAAATCATTGATTAAAAATACACTAACCCACTATACCTTAATTAAGTCATCTAACTTATTTTCGTAATGTCACGACCCAGCCTATTTGGGGCTCTTGCTACGACTCCCCAAACCTGCCTCCATAGGATAGGGGATGGCGTCAAGTGCTGAGTAGTCCATCAACACATGGGAGGCCTTATCCTATGTTACCTATACAAATGCACCCACATAAACCATCATGAAACAGTTGATATGTATATAAACTAAAAATAAAATGCATGCATATAAATATCACAACTACAGTACAATAGAAGTAAAAAAAGGAAAAATACATTACCAACAAAAGAAAAATATAAAAGGGTTCAGCCTAATAAAATAGTGAGGATCATTGTCAAATGAACCCACTAGAAAGAAATTCTCCCAAGCCTCGGTAAACTTTTTGGTCAGTCTAGCCCACTCAATTTTACCTACCCTGGATCCTCTTAGGACTCTATTGAAAGGCATGTTGTTTGAGCCACCCATAACATGTACGGGAAAAACAAATGTATAGGTGATTATAAAGATACTCAATAGGTTCCCCAAAACACAAAATAGAAAGGGTAAAATATAAAGGCAATCATATACTTGACCCAGCTAGATGGAACACACACAAGAGAGAAACTCTGTCTCGTGACCGTCTTCAACTATACATGACTATTAATCTCATACCATATGGTGTGTCATCCAATATTTCACAACACTGCAAGGAAACCTAGATATATGCATCACCGATACCAATTATCATGAGGTTGATACCACATAGCCAGGGATAGATTATAATCGAAGATATAAAGGAAACACAGATCCAGGATCACATACTCTAGGAGCTCTATAATCCAAATTGACACTCGTCTTAGAGATACCACTCCTTTAGGGAAAACACAACCCCTGCTAATGTCACCATCAATTGATACCACATAATCAGGTATCTAAACTCTGATAACACACCACTTTTATCACGAGGTCATGCATTCAATAGAACGCGCTCAAAAGATCTATCCATAAGGAACATCATGCTGCAACTTATTGGATCTTGATACTCAAATAGGGGATATCACCCAACACAAATTGGAGATGCTACAAACCCTACTATAAACACGCAAGGCCCTAAACCCTATAAAGAGGATCCCTCAGAGAAACAGGTGGGGGACACTAAAAACCCTATCTAGGAAACCATAAACCACAACTCGTAATATAGGGGATCAATCCTAGGATCTTCTTGAGGATACTACCAACCCAATCTAGTATCACAATGATCTTTCTCAGAGAGGGGATAAGTCATAGGATCAAAAGGGAGATACAACAGCCCAATATGACATTCTAGAGATTATAACACCCAGATAGAGGATCATCACCCCTGTAGTGTTGGCCATAAAGATTCCACAACCCCCTTCTGGTATAATCCACACAGTATGGTATCGTACTCCCAATTATTCCACAAACCCTTCAAAAAAGTTCTGTTGAGAAGGGGATTATATAACCGATAATGATGCAACCCTTTTGAAACTTCCCATTATGTAGGGGATAATAATCATAACGATACCAAAAATCTAATGGGATATACTACTATATAGGGGATCACCGACCATGTAGTTTTGGTCACGGTGAGTCCAAGAATCTGGTCTGTGGAAACGAAATGCTAGAAGTTCCCAACCTAGCCTCTCTAGAGGGAAATAAAAACTATAAAAAATGATCAAGGATCCCACCCCAGGATCTCTGGAGGGATGATAAAACTCTATCCATTCTCTCCCTATTGAGTGGATTACAATCCTTTACTAAGGACGTAATACCACAAAAAAAACTCATAATGATGAATGAGGATAGCATAGTTAGTCATTATTGTTCCAAACGTTCCTAACCCAACTAATCCAAAAAATCACTTCTCCTCACATCTCCATGGCCCAAAATATGGCCACATCGCATTATATGCAAAAAACTACTCATGATAGGCTACTCATAGGCCTTAATCATATCCTCAAAGGTGGAGATACGGAATGTAGAAACTCCTCCATGAGGAGACTACATGGTGTACCATGCGGTCTATACAACGTGTTCCAGACCTTAACACTCATCTATTTCCACTTTCCACATGGATTGGATAGGAATGTAGGACCACAATGAATGTACCAGAGGGACATGGCATGCCTCTCCTCTCTAGGGCCCCAAACTTCTATTTCCATCACATGACCTATCCAACCATGTTGACCACAAGGTGTGTAGCACCAGGAACATGACATGTCCTGGATACACACCCACTTGGACATGTCTCTTGAACATTCCATCCATTTAGATTCCCAGGACATGTCTTATGTCCACACAACATAGGGTCACTACATGGATTGTAACTTTTATACCTGGTGTGTGGTCCCAAAATCTCATCTTCCCCCAACAGGAAGAACCAGTGTGGTGTTCTACTAGTCTAAACACTGTTTAGAAAGAAAAATACATCATAAATTCCATGATTTCATCTCAGATCACCCCTGTTCACCCTAAAACACATAGATAGACCCTTACAGGGTATGAAAAAATAATTTAAGGGCCTTATAACCTTAATACATTCATATAAAAGTGGATCATTACATAAAACCCAATCCACCTCCCTCAGGTGGAAATGTTAAAGCATAGAGGTAGAATTGGTGCTCAGAAGATGTTGCAACATGATCTGAGAGTGATAGACATTGAGATCGGAGATCATCAGGCTCTCTATTCATTTATTTGGAACTTGGGTCATCCTTAAATCGAAGGGGAAGAGGGTAGGTGTCTCATACCATGCACACCGAAATGTAAGGTAGAGGGTATTGATTTATTTTTTATTAAAAAAATCCTCTCATTTAACTCCCAACAAACATATGCTCTTCCAAATCACCTATGACCAATAACCCAGTTCCAACAAAGTTTACACCACCCCTAAGGTAGAAACAACATTTTTAACTCAACTTAGGTCTCAAAAATCTGATCTGAGACTCCACTCATCAGATATTCCACATCTCAAAAAAATTGTGCATGAATGATAAAATATAATTAATATTTTAATACTCTATATGTCAAGGATCTCCAGGCCATATAACTCCACACCGACTCAGTATCTATCAGAAATCTTCTTAGGAATATTAAAGGGTATTATGAGTCTGACCCAAGTGACTAAATCCTCCCCACATTAGGGATTTTTATCTACCAAAATATAAATTCTAGGCACATGGGATGAAACTGATCTCTCAAGTGGGACTCCCATGCATGCATGCTCATCAATACCACCATAAATGCCACTTTGGATTCTTGTGATACAAATGATAACACATTCATGGGAACCACCAGGGTCACCATTTCCACATCCAACTAAACTAAGCCAACAAATTAAAGTAGTGGGAACATGTCTCCTCAGCTGTGATAGGTGGAAAACACCAAGCACTTCATCCAACATTAGAGATATTGTCTAGATGAATAGACCCTCTCTAGCCTAGCACATAGACCAATGAAACCCCACTCCAAACACAAAATTCAATGGAAATAATACACTATACGTCAATACTATCATCTATGGTTAGTACTAAATCACCCTCACCATTTTAGATCATGTCTCAAGAATGAGTCTTAGTGGGGAAAGAAGCCTTAATTCTGGTGAGTCTGAAGCCACGTCAAAATAAACCACATCTTCCTCAAGAGACTCATGTACAAATATTACACATATAATGTGAGGGTACCAATTAACAAATAGGTATTTCCAAGAACACACAACAGCAACACAAATGATCAAGTCATAGGGACTCATCCACCACACCTCGATACTATCCACTTTGTGCAGCACTGACTTTTCCCGCACAGTTGTTATCACATCAAAAAAATTATTGGTGGGGTAAGGATAAATCTTCCTCATTCATTCAATGTTATGTAGAACAAAACAAATACATGGTTATCTCAACACCCATCTTCACCATGAACAATCCTTGGGAAAGAAGTGGAATGAAAATAGTATCTTAAAACAGCTTCTATAAATACTATAATATAACGTATAAAGGAAATAGAGCATGCCTATATCCACCATTGAAGCCTATGGAAATTGGCCTCTACAGCCTATAGTTATCCTCATGCCCATCCTCCAGCTCCCGGATCTTGGTGAGAACCACCTAGGGTTTGTGGTTGAAACTCATACCATCTACCACCTCCTACTGTGCTACCGGCTCCTCTGCCATGCTCACCACCCGGTGGACCTCCATGATCGAAATGGTACCTCTTATAAGGTATTTTTTCGATCATATATCTCTCTGTAGAATGGAGGTCCGGACAATTTCTATCAATATTTCCTTATCCATTACATGTGTAACACTACCTCTCATATATTTGACAAAAACCGGCATGAAATCCTGGGTCCCCATACCCTCTATCTGAGTATCTCATCTGTAAATGTCTCAAATGCCCAAATACCTAAGCCTATTATTGGATGCCAGATACTAAATAAGTTTTCAAGGTATCACCTCTTGTGTTCCAAGAAATAATTGGTGGATTCTTAACATCTAGAAATATCTCCACCACAAAATCTCTCTCACACACAACAACATAGGTTGGAATGTATAGTGTCCCCAATGATGCCCTAATCTCTCAGTGTAATCCCTACTCAAAGGTTTTTTCTCAGATGAAAAACACTATAAAAATATATAGGGAGTAAAATTACATGTATTTGAACCTTTCTATGTACTCTAACATATTCATGATATCCTTTGGAATATATGGAATCTCTTGGATACGAACCATCCTCAACATGTAATGATAGAACTCCTCCTTGAAAAGCTGCTCAAACTCTCCCCAAGTGAGTGTTTCTTCATCATGGGTTTGCATAAAAAGACTCGAACATCACCCAAAAAACAATGAAAAAGGACTCCCATTAAGACCACCATCTAGTTGGGATATATATGGAAAATAAAAAATACATGTGTGACTTTTTCGATGCAGTCATCAAGTGCATAGGGGTTTGGATCACCCCAGAACCATAGAGGTTGGTACCTCTATAACTAATGCAGAACACGTATCATATGCACATCCTCAGCTTATACTACCGGTACTACATTCTACTCAATGAGTGGCATATAAACTGGAAGACCACCATGATATACAGCCTCATAACTAGTTCCCTAAAATAAAGACTCAACTCAGAGCAGATCATCACAAGAATCCTTAGGAGGTACCATGTCTAGCTTTCATCACGGAGGCATCTTGAAATAAAATCAACACCCCCTACGGTTATAGAATATATCTGGGGAGTTAAAAAAATATGGATTTTAAAAAACCTTCTCCTATATAATTCATCTACAATGATTTCCCTACAACCAGTGTCCTAATCTTCCGATTCAAAAAACTGGTTATCAATGTCCTAGTTAATGGATACATCAGCCACCACACCAACACTAGAGTCCCCGGCCTAAAATTCTAACAAGAAACATCCAAAAATTATCACTATGAAACCCAAACCTATCTTATATCACTATGGTGCCAAAGTAAAACAAACTTTTATTCCAATGTTTCATCACCCAACCCATTCAGAGCTCATGTTGTGATTCCCTAAGCCCTCCACCAAAGGCCATTGGTTGTTGTCCAATGCTGAGTGTACCATCACACACATGGAATCCCTTATCCTAGGGTAACTATATGCACAAACCCACATGTAGCTCCATGGAATAATGAAAATATAAAAAAACTAAAAAAAATGCATGCATACATCTATCCCAAACTGAGTAAAGTAGATGTTAAGAAGGGAAAAACACATAGCCACTAAAAGAAAATTATTAATATGTATGACCTAATCAGATGGAGGGGATCTTAATCAAATGTATCCTCCAGATATCTCTACTACCTTGATCGGGTAAACACCCTAGTTAGTCTATCTCATAAATCCCCATCTCCTCCAGGTCCTTCTATAACTCTATTAAACATCTTATGGTCTGCATAAGAAACAAGACATGCGAAAAACCCCATAGAGTGGTGAGTATAAAATACTCAGTAGGAACCCCAAAAAAAGGGAGAAAGTGATTATAAATAGTCCGTTCTACCCAGCCAGAGGGAACCAAAACGAGAGGGAAAATACTTATTGAGACCATGCATGACTATACATTAATAGTCAGATCATACCACATGGTGTGTCATCCAAGATGTGACAACACTGCGAGGAAATCAAAAAATACCCCCAGATATACTTTTCACAGACAACAAGTCTCTTGAGGTTCCAACCACATAGCTAATGAAGTATTCTACTCAAGGATATAATGGAATCACTCATCCAAGATCACACACTACATGTGATCCCTCATCCTATATGACAATCATCTATGACATAACACACCATCGGGGAAAACCTATCCATCCCTGATGGAACCTATGATAGATACCACCCAATTGGGTTTCTAAAATCTAGTTTCATAAAACCACCACCCCAAGGGAACACATCAGGGAGAATAAACTCATCAGACCTCACCACTATGAATGTCATGTTGGAAATCAGTGGATATGGATACTCAGATTGGGGATCTCACACATCCAAGGTAGGGGATGCTACAAAAAGTTCTAGAACTATGAATGGTATCAATCCACAAAAAGGGGATCACTCTTAGGAACCATTGGTGGAAACTAAAAACCCAATCAAGAAAACCATAAACTACAAATCATTGGATGGGGGATCACTCCTATAATCTTCTAGGGGATACCATAAACTGAATATGGTATCACAAATATCTCTCTCAAAGAGGGTATCACCCCCAGAATCTTCTGGTGCCTTCCACAACCCAATCAGACATCCTGGATATCATAACACTCTGATAGAGGATCATCTCATGTGTAATGTTAGTCATGAAGATTCCACAAATCCCAAATGGTATAATCATCCAGTAGTGGATCGTACTCCCAATGTTTCTACAATCCCAACATAAAACATCTGATGAGTAGGGGATCATGTAACTGATGATGTCGCAACCCTTTTGATACTTCCCACTATGTACGGGATCATACTCTAAATAATATCACTAACACTAAAGTGTTATCCTACTAGATATTGGATTTCCTCCCATGTAGTTTTCATCATGGAGATTCAAATAACATGATCAAGGGAAATGATATACTTGAGGATCACTCCTATCCGTTCTAGAGGGATACAACAACTCTATCAAAATGATAGAGGATCCCACTCCAGAATATCTCTAGGTATCCTAGCACTCCATTCGATCTCTCCCTATCAAGAAGATTACAATCTTATATTGAGGATGTAATACCACACAAACCCTCATAAGTTCGAGCCAAGGTGGATCACTCAACCACTGCTTGTCGAAAAGTCGCTTAGCTAAGTGATCAACAACGTCACCTATCCTCACATCTCTTAGGCCAAAACCGTGTAAACGATAAATTTCTTAGTGGAAAACTACTTAGGATATGGTACTCATAGTCCTAAATATGATCCATGAAGGAAGAGATACAGAAGATGGAAACTACACCAAGAGGAGACAGCATGACGTTACATGTGGCCTACATGATGTGTGACCCCACCTTGACACCCGGTGGTGTCCACTTCCCACATGGAATTGCTGGGAATATAGGCCCACATGGCATGTACCGGTGGTACAAGGCATGTCTCGCCCCACCCAGGCCCTACTGGTGTATTTCTTTCACACGGTTCACCCTACCATGTTCACCACAAGGTGTGTACCGCCTGGTACCTGGAATCTTCCACATGGTACATGGAGTGTCCCAGCTACATGGAATATTGGTCATGTATCTTGCATGTTCCATTAACACAACTTCCATGGCCATTTCCTTTGGACACAATACCATGGGTCACTACACAATGTATAAATCTTGTACACAGCGTGTAGTCCCCAAATCTTTTCTTCCCTCAAATGGGAAGAACATACAGCTTGTTCCACTCTTCTATATATCATGTAGACAAGAAAATCTGTCAAAAATTCATTAACAGAAGCACAGATCACCCCACGTTCACCCCAAAACACACAGATCAACATTTCGGGAGTCCCTAAGAAGATTCTAATGGAGCTAAAACCTTAAAATGATGTATAAACATGGGCATTAAGATCTAGTACTCAAACATTCTACCTCAAGGAGACAAACCAATGCTTCAATGTTAAATCGATGCTCAATGTTGTTGCACCATGATCTGAGAGTGATTTTTCTCAGGATCGTAGATATAGGGCGTCTCATTTTATCAATTATGACCTCAGGTGATCTATCGCTCGAAGGGGAAGACGGGAGGGGGATCATACCATGTCCACCAAAGGGGAAGTAGTAGAGGATTGAGAGAATTTTTCATAAATCAATCATCACATTTAACTCTCCACCAACACATGCTTGTTCAACTAACATGTGACCTAACACCAAGAGATGAAAAGGATAATGTAAGACCATGGGTAAACTCAACCTTAAGAACTCAACCATTATATCAAAAATCTGATCTGAGAATCCGCTCAAAAGTTATTCCATGTTTTAATATAAATTGTGTGTGCATGATAAAATGTATTTAATCATTTTATTATCTCTGCACAAAGGATCTCCAAGCCCTAGAACTCTGTGACGACTCAACAACTGGCTTTGGAAACATTCTTAGGAATATTCCAAAGTATTGTTGTTCAAACCTAATTCACTACATAGAATTCCGCACTCGGTACTCAAAACATACATTATATCACATCTCCGTTGATATTTGATCCAACAGTCCTCATCACAACTCTTTTTACATACTATGACTCTGATAAATAATTCATTCACTTTGCTCAAAATCATCATATAGTGGTAGTTTCCCAAAACTTTCTAGAATAAGTTTATGGATAATCATTTCAAAATGGTTATAAAAACTATTGTGAACCATTTAGTGATGATTTTTATAAAATTTGGGGAATCATTTAGCAATTTTCTGAACAAAAATTAAATAGTTTCACAATGGTTTATATTTTTTAGGAAAATTAATAATCATTTGTTATTTATTATTTATTATTTATTATTATTACAATTTAAAATATTATGTAATTATTTATTTATATTTTTTTATTTCTATTTATTATTTACTTCCTACTGAAATTAAGCATATATATGTGTGGACTAGGATTTGAACCTCTTACCTCTTGATTATTATTCAAGAACATTATCATTCCAGCAAGATCTTGATGTGGTTAGTTAATAGACATTAACATACTTATATATATAAAAATAAACATATGTAAATACAAATGCTTACATATATTTATTTTTTATATTTAAATATTAAACAATAAATAATAACCAATAAATTTTAAATAATAAATAAAAAATTAAATAATAATAAAATAATAGATAATAAATAAATATCAAATAATAAATAGTAAAAAAATAATATTTAGTAAATAATAAATAATTAATAAAAATTTAATAATGAATAATGAATAAATAATAAATAAAAATTAAATGATAATAATAATAAATCATTGTTTAAAAACAAATACTAAATAAATTAATAAAATATAATAATAAAAAAATAATATATTTTATATTTTATATTTTATATAATATAAAAAGTAAATAGACATTAAATAATAATTAAATAAGATATATATATTAAATATATAATAAATACATAATAATATTGTGTAAATAAATATATATTTAGTACATAAAGACAAATAATTAATAGATAATAAATTATTGATTAATGATTTATTACATAAAAAATAATAATTGATTAAAAATTTATCATTAATAAGTAATATTTACTACAATAATAGATAATAATTAATTATAATTACAAAAAAATATGTAAATAACAAAAATATTAATTAATTATAAATAAATAATATATTTATAATAATATATAACATAAAATTATTTAAAATTTATATAAATAAATTTTTAATAAATAATAAGTAAATAGTAAATAAATTTTATACTAATATTATATAAATATTAAATATTAAATAAACATATATTTGTAAATAGATTAATAATATATAAATAAATTTTTATATAAATGAATTATATAGAATAATGAAATCATAAACAATAGATAACTTAATAATAATGAAAAAAAATTCAAATGAATTTTTCTAAATCATGTAATATATAAATATAATAAATATTCAAATATATATAAATATCATATAATGAAAGTTTAAAAAAATCTTTATAAGTGCACATTTTTATATAATTAAACATAAATGTATATAAATAAAATTATAATTATATAAACACATGCTAACACACAAAAATATAAATAAATATAATTAACTAAATATACTAACAAATATATGTAAATATAAACAAAAATCTATAATCATAAATAAATATTTTAAAATATGTATACATATTAATAAATTTAGATAAATATGTACAAGCACACGTATATATATAACTAAATATTTTTTTATATTAATATATAAATATATAGGCTTACAAATATCTTTATACATAAATAAATATAAATATACAATAATACATACATACATATATTTATATATTTATGTGTGTATTTTTATAAATATCTTAGCATATACCCATATAATATATAAATATATATAAACATAAATACAAATAAATATTTTTAAAAATATATTAATATACATATATATGTATATATACATCTATAAATATATAAATTTATACACAATTATAAATTAATTGAAATAGCATTAAATTTATTTTAAATAAATATGCTAAAATGTAAAGATATATATATATATATACGAAATCACTAAAAGAGTGAATACATCTACAATTGAAAACCATCATATTAATTGGAATGTAAAAACATGAAATAAAATTATATAGAACCCAACACACATATGAAGACCCACATAATGAATGGTAAAATTCCATCAAATGTTAAAAACTGCGATATACTAATGAAAAAATCCATTTTGAAGCCCCTTGGACCATTTTTTTATTGAGAATAAATAGGGATTATGTATTGCTTAATACAAAAGATGTATAGGTTGGTGGAATCATTTATTTACATATTGTGGATCCTAATAGGCACTAGGTTGAAATGTTATGATTATTTGATGTTGATATTGGATTTTCAACTACTCTTAGAAATGTGATGAATTATATGCAGTTATCAATTACAAAAATATTATATAATTTCATTATAGTTATTTTCATAAGAATAAATTTGAGTTAGTTATTAATTATAATAAAATTTTAATTTATAAAATAATGTAAATTTCTATATTTTACACATTAAATAGTATTTATATATAACATATATATTTATTTATATTTATAAATATATTATATTAATATATTTTATTTTTTTGGTATATTTTTTTGTATTTAGTAACAATTTTTACAAAACTCCCTACTAAACTAAAATTAGTAAATTTTAAAATTAGTTTCTTAGATGTTTAGTGGTTTTTTTAAAACTACCAGAAAAATTAATAAATTTTTTTAATTCAGTTGTTGGTTAATTAAATCTTAAATAATGACCAATTTTATAATAAAAAATCATTTAGTCTCATATCTAAATACCCAATTCAAAAAAATTATTCATGGATATTTAATAATTGTTTTCCTAAATACAGATAATCATAATTATTTTTTATATGATTTGATTTCAACCCCAAGAGAGACTCTATGTAGATTCATCTTATTCAACATACTAGATCTCAACAGTTAAATCATAAAAGCCTATCATTTCACATTTTAGTTGAATTATAATGTCCATATACCAAAATTATATTCCCAATAACATAAATCAAAATATTAACCTGTCACTAAACGACTACATCATTGTTATACTCTTAGTAAGACTTCTACCATGGCTATTAGACACCGTTCTATAACCCTGCAACCATATTTCACACCCAAAACCCCAATTAACGTCTATCATACAAAATTAGATCATCACTAACCAAGTAACTCGACCACCATTTGACCCTAGGTTCTATCATTAAAAAACATTAACTAAATTTTCCCAAAGAGTCATAACAAATTTTATCACAGGAATCCCAGCACCCATAGACCACATTAAAGTTTCAAGTTCCTTATCTCCCATACACATATACCATGACATATAAATGAACCAAATAATTCACATTGTTATAATTTCCGAACTATATACCAATTTTTATTTATTTAATCCAATTTATAATGTTCATTAAATCTCTTATAACACCACACAAGTCATATTTAATGTCTATGATACTTATAATTATCACAAAACTAAAAATACAATAAGAACAATATGTTATGTTAAAATATATAATAGGAATAATCCATGAAAAATAATTTTGTAGCACATAATCATTCTAACCAAAATCAATATCATGTGAATGATCCATAGTGTCACACACCAACCTTGAAATATTAATTGGGTAAATTATTTAAAAGAAATTGCCTCACATTTGTGTTTCGGTAGTTGTTAGGTGGTAATATATATATTTGGGGGCCTTTTGATGTAGCATGGTTGGAATGCATGGTTAGTAGTTACCATATGGGGCCCATGTAGGTGCCTAGCAGGGTCTGTGATGCGGCACACAACATGTACACAATTTATTTAAAAGTGTGACGAGAATATGATTTGTCCTTGTGGGATGATAGTGCTATGTGAAAAGGTTTGAGCACTATTTTCTCAACCATACTTAAACCTAGAGTTAACTATGTAAGGTTGCCTTTCCTAGGAAGTGGCTAGTTTATAGTTGGTGGATGGTTTGTAAACATTCTGCAAACTATGGTCATTTACAAATTGTTAAAATTATTTTATTCTGTTTTTATTTTTCCCTATTTCATTCCACTCATTATTTTTTTCCTCTTTATTTCCACTTATTCTTTTTTTCATTCTGCATTATCCTTCAATGTGTCTCATGAAGACCCATTCTATCCCTACATGGTCATGCACCACCGTATCTAGAGCTACATCTCTATGGTTTTTTGCATCGATTCCAAAGAGATTCATGGTGTTTACTACAAGGTATGGTTTTAGCCTCCCTACTTCTCCCATAGTAAATCAATTTTTCTCATAACTGTTACCATATTATCTCAGTCAAAACCTAGTGTTTCAGGTGCATCGATTTTTTTGTTTCATTTCTTAATAGGGAATGGAATGGGTCTCTAGTGGCTTCTTTGGGCATTTTTTCAGCATCCTCCACTGAAGGTGATGTGTTCCAAACTGTTTCAGTCTTCCCACCACTATTTGGATTTATTTTATTCTTATCTCATATTTTGGACATATTTTAGTTAGTTTTTTTGAAATGTTTAGGTTCCTAAATTTTTTATCTTATGTCTTCAACCGTGTTGGGATGGTTTTGATCCAC
This sequence comes from Viscum album, assembly GCA_963277665.1. Taxonomy (NCBI): domain Eukaryota; kingdom Viridiplantae; phylum Streptophyta; class Magnoliopsida; order Santalales; family Viscaceae; genus Viscum; species Viscum album. The sequence continues at coordinate 739,522,446 of OY728122.1, forward strand.
TTATGTCAAAGGATTACATGTGTATGCATATGTAGCAATGTATATATGTATGTTATTCCTTAATATATATTTATCCATTGTAGGATGAACATATTAAATAATATTAGGTGCTCAGGGGTATAATTACATCAAATACACACACACCACAAACACACAGGCCTGAAAGGAATATCATATCCCCCCAAAGGATAACCGATCAAACTACCCACTATATTAAAAAATACATATATTAGACTTAAAGTCACAGTGGAAATGTAGCCCATTACATGTCCCGTAGGCCCAAAATTTTGGCCTAAGCCCATTTTGTGAGAAATACTACTACAATGCCCTCCTGTTATAATACCAGCACAATAGACGCCACTGCTACTGTGACCGCCACTGCTAGTCCTACAGTTCCCACTGCCACTACAATTTATCCATTGCTACAATGCCTCCACAACTAATGTTTCTACGCCAAATGGGTTTTGAACCCCCTATTTTTATGTAGGATTTTATGTTGCTTACCAATATTCCAAACCCCGAATAAAGGATGAATATATATAATGCGGTTGGGTCTGCTTATATATATGTGTGAATTTGAAATCTTGTATAAATATAAAGTGGTATATGGAAGTATGAGCATATATGTAAGGATACCATTGTACATATTTTTCAATAAAAATATGTACATAGAGGATATGTGTCATTATATATATATATATATATATTTATATTTATGTGTGTGTGTGTGTGAAAGTACATATGTGTGCAATCGTAAAGGTGAGATTTAATTTTTAATAGTCAAATTAAGTATTCCTTGAGATTGATGTAGGTTTCATATGATTGAGCCTTTAGTTGAATTACATAATTTCATTCATGTTTTAAAATTATGTTATAACATTTAATGGTATGTATTTTTTATAAAAATGGATCTGAATCATCGAAGTAGTAATCTTAAACTTTTTTCTTAATTTTTCTAATATTATAAAATGGGTTTTCATGTTTAAACATATTTTAAACCTTATTTAGTAATGTATATTATTTAAAATTATCAATTGGTTTTATGAATAACTTCTATCATAGAATGTATAAATTCCATAGCGTTGTTTTTTTAATGTGATGAGGCTTGGTTAGAACTTTCTAGTTTTTTATGAAATCAAAAAACCCATCTTATGTAATTCCCCATAAAATGGAAATGTGATGTAAGTATTTTGAATTTTTGATATGGGTTGTGTGCTTGGTTATTGGAATGTGCCTTGTTTTTGTATATTAGAAAGGGGTGTTCTTGAGGAGGGAGGTTGGACGTGAGAATGTGAACTATAGATTGTTGTGAAAATTTTATGATATGTACATATGAAATAGTTTGGAAAAACAAATATCCATTTAACTACCATGTTAAACCTTTGGTAGTTAGGTGGGATCCTTATGTACACCTGCCGCACTACTTGAGATTATGCATTAGATAGTGGCCTTATGTAGGTAGTCTTACTTCTCCTGGGATGTTCCCCTCGATTGAGCAAATGCAGGTGTTTCTGAGTGCTAAGGAAGTGTTTTTGGATAACTATTTATAAAAAATATTGATTGGTGGATTTTATTGATTGCATTTTCCTAGTCCATCTCGAACAAAACCATAGATCCCCTAATGCATGTTTTTTCTATATTTATGTTCCCTTTTTGATTTTTTTAGAAAGTGATTCGATTTCTTCCAATTTAATATTAAAATAACTATTCCAATATATATTGTATTTTAAATGAATTTATTGAAATAAAATATCATGATTTGTAACTATTTTGGGAAATATAAGATAATTGGGGTTTTCAAAAAAATGGATGCATGTTACTTGTTTTTGAAAATAATTGAAAACCTCATTTTTTTACATCATATTTTTAAACAATAATGAATTGGTTTTATTTTTAAAGGTAGGTATATGGAAACGTTTATTTAGCCCTACCTTTTGTGTTTTAATACTCATCCATGTATTTGAATTCTTATTTTTATCTTTTGATGTAGTTTCCATATCAGACTCTATCATCATTGGTAAACATTGGTTTAATGGTCAGTGGTGACCTTCCGGGTCACATTGAGGTATGTGTAGTTTTATTTATTTCCTCTTATTGTGTTTTTTCTTATTTCACTGTTAATATTTATTTATATTTCATTTTTAGTGGAAAAATCCTTCCTAGTTATTTTATTTTAATATATATATATAGTTTCCATCATTGGAGTATCGAGAATGCCTCTTTGGCCTTGATGAGGGATAGTTCGGGTGACCAGTATGAGATTTAACTAGGTTCATTCATGACAAAATGGTATCATAGGTCATCCCATTGTAGTTTATTTTCCGGTTTATTTTGGTTCTCATGGATGTTCCCCTTCAGGTGAGGAGTGTGAACAAGAGGAACTTATTCTGGAAAACGCTCCCTGTCAGAGCATGTATTCTAATTTTTGGACCACTCACTTTTTTTCTACTATTGTGGTTGGTTTGGGAACATCAAGACATCTTTTTATAATACACTGAAGTCTTTTTTATGTTCCATTCATGGAAATTTTATGTAAGGTTTTATCCCAAAAGAGGATCCTCGGTCAAAGTTTTCAATTTTTTAATATTAGGTAGTATATGCTTCAAGACATTAGGGATCCATACATAGGTCCTGAAGTAATTTTTTCATGAAATAGGGTAATTTCTAGGTGTGGGGGATGTTCATCTAACATGATTTCTCCAATATCAGAGTTGTGAACATTATTTTTTACAATTTATGTGGTTTTATGTCTTCAGGAACCTCTCATTTTGATGATCATGGTGCCCTCTTTCTTGAATTTTTTGTGTTCATTCCTTTTGGATGTGAAATCTTAAAATCTTAGTCCTTATATGGATCGGTTTTAGTTTTCGGGTTGTAATCAGCTGGAGATGCATTAGACATGAGGAATTATGAATTGTTCCATGTCCAAGTGTCTTGTTTGATTCTATATTCTTTAACCCTTATCATGTTTTGGTTGGTTTCATTTGGTATTTCTATTAGTTCAATAATTGTTCTAGTTAACTCCTTGTTGTGGGGTGACCTCTCCCCCCCCCCAATATATTTCATTTTATTTTTCTCTAGAATCGGTTCAGTGTGACTTATGGAGATAAAAGTTCACACTGTGTTTCTTGGTTGAATTTGGATGGGTGACTTTCTCGAGAAAGAATGTGTTAATGGTTGGGATAATTGTCACACACCAACCATGAAATTTTAATTATTTAGTTATTCTTAGCCATGCTTTTGAGTTTTGCTAGTTGGTGGGGTATAATTTATATTTTTGGAGCCCTTTTAGCTATTTCCCGGTTGTTATGTATGATTAGTTGTAACCATGTGGTGAAAATGAAAGTGTTTATGAGGCTTTATGATGTGGCACACAGATTTTCTATATAATATTAAATAGAATGGAAGGTGTGTGATTTGAGACTGTGATTTGACAGTGCCATTTGTCATGGTTTGAACATGGTTTTCTCAACCATGCATCTTCCTTGGGGTAACTATGTGATGGTGTGTGGGCTAGGAAATGTATAGCACATAGTTGAAGCATTATTTGGTAAACCATGCGCTAACCGTGCAAGTCTCCATATTTAAAAAAAGTGTGTTTAAATTTATTTTTCCCTCTTTCATTTATCCTATTATTTTTGTCTTCCTCCCTTATCCCCATGTGTGTCGCATCACCCCCATTCCCTTCCTCCATGGTTGGGTGCCACCCCATTTCTCGAGCCCCCTCTATATATATATTTTTCATGATTCCTTATAGATTCATGGTCTTTTCTTATGGTATGGTCTCCACCTCTTTCATTCTCACTCATTCTTGAAATTTTTCTCTACCACATTACACCATTCTCTCGGTGAAACCCGAGGGTTTCAAGTGGACCAATGTTTTATTATTCTCTACTCAATATAGTGTGTGATTGGTCTCTCATGCATTATTTGGATATATTTCATAATTATCCACCACATTCAAAGTGTATTGGACCATTTCGGTCTATCCACCACTATTTTGAAGTAGGTTTTCTTCTACCTCTTATTTTGGGCAAAAGTTAGTTACTTTTTTGTAATTTTTGGGATTCTAAATTTATTATAGTTCATCTTGAACAACATTGGGGTGATTTTTAGCTACTTTTGTCAATGACTTACATGTGTATGAATAGGTATAAATGTATATATGTGTGTTCCCCATTTATATATTTTAATCCAGGGCATGATGAATATATATAATGGTTCTAGGTGTACTTATATATATATATGAAGATTAATATGTTTATAATTAAATAGGGGAATATAAAAATATTAGCATTTATATAGGGATCCCCTTATACATATTTTGCTAGGAAATTATGTACATAGGGGATATGTGTCCTTATATATATATACATATATATATATATATGAAATTGAATATGTGATCATGATGAAATGGAAGATTCTAGTTGTTGTCATCAATAGTAGGGTGGTTGTAGTTTGAGGTATGTTCACTCTGTCTGATCCTTTAATTGAATTCCTTAATTTCTAGAATGTTTTAAATAATAATTTGATATTAAAGAATATGTATTTTCTTTAAATAATTTCTTCAAATATTAGATGTTGTATTCTATTTTCCTTAATTCAACTAATATTACAACATGTTTTTTCTTGCTTAAACATGTTTTCATCCTTATTTGTGAATGTGTGGTATTTTAAATTCTCAATCGATTTTATAAATTATTTATAACATAGAAAGAATACATACCCATGTGTTTTTTTTAATTTGATGTGGCTTAGTTGGCCCTTTCAATTTTTTGATGAATTTTGGAAGAACCTATTAAGTAATTCCCCTTAAAATTGAAATTGGATGTATGTGTATTAAATGTATGATATTATTTGTGTCTATTGATGGGCTAGTTTCATGTTTTGGTATATTGGAAAGGGGTAGTTCTTGGGTACGGAGGGTGGATATGAGAATGTGAATGGTTGATTTTTGTGAAAATTGTATGATAAAAACATATGAAATTTCTTAATAAGACAAACCTCACTTTATCTTTCATGGAAAGACATAGGTAGTTATGATGGATCCATAGATACAATTATTGTACATGCTGAGATTATCCACTGGATAGTGGCTCTGAGTAGATAGTAGGAATACCCATAGGATGTTCCCCTCATTAGAGACAATGAGGGTGTCTCCAATTTTTAAGGAAGTGTTGGTAGATAGTTGGTAACTATTGAGATATGCTGTGAGATTATATGGATATATTTTCATGAGGCCATCTCGACAATTACCAGAGATCCCATGATGTCTATTCTTCTTACATGGTATGTTCCATTGATTTCAAGTATTTTTTTAATGTGATAATAATTTTTATTAAATATAAAATAAATGTTCCATCACTGTTTTTATTTTAAAATAACATATTTAAATAAAATTTAATGCTTTGGAAACTATTTTGGGAAATATAATGAAAAACGTTTTTGTTTAATAATCTAAGCATGTTAATTTTTGGAATATAATGGAAAACCTTATTTCTGTATTCCTTATTCTCAAATAAAAATGTATTGGATTTTATTGTATTGTTAAGGAATATGTAATAATTTATTTGGAAATTCCTAATGATTTTTAAAAGTCATACCAATATTTCTTTCATTACATTTACTTTTTGGTGAAGTTCCTAGATCAGATGCAATCGTTCGCGGTGCCATTGTTTTAGTTATTGGTGGTGACACGCATGATCACATGCATGTATGTGAATTTTTTTTATTTTTTAGTTTGATGTTGATGTTTTTGTTCATTTTATATTTATTAATTTGTCATTTTATTATGGGCCATATTATTCCAATTTTTTTTTATTTTGATGGTCGATGTTGGTTTCCAGCCTGAGAGGATCGGGAACACCTCCCGAGCCTTGTTTTGGGATGGATCAAGTGACTGGATTAATGTTAACCCAAGTTAGTTTGTGAAACATAACATGATCCTAGTACAATGATAACACTTTTCACCAGAATTTAAAAATAAAAAATAATTCATTAAAAATGGATTAAATATCATGGAGAAAAAATGGTGATTTATATTTATTAAAATGAGGAGAAAGGTGTGATGATCATCTCATATTCATTAATATACATAATCTATAAAATATAAAACATTTGTGATGGAATTAACCAATACTTATGAAAATTAAAAATTAATCCCTAGTAAATAATTTCTCAAATCATAGTTTAAAAACAAAGAAGAAGAGTGGAATAAGAAGAGGGTATATTCCACCACCTTGATTGTGATAAATAAAATCAAAACCATAATTTGTCAATATGGAATCGAAATAAGAGTAATTTTTTTAATATATAGATTTTCATTTGTTTGATTGATTAGGAAAATTAAATCCCTTGGTGTTATTAAATTATTCACTTAAATAAAAAAATACCCCCTTAACATGTGTATAGGGAAAACACTATGATCCTTTTGGTGACCCATGAGAAGACCCGTGGGTTACTATGGTATTTTTGGATTTCCATCTAGTTCCCATTTGCATTGGTAGTCATACTATACCACTTTAGATTCCAATACACTACTACCAGGATCTAATATTCCCCACCAGGAATTATCCACATAAAAGACTCTTGGTAATTCATTAATGGTATTTTCCAATGACCTATTTACGCTAATATTTTCTATTCAAATATCTTAATTTTATCCCACATAATTTATCTTGATTTTATTTTTACAATGTGAAAATAAATTACCTCCATTTACATAAAATTTAATTCCTTTACCAGTTACATTAAAACATCATAATATGAGTTATTATAAATTCTCCACTATATAAATTGTTGTCCAAAATAAGTATATTAACACTTATCTAATAAACCACTCTTACTACAATGAACTGATTCTACATTTAATTCCCTGAACTATTCTCTAGTAAAATTGTTTCATAATCGCACCGAATCCAAATGATTTCCACTTCTCCAAACTCCAATGACTCTATTTTGTATCATACTCCCATAATATTATATATTACACATCTAACACCCAATAAACATCTTCATAAACAATAATGCATGAGAAGTTTCCATTTTAATACATTGTACCATCCTTTTCAAAAATTTCCAAGGGCCCATGCATTATGGTGAATACTATCATTTCATCCTCAAATTCTATTTTCTCTATAATGAAATGAAAAAATTAATAAATAAACCATTCACAATCATCTAACTCTATTAGTAAAAAATTTTGATCTTCTCCAGATCATCATTTACTCAAATCTATATTAAGTTATTTCTTGATCATCTAGACCCAATTTTTAATAACATAGTTTAATATTATCCCACTATGGACTGATTTTTTAGAAATATCATCATTTAAATCTCCTTGTGATCTCCTAAAAACTCTATCATATTTCATTGTAAGACCACTTACATAAATTTATATAATTTTTGTTACGGAAATCATTAAATCACCCTAACTATCATGAACCAATTCTATTATATTGTTTTATCCATAAAACTATTTATATTTCATTCACATTCACTATATAATCTACAATAAATCATTGGTTATTACTACCTCGAATTTCTTTACACATCACTCTCAAAATTAAATTAAATTCACCTGAAATGACTTCACACCATCATGTAATAGAGGGGGTGTTTTCCACCATAAATTTTTTTATACATTATTCCCTCTAAATTAAACATAAAAATATTAAATAATATATTAAAACCATCACTCATAATAAAAATAGAATGCAACTCTATTAGACCCACATTCAAATAGAAAAAAAAATACTGATTTATTTCACACTACCACTACTAATCATTATATTTTATCTATTATATCATCACATGATCCCACAAATACACATCCTATATTACATATAGATTTTATTTTTTCAAATTTTTTATTCTATATATTCATGTAATTTCTCAACTCAACTACATCATTCATGATAATCCAAAAACTAAAAATATCCTATTACAGTTACAAAAAACTCACATAAAATCTCACTATGTTAATTATTCCATTCTATAAAATGCCTCATGAATCACATTGGTTCCCAATTCATCCTTTTTGAGACATCCATTAAACATTCAAATGCATCTTGATTGTCCATTATCATAACTACTTCTCATTTTTAATTACTAAACCCACAATGTTCTAAACATTGATAATGAAATTAAAATAAAACCATGTGTTTCCCATAATGATTTATTTAGAAGAATCATCATCTTAATGATCCGTTATGGAATCCAAAATTATCTATTAAAGATATTTATCCTCACGAATTCACCACCCATGCACATTAACTATTTAACATGACCCCACAGATCATTTACAACACCTACTCATCCTTATCAATAAAAAAGTATCCTATACATTTATATCCAAATCACATTTCATTAAAAATATTCTAACATTTCCATCACATCAAAATTTAACATCCAATACTAGTGTAATGTTTTAAACCATAACAACACACCGACATGCATTCAAATATCCTTCAATCTATAAATCCACACACTTTTACTTTATATGGATTATAACCCTAACCCTTAAACCATTATAAGGAACATACATAACATAATTCCCACTCACAAATACCAAACCACATGGTCATATAAAATAAATTACACCATTAACATTGAAACATGACATGTATCACACTATTCCATTTATTACACCTCATATATCCCTTGATCAAATATTATTTTACATTAATATTAATTGATGTATAGTTAACCCACAACCCATATTGTTTCATAAATCACACACCATTAAACCAGGCATACACTATTAAACGATCCTCTTAGTATACCTAATTCATACATGGAGTGATATTATCCCAACATTATTAGGTTCACCCACCAAATTAGCTAGACTAGTAATCCAAATGTGATGACCATTCATACAGCTTAAGAATACATCATAAAGCATTATTTATTATTTTCTTCCCATATGATCCTAAGACAATCTATATTCCTAAATCAACAAAATCAGGGGCCCCAATTCATTATCAATATGTCTAGTGTATATACTATCCCACATCGAATGAATATAATTTCTACACTAATCCAAACCAATGGATTGTAATGTATTGACTACAAATTCTAGGGTTTTCATCACACCACATTTTCATGTCAAAAATCATTTTCAATGTTGAATAATCCATCACAAAACTTTTTATTTAATTATGATATCAATAATAAGTTACTTATGAAATCATAAACGAATATATTTTTTACATTTAATTAACTAAATGGAATTTTTAAAAAACACTTTTTTTGAGAAACTTGTATTCATCATCATATCATGTGAACCAACATTTCCATATTAAATTATTAATAAAATAGAAAAAAACATAACCTATAAATATTATACTTTTTTAAATTCATACATCCTTAACAAGTAAAACCAATAACAACAATCCCATAACCCAAGATATTTTAAAATTTTTATATACATATATTAACCAGACATGAGAAATAATTGTATATCATCTCATTACTATTATATATATATATATATATATCTTACCTAAATATATAATTCAATAAAAATATGAATTGATTACATTTTTTACAATCATGTCGTAGTTTACCTAGATAATACCTAGTTTCAGATATGACGTGACCTTAAGAGAACATTCCCATATACTAGAGATTTTGAACTATAGATGGTTTCCTTTGACCAATATTTGTGGAAATATTCACCTGATATCATAAAAATACAAAAATAACAAAAATATATCTAAATTATAAACATTTGAATATGATGATCCCCTGATATTGTGAATATGTAGTATTTGTTTTCATCACACTTTGGGTGAATTTATTATAGTTTAATAGAAAAAATTAAAATATCTTAGAATGGAATCTGAATTTTTTTACATGTTATGTGGAATATTATTTAGTTATAATGAGTTAGAGGTTAACTAATGGGTGCTTCATATGTTAAGGTATATGTTTCTATATTGTTTGATAAAAAAATAACATCACATTATTGGAAAACATATAGTAATTAATGATGGGTGGAATGGAATAGGGTAGAGTAAAGGATGGTGTTGAGGGCTATGAAGGATGACCATTTAACTCACCGTGTATAGTCATATTTATAAACAAAATCCCATATCTATTTAATCATCTTGTGTGAAATAAATCATAAGATGAAATAAAACATCATCATATGATTAAAATTAAATGAAATAAAACATCATCATATGATTAAAATTAAATCACATATCCTTGGTTTATAACAGAAATACCCATCCATGGTTTATAATGGAACCACCCATCATTGGTTTATAACTGAACCACCCATCCCTATTTTGCAATGGAACCAACCATGGACATAACAAATTCAAAATAAATATAACATAATAATTCTATTTGGTATCTTAAATCATGAATAAAAATTCACCTATAAGAAAGTATTTTTAGATCTTGATATATACCTTTTATTTAAAAAACAATTCTCAAAACTAAATTTCCCATAAAAATGGAAGAGGGTTTTCTACTAAGAAACAATGGAATCATATAATGAGATAAAAAAAATAAAATTATGGTTTTTATGGTGGGAAAGAACCTTGGGGTTGTATATGATAAAATAGAGAATTCCCTTTGTATTTTCTACTGAAATTCAAAAAATGCCCTCTAAAAAATTAATATTTTATTTTTGATAACAATTGAAATAAATTATAAATAGATTAAAAATATAAATTGTAATTATTTTATGAACACATAAAATTATCCATAAAATAATTTCAAGAATATGTAATTCGAGGAAAATTATTTGGATAATTTATCTTTTATACATTTAAATTGAGTTTCTTAAGGTAATGTGTCCCTTAGCAGAAGTCCATATTTTAATGTATCTTATTTATCTATGTGAATAATAAACATATTTAAATTAACTAATTACTTAAAATCACTTTTAATGTCTATTATTCACTTAATTTTATTTATTACAATCTTATATATAGTTACATATAAATTAAGTTCACTTAAGATGTTTTGATGATATTAAGATCACATATCCAAAATAACATTGGTAGGTACCCTATGGTAAATGAGGTCATTATTTCATCAACTCTAGAAAAATAATAATTACATAAATACCATTTTTATATATAAATTATAATTTTAAAACCAACCCTGAATGATGGGTATGGAAAATGAACTACGTTACAATCATGTATACGGTAGGTTGTATGTATGTGTGAGTGACACTTCCATTTTTCAATGATCGTGGTTGAAGGATGGTAAGTTTAATTTTATTTTCTATATAAATATCATTAAAATAATATTATATTTTAAATAAATGTTATATAAATCATTTATTATATGTGTTGATGAAAAGAGAGTCTCATCACTTTGTGGAGGTGGTAGTCCAGACAAACGCATGAATGACGATAAACATTTTTCTTAAAGAGAAAGGAAACATATTATATGATATATAAATACCATGACCTCAGTGGCCCAAAGATGATGGTTAAATTCATTCAAAAGAATAATATATAAGTATTATCATCACTAAGTATTATATAGATTAGTTGTATTGGTAAAATAGATAAATAATTGAATCTTACATTACAATTGAAAACATAATATACAACATAGTAATTTTTTTAGTTTATCATTATTTCCTCAAGAATATCCATATATATCAATCGTAATACACATCATGTCATCCTGGGGAAAGAATCATAATAAAGTAGTGGGCTCAAATGCATAGTATGTGTATGTGTACAGCAGATTCCATAATGATCACATAAGAATAATCAATATTTAAAGGAAAATAACTGAAACACATTCTATTAAATCAATTATCTGAACATAAAGTGGAAGGAATAAATGATTATAAAAAAATTCCATATAAATAATCAAATTATCTTGAATTATATCCATGGATATTCTAACTAATCGAATAATCACATGGAATATCAATACATGGTCATATAACGATATAATTCATAATTATGGTTATCATAACCATGCCGTTAAATCCTCATACCAAGACATTTTATATAAATAGGTATGGCCTTATCCAAATACCAAATCTTGATTGTCTCATGAGACTACAATTACATATAGGGGTTTTATCAAGCCCCACCAATAAATTAATAAGTTTTATTCATTCCTCGTATATATTTTGTACAATGTAATCATCATAAACGTTTTTATTGTAAATATATCAAAAGAATTGTTAATACATATCCCAATTAATGAACATAATTGTATAGTATTCATAGTAATATGGTGAATGGTAATAAAATTGTAAATACTAATTCAAAATAATCATTAATCATCCCATGATATAACAAGTATATTTTTTTAAAAACATTTCCCTAGTGTAGAGGAATTATAAGAAGTTTTATTGGTGTTTATGAATAGAAATTTATTAAAAAGACCCATTAAAACATTCTAGAAGAAAATAAATTATGCCCATTGGAAATCACATTTTTAAATTAACAGTGTACCAAACATTTTGAAAAAACAATTATTTATAAATATCATTTGAAACATATATATGAATATTTAAAACATTTATTAGTTATGAAAGAGGAAATTTTTTTAAATTATTTACATGTTAAAAAATATTCCTTTTAGATTTGAATTAAAATCCAAACAGGACTTGTCTGGAAAAAAAATTTAGATTACATTCATAATTCATTTTTAAAAAAAAATCTTTAATAAATGATTTTTATAATGTTAAAAAATCTTTTGAACCCATTTTTAGAAAATAAGGTTTTTGAAGAAAAAAGGATTTTCAATAGAAAAGAAAAATAATGTCAAATTTTTATACAAACATTTTATCAATAATTTTATGAACCATAGAGAGGAATTTATTATTATTTTAAAAATTAAATGAATAAAATTATGGGAATAAAATATTTTAATTTTAATTAATATAAAATAATTCCCCTATTGGATACATAAACGTAAAATTCTGAAATATGTTGCGATTGTGAAATACAATATTATGAATTTAGTAATATTTCAATTAAATCCAATTATAGTAATAATAGAAAATGAAATCATAAATACCATGAAGATATATATATTCATTATATAACATATTTATGGGTCAGTATATATGCCACAAAAAGTAATAAGTGGTGAATATGGAATATGTATCAAGAAAGTAAGAGTGAGTGGAGAAATACGTACCTCTGGTTCGATTACATTTGTATGTTTCTGAACCTCTTATATTAAAAATATTTTTTAGAACCATAATAATATATTTTATACTATACATGATTTAATTATGGTATTTTATTTTCTGTTTATTAATGATTCTTTGTTAAAATCTCTAATTCAGGTGACAATTGCTTCATTTTTCATGTATATTTGGGTTTAGTAATTTCTATCCTTTTACATTGATCAGGGTTCCATAATATAAATAATTTTAGACATGGTATAAATATCACAAATATTCAATATATATTTCAATATAGTAATCTGTAAAATTTAGAGATACAAAATGAATTGCATCATTCATGGAGACGGTAGGTCGTACGTACGCATGAACATTGTATATATTTTTCTCGATGAATGGAATGAAAAGAAAATAAATATAAATTAAAATTTACAATATCATTTTTTTAAAAAAATATATCATTTATATTAGTCAAATATGTCTTTATTATAAAATATTTAAATATAAAATGAAAATCATTACACATAGTTATGTAGAGGTGGTAGTCCAGACATATGCATGAACGACATTATTTTTTTCCAATAGATTTAATGGTAAGATGTAATATGTGATATTATATTTCTAAAATAAAGTTTTTCATAAATATAACTTATATACATTAAATGAATCCTTACCACATTCCTTGTAAAGAGTAAGAAAAAAAATATCACATTGCTTCGTGAGGCAGAAGTCTACTGTACACACGAGCGATGTTCTCATGTCCCCTTAGAGAATTAAAAGTGAAAAGCCATATTGTTAGAGTAATTAAATAAGTATAGGTATTTCATATATATCAAATAAATATTTTAAATACATAATTATATACACCTTCTTAAGGTGGTGATGGAAAATGAATTAATCGGTTCACGAGGCAATAGTCTATAGTAAAATTCATTAATAGTTTCATGTCCCACTTGATTGAAGTGGACATGGATCTAGGTTATTCCATTGAAATAATAACATCAAAATATATAATGTATACTTTTTTTATTATATTATCATATTTTAATTTGATTTTATATAGGTGGAAGAATAAATATTAAAATATATATTTTTATGATCTTTACATATTTTTTGAAATCCTATTAGGTTTATACCTAAAGCTATCATAATATTTCATACTATTCAGAATAAGGGATATAGTATGTGGGGAGGGATTTAGGAAACGTTTTTGGTTTATTATTTTCTAATACAAAAGGTTTTTTGATGTGTGGAGAGGGGAGGATATGGGGTGGTCATTTATATGTGGGGGAGAAGGCACACAAGGAATTTTTGAAAAGATAAAGAGTTACCCAAGATTTTCTCAAGGAAAACACCGAAACATGGTTTATTATTGACAATTATAGGTTATATTATTCATATTTGTTAATAAAATGAGTTTTTGAAAAGTTTTATGTCATTCCTAACCATTGTCTTCCTATTTTAATCCCTCGGTAAACCCATTTTTTCCTTTACTATGATAATTATTTTTAATGTTTTTTGTTATTAATATAGTAAAACATTTAGTTTCAATTAATATATAATGTAAATCAATTTTATTTGAAATATGGAATATATTTTTCCAAATTAAATTCATAAAAGTGGTTTAATTCAATATAAAATTGAACCCACCAACTTGTTAATAATTGGTTTTCTAAAAATATAAAATGTTAGAAAAATTATATTATAATTCGATATGAAATTGATTAAATAAATTGGATTAGTAAATTTTTAAATTAAATCAACTTAATATTATTTTAAATTAATTTATTATATAATTTATCTTTTAAAATAATTTAAAAGAAATGGAAGTTGTCAATAAAATTCATTATTTTTCACAATTCATCAAAAATTTAATCTTCTCATAAAAATCCCAAAAATTCAACAAAAAATAAATTAGGCATGTATAATTAAAAATGAATTTTATTTTTATTTAAATAAATTTATAAAAATTGTAAAAATTTATTTTAAAATATGTGTTCAAAGAGAGACTAAACTACATTTTAGAAAAATTTAATTTTCCATAAAATATTTATTTTTCATCTAAATTATTCATCTTTTTATTATAATAAAATTCAAAGATTTCAATTTTTTATACATTAGTGAATCATATGATTTTTATAATTCAAATTTTCATATTCATTCTAGAAAACATAATGTCTAGGTAATAATGATCATTATTAACTAATAATATTTTAATAGAGTATCACATTTATTTTAAACATGTTACTATGTGAACCATAAAATATCAAAGAGATTGAATTTATTTTAAAAATATATATCGTAATGTCTCAGTGTGATACTTTCTCATCTAATACTCATGCTTCTTGTCATATATTACATTGAAGATGAATCAACCCTAAATAATTTTTTCCCTCGCAATTTATTCTTAATATATAAAATTAAGGTTTTATGAATTGAACATACCTTTTGGGAAACCCCCATCATAATATGTATTAATAAAAAATACCCATGATAAGGGAGAAATTGAAGTACAAATATAATCTTGAATAACACATAACTGTATTTCTATGTGAAAGAACATTTTGGGACGTGATAAATATAGGCAAGAAAGAAGGGAATAAATAATTATAAAGAGTGATACTAATCTTTAATCACAAGAAATTGAATTGGTAATGGAATGTTAAGTACCTAAAAACCATAAATCTATGATGATTTAAAATACCATTTGATTCATCAAAGATGATGGTAATATGATAACACTTTTTTCAGGACCCTTTCAAAAAATATGAGGGATACATTTATAGTTTATGAATATAAATAAATATATATACGTGATATATTTTTATTTTAGAATGAAACATTCATCCTTTGGTTATACGTCGAAATATTTACACTACATATCTAACGCCAAGAAATGAATATAGAAAAATGAAATATTTATTCCTAAATCACTAAAAGTTTCATTAAAGAGATTATAAGATCCATAAAATGGTGAAATGATATTCTTGATGTATCTAAATATATCTTAAAACCAATATGGTTTGCCTAAGTTTTCCAATATAATACATTAATCTCTAAACCTAAACAGTAACACCATTGAATTAGAATTAATATGTATCCTCAAAATAGTTTAATTAAAAAATATAGATATATTTACAAGAACTTCAAGAACACTTGTAGTAGGTGTGTCACTCTTGTCACCCTTTGGTTTTGGATTCAAGAACCACTACCTTTATAGTGGTGATGGGTTATCACCCAGTATGAAGGTTTTCCTTTTACCAAAACATTATTAATATTATTCTTATAATGCTCACAATTTGTAATAATCAATAATTACCTAAACATACGAGGGATAATAAACCATAATACTTTACAATTCTATAATAAAAAAAACATTATGATTATTATATCAACATTGGGAATATATTAAGGGTTTTCCATACTCAATTAGGAATTTTACATGAATTTCAACATTCAAAAGAATCACTTTTCCTAGTCATTTGTACGATTCACCATATATTATAATATCCATGAATAAAAAGTACTATAGTAAAATCCTTATAGATTTCATAATTCTTAAAAATATTATAAGATTAATAAGATACACCTATAACATATTTCATGATCCAATCAAAAGAAAATTAATATTTCATCTCCATATATTGTAATATCATAAGAATGACCTTGATCACTTAGATTCTTTTGAGGTATATTACATTTACACCTAGGGAATTCATTTGAATGGTGCGCCATATCCCAAAATTTGAAGCATTTCGAATTTAAATATTCTTTATTTCATTTACAATCATGATAATGGTGTCTGTTATCTCTACCCTTGTGGAAAACTCACATTCCATTCATGAAAGTACCAGAGTGTTTCTTTCCACAATTATAAAATGGGTAAAATCCAATTTTCCCTTATTCCCTTTATCCATCATTTTATCCTCCATCATATTATTCTATTACATCCTATATAATCAATATAACTTGGAGAATTATTTCAATATCTTTATAACACATGATATTATGTATTCATTTGGTGATAAAGGTAGGAGGATAGTTCCATTTTAAGAGTTGGTTTGATCTTATGAAATAACTGGTAAATATTTCTCATTGGATTACGTATATAGTCTTTAAAATTCCTTAGCAACTAAAAAATGTTGGCTTCAAATATATCAAAATTTTCTTCATTATTTTTTCTTATATTTATTATTTTAATCTCCATATCCACCTATTTCTCATGTGGAATATACATTTTCAATAATAGTACCGTAAAATCCTTCTATTCAATGTTATATCTTTCTTCTTCATCTATAGAGTTTTGAATCCATAAAAATCATTGATCCAGATCTACTGAGCAATAATAAACATCCATAACCTCTTTCTCCCTTTCATTTCTTCCCAAAGAAACAAATATTGTTTCTATTCAATATATTTGTTGATCAACTATAATTAGATTTTTATCCCCATTAAATGATAGAGGTTTTTGTTACATAATTTAGTCTATCATTGTTACATTGAATGGGGGATATGTAGACTAATCCATATGAGAATTTTTATCTATAACAACCTGATTAATTTTCCCTAACATGGTTTAAATTTGTTTAGTTATTGATATAGCTTTATATCCATCTTCATAATATTGCACGGTATAGAAATCCAAATATGGGGTATGGGAATTGATATGTTTTCCATTCCTTCTTCTATGAACCATTTTTAAGAAATTTCACATACTAGATTATATCAAAACATTATGAAACATAACGCATAATCCCAAAAAAAATTAGAAACAAGAAGTAAATTCAAAACATTATGCATGACTAATCTCATAATCAAAAAACATGGTTTTTTAGGATGGTTTTCAAATAATAATATTACATCTAAATAATTAATAATGGTTTGTAATAAAAAATTTAATTATCCAGAGAATATCCCATTGGTGTGTCAAATAATGTGTGTATTAGGTCCTATTTTTTATATTTGGTAACACTCGAATCATGCCCATCACACATTTTTTTAATTACCCCTAGTTACAATTTTCTGAGATCCAAAACCACTTTTTGTATCAATAAATGGATGTATTTCTAAAAAATACACATATTATCATCCACACCAAAACATTATGATGTTATTTTATACTTATCCTCAAATGTTATCATAAGTTTATATTCTATAATCTATGTTTTCTTTAATCTAGCTCCCAATGATTCTACTAAAATTCATTTGATACCAACTATAAAAGCCCAAACCTATGTGTCCTAGATTTTCTGGTTACATTATTACATTTTAATAAGATACAAGTTATCACATACCATATTAACATATATTATAGTGATCATGGTAAACGAGACACATACATAAACATCACATTATAATTGAAAAAATAAAATAAAAATAGTATTTTCTTTGAGAGAATCATTATTTCCTCTATCATAACACTTCATATCAAGCAAAATACGTGTCTTGGAATAATATTGAAAGAAACATAATAAGCAGGTGATCTCTATTTCTCACTAAATCGATGCATAAAGTGGTTGACATCATTAATAAATAAGTATAATCCACAAATAAAGGTAAATAACTGAAGCACATTCCATTTAATTAATTACAAGAGTATAATATCGAAGGAATATGTTTTTATCAAGTAATTCCATATAAATAATCACATGATATTGAATCATAACCTTATATTTTATAACTAATAAAATAAATTCATGGATCATAAATGAATAATTTCATTATGAGTGAATTTATAATTATTGAAATAATAATCATACTATTAAGGCTACATGATAAGTTATCTTTCATAAATGGTAAGGCATCATCCAAAAACTTTATCCAGTTTCTCTCATGAGACCAACCAATTCATCGAGGGTTTATAAGGGTTCCCAAACATAACATATTAATTCCAATTAATTCCTCATATAAATTGGTTGAAGAATAATCCATATAAACATTTTTATTGAAAAAATTACATAAAAAATTTTATTATGTACCCCAATTTATAAAAATAATCATAAATCATATATATTAATATGGATAATGGTAATAAAATAGTACATCCATAATAAAAATGATCATTAAACATCTAATTAAATAATATGGATTGTTTAATTACAGTATATTAATAGTGGATTATTTGGAGAATATGGTTTTTTATGAATAAAAATTCGATGAAAATATCCTTTCAATATTCCATAGGAAAATAACCCTTTCACATTGAAAATTAAGTTTTAAATTTGAATGTTCACAAAATATTTTGTAAATAATTTTATTTTAAAATAAAAATTGAAACATATAATGGATTATTTAAAACATTTTATGGTCCTCTCATTATAAATTCCATACATATCATACACTTTAAAATATGGACTCCTTTATGATTTTTGGTTGAAGATCAACATTACTTGTTTGAAAAAAGTAATGAATATTACTTAGAAATGTATTTTTAAGTCAGACATGTTTTAAATATTATTTAGTATATAATTTTGGATAATTACAAAAACATTTTGTAAAATATATCTATAAAAATTCATATGGAAGAAAAGATTATTTTCGACCAAAGAGAGATAAAATGTTGTATTTTGTTAAAAACATATTTCTCAATAATATTAAGTACAAAAGATATTAAAAATAGTAATATTACATTAAAAAAGTAAAAAAATAAATAGAGTAGAATAAAATATATTGTTTTTTATAAATATCCATTAATTATAACAAGGTATTCAAAAACAAAAACAATCTCTAATAATGATGAAATTGTGAAATATACCTTCACCATTTCGAAAACATTTGAATCATAAAAACTGTAAAAAGTAATGATTAAAAATTAAACATTAAATTAAATAGAGAAAATTTGATTAATGATATATCATATATTATTGAAATTATATATAACCAAAAACGGAATCACTAGTGAAAATACCATTTGTCTCGTGAATTTAAATATTAGAAGTGAAACCATTACCTTAGGTTTGAATTAATATTCATGTTTCTCAAAATCTTATAAAAAATTACATTTTTATGAATATATAACATAATAATAATCATATATATTGTACTATATATGATTTAATTATGGTATTGTATCAGTGGTTTATTGATATTTCATTGTAAAAATCACAATTTCTAGTGATAATTGCTTCTTTTTTACATGTGTGTTTTGGTTCGGTAATTTCGGTCCATTTTCATTTATCATGGATTAATAAAATAAAAAATGATATAAATATCTTATATATTCATTATATATGTATTTAAATTAATCTATTAATGTTCTATATAGAAAATTTGTGTTATCATTCTGGGAGATTGTAGGTCATATGTACACATGAATGTTGTTTCCAAATTTCATTGTGAATTGAATGAAATAAAAATAAATAATAATTACACAATAAATAATCATTATTATTTTATGTTTTGAATTTATAATAATAAATTCCATCCTTATTAGCATTTATTTTCAAATTTAATGAATAAAATTTCACATTACTATAAGGAGGGGGTAATCCGCATGTACGAATGGGTGACAATATTATTTTCAAACAGATTATAAGTTAATAATTTATATGTGATATTATACTTCAAGAATCATTGTTAGATAATTAATATTAAACACATTAATTAAATTTACCCTTAATACGTTCCATGTATAGAATATATGAAAAAAATGACAACGATTTGTGAGAAGGTACTATATCATATACATAAACTGCGATATCATATACCTCAAGGAATGGAAATTAATAAGGTATAAGTGATTTAATAATTATGTAAGTATAATAATTTTATAAAAATAACATACATATGATAATTTCATCATTATATGCATCCTTGAAAGGTGGTGATCTAAAATTAATTACATGAATTTTCGCAGAGGTAGTCCATCATACACAAGTTGGATGGTTTTGTTTCCATTTTTATGGAAGTGGACATGGAACTAGGTTATTAAATTAAAATAATAACATATAATTATATTTTTTATAATGGTTTTACTATATAATCATATTTTAATATGATTTTATAGAGTTTAATGAATAAATGAAACAAATATGTATGTTTAATAATTTGACCTCATCTTTGGAGAGCCTCCATAGGTTTATTTTTAAATCCTTAAGAGGAGGTATTACTAATAAAACTAATGAATATAGAATTTTTAGAGTGATATAAGAAATATATTTGTTAGTTATTGGATAAACCAAAGGGGTTTTTGAAGTGTAAATAGCGGAGGAGAGTGGGTGAACCTTTATAAGTGAGGGATATGACACATATTGATTGTTATGAAAATATGATCCCAAGGTTATTCTATAGACAGAAGCCTCTATTATGGTTAATTATTAACCCTTATAGGTGATAAGATCAATATATTTCCATAAAAAATGTGTTAGAAAAGTTTTAGGAAATTTAAATCCCGTATCATCTTAGTTTTACCCCCGGTAAACCCATTTTTACCTTAATCGTGGTAATTAATTAACACTAAATTTACTATAAGTTTCGTCAAAAGTTTTGTTGGTAATATCTAAATATTATTTTATGAAATATTTCCCTTTATATAATATTCTTTCATTGGGAACTTATATTTCACACAAAACTATGTTTAAATGAACCCTGATATACTATTAAAAAAATATTATTATAACATGAATGTTATAAACCAGGAATTTAATTTGATGGAGTGAGTTGGAATAACCATAATAGTAAATATATTTATTTATAAAGTCTTATGAAAAAAATTAATTTTTTTTAATTCAAAATTATTCTTCAAAAATATGTTTTATTTAAAAATATGTTTTCTTCAAAATTTGATTTATTGCATTCTTTGAGAAAATAAATATAATTAATTTTGACATATTAAGAAAATTTATTTGAAAAAAATAAATTAAATTTTAATTAATCATTTCCAAATTATCTGTGGATTGATTTTTTAAAATTTCCTAAAAAGTCTGATATTTTAACAAATAATGAATATTTTTTATTTACATTGAAAACTGTATTTTGTTTTAAATAATTTAAAATGTAAAATTATAGTTTGTATTAGTTTTAAACATTCATCATTTTATTTTTATAAATAATATAATTTTTTTATTTATGATTAATATTATCATTAATTTAGTATAAAAACATTTCATACTTAAAAATGACATTTTTCAGAAGTATTTTACTTTCATTACATTATTAATATTTAATATTTAATTAAATTCATTTAATTATAATTTTAGTTTTGAATAATTTATTCCATATTTGGAATCAAGATGTATGAATTATTTAAATTGACCCTTTTTATTTTTAGATCAATATGAATCGTACATTTAGAAAAAAAATTTAACACGGTTAAGGTTAACTCAGGTAATTAAGGGTAAAAATAATAGGATAAAGATTATAAAATGACCCTAAAAATAGAATGAATACTATTTTATGAGTATGTTTTAACCATAAAAATACATAGGTGTAATTTATGACCTTTTGTGGAGTATGGTGGAAATTAATTCGCGTATAATATTTTATTTAATGAAAAGACAGTCTTGACACACAATTATTTTTAATATGTATAGCATTTTTAATAGTTGTATATATAGATGATATGTTATACCATAAATAGGATTTTTAAATAAAAAATATTTATCCTTATCATGGTAATATATATTTATATTTTTGGGAATAAAAATTTACACTAAATTTTTACATAATGATGATAAAGTATTTATTTAATTAATAAACAAAAAATTATAATAATAATATTAATTTATATAAATTTTAATATATTTTTGGTGTACAATAATTTTTTAGATTAACATAACATTTTTAAGATATAATAAAATAATTTTTTAAATTTGACTTATTTTTTATGTTTTTAACGTCAAAGTAATAAATAGTGTCAAAATTGATTATTTAACACCCCAAGATTTCATAGTGTGTTATTTCTTCAAAATATTTCAATAACTTATACTACACGCAACACCGAGTTAAAGAGCACCATGACCTACCAAACTAGCCGTTATGAATAGTAATACATACTTTTTGAAATTTTATAAATTTTATCACTCAAAATGGACTTCATTTTTGGATTCGGAGTATCAAATTTAGCCTAAGGTGAAATTTTGGTACTTTTCGGATAACTTTCATATTTTGATGAATAGTGAAAATTACTAAATTTTAATTAAAAAAAACTTTTTTAATCAAAATAATTAATAGTGATTAATTATGAATTTGAGTGGGTTTAAAGTATATTTACAATATATTTTTACCATTAAATACAATTTTGGTAATTGTACATAATTTCCCAATTAAACCGAACATAAAAAGTATCAATCTTTTGATAGTTATTATATCTTCAAAACACGCTTTTTGTTTTGACAGCGGGAATTAATTTTAAATAAATTTCTGCCACTTCTGGGTTTTGAATTTGGAAAAATGGATTCCATATTTGGAATCAGGATGTTCAAATTGTTTAAATAGGTAACTTTTATTTTTAGACATTTTGAATAATTACTTCGGTAAATATTTTATTTACCATGGATAAAGGGTAAATCCAGTAAATAAGGGTTAAAAAATAATACTATAATAATAAAAAATTACCCTAAAATGTGTGATAACCTTATCTGTTGATACATGTTCGACCATGGGCGTATTTGGGTCAATTTTGGGACCCCATGGTGCCACTTGTAAGTGATTGGGACACATTATTTTAATTAAGTTAAAATGAATACAAACATGACAGAAGCATATATCTTTTAGAAAAAAAAATTTACATAGGGATATGTATGTTGGATTTTCGTTTTTGTATTATATTTATTATAAAGCTAAAACTCTTTCATACATAATGATATTTTATTTATAATTTTCAGACATTAAATAATTTAATTTATTTATAACACAATGATGATACAGTAATTACCATAATAGTGAAAAATTAAAATAATTGATATTATAAATACCCAAATAAATATAATTTGAGACTTTTAATGAATTAAACTAATTTTCTAGGATAATATGACATATTAGGATTTATTTAATTGACTTTTTTTGAAGTAATCATTCTGTTATAAGTTTCAAAAAAATCAACTATTGAATACTCTCAAAATTGACATAAAAGAGTTTTTTAAAAACAACTTTATATTATTAATTGATATTAAATGACTAAAAATATAAGTTTCGGCCAAGAGACTTATATAATGATTGGTTTATCATTAATGGACCACTTTGGGGTCTCTTGTATGTATATAGTATGTTTATTAACTATATAATATAAAAATACAAAGTGACATGGCAAATGTCAAACTAATTAACTAAGAGTTAAAACTAAAAGATAAGGTTAATATAATGACCCAAACCTATCTAAATTCTATTTGTTGAATGTTTTTCGACCTATCCCCACCTTAAAATTTAAATAATCCACTTTTAAGTAATTATAAACCAAATATAGATTTATTATAAATTTATATTTCTAGCTTTTCCAAAGGTGCCCCTCACCCCTCTTATAAAAGGTCACTCCTCCTTATCATTTCTTCACACCTTCAAAGCCTTTTGGTTCAGAAAAACTCTGACCCAATACTCCCCCAACATCCCTCACTACAATTTAGAGGCCTTAGTTTGATCAGAAAGCCATCCTAAGGATCCCTTTTGATCAAATCAAAAGGAAGAACCCGAAGAAGATGTAATGATTTCACCACCCTTTTCCAAGTTCCTTTCTTCTTCCACTTCTTCTTCCTTTGTTATTACCATTATAAAATAATAACTCCAGTATCATATATATATATATTGTGATGTTATTATAAATATGGTACAACCATATTCAGTATTCTATCCATCCTTTGAATACCATGTCACCATACGTGCGTACGTACGGCTTACCGTCTCCACGTCATGGTGTAATTGTTATTCAATAAATTATTATTTGGATGGGTATAATAATGATGTGTAATTCATGTAAATAATAAATATAACATGATAATTATTCTGTATATATGATGTACCATCCAATTATATATTATTTTAATATCAAAAGAATGATATTGTCACTTGTGCGTACGTACGGACTACCGTCTCCACGAACGTGATGAGATTCATTCTCCATCGTATCCATTCAAGTAAAATTCTAATTTGATGATTAATAATAGTATCTAAGGACTTGATATCATTCTGGATATGTTTAAGATACAACATACCCATTAAAAAAATGTCTTACATAACAAAACATATAAAAGAAAACGAGTAAGTTAACACCCGAAACAACGATAATACTAAGATATTATTAACAAATCAATGTTAAAATATCATATATGATATCATATTAATGTATATGATTCTTGTATAGTTTAATAACAATTATTTCACCATTATAAAAGAGGTTAACCTACCCTCAACCAAGGAAAAGTACAAGGTAAGGGTTTATTTCACAATCTCTTCATTATCTGAGGTAGTTTATACGCAATTATCTACTGGGATCTCTTTATCATCCACATCCATGTTCCTTAAAAATGTATTTAAAACATTTTTAATATTTACTAGACAATGGGTTAAAGTAATTTATACCCTTCTGTGTTTATAAAGGAATCTTTCCATAGTTTTCCAAACAAGGAACTTTTAACCTTTTCGACAAATTTAAGGTAAGAATGTCTTTTTTTAACTTATATGGCGGGTGTGGCTATTTACCACCGTTATAAAATTTTCAAAGCTTACCTTAGAATATTATAAAAATATTTTCAAATTAAATGTTTTATTTTATAATTATGTGACTTTTAAATGATTTCAAAATGAATATTTTAAGAATTTGTGAAAGGTACTGTTTATCAAGATCATAATTTTAAATGTTTTAAAGATTTATCTTTCTAAATCTTTTTAATTAATGTCAATGTTTTCAAAATGATTTTAAGGATTTATTTATATGGAAATGAATGTTTTGAAATGATATTTCTTTTCAAAAGATTCAAAGTTGTATGGTACACTTTGATTCAAAAACCTCTTTTAAATTACTTCTTTTATAAATGTGTGACTTTTCAATGATTTCGAGAAAAGGGATATTTCTCTCAAATAGTTCTGATTTTCATCTATGTCAAAATCCTTTGTTGGATTTTAATCTTATTTGAAGTTGATTTATTATGATACAAAATTTTGTATTATATTGAAGGTTTTGTGATATTTTTTACTGTGGATGTGTTATTTTTATACCATTCATGGTTTATGGAGAATGTATTGACAATTAGTATGCTAGTTTTAAAAGGAATGTTTATGCTACGTTTAATCCTTTTCATATGGGAATGCATTGGACTTAGTATGTGACGGGTGGAGCCCTCTATAACTCCTCGATGCATCGGTAGGTCTCATGAGACAAAATAGTGTCTTGGCACAAGGCCTTGACAAAATGTTATTTGTAGTCTTGGCACGAGGCCTTGGCTATGTGGTTATGATAGTCTGGCATTATGCATTCCATCATTATGAAAGTGGTTATTTATATTTCATGTGATTATTCGATTAGTAGAATATCCATGTGAATAAGTAAATGGAATTATTTCAGTTTATGTTTTCCATACTATGTTGAATTTCAAGTTTAAAAAGGCTTTTGTTTTAGTTATACATTGCCTTAAGTGTTTATTCTTATTTATGGATGTTTCCGCTATATTGTTATCCTTACTGGGCATTTGAGCTCACCCTTTTTCTATGTTTTATTTTTCCCAGGATGTGAAGAAGTAAATTATAAATGACCTACAGGGATATTATGAGGGGATAATAGTGTGGACTATGGAGACAATATGATGTTGTATTAGTTTTTCACTTTATGATGTAATGTAAATCTTTATGAATATATCTAGTGTTTCCAAGGCTCCTAAACCAATCGGTTTTTCGAGATTTGATCTTTCTTGTGATCATGCCAATGTCATGTAATAATGCACCGACTCTGGCTAACTGGGGTCGGGGCGTTACAGTTGGTATCAGAGGAAGTTTAGTACAAACCTTGGGAGATAGATTTAGATAAACTCTGATTAGAGAACATAGATTTAAGATGTATTTTTAGGATTAGTATAGAAGAACTTCCTAGAATATTGGTATTATAGAGATTATTTGAGTTTTCCGAGCAATACATCCCTGTCTGGATACGAGCAGGTAGAGGCGGATCTGGCACATATGTACCTAGGGGTAAAACTCGAAAACACCGCTTTGAGCTAGACTCGAACGGGAATTGGTGCACGACAACAGGCCTTGCTGCACTCTTGGTTACGACACTCCCAGGGGATATTCTTAGGATAATTCTCATTTTCTTTACAAACCATTATGAAGGGTTTATAAGTATATACTTCTTCAAAGGTGACATTTTTATGATTATGGATTATATCCATAAACTATTTAATTTATTTTATCTGTTTTACAAGTTTGGGATTAGGTGTTGTTATTCATAAACTAATCTAGTGTATGCCATTGTTTAGAAATGGCTCCCAGTAGAAGGATTGAGAACTCCAGTAATGCACATGATCCAAAGAGAAAGAAGGATCATATATTTCATGTTCTTAATCCAGAACATATAAGAGAAATAGTTTCCCATGTATTATCGTCATATGAAGAAATAATATCATGTGTTGATAAGATAAGTAAAGATTTTACTGAGTCCTATGGATTTGAAGGGAATCAAGATAAGAAAAGGATAGATGAGAGAAAGATGGATAAAGGGAAAAGGGAAAAGAAGAATTTTCCCATATGTGATAACTACGGGAACAAACACCCT
Source organism: Viscum album (assembly GCA_963277665.1). NCBI lineage: Eukaryota > Viridiplantae > Streptophyta > Magnoliopsida > Santalales > Viscaceae > Viscum > Viscum album. The sequence goes on from OY728122.1 coordinate 739,550,267, forward strand.
GGAACTTGCTTGAAAGGAATGGGAGTTTGTTATAAGTGTGGAGGAAAATGGCACAAAGTACGTGACTACAAGGGTAAGAAAATGGTTTTAAATGTACAATGCTTCATTTTCAAGGAGTTTAGACACTACGCGAACCTATCTCCCAGTCATCAGATTATGCCGCAAATGATGATATTGGATAATAATCAAATAATGATACTACCACAGATGAAGAGGAATGATTAGAGTTCTTATGTTGATTATGTCAATTGAGTGTTGTATCAATAATGTACTTGTTATAATAATTATGGAGTATATAAGGATTGTATTGCAGTACTATTTCATTAAGGACTTGAGATTGTGAGGAACAATGAAAAGTGACTCAATAGCAGGATAAATTTTTGGAAATATATGGTTGAGAGATTGAGAAACCATAATATAGTTCTGATACCGAGGTGGTGATTTTGGAATAATACATGATTGATTTGGATAAATTATATTGGATATTCTTGACTACCTTGAAACTGATTAATTATTTTTATATTCCATCATTGTTGGGGTTTAAAACATTTTTGGATTGAAGGAGTATATCTATTATTCTTTAAGGAATAAGGGATCATGAATGTAATCAATAAGTTGTTATGGTAATTCAGGATGTTGCAGTGTTTTAAAAGAATATATGATGAAGGTTTTCACATGTTATTACGCAGAAAAAAGGATCTTTATTGTGTTTACCTTCCTTATAAATTTTGGACTGAAGTATTTTGGATAGTTCTAGTTTGGATTATTTTGGATTGCCATAAAAGGACAACTCGGAGGTCGGGCGGCAACCCGTCGCGTCCGGCAAGGCTGCGAGACTTGAACCCACTGCCGAAGGGCGACAAGGGTGTATCACCTACCACTGACCCACATGATGTCCGGGATTAAATAATGTAGTTTTTTTAAAAGATATGGTTGATTAATTATAAATTCGTTTTTTTAACCCTATACGAATAGGAAAAATAGAATATATTTTTTACGTTCTATTATCTTTTAGAGTGAAAGATGAGTTTGTGGTAGAAATTAGTTAAAGGATGGAACTCTACTTGTCATGAAAATATTTTTCTTCTTCTCTTATTCAATGAAGAAATTAATTCTTATAATTTATTTAAGGAATCCTAAAACCAAAAATGTGTTATCCTAATACCCTATGTTTTTTTGAACCGATGGTATTTCAAATCATCATAGATTGATGAATTTAAGGACCTCAATTTTACACTTGTTTGTGATTGATGACCTCAATCACTACATATAAACATTTACGTTTTTCCTCCAATTATATTTCTATAATTTCCACCAATGTTATCCTAATCGAGATCATAATTTGGTGGTGACCCATTCATTTCTCTTTTCCTCATATTAAGACAAAATTTTAGTAACCCAATTTCTGATGTGGGTTTTCCCACAAAGATATTTTTTATTTTCAACCTTTTATTTTCGAAGAACAATTTCAAATTGCGAGGACGCAATTTTTTGAAGTAGGGTAGAATGCAACTTCCCAATATTTCATAGTGTGTTATTTCTTCAAAATAATTCAATAACTTGCACTACACGCAACACTGAGTTAAAGCGCACCATGACTTACCAAACTAGCCGTTATGAATAGTAATACCTACTTTTTGAAATTTTATAAATTTTATCTCTCAAAATGGACTTCATTTTTGGATTCGGAGTATCGAATTTATCCTAAGGTAAAATTTTGGTACTTTTTGGATAAATTTCATATTTTGATGAATAGTGAAAATTACTAAATTTTAATTAAAAACAACTTTTTTAATCAAAATAATTAATAGTGATAAATTATGAATTTGAGTGGTTTTAAAGTATATTTAGAATATATTTTTACCATTTAATACAATTTTGGTAATTGTACATAATTTCCCAATTAAACCGAACATAAACAAGTATCAATCTTTTGATAGTTATTATATCTTAAAAACACGTTTTTTTGTTTTGACAGTGGGAATTAATTTTAAATTAATTTCTTCCACTTCTGTGATTTGAATTTGGAAAAATGGATTCCCTATTTGGAATCATGATGTTCAAATTTTGTAAATAGGTAAATTCTATTTTTAGATATTTTGAATAATTACTTCGGTAAATATTTTATTTACCATGGTTAAAGGGTAAATCCAGTAAATAAGGGTTACAAAATAATATTATCATAATACAAAATTACCCTAAAACGTGTGATAAAATTATTGGTTAATACATGTTCGACCATGTTCATCTTTGAGTCAATTTTGGGACCCCATGGTGCCACTTGTAAGTGATAGGGACACTTTATTTTAATTAAGTTAAAATGAATACAAAAATGACACAAGCATATATCTTTTAGAAAAAATTTTTTTACATAGGGTTATATATGTTGGATTTTAGATTGTAAATATTAATTACAAAGCTAAAACGCTTTCCTACATAATGATATTTTATTTATAATTTTCAGACATTGAATAATTTAATTTATTTATAACACAATGATGATGCAGTAATTACCATAATAGTGAAAAATTAAAATAATTGATAATATAAATACCCAAATAAATATAATTTGAGACTTTTAATGAATTAAAATAATTTTCAAGGATAATATGAGATATTAGGATTTATTTAATTGACTTTTTTGAAGTAATCATTCTGTTATAAGTTTCAAAAAAAATCAACAATTGAATAGTGTCAAAAATGACATAAAAGAGTTTTTAAAAAACAATATTATATTATTAATTTGATATTAAATGACTAAAAATCTAAGGTTCATCCAAGATACTTATATAATGATAGTTGTATCATTAATTGACCACTTGGGGGTCTCTGGGATGTATATATTATGTTTATTAACTATATAATATAAAAATACAATTTGACATGGTAAATGTCAAACTAATTAACTAAGAGTTAAAACTAATAGATAAGGTTAATATAATGACCAAAACCAATCTAAATTCTATTGGTTGAATGTTTTTCTACCTATCCCCACCTTAAAATTTAAATAATCAACTTTGGAGCCATTAGATACCGAATATGAATTTATTATAAATTAATATTTCTAGCTTTTCCAAAGGTGCCCCTCACCCCTCTTTTAAAAGGGCACTCCTCCTTCTCATTTATTCACACCTTAAAAGCCTTTTGGTTCGTCCAAACTCTGACCAAATACTCTCCCAACTTCCCTCAATACAACCTAGAGGCCTTAGTTTGATCAAAAAGCCAAACTAAGGAGCCCTTTTGATCAAATCAAAAGGAAGAACCCGAAGAAGAGGTAATGATTTCACCACCCTTTTCCAAGTTCATTTCTTCTTCCACTTCTTCTTCCTTTGTTATTACCATTATAAAATAATAACTCCAGTATCATATATATACTGTGATGTTATTATAAATATCGCACAACCATATTCAGTAATCTATCCATCCTTTGAATAACATGTCACCATACATGCGTACGTACGACTTACCGTCTCCACGTTGTGGTGTAATTGTTATTCAATAAATTATTATTTGGATGGATATAATAATGATGTGTAATTCATATAAATAATAATAATAACATGATAATGATTCTGTATATATGATAAACCATCCAATTATATATTATTTTAATATCAAAAGAATGATATTGTCGCTCGTGCGTACGTACGCACTACCGTCTCCACGAACGCGATGAGATTCATTCTCCATCGTATCCATTCAAGTATAATTCTCATTTGATGATTAATAATAGTATCTAAGGACTTGATATCATTCTGGATATGATTAATATGCAACATACCCATTACAAACATGGCTTACATAACAAAACATATAAAAGAAAATGAGTAAGTTAACACCCAAAACAACGATAATTCTAAGATATTATTACCAATCAATATTAAAAGATCATATATGATATCATATTAATGTATATGATTCTTGTATAATTTAATAACAATTATTTCACCAGTATACAGGAGGTTAAGCTACCCTCAACCAAGGAAAAGTACAAGGTAAGGGTTTATTTCACAATCTCTTCATTATCCGAGAGTGTTTATACCCAATTATCTACTGGGATCTCTTTATCATCCACATCCATGTTCCGTAAAAATTTATTTAAAAACATTTTTTATATTTACTAGAAAATGGGTTAAAGTCATTTATACCATTATGTGTTTTGAATGAAATCTTTCCGTCATTTTCCAAACAAGGCACTTTTAATCTTTTCGACAAATTTAAGGTAAGAATGTCTTTTTTTAACTTATACGGCGGGTGCGGCAATTTACCGCCGTTATAAAATCGTCAAAGCTTACCTTAGAAGTGTATAAGAATATTTTCAAAGTAAATGTTTTATTTTATAATTATGTGACTTTTAAATGATTTCAAAATGAATATTTTGAGAATTTTTTAAAGGTACTCTTTATCAAGATCATAATTTTAAATGTTTTAAAGATTTATCTTTCTAAATATTTTTAATTAATGTCCATGTTTTCAAAATGATTTTAAGGATTTGTTTATATGGACATGAATGTTCTGAAATGATATTTCTTTTCAAAAGTTTCAAAGTGTTATGGGACACATTGATTCAAAAATCTCTTTTAAATTACTTCCTTTATAAATGTGTGACTTTTCAATGATTTCGAGAAAAGAGATATTTCTCTCAAATAGTTTTGATTTTCATCTATGTCAAAATCCTTTGAGGGATTTTAAGCTTATTTGAATTTGATTTATTAAGATACAAACTTTTGTATTGTATTTAAGGTTTTGTGATATGTTTTACTGTGGATGTGTTATTTTTATACCATTCATGGTTTATGGAGAAAGTATTGACATTTCGTATGCTAGTTTTAATACGAATGTTTATGTTACGTTTAAACCTTTTCATATTGGAATGCATTGGACTTAGTAAGTGACGGGTGGAGCCCGCTATAGCTCCTCGATGCATCGGTAGGTCTCATGAGACAAACTAATGTCTTGGAACAATGCCTTGACAAAATCTTTTTTGTAGTCTTGGCACAAGGCCTTGGCTATGTGGTTATTATAGTCTGGCATTATGAATTCCATCATTATGAAAGTGGTTATTGATATTGCATGTGATTATTCAATTAGTAGAATATCCATGTGAATAAGTAAATGGAATTATTTAATTTTATTTTTTCCATACTATGTTGAAGTTCAAGTTTAAAAAGGATTTTGTTTTAGTTGTACATTGCCTTAAATGTTTATTCTTATTTATGAAATTTTTTGCTATATTTTTATCCTTACTGGGCATTTGAGCTCACCCCTTTTCTATGTTTTATTTTTCCCAGGATGTGAAGAAGTAAATTATGAATGACCTGCAGGGATATTATGAGGGGATAATAGTGTGGACTATGGAGACAATATGATGTTGTAGTAGTTTTTCACTTTATGATGTAATGTAAACCTTTATGACTATATCTAGGGTTTCCAAGGATAATAAACCAATCGGTCTTTCGAGATTTGATCTTTCTTGTGATCATGCAAATTTCATGTAATAATTCACCGACTCTGGGTAACTGGGGTCAGGGCATTACAGATTATAATGATATTTCATATATATTATATTTTAATAATTTTTTTAAAAATATTAAGAATGTTATATAATCCTAAATGGGATAATATATGGTAAATATTTTAATCCCCAATTGATTTTTGGGAAATTTGGAAGCATTTTTCAATAGAATAATCTTAATATATTTTAATATTTTGAGAAATTCTATAAAAACACCCCTCTCCACCGATGATAAATATCACTTATCCCCACCCATTATCCTTACAACCTAAAATAAATTAAAATTCATGAATTTATAAAATAAAATTACCTCCCCAATATCCACTCATACATGTTTTTCTGATCTCCACAAAATATCGATTTTATGTTCCCCATGTAGTCCTTTAAAGCGGTGACATTCCTGAGTTGACATTCGCAAATGTCCTCTTTAAATTTAAATTCTTTTTATACCTTATACTAAAATAATTTCTCCACAAATTCAAAATAACTACAATATCATATATATATGTGATTTTTATATTTTTAAGTGAATATATTATATCCATCCCTTTTTCCCATCTTCCTTTTTTAATGACAGGAAATCATTCTCTAAATTATGGTGGTTAATTGTCTTCGTGGATAATGGATTTTAATTTTCCATTTACACTTTCAAGGATGGTCATAAAACATTTAATGTAACACCCCAAGATTTCATAGTGCGTTATTTCTTCAAAATAATTCAATAAATTGCACTACACGCAACACCGAGTTCAATTGCACCATGACTTACCAAAAAAAAATCCATTCAAAAGAGGTTATGAATAGTATTAACAGAATTTTAAACTTTATATAATCCTTATAATTTTAGAATCCATATTATGAGTTTCTTAGATATAATGCAAGAACAAATTCATTTTCAGTATTGCACTTTTATCAACGTTTACCCTTTTTAAATACAATATTTTAAACTTTTTGACTAAATGGGGACATCAAAAATTTAAAATGAAACATCCCAAGCTTCCACGGTACACTTTCTTTGAATAATACAGTAGCGTGTGTTGTACGCAACCTTGAGTTTTAACACACACCACAACTAATTAAACTAGCCGTTGTGAATAGTAATACCTACTTTTTGAAATTATATATATTTTATATTTTAAAATGGACTTCATTTTTGGATTCGGAATATCGAATTTATCCTAAGGTGAAATTTTGGTACATTTCGGATAACTTTCATATTTTGATGAATAGTGAAAATTACTAAATTTTAATTAAAAACAACTTTTTTAATCAAAATAATTAATAGTGATAAATTGTGAATTTGAGTGGTTTTAGAGTATATTTGGAATATATTTTTTCCATTTAATATAATGTTGGTCATTGGACATAATTTTACAATTAAACCGAACATAAACAAGTGTCAATCTTTTGATAGTTATTATCTCTTAAAAACACGCTTTTTGTTTTGACAGCGGGAATTAATTTTAAATTAATTTCTTCCACTTCTGTGTCTTGAATTTAGGAAAATGGATTCCATATTTGGAATCAGGATGTTCAAATTGTGTAAATGGGTAACTTTTATTTTTAGACATTTTGAATAATTACTGCGGTAAATATTTTATTTACCATGGTTAAGGGTAAATCCGGTAAATAAGGGTAAACAAATAATATTATAATAATACTAAATTACCCTAAAACGTGTCTTAACCCTATTGGTTGATACATGGTCGACCATTGGAATCTTTGGGTCTATTTTGGGACCCCATGGATCCACTTGTGAGTGATAATGACACTTTATTTTAATTAAGTTAAAATGAATACAAAAATGGCATAAGCTTACATCTTTTAGAAGAAGAATTTTTACATAAGGTTATACATGTTGTATTTTTGATTATAAATATTCATTAGAAAGCTAAAAATATTTCCTACATAATGATATTTTATTTATAATTTTTAGACATTAAATAATTTATTTTATTTATGACACAATGATGATGCAGTAATTACTATAATAGTGAAAAATTAAAATAAGTGATATTATAAATACCCAAATAAATAAAATATGAAACTTTTAATGAATTAAACTAATTTTCTAGGATACTATGATATATTAGGATTGATTTAATTGACTTTGTTCGAAGTAATCAATCAGTTATGAGTTTAACAAAAATCAACTAATGAATAGTTTCAAAATTGACATAAAAGAGTTCTTAAAACAAATATTATATTATTAATTGATATTAAATTCCTAAAAATCTAAGGATCGGCCAAGAGACTTATATCATGATAGGTTAATCATTAATGGACCACTTGGGGGTCTCTTGGATGTATATGGTAAGTTTATTAACCATATAATATAAAAATACAAAGAGACATTGTAAAAGTGAAACTAATTAACTTAGAGTTAATACTTAAAGATAAGGTTAATATAAGTACCCAAACCTGTCTAAATTCTATTGAATGAGTTGTTTTCGACCCATCCCCACCTCAAACTTTGAAGAGTCAACTTTGGAGCCTTTAGAAACCGAATATGAATTTATTATAAATTAATATTTCTAGCTTTTCCAAAGGTGCCCCTCACCCCTCTTATAAAAGGGCACTCCTCCTTCTCATTTCTTCACACCTCTCAAGCCACTTGGCTCGTCCAAACTCTGCCCAACTAAGCTCCCCACATCCCTCTACTCCTCTTTGAAGCTTCCCCTTAGGCAGAAAGCATTTCAAGAAGTCCTTTGGTTCCAACCAAAGTGAGTTACCTAGATTAAAGGTAACGATTTCTCTTAAATTATTTTCATTTATTTTGCTTCTCCAACCCCCAAACTATTTTTATTTCCTTTCTTTTGTAACAACACCAGTATCCACAATATACTAGGATGTTGTTATAAGAAGGATTCAAACTACACATACACACAACTCCATCTAATGGATGATGAACATAATGTTTCTGTGGATGGAAAACTAACGCCTCACGAAACGATGATTGTTCAAATACATCTTACCACCTCTCATGGTGGCCATTATGATGGCACTGTAATTAAATATGATATTAATGATATATATTTTATATATAAGCTTCTGTAATTCCATTTTATTTCATACCATTATTCGTTTCATGTTGTATATACATACGATAATTTCATTTGAGGAAGTGCGGACTACCGCCCCCTTAAAATGATATGACTCGTTCATACCACACATGGAACGTATAAATGATGGTGTTAATGAACTTAAGTAACATATATAAAATATTATATTATACTGGAATAGTAATATACCTATGTATCATTTGGATTTGATTCTTTTAAAATGAAAATCAAATGGAAGTAGCGTTCGTGCGTACGTACGGACTACCGTCTCCACGAACGCGATAAGATTCATTCTCCATCATATCCATTCAAGTATTATTCTCATTTTAGGGTTAAAAATAATGTTAATATCATTCTGATTATGAATAAGATATAATCTATCCATTAAAAACATGTCTTACGTAACCAAACATTTAAGAAGAACGAATCGATTATCACCCGAAACGACGATAATACTAAGATATTATTAATAAAGCAATGTTAAAAGATCATATATGATATCATATTAATATATATGATTCTTGTATAATTTAATAACAATTATTTCACCATTATACAGGAGGTTAACCTACCCCAACCAAGGAAAAGTACAAGGTAAGGGTTATTTCACAATCTCTTCATTATCCGAGGTTGTTTATATGTAATAATCTACTGGGATCTCTTTATCATCCACATCCATGTTTCTTAAAAATGTATTTCAAAACATTTTTACTATTTACAAGAATATGGGTTAAAGTCATTTATACCTTTTTTTGACTTTTTATAAGAGGTTTATAAAGGAATCTTTCCATCGTTTTCAAAACAAGGTCCTTTTTAACCTTTTCGACAGAATTGAGGTAAGAATGTTTTTTTTAACTTATACGGCGGGTGCGGTTATTTTACGCCGTTATAAAATCTTCAAAGCTTTCCTTACAAGCTTATAAGAATATTTTCAAAGAAAATGTTTTATTTTATATGGATCTTAAATGATTTCAAAATAAAAGGAGATATTTCTTTAAAAAGAATTTTGATTTCATCTATGTCAACATCCTTTGATGGATTTTAAGATTATTTGAAGTTGATTTATTATGATACAAAACTTCTATATTGTATTGAAGGTTTTGTGATATGTTTGACTGTGGATGTGCTATTTTTATACCATTCATAGTTTATTGTGAAAGTATTGACATTTCGTATGCTAGTTTTAATACGAATGTTTATGTTATGTTTAAACCTTTTCATATGGGAATGCATTGGACTTAATAAGTGACGGGTGGAGCCCGCTATAGCTCCTCGATGCATCGGTAGGTCTCATGAGACAAACTAGTGTCTTGGCACAAGGCCTTGACAAAATCTTATTTGTAGTCTTGGCACGAGGCCTTGGCTATGTGGTTATGATAGTCTGGCATTATGCATTCCAACATTATGAAAGTGGTTATTGATTTTTGCATGTGATTATTCGATTAGTAGAATATCCATGTGAACAAGTAAATGGCATTATTTCATTTTACTTTTGCCTTACTATGTTGAAGTTCAATTTTAAAAGGCTTTTGTTTTAGTAATTCATTGCCTTAAATGTTTATGCTTATTTTTAATGTTCCGCTATATTGTTATCCTTACTGGGCATTTGAGCTCACCCCTTTTCTATGTTTTATTTTTCCCAGGTAGTGAAGAAGTAAATTATGAATGACTTGCAGGGATATTATGAGGGGTTAATAGTGTGGATATGAAGACTTTGTTGTTGTAGTAGTTTTTCACTTTGAAATGTAATGTAAAACTTTATGATTATATCTAGTGTTTCCAAGGCTACTAAACCAATCGGTCTTTCGAGATTTGATCTTCTTGTGATCATGCCAATGTTACGAAGTAATGCACCGACTCTGGGTAGCTGGGGTCGGGGCGTTACAGTTGGTATCAGAGGAAGTTTAGTATAAACCTTGGAAGCTAGATTTAGATAAACTCTGATTAGAGCACGTAGACCTAAGATGAACTTTGAGGATTAGTATAGAAGAACTTCCTAGAATTTTGGTATTGTAGAGACTTTGTGAGTTTTCCGAGCAATACATCCCTGTCTGGATACGAGCAGGTAGAGGCGGCTCTGGCACAGATGTACCTAGGGGTAAAACCCGAAAACACCGCTTTGAGCAAGACTCGAACGGGAACTGGTGCACGACAACGGGCCTTGCTGCACTCTTGGTTACGACACTCCCGGGGGATATGCTTAGGATAACTCTCACTTTCTTTAAAAATCATTATGAAGGGTTTATGAGTATATACTTCCTCAAAGAAAACATATTTATGATTATGGATTATATCCATAAATAGTTCAATTTATGTTGAGTGTTTTATAAGTATGGGATTATGTATTTTGATTCATAAACTGATCTAGTTTATGCATTTGTTTAGAAATGGCGCCCAGTAGAAGGAATGAGAACTCCAGAAATGCACATGATCCAAAGAGAAGGAAGGATCATATATTTCATGGTCTTAAGCTAGAATTTATATGAGAAATAGTCTCCCATGTATTATCATCATATGAAGAAATAATATCATGTGTTGATAAGATAAGTAAAGAGTTTACTGAGTCCTATGGCTTTGAAGGGAAGCAAGAGAAGAAAAGGATAGAAGAGAGAAAGATGGATAAAGGAAAGAGGGAAAAGAAGAATTTTCCCATATGTGGTAACTGTGGAAAGAAACACCCTGGAACTTTCCTGAAAGGAATGGGAGATTGTTATAAGTGTGGAGGAAAAGGGCACAAAGTACATGACTGCAAGGGTATGAAAATGGTTTCAAATGTACAATGCTTCATTTGCAAGGAGTTTGGACACTACGCGAACCTATGTCCCAGTCATCAGACTATGCCGCAAATGATGCTATTGGATAATAATCAAGTTATGATACTACCACAGATTAAGAGGAATGATTAGAGTTATTATGTTGATTGAGTGTTGTATCAACAATGTACTTGTTATAATAACTATGGAGTATATAAGGATTGTACTGCCGTACTATTTCATTAAGGACTTGAGCTTGTGTGGAACAAAGAAAAGTGACTCAATAGCAGGATAAATTTTTGGAAAATATATGGTTGAGATAATGATAAATCATAATATAGTTCTGATACTGAGGTAGTGATTTTGGAATAATATGTGATTGTTTTGGATAAATTATATTGGATATTCTTGACTACCCTGGAACTGATTAATGATTTGTATATTCCATCATTGTTGGGGTTTAAAACATTTCTGGATTAATGAAGTATATCCAGCTTTCTATATGGAATAAGGGAGCATGAATGTAATCAATAAGGAATATGGTAATTCAGGATGTTTCGGTGTACTAAAAGAATACATGATGAAGGTATTCATATGCTATTACAGGGTAAAAAGGTTCTACATTATGTTTACCTTACTTATAAATTTTGGACTGTGAGTTTGGATAGAAGTATTTTGGATAGTTCTAGTTTGGATTATTTTGGATTTCCATAAAAGGACAACCCGGAGGTCGGGCGACAACCCGTCGCGTCCGGCAAAGCTGCGAGACTTGATCCCGCAACCGATGGGCGACAAGGGTGTATCACCTACCACTGGCCCACGAGATGTCCTGGATTAAATAATGTTTTTTTTAAAGATCTGGTAGATGAATTATAAATTCATTTATTTTGGAACCCTGTACGAATAGTATAAATAAAAAAATTACATTCTATTATCTTTTAGAGTGAAAGATGAGTTTGTGGTAGAAATTTATTAATGGATAAAACTCTAATTATAAAGTAAGTATATCTCCTTATGATCTTAGCCAATCTCATAAATATATTCCTCAACATTAATAAAAGGAACTTAGAACAAAAATGTTGTCCTAGATGGTACCTTAAATCATCACTAATTCATGGCTTTGGGATTGTTGGCCTTTTCATAGCCATGTTCTCTACCACTCTCCATCAGATAATTGATGGCGAGATTTCTCTTCCATATCCATATTTTCCTACATGGAACCCTAGTATGTGTTATTTTCGGTAATCTTCATACTTTCCACTCTTTATTTTAAATAGAGGCCTCGTTAATTCATTTTTCGATGTGGGATTTCAACTATGATATTTTGAAACGTCAAAAATGTGTTATCCTAATACCCTATGTTTTGTTGAACCGATGGTATTTCAAATCATCATAGATTGATGAATTTAAGGACCTCAATTATACACTTGTTTGTGATTGATGATCTCAATCACTACCTATAAATATTTACGTTTTTCCTCCAATTATATGTCTCTAATTGCCACAAATGTTCTCCTAATCGAGATCATAATTTGGTGGTGACTCTTTCATTTCTCTTTTCCTCATATTAAGACTAAATTTTAGTAACCCAATTTCCGATGTGGGTTTTCCCACAAATATATTTTCTACTTTCAACCTTTTATTTTCGAAGAACAATTTCAAATTGCGAGGACGCAATTTATTGAAGGAGGGGAGAATGTAACACCCCAAGATTTCATAGTGCGTTATTTCTTCAAAATAATTCAATAAATTGCACTACACGCAACACCGAGTTCAATTGCACCATGACTTACCAAAAAAAAAATCCATTCAAAAGAGGTTATGAATAGTATTAACCGAATTTTAAACTTTATATAATCCTTATAATTTTAGAATCCATATTATGAGTTTCTTAGATATAATGAAAGAACAAATTCATTTTCAGTATTGCACTTTTATCAACATTTACCCTTTTTAAATACAATATTTTAAACTTTTTGACTAAATGGGGACATCAAAAATTTAAAATGAAACATCCCAAGCTTCCACGGTACACTTTCTTTGAATAATACAGTAGCGTGTGTTGTACGCAACCTTGAGTTTTAACACACACCACAACTAATTAAACTAGCCGTTGTGAATAGTAATACCTACTTTTTGAAATTATATATATTTTATATTTTAAAATGGACTTCATTTTTGGATTCGGAATATCGAATTTATCCTAAGGTGAAATTTTGGTACATTTCGGATAACTTTCATATTTTGATGAATAGTGAAAATTACTAAATTTTAATTAAAAACAACTTTTTTAATCAAAATAATTAATAGTGATAAATTGTGAATTTGAGTGGTTTTAGAGTATATTTGGAATATATTTTTACCATTTAATATAATGTTGGTCATTGGACATAATTTTACAATTAAACCGAACATAAACAAGTGTCAATCTTTTGATAGTTATTATCTCTTAAAAACACGCTTTTTGTTTTGACAGCGGGAATTAATTTTAAATTAATTTCTGTCACTTATGTGTTTTGAATTTAGGAAAATGGATTCCATATTTGGAATCAGGATGTTCAAATTGTGTAAATGGGTAACTTTTATTTTTAGACATTTTGAATAATTACTGCGGTAAATATTTTATTTACCATGGTTAAGGGTAAATCTGGTAAATAAGGGTAAACAAATAATATTATAATAATACTAAATTACCCTAAAACGTGTCTTAACCCTATTGGTTGATACATGGTCGACCATTGGAATCTTTGGGTCTATTTTGGGACCCCATGGATCCACTTGTGAGTGATAATGGCACTTTATTTTAATTAAGTTAAAATGAATACAAAAATGGCATAAGCTTACATCTTTTAGAAGAAGAATTTTTACATAAGGTTATACATGTTGTATTTTTGATTATAAATATTCATTAGAAAGCTAAAAATATTTCCTACATAATGATATTTTATTTATAATTTTTAGACATTAAATAATTTATTTTATTTATGACACAATGATGATGCAGTAATTACTATAATAGTGAAAAATTAAAATAAGTGATATTATAAATACCCAAATAAATAAAATATGAAACTTTTAATGAATTAAACTAATTTTCTAGGATACTATGATATATTAGTATTGATTTAATTGACTTTGTTCTAAGTAATCAAACTGTTATGAGTTTCACAAAAATCAACTAATGAATAGTTTCAAAATTGACATAAAAGAGTTCTTAAAACAAATATTATATTATTAATTGATATTAAATTCCTAAAAATCTAAGGATCGGCCAAGAGACTTATATCATGATAGGTTAATCATTAATGGACCACTTCGGGGTCTCTTGGATGTATATGGTAAGTTTATTAACCATATAATATAAAAATACAAAGAGACATTGTAAAAGTGAAACTAATTAACTTAGAGTTAATACTTAAAGATAAGGTTAATATAAGTACCCAAACCTGTCTAAATTCTATTGTATGAGTTGTTTTCGACCCATCCCCACCTCAACCTTTGAAGAGTCAACTTTGGCGCCTTTAGAAACCGAATATGAATTTATTATAAATTAATATTTCTAGCTTTTCCAAAGGTGCCCCTCACCCCTCTTATAAAAGGGCACTCCTCCTTCTCATTTCTTCACACCTCTCAAGCCACTTGGCTCGTCCAAACTCTGCCCAACTAAGCTCCCCACATCCCTCTCCTCCTCCTTGAAGCTTCCCCTTAGGCAGAAAGCATTTCAAGAAGTCCTTTGGTTCCAACCAAAGTGAGTTACCTAGATTAAAGGTAACGATTTCTCTTAAATTATTTTCATTTATTTTGCTTCTCCAACCCCCAAACTATTTTTATTTCCTTTCTTTTGTAACAACACCAGTATCCACAATATACTAGGATGTTGTTATAAGAAGGATTCAAACTACACATACACACAACTCCATCTAATGGATGATGAACATAATGTTTCTGTGGATGGCAAACTAACGCCTCACGAAACGATGATTGTTCAAATACATCTTACCACCTCTCATGGTGGCCATTATGATGGCACTGTAATTAAATATGATATTAATGATATATATTTTATATATAAGCTTCTGTAATTCCATTTTATTTCATACCATTATTCGTTTCATGTTGTATATACATACGATAATTTCATTTGAGGAAGTGCGGACTACCGCCCCCTTAAAATGATATGACTCGTTCATACCACACATGGAACATATAAAGGATGGTGTTAATGAACTTAAGTAACATATATAAAATATTATATTATACTGGAATAGTAATATACCTATGTATCATTTGGATTTGATTCTTTTAAAATGAAAATCAAATGGAAGTAGCGTTCGTGCGTACGTACGGACTACCGTCTCCACGAACGCGATAAGATTCATTCTCCATCATATCCATTCAAGTATTATTCTCATTTTAGGGTTAAAAATAATGTTAATATCATTCTGATTATGAATAAGATATAATCTATCCATTAAAAACATGTCTTACGTAACCAAACATTTAAGAAGAACGAATCGATTCCACCCGAAACGATGATAATACTAAGATATTATTAATAAAGCAATGTTAAAAGATCATATATGATATCATATTAATATATATGATTCTTGTATAATTTAATAACAATTATTTCACCATTATACAGGAGGTTAACCTTCCCCAACCAAGGAAAAGTACAAGGTAAGGGTTATTTTACAATCTCTTCATTATCCGAGGTTGTTTATATGTAATAATCTACTGGGATCTCTTTATCATCCACATCCATGTTTCTTAAAAATGTATTTCAAAACATTTTTACTATTTACAAGAATATGGGTTAAAGTCATTTATACCTTTTTTTGACTTTTTATAAGAGGTTTATAAAGGAATCTTTCCATCGTTTTCAAAACAAGGTCCTTTTTAACCTTTTCGACAGAATTGAGGTAAGAATGTTTTTTTTAACTTATACGGCGGGTGCGGTTATTTTACGCCGTTATAAAATCTTCAAAGCTTTCCTTACAAGCTTATAAGAATATTTTCAAAGAAAATGTTTTATTTTATATGGATCTTAAATGATTTCAAAATAAAAGGAGATATTTCTTTAAAAAGAATTTTGATTTCATCTATGTCAACATCCTTTGATGGATTTTAAGATTATTTGAAGTTGATTTATTATGATACAAAACTTCTATATTGTATTGAAGGTTTAGTGATATGTTTGACTGTGGATGTGCTATTTTTATACCATTCATAGTTTATTGTGAAAGTATTGACATTTCGTATGCTAGTTTTAATACGAATGTTTATGTTATGTTTAAACCTTTTTATATGGGAATGCATTGGACTTAATAAGTGACGGGTGGAGCCCGCTATAGCTCCTCGATGCATCGGTAGGTCTCATGAGACAAACTAGTGTCTTGGCACAAGGCCTTGACAAAATCTTATTTGTAGTCTTGGCACGAGGCCTTGGCTATGTGGTTATGATAGTCTGGCATTATGCATTCCAACATTATGAAAGTGGTTATTGATTTTTGCATGTGATTATTCGATTAGTAGAATATCCATGTGAACAAGTAAATGGCATTATTTCATTTTACTTTTGCCTTACTATGTTGAAGTTCAATTTTAAAAGGCTTTTGTTTTAGTAATTCATTGCCTTAAATGTTTATGCTTATTTTTAATGTTCCGCTATATTGTTATCCTTACTGGGCATTTGAGCTCACCCCTTTTCTATGTTTTATTTTTCCCAGGTAGTGAAGAAGTAAATTATGAATGACTTGCAGGGATATTATGAGGGGTTAATAGTGTGGATATGAAGACTTTGTTGTTGTAGTAGTTTTTCACTTTGAAATGTAATGTAAAACTTTATGATTATATCTAGTGTTTCCAAGGCTACTAAACCAATCGGTCTTTCGAGATTTGATCTTCTTGTGATCATGCCAATGTTACGAAGTAATGCACCGACTCTGGGTAGCTGGGGTCGGGGCGTTACATTTAATATGGTATAATAAAATTTTAATAAGTATATTATATACTATTTCATGTTTTGTAACTCATATAAAAACATAATATGAAATAAAACTAAACTAATGTCTGATAGTTGGAGAATCGCCAAAATAACATAAACATTTATCATTTAAATTTTATCAAATGAATCATCCAAATATCAGAAAAATTATATTGAGATCCATTTATAATTATTTAGGTGTGTAAATACCATTAAAATTCAATAATGAAATAGTATTTCCATTTGAAAAGAACATCCATAATTATACAGAAGTGAACCGACCATAAAACTATTAAATAAACACTCTTGGAATGATGAAATTAAACCATATAACTATTCAAATTTTCCATTAATGGACTTTATAAACTATAATATATCAAATATATATGGAATAGGTTATTAATTAATCTAAATTTATTATCATTTATATTAAGTGAAAATACAAAACCTATTTGGACATAAGGTAAGTAGTCTCTCCTAACATTCATATTTCATTTGGGTAACATTTTATCTCTCATTACCTGAGTTTATCTCCTAATTATTGTTATATAAATATTCCATATTAATCTTATAGGTACCAAAAAAAATTATTTTATCTAAATTCATCTTTATTTAATGGGGAATTACATGTTTTAAAGGGTTCCATTCTCAATTCCTCTTGATAAGAAAACTTGATTAAAGGCAACTTCCCTTTTTCTTACCCATATTCAAGTACAATCTATAAATTTTTTTAGGCCTCCTTTTTTATATTAAATCAATAAATTTATCAAGAAATACAATTTTAGTTCATTTCTAGTTTTATGAAAAAAAATTATTCCTTTATCCTATATAAAGAATATTTATTCTTTTCCATAATGCCACACTTAAGCCGAACATTTATTATGTTACCGGACACTCATATTCATGTTATAAATTAATTTCAAATAAATTATTCATGATTCAATCTTATATTTCTATTATTAATTCTGAAGATGGATTTATAACCATATTTTAATGGATATAATTATGATATTACCTTTTTTATGACTTATGACATTATTGCAGAAACCATTTCTTTACACTGGTAACCCTTATGTTTATTCCTTATGTATAGTTCTTTCTTGGGAACACTTTTCCATGTATATATTATGATGGGTGCACCCATATAGTGAATGAAATAAATGGTTAATGTTTTAGTCTCATGAGAGGTTATGTATAAGATTAGGGTGTAAACCTCCATTATGGCACAGTGTACACCATGTGATATAGTTTTTGATGTTAGACATGACTCATGTTTATGTCATGATATATATTTCAACCATATTCCTATGATTCCATGACCATATAAATATACATAATATATATTATTCTTTATTCATGATACTACCTTTTACATCATTGTATCATGCCTTTTAACATTTTTTCTATACATCAATCCCATTTTCATTCCCTTATTAAGCATTTTATCTCGTCCCTTTTGTATAGGTATTACGCAAGATATCTTATTCATTTTCAGGAGATCAAAGGGTGTTTGGAGCTCATTATGAGGATTACTAATAATATGTTTTAATATAGTTTTATGTCTTCTAATTATATACCTAGTCTTATAAATATTGTATACTTGTGGATCCTTGGTTTTTATTTAATGGATAAATATTCTCTAAATCATATAATTATATTTTTCAAAGTATTGGGTCATTATAGTTGGTATTAGATCCCAGACTATTTATTTTTTGGGATTCACACAAGAAAAATAGTATGAATCCCTGGCATACTTCTATAACCATGTATAACTAAGAGTTAATTATATTAAATCCCTAGTTAGGATATAATTTTCATTTATAATTTTATCCTTATATGATCATATTATTCATTTCATATGATTATTAGCTTTGTATTCTGGTCGCCTAATTTTATTTTTCTTCATTATTTTATGGATATAAATCTACAAACCCATGACAAAAACTAATGTGATAGGAATTCTAATTATTTCCCTAATGAGATTCCAAAACCTAATGGGAAATTGAGAATAGAACATTATTATAGTACTGGATCAACTAGATCAAGTTATGAATAATAACATGAATCGGGTGGAATTAGCTCCTTCAACTAATAATGATCATGTTGTAGTAAAATACATTATGAGACAAAGGAATCCTATATTTAGGGGATATTTTGAACCTTTCATCATGGAAAACTATATTAACTCCATTGATAAGATATTATCCATCCACCATTTCTCAAATTAATTAAAATTCATGTTGGTGGCCTGTCATTTTGATGGGTAAGCTGGTCAGTGTTTGAAACAAGTTAAAAACACTATGTGTAACTAAAAAATTTATTCCGTGGATTGGGGAGGATTCAAGAAAATATTTTTCCATAAATATATTCCATGAACTCTCTATATTAATATGGGGAGAGAGTTACCAAGACTGAATAAAAGGGAATATGATCATATCAGAGTTTATGAGGAAAAAATTATAGAGCTTCCATGATATGGATCTGTATTTTTCATGAACACCAAAATCAAGGTTGATCCATTATTTAATGGATTCCAGCCGAGCCCATGAAAATATTTGGTGATTTAATACATTGATATCTATGTTTTGATGGTGTATTATTCACATAAGTTTGATATGGAAGTTGAAGACCCTTAGTGGTCTCGTGGCCTCAAATATAAAAATAAGAATATGGATTTTAATATGATAGGATAAATTTATAAATATCTTGGAGGAAAGAGTACCAAAAATTTCAAGTGTCAAATGTGAGGGATGAAAAATCATGGAAAATATCTAAAGGGAACTATGAAATTCTTCAAATTTGTAAATAATGGGAGTGAGACTAATAATTACAAAGGTAATTGAATAATCCCACTAATATGGAAGAACAAAGGAAGGTTCATATCAAAACTCATCCGATAATATAATTATTGAACTACAATGAACATGGTTAATATGAGATTCAATTGCCTATGCCAAGGGTTGTTAGCGACAATCAATGAAAACAACCTACATGGTAGCAAGGAAGGCCATATGATATCACTAGTATTGAGTAAGAGCCCAAAAAAGTTGCGGTGATAAGTATTTTTGTTAATCATTAAATATTATTTAATGTTATATTTAATTTTTTTTATGAATTATTTTATAAAATGAATGTTCAGTAGAAATATTCAAACACCAAATCAAAATTTTGAGCTTGAGTGATCTGTGAGAAACAAATTGGGAAATTATTGTATCTAAAGTGTATAACTCATCCCCGGTTAATGTTTTTAGACTGATACTCCTATAAAATATAATCTTACTCACTTATTGGTGTTTTATAATATATTTTCATTCTATTCTATATCTTTATACAAATATCACATCAATTATTGGGAGATGTAGATAACCCTTCAAATCCTAAGGCATCAAACAATTTTGTATAATTTAGATGAGGATTATCAATATAATTGAGAATTATTAACAAAATTGTGGATATTATTTTCTTATGATCATGAATATCTTTCTCAGATGATTGAGTCAAATAATAGGATCATGCTTGATTACATTCCCATTGTGAGGGATTATGCTAATGTATTCCCTAATGTATATTATTTCCTTGCTCTAGTCCAATAGGTTGAGTTCTTAATTGAAATTATATAGGTATCTCTACTCATATCAAAGTATCCATGTACGATAGCCACCATTGGGTTCGAAAAATTGAATATGTGGTTACAAGATGTTTTAGAAAAGGGTTATTACACAGAACATATTCATTGTATGGGGCTTCGGGCTTCTTCATTATAAATAATGATGGATTAATGTAGTAATGAATTAATTATCAAGAGCATATAAAAATCACAATAAATAAAATGTATCCACTCTATAGATAGATGAATTATTTGATCAATTATTTGGGGTCTAGTATTTCTATAAGGTGGTCATTCGGTTAGGATATCTCTGATTAACGGTGAATAAGAAATATATTCTCAAGACTTCCTTTTTAGATAGGTATTTCTAGAATAAGTTAATATTGATTCCCTTATAACTTCAAAATTATTCAACAATATTCACTAACATGATGAATATAGTCTTTAGAGATTACCTTAAGAAAAGTACGCAGTCTTTTTAGACGGTATTTTGTTATACTAGAATAAAAAGGAGGACCATGAGGATCATTTCAATAATGTGAAAAATAATTTTACAAAGGGAAAACATAATGAAAATTACCATAAATGTAATTTCTAGATGGAGGAAGTATCATTCGTAGGAAATGTTTTCACTAAAAAATGGATATTTTTGGACCTTTCTAAGGAAAAGATAGTTATGGCGTTACACATACCATCATCTGTAACAGATATCCATAGCATCCTTGGTCTAGCTGGGTATTACCAATAATTTATGAGGTACTTATAATAATTATCAATCTCACTATCCTAGAATACTCTAAAGGGACTAAAAATTGTTAGGATTTGTGAATGACAGTATTTCTTAAAAGAGTTGAAAATGATGCTTACCACTACCTCAATACAAGTAATACCCAAAAGTGGGGAACTCATTGTGGTATTCAGTGATGAAAAAATGATGGTTTTAATATTTGTACTGATAAAAATGATAATGTAACAACCTACACCTCAAGGCATATGAAATATCATTAGAAAAACTATCCCACACATTCTCTAGTGTTGGTTCCCATAATCACAACATTGAAAATCTGGTGGAATTACCCATATGGAATGAATTTTGAGATATATACAAATCATAATATTCTCAAACAAACATTCACAAAGAAGGATCATAATATTCACTAGTGAAGATGGTTATAACTCATAAAGGATTACAACTTCTCAATCAACTTCCATACTCTTAAATAAAATAAATTTGTAGATTCTCTATGTAGAAAAGTTCCTAAAAAATTTTCAATTATGAGAATTGAGAGTGATCCAATATTATGAGGATTATAACGGATAGGTATGGGAGTCATAAGGGGTGGAAAATCTTCATTAATTTCTTAAATGTATAATCAACCATATATTATGAAAAAGATAATGAATACTGAAATAAATTATGTTGAATTTCATTGTAAGGTGGAATCTGTAAGAAATGTGAGCGTTATGAATTGTTAATAGAGTTGAATGATGTGGGTCAAGACTATGTGTACCATCAAATACTGAGAAAAAAAGGGATATTTTGAATGATTCACATAGCTCTACCTTCAACATCAACCAAGAGAGCACAAAGAGATATCATGATCTTGAAGAGAATTATTTTAGAGACAATATGAAGAATGAGATTTTTAAATATACATCAAAGTACCTTGTATACCATAAATTGAATTGTAAAAGGAAAATGTCTAAGGGGATGGTGAAACCATTAACTATACATACATGGAGATGGGAAAACATCCCAATGGATATTTCACTGGACAACTGATGAGATATAGAGGAAATAATTCTATATGGGTTTTTATGGATACTCACACAATGATATATTTATATATTTCAATTAAAGAGGACATTTCACTTAATAAATGTGCATGTATATACATGAGAGGAGTTTTGAGGAATTATGGAGTACCATTTTCAATTTTATTCGGTCAATGTCATAGAATTACCAATATTTTATTAAAAATTATCCAATATGTTGTAAACACTGAGCTAAAAATCATTATGGATAATCACCCTCATACTGATTTCCTTTTTGAGTGGACCATTCATACACTATAAGATATGTTGTGAGAATTCTAAATGGACCTAAAAGGAGGTTGGGATCAACACCTTCCACTGGTCTAGTTCCCTTAATATAATAGCATACACTCAAGAATCTAAATTTATCCATATGAATCCATTTTTTGGAAGAGATGTAGAACACTTTCTTGTTGTGATGAAGTTTAATAAATTAATCTATTAGGACCTGAAATTGTTAAAAATGGTAGAAATGTGAATTTTATTCAGCATCACATTAGGACTAATTAATATTGATAGCAGATCTACATAGACATTCATCGACGGGTCATATATTTTTAGGTTTGATATAAGATACTCCTCAACATGTCATCATGAAGAGAGTCATGGTATTTAGAAAGTATGGAAAGATGATTCCTTAAAATATTGTCCCCTTTGATATTCTTTATCCCATTAGATATTTTTCATATTGATTATTAATTCTTCCAAACCTGTCTCAAGTACATTATGTATTCCACATATCCCTCCAAAGGATGTTTATACAATATTCCTCAAAAGTAATTAATTCAATGATGGTACAGTTTTCAAATGATCTCTCTTATGTGGAGAATCTAGTGAATATATTGGACCGTAGAGATAATGATCTACGAAATTAGGCAATTTACATGGTTAAATTATTATGGAGGAACCACAAACATGAAGAGGTGACATGAAAATAGAAGGAAGAGATGAAAGAGAAGAACCCCCTCCATTATTCACCTTACTATGTAAAAAAAAAATTTGAGGGTGAAATTTCAAAATGTTGGAAGAATGAAATGCCCGAATTTTTTTATTATGAATCATTTATCTTTATATAATTTTATTCCATTGATAGATTGTGGTGTGTGAAACACTGAGTTTAAGGGAACTATCATAGATAATTAAAATATGATTCTTCTAACAAAAATATTATAACATTACGGTTGAATTATAGGTTATGAATATGAATAAATATATTAGGAAATATAGTTATTTATTAATTCTTCGGAAATAAACTTGTAATTTTTAGTAGTTATTTGATTCTTCAAAAAAATGTTTTCTTCAAGAAAATGATTTTAATGATTTCTATGAGAAAATAAATATAGATAATTTTGAAAAAATTTAAATGTTTAATTGTGAAAATAAAAAATAATTTTACTTCATCAAGTTAATATTATTTGGAGATTAATTTTTTAAAATTTTCTAAGAAGGTAAAATTTTTAATGAATAGTGAAAATTACTAA
The DNA here is from genome assembly GCA_963277665.1 of Viscum album. Classification (NCBI taxonomy): domain Eukaryota; kingdom Viridiplantae; phylum Streptophyta; class Magnoliopsida; order Santalales; family Viscaceae; genus Viscum; species Viscum album. Next base: position 739,574,486 of record OY728122.1, read on the forward strand.
TTTACATTTATTATTGTATTTTCATTTAAATTATTTACAATCTAAATTTTTATTATTTATTAGTTTTAAACATTTATTACTTCCTTATGTTAATAAAAAACTAAAATTGGTATTGGATATAAATTTTATTCATGAATTTTGTATAAAAACATTTTATACTTAAAAGGGAATTTGGGGTAAAACAAATTTGTTACATTTTTCTTATTTAAAATTATTTTAAAAACATCAACATAAGAATTTAAAATTTTGAAAATTTTATTAAATATTTGAAATTAGGGGGTCCAAATTTATTAAATTGTCCCCATTTATTTTTGGATGAAAATGAATAGCAACATAATAATTTTTCTTATAGTGATGAATGGTAAATCAGAAAATTATGGGTTAAAATAATATGATAATGATTATTAAATGGGCCTAAACATGACCTAATTTGATTGTATGAGTACCTTTATACCATAATAATCCATGTTTTTAATTTATGACCTTTTGGAGCCCCTTGGTTTTCATTTTGTCCATTATAGTACTTTATTTAAAGAAAAATCAAACTTGTCACACTATTGTTTTTAACAAGTATATAATTTTTAATTTGTTATTATCCAGATGATACGTTAAAAATATATATATTATTTTAAAATATTGAATTTTTATATTAATTATGTTATTTTTTTAAATTTTATTAAATAAATAATTACCATAAATTTTCACACAACTATGATTATATTATTATTAAAGTAATGGAAAAGCCATTAAACGATACTTAAAATTTTAAAGTAAATATAATTTGAAATATTTAAGGTGACTCAGTAATTATATACATTACCAAACATTATTTTTATATAATAAAGGAGTTTTATCAAAATATAATTTATTTACATATATTTAAATTCAATGTAAATAGGGTCAAAATTGATAATATTGATATTTCATGATAAAATATTTTATTAAATTATTTTAAAAACATAAAAATATTATATAATCACAAAGGTAAAAATATATGGTCAAAAATATAGTCCTCTATGAATTTATGAGAAATATTAAATCATTTGTCTTTATAATAGTCTAATTATATTTTAATATTTTCTGAAATTCCAAAAAATACACCACTCTCATCCCCTTTAAAATACAACACTACACCACACATATCCTCACATATTTGAAGAAAAAGATATCTAAAAAAATACTGAAAATAATTATCCTTCCCACTACCACCATGTCCATGTACTTATCACCACACCAAAATACCAATTCCATGTCCTGGAAGGGGTCCTTCAAGGAGGAAATATTCAAGAGGTAACATTCTCAAACTATCTATTTTTATTTATTTTCTTATTCTACCTTCCCCTCACCTATTTCATCTCTAAAAGAATAATAAATAAAATATATTCTATATAATGGAATTAAATATTGATAATGGACTATTTTATATCAATCCCTTTTTCTCATCTCTTCCATTCAATGAAAGGAATCCATTGTTCAAATTATGTAGATTTACAATCTCCATGGATAATGAGATTTCTTTTTACATTACCGCCTTCAACTATAGTAAAAAAACAATTATTATGGATAAATAGTATTTTAATAATTTCATTATAAATTATTTCATCTTAGGTTACTAATATACAAATATATATATTAAATAAAATTAAACTAATGTGTGTTGGTCTGAAAAACCACCAACATAAACTAAACATTTATCAATATAATTTTATCAAATAAATCATCCTCATGTTCAAAAAAATGATATATGGTGACATTTTAAAATATGGAAGTCTATGAATACCATTTCAATTCAATTAGGTAATAGTATTCACATTCAATAATAACTTCCATAATTATACACAAGTGAACTGACCATGAAACCATGAAACAAACACTCTTGGAATGATGAAATTGAACCATAAAACTCTTTTACATGACCATAAATGAATATAATAAAATTATAGTGAATAAAATACTTATGTATGTCATTATAAATTAATTCATTAATGAATATAATTTGATTATATAGGAAATTAAGTGCAAGTACATAACACCTTCATACACATGGTAAGGGATCTCCCTGAACCTCCATATTTCATTTGGGTAACGCTTTGTCTCTCTTTACCGGAATTTATCAATTAATTATTTTTATATAAATCTTATATATTCGGTTTATATTTACCAATCATATTTATGTATCTTAGTTAATATTTATTTTATGAGTAATTAAATATTTTAATGTGTTCTCTTCACAATTACTTTCAATAATAAATCATAGTTAAGGGGAACTTTTATGTTTCTTACCCATTTTCAAGTACAGCACATAAATATTTTTAGGCATCCAAATATTGAAATTTAAATTAATCAATAGATAATAAATGAAAATTTCATTTCATTTCTAGTTTTATGCAAACAATTTTGACATTATCCTATTTAATAACAATTTATTGTTTTCCAAAAAACAACAGTTATGTGTCACAATACTAAAGTTACCTAGCCCATATTTTTCTTGTTTTCATATAATTAGTAAATCATTATTTATGATATCATCTGATCATACATTTTTGAATTTACAATAATTATTTAAATACAATATTTCATGGATACCATTATGATATTCCATTAGGTTATGCCTTATGACATGACTATAAAACACATTTCTTTCCAGGGGTAACTATTATGTTGATTCACTATGACTCATTATTTATATGGCATATATATAAATGTGAAAGTTCTCAATAATGATGATTTTATCACTGATAGGGGGAGGGGATTAATGAGTGATACAATTTTTCTTTTATATTTCTTTCCTATTGAAACAACCTTAACCTCTTGTTAAAGATGTCAATTCCCTGCAAAAACAAATCCAACATACACCTAGAGGAACACAAATATTTCCAAGGTTTACTATTCAATAAGAATTTTTATATCCTTGGAATGGTTTGGAAATGATCCCATGCCATGAAATACACTAGAAATAGATCCATTTATTACAATGAGTTTGATATACCATTACAATATTGTAACACTATATATACAATTACAATAGAGTTTGCACACCCCCTTAGTGCAAATATGGTAATACATTTATTATGTAATAACTCATATTACCTGTGATTATTCTCAATTTCACTAATGTATTAAATTGAAATGCAATTATTCAAATTATTACCTTGAATAATATATGAACTTACAGGACTTTCTTGTGAGAAACTCAACCCAATTTTCCTAGATATGGTTTTCCCAACTCGATTCCTCAAAGTACGATTCTTCCCAAATACAATTCTTTTATTCAGATTTTAATTCTGAATATAATAGAAATGAATCTGAACCAATTGAATTCCTATTTTTTATTTTCAATTTCACAAATTAATTCAATTGAAATACAATTCTTCACTTTATTACCCAGAAGAAGCTAAGAACATCGAGGACTTTTTTGTGAGAAACTCAACCCTATTTTCCTTGATATGATTTTTCCAACTCGATTCCTCCAAGTACGATTCTTCCCAAATAATATTCTTCTAATCAAAGTATAATTCAGAATATAATAGAAATGTATCATAAACAATTCAATTCTTGAGCTCAATAAAGTTAGTAGGATTATTTCTCAGTCCAAGAACCTAAATATGGAAATCCCAAATCTAAATAATCTAGCCAATACAATTATCAGCCGAAGATAATTAACAAGATAAATACAATAATCAACTGAATATGAAAATCACTGGGTATGATTATCAGCGGAATAAAACATTGTGATCTTTTCTCTTCTCCTATTCCTTCTTCCCATAGAACATCTTCAAAAAAGATCAATTCAGTGACTTCTTTATATCATTGAAAACTCAGAGATTCTCTCTCTACTATAGTGAATAGTACCAACCTTCAAAATGTACAATGTAATTATACTTTTATAGGTGACATTAAAGTGGTTTGGGTAGTAATCCCAAAAATATTTCCCTCTCACACATATTCACAAAAATATTAATGTCCCTAGAAATCTTGGGATTCATTTTGACTTTGTGAACTCTTCTTGAAGCATCTCAATTCTTCTTCAAACATTTTCTCATTCTTAATTATTTCTTTTGAATCATCATTCCAATTTCTATACATGAGTACACTTTTTGTCAATTCAGATTTCTTCAATAAAATGAAATATATCAATTATATGAAAGTGCATGAAGAAATGGATACAAATCTGAATGTTGAATACAATTATTTTTTTGAATATCACCCCCCCATAATTGTACATCTATAAACTCCTATTATTTTTCTATGAACCCACTTGATATAAAAAACATTATCTTTTACTATTATATTTACCCAGTTGGAAACCTAAAATGTAATTCAAAATTTTTTAAATGGTTTACTACATTATTGATCTCATTATATCTTTTTCTTTCCATCAATCATCCTCAAGAACTTCCATCCATACATATGATTGTCTAGAGTAAAATTATTCTATGTAGGATTGGACTAGATAAGATAATTTTTTGGTATGATCTTTTTCTTTCTGAGCCTAAGTATGATCATCCTAGGTAAGAAAACAATTTTATGCTTCAGATGGATGATCAGATGAAACAGTGAATTGACAAAATCCCTTTTTCTTATCTTCCACATGAATATGATTAATCTAGGAACGATTTCATTTCAATTGACTAAATCTCTTTCTTATCTTCTACCTGGATTTGATAATTTGGAAAATAATTGGCAGTAGATCTATTATGAAATCCTTCCAACAATCTTGTATCACATGTTCTCTAATCAAATAATTATTTGTATGAAATAAAAAAACAAAAGAATCATAAAATTTATTTTATCATAGTCATAAAGACTCTGATCCACCATCAAAACAACTACTTCATTCACAACAAATTAAGAGTGAATCTAATGACCACATACTTCTTTCCAAATACATTATCTATGCAACGGATTATATCATTCAAGATAACAATCAATTATTTATTATGATCTTTTCCCATCCGCATTAAGTTATTTTATCATAAAGAACCCAAGGTAAGTCCAATTAGAACCACTTATTCTTGAATATTCTCTACTCATTATGATAGAAATATGTGTTTCTAATTATTTCATAAAACAATGTTCATTATTATTTCCACAATAATTAAAGAGAAATGATTTTCTTTCTTTAAAAAATTTACTTGGAAACAATATACAAACACCTTCATTCGTTATTTTTTTCCTTAAAATCTACCTGTTTGGATTTTTTTGTCAATAATGTTCCATAAATCACAAATCATTGTATCCTTATAAAATGGATTACTTATCACTGATTCTAATCATACATGATCTAACTCATTGTAGGAAACAAGAGGTATTGAGGGAAAACATACTACCAAAATGCAGTGATTTTGAAAACCTCTTTATTTTCATTTCTTCAGATCTTCTTAAACCTCATAATTTGTTCATCCTTTCTAAAATACAAAATAATTTCTTTTCCTATAATCACTCCAACAAAAAGCTAGAATATTTCACTGACAAAACTATGTTGAGTTCATAGGTTACCGACAATTTTCTCTTTTAAAATGAAATACAATGAATTATTAAATAAATAACCCCGTTAATAATACAATCCAAAGGTAATATGAAGGAGGGGATAGAAGCACAAAACATAACCTTGAAGAGAAAGAGGATGGACATCCATGCTTAACCTCAATATAAAAAATAATTCCTTTGGTAATGATTTTGTGAATATGTTAGAAACTAGTTTGGATGTTGGAATATATTCCAGTATCAATTAATTATTCTCCACTTTCTCTTTTATGAAATGATATTTGATATTAATAATTATTTTAATGGTAATTTTGAATAGTATTCCTGAAGATATTGATTATACATTGATTTTAAGAACTAAATAGAAAGGGTAATATTACTTAAAAATTAATATTCTAATTGAATTTTCATTTCATATGTTGAGTAAGGGATTGAGTGTCAAAAACATACTATGATTAAGCCATACTGAGAGTTACTGAATTCTATTACCATGGATGCAAACTAACAAAATAATTTCCCAGAAATAATACTCCACCAGATCTGTATCTTCTATTCTCAAAATTTCCTTCCTATTAAAAACCATAATAAAATAGTAAATCAATACTATCTATGTTGAAATACCTTATTCTGAATTATTTTGTGCCTTTCATGTATCTGAGAATTAATTTTCCTATATGTAAATGTGATTCTTGTGGAGCACTCTAAAATCTTGCACATGTGGTAACAACATAAACCATGTTTGGTCTTTAGGAATTCAAATACAATAGGATTTCTATCAGCTTCTAATACTCTATCAGATAACCATATTTTCCTTATCCATATTTACACAACTTGGTTCCCACGAAAATTAGTGTGGATATAGGTTTTTATTTTTTGATTCTGAAACTCTTATGAAGTTCCTTAGCATACTTTTTCTGAAAATAGAAAATGTATTTCATTATTTGATATATTTTTAGCCCATGAAATTATTTCATTTCACCCAATAGGGAAATTTCAAATACCTTCTACATTTCTTTAGATAATGTTTAATAATCACATTGATCATTCCATGAAAATATAATATCGTCAGCATAAACAATTAAAATGAGGTAATTCTCTTGAATTTCACAAATATATAGTTTTTTATCCACTCTTCCTTTATTAAAACACATCTTCCTTATAAATGTATCCAATTTAAAATACCATGTACTCAAAGAATGTTTTAGGCCATACAAATCATTTTTCAATTTTCCCACATAAAATTATCTTTCCCAACATCCAAGCCACAAGTTTGTTCAGTAGAAACATCCTCTTCAAGATCAAAATTTAGGAATGAGGATTTAACATCTATTTGAATGATCTTATTAACTCATTGTACAGAAATATAATAAAATATTATGATTATTTCAATAATTTCCACTAGAGAATAGGTTTCATCAAAATTAATAACATCAATCTGAGAATAGCCTTTGCATACCAACCATTCATTATTTCTTTCCACTTCACCTTCTTCATTCATATAATCCCGTAAAATCCATTTTTTACCCAAATTTTATTGTTTCCAGGATTGGGTATGAGTTACTATGTATTATTCGTTTCAATTTCAACCATCTCTTCATTCATGGACTGAATCCATTCTGATTGCTCAAAATATTCTTTTGCATCATTTGGTTACAATTTTGAAAAAAATAAGTATGTGTAATTGAGATCGTTGTTATTCTAGTTTGAACCTTCTGATTTCGATCAACAATAATGTTCTGAGACACCAAAATATTCCTCATCCTTTGATGAGATCTTCAATTATCTTATTCATCACATGAAATATCTTAGTTTGATTATTATTCAGGATAAGGATTAAAAAAAATTATTCTTATCATAATTTTTTTTTTCAACTTAATCGACTCCATTGTCTACCTAATCATGTTTCTCTTTCTTAAATCCTTCAATCATGTTCTCATAGACTGAATCAATAATTTTTCTTGTTTATTGGTTGAATCATCTGTATCTTCATCTATATGAAGCATAGCCAAGAAACATTCCATCTTTTCTTTTCTACTCAATCTTACTATAGATTCGACCTTTCTTCTTCATAATACATAAACTCCCAAAAACTCTGTAGTTCTTCAAACATAGAGTTTTTACATAAAAAATCTTATAGAGTAATACCTGACTTAGGCCTGTAGAAAAAAACCATTCTATACTTAAAGAGGAGTACTCATGTCTTGCCTCATAAATTATGAGATATATTATGTTCAAGTAACATTGATCATCCCACCTCCACCATGATTATGTTCTTTATTTCAGAAACCACATTTTATTAGGGAGTGTATGGGGAACTATACTCAAGATGAATTTCCTACTTCTCAAGATAGTCTTCAAAATATAAACCTTTATATTCACCACCATTATCTGTTCACTACTTCTTTAGTCACATTATTTCGCTTCTTTCCTTATGAAACATTTAATGATTTTTAATGCATCTAATTTTAATTTCATATATATAACACAAGTAATGCGAGTAAAATAATCAATGAATGTAATGATGTTCTTATATTTTTTTTTCTCATTGGCCCATAAATATCGTAATGAATCAGATCCATGGGTTTTCATGAACAAATATAAACATTCTTATGCATAGTATTTGTAATCATTCTTTTTTGAATATGCTACAACACCCATGTCTTCATCAAGAAAAATTAGGAATGTCTCAGACACTATCTCTTTTAGATAACATGCTGATGATTATTTAACACATGTGTCATATATATTTATGCCACAACTGATTCTCTTCCACCATGCTTATATAATAAGATTTTTTATTTCACCAACCTGAAACAAATTCCACTATGTAAATTGGGCTATAGTAAGAGTATTCCCGTCATCATCACTCTTTACAACAAAACCATATTTCCGAAAGATAGCTTTGTTACCCTCATTACACAATTGTGAAACACATAGAAAATTGTGTTTCAGTCCATCATCATACAATTTTTTTCTTGGATGTCATCTTTTCTTTTTTAATGATATTTGATCCAACACCTTTTATTTTTTGGGATTAATCATTTCTAAATGTCATTATTCCTTATTTAAAATCATTCACATTCTTAAAAAATTTCATGTAACCTTTAATGTGAGAATAACACCCATATACAAGTTTCCAATGTTTTTCTCCCTTTGAATATTTAAAAAAAGTTTCAAAAACAAGAGTTATTTCTCATTTCTTTTCTTTCTTAACTTCTGGCTTGTGAGTACTGTTAATAGTGTTTTTGTGCTAATAATAAAGAATGAAATCATTTTTAAATGTTTCCAGGTTATTCACATCTTTCAAAATTAGTTTCCAAGAAATAGAACCTATTTCAAATCTCTATTCCACACCTTTTAGTCTTCTCCCCAACAACTTTCTCAGTATTTTTATTTGGAGGGAATTGACTCCTCCTCAATTTTTTCCTTTCATAACCTATTGGATAATATTAATGTTGTTTTTTGAATTAACACATACTTATTGTGTGTTTGAATCACCCACAATACCATGAATATCCGTAAAATGGGTATTTACCTCTGAAACTTTCATACTACCTAGAATTGAAAAAATGTTTCTTAGTCACCATATTCTCTTTGTTTTCATCCGTAATATAATTAGATGAATTTGAAATTTTTTATACTCTAGATAAATCATTTTCAGACATGAGATGTTTTGAAAAATACGAATTCTTCATTTTGGCCACATATATACAAGTTTCATATTTCATCTTCTTGAAAACAATTCCATATATCTTCTCTCCCTTTATCTGTAACTTTTGGTGAGAATTATCATGCTTCAAATTATGAGAATATTCACCATCATCAGTGATAGATTTTTGGAAACTTTTACTTTTCCCTTCAGCATTAGAATTTTTTATTGGAAAAGTTATAACTCTTCTTCTATTGCATTCGATTTCACTTCTGGATGCTCATTACAATTATTTTCTTCTTTAAGAGATTTCATCAAATCATCAATATCTTTCACCAAATTTTCCTTCTCATAAAAAAACATTGTTGTTTTCTTGAAAATTCATATTCTATATTTTTTTTACTTTTCAAGTCTCCTAATCAATCTCTATAATTCTTTTAACTCTTCTTTCAAATTAAATTCATGTTGACTTTATTCTTCTTCAGAACTAATACTTCCAAATTCTTTTTCTTTTTGTATTATAATAAAAGTATTTTCAAAACATACTGAACATATTTTTTAAATAAAGAATCATTGCATTATTCTTCTTTATCATTTGATAAGAAGACTCTTCTTTTGGAATTGAATAATCTCATATATTTCCCTATGAAATAAAATTTTCCATTATAAGCATATTTCTTCCATGATCTTCTTGTATTTCTCTCTTCTTCTTCATTGGCCTCTTTTTTCTTTGATTGAGGATAATTTTTATCAAATATACAAATGGATCCACATTCAAAACATTTCAAGTGATGTTTCCCTTTATATTCCCTTATACCTATTTTCACAATTTAAAAAAATACAAATAAAAAATTTTCCATATTTTTACATATCTCATTTTCAGAATCAAATTCACTAGATTCATATTCAATGAGAATTTTCTTTTATGTTTATTTCCTCGTAGACTTTAAATAAATTTCTCTTTTATCAATTTTTTTTTCTTTTCATAGCTTTCTCTCTTATCATTTTATAAGTAATCCTACTGCTATAAAAATAATCAATAGATTGTGTTTCATGATCTCAATCTTCTAATAAAGACACTTTTGCGTCAATGTTTTCTGGAAGGATTCTGAAAATATTTTCAAAAACTATAGAATTCTCTAAATTTTAACCAAGACATCTGATAGTGCTCACAATGTCATTAACCTGGGAAAATAATTCTCCAACATATTCATGCTCAACCATCTTTAAATATTCATATTTAAATCTCTATATTTGTAACATTTCCTTCTTCTTTTTTGTATTACAATCACATATGTTTTTTAGTTTATCACATGTACCTCTGTATGTGGAAACACCTTTCACTCTTATGAATTAAATTTCAGAGAGTGGTGATAATATAGGATTCTTGGATCTTCTATCATTCTCTATAATATTCATACCAACACATGTATGAGGAGATTTAAAATCAATAAGAGGAAACTCATCAGTTTCAACTTCAAGAACATCACATCCAATAGACCTATGATACAAAAACATTCTATCATTATAGATATGATACTTTTTCCATTGATGAACGAAATGCCTTTATTATTTACACAGTTCAAATTCTTCATTAGAAAACAAAAAGGAATGCGAACCTTCTTCTAATACCACTTGAATGTTCCCAAAAAGGATGATTGTATCACTGAGTGGGGGAGGGGGTGAATTAGTTATACTCTTTTTCTTTTATGTTTATTTCCGATTTCAATAACCTTCACCTCCTATTAATGATTTAAATACCTACTAAAATAAATACATCACATATCTACAGGAACATAACGATTTTCATGGATCACTATTCAATAATAATACCAACATCCATGGTATGTTTTTTAAATGATCCAATACTATACAATATACAAGAATTCAATCCTTGGATTACAATGAGTAGGATATAAACTTACACTCATTTAGTGCTATATAAATAATTAAAATAATGTGTGTGCACCCTATTAGCATAAATAGGGTAATACAATGATTATATAACAACTCATGTTACCTAGGATTCATTTAAATTTTAATAATATATTAAATTGAAATACAATTATTCACATTATTACCCAGAAGAAGGTAAGAACATCATGGACATTATAAGGATAAACTCAGTCTGATTTCCATGGGTATGATTTCCCCAGTATGATTCGTCAGAGTACGATAATTCCCAAATATGATTCCTCTAGTCTGATTTTCATTCAAAATAAATTAGAAATTAATCAATACAACATCAATTCCGGATCCCAATAAACTCAGTACAATTGTTTCTCATTCTGAGAACCCGAATTTGGAAATCCAGAGTCCAATTAATCTATCATGATACGATGATCATCTAAATAGTATTGACAAGTCGAATATGGTATTCAACTAAATATGATAATCACTAAGTGAGATTATCATCTCAATACAATTTTGTTATCTTGTCTCTTCTCCTATGTCTTCTTCCCATCATAATTTCTTCCAAAAAGATCAATATTGTATCTTCATTCTCTCACAAAAAACACGAAGATTCTCTCTCTACTATAGTGAATAGTGTTAATAGTCAAATAGTAAAAAGTAATTCTCCTTTTATAGGTGATCCTAAAGTGGTTTGTATAGGAATCCAAAAAATCGTTCCCACTTACAAAAATTCACCCATATTTCAATTTCACCTAAAATCTCAGGATGCATTTTTACTTTGTCATCTCTTCTCAAATCTTCTCGATTCATCTTCAATCATCATCTCCTTCTTCATCCATTCATTTGAATCATCATTATGATTTCAATAAATGAGTTCAATTTATATATATATTGATTTCTTCAATAAAATGATATGTATCAATTATATTAATGTTCACAAAGTACTGGATACAAATATGAATGATGAATATGATAATTATTTTGAATATCAAGATCCCACTGGATAATACATCGATAAAACTCTTAATTTTTTTCTCTCGAACCACATGAGATACAAAATTTCATATTTTACTCTTCTTTTGATCTAGTTGGAAAACTATAATGTAATTAAACCCTTTTGAAATGGTTTACTACACTGTTTATCAAATTATCTCGTACTCTTTTTATTCATCATCCTTGAGAATTTCATTCTCTAACTACGATTGTCCAGAGTAAAATATTATTGAGTATGATTGGCTTGGATATTCTCAATTTTGGGTACGATCATTCTGGGTATAATCTATTTCTTTCTGATCTTGAGTAATATCATTCTAGGTTGAAAAGGTTTTATATGCTTCATATGGATGATATGATGCTACAGTTAATCGACAGCATCTCTTTTTCTTCCCTTCTACTGAGATATGATTAATCTATGTATGATTTATTTTTAAACGACATCATATCATTCATCTCTTTTACCTAGATATAATCATTATTAAATCAATCAGCACTACCTCTGTTTTCACTTCCTTCCAACATGTTTCTATCACAATTTCTCCAATCAACAAATGATTTGTATGAAATAAGAATCAGTAAAGCATCGTCAGATTTAGTTTATCATAGTAATAAAGACTCTTATTCCCTATCATAACATCCACTTATTTAAAATTGAATTTAGAGTGAATCTGATGACCATTTACTTCTAAAAAAATAAATTCTATATGAGACAAATTCTCTCATTCCAGATAATGATGAATTCCTCATTACGATCATTTCATATCCTCATTAGGATCTTTTCCCACAATGAACCCTAGGTGTGTCTAAACAAAACCACTTCTTCTAGAATATTTTCTCCTCATTAAGAAGGAAAAATGTGAGTATTTTTTTTTCATAATACAATTTTTAGAATTATTTCCACAAAAAAAATTGAAATGATTTTCTATTAACAAAAACATTCCTTGACAACAAATGACCAACACCTTCATTCATTATATTGGTACTAACCGAATGTACATCATATGGTGGGTGCACCCAGATAGTGCTCCAATAAAATGTGTTAAACTATAGCCCCATGAGAGGGCATTTAAGTTATTAGGGAGTAAACAAAAACTATTATGGGATGCTTCCCACCATGTGATATAATTTTGGCACTTAGTTTTGACTCATAGTAATGTCATGATATATGTTGCATCCAAATTCCTATTTTTCCATGATCATATGATTCAATTTTCAGTATTGTATTCATACATGTCTTTATTTATGATCCATTCTATTTAGGTCATAATTTTATTGATTCTAAAAAAAATTTATTATTTAATCCCATATTTATTCCCCTACTGGGCTTTTTAGTGCAAAATGTTTATTCTTTGTATTCTCGAGGTTATTATATAATGTTATAGGATCTCAAATAGACTTAAATCTCACTATGGAGATTAATAAAAATAGTTCTTATTGTATTTTTATGTTTTCTAATTATGTCTCTACTATCCCAAAGACACTATGCTTTTTGATCCTTGGTTTATATTTAATGGATAATTATGCTTAAATTAATTAATAATATATTAAAAGGCTTTGGTTTATATATGGTTTGCATTATTAGAAAATAAAAAAAATTATATTAAAAATATGGAATCAATTTTTCCAAATTATATTCATAGAATTGGAAGAATTAAATTTCAAATTAAACTCACAGATGCATTGAAAAAACATTTTCTCCAACGAAAAAAATTAAATTTTTTTAAAAAAATTGTATCACAATTCAGTATTAAAATTAATCTGAAGAGAAATATTGGTTAAATTATAATATAATTTAACTAAATTTATTTTAAATCATATTCACAATATATTTTAACCTTTTAAATAATTTTAATGAATATTCGGTTTAATAAAATATTTATTTATCTATATTCCTCAAAAAAATAATATTTTCAAGAAAAAAAAATCATCAAAAAAAATTTTACTTCTAGATTTAAAATAATAGGTTTATATTATAAAATAAATTTTTTGAAAGTGATAAAAATAAGTTTTAAATTTTTTTAATAATGGGGGACTAAACTGTCTTATAAAAATAATTTTTTCCCAGTAACTTTATTTTTTATTTTCAACGGTTATTTTCTTATTTATAATAATTTTAAAACCATTTAATTTATTTTATATCTGAGTAAACCAAAAAATTCTAAAAAATTAGTTAGTTATATCCATACTCTCCAACTTAATGCATATGTTATAATAGTCATTTTTAAATAATAATATTTTTATAGAGTATCATATTTTGTTAAAACCCATCATTCTGTGTTTCATAACCTATCAAAGAGATTTAATTTATTTAAAATAAGTATTTTGTAACATCTCAGTGTGTTACATTCTCAATTAATCATGGTATTTCATGTCATATATGCTATCGAATATGATTTTCCTCTGTGAATGACTAATGGTGCTACATGATATAATATATATATATATATGTCATCAAAATCATATATACACATTAAATCCAAAATTATATCAATCCATGAGATACAATGTTGTAAAATGAATTAAATCGGTTCCTGAGGTGGTAGTCCGCTATACACAAGATTGACTGCTTAATTGTTCACTTGATGGAAGAAGGATATGAATATAGTATATTCCAGGAACATAATAACATATCAGTATATAGGAGATAATTCTGTTATTATATCAGCATGTTTGAAGAATTTTGGATGTAGGTGGAGGAATAAATTAAAATAAAATACTTGGTTAAAAGCTACGCCACTTCTTTGGGAATTCCAATTGTTTAACAAATTAATCCTCCTATAGCTAGTTTTTATCCAAAAAATACATCTAGAATAATGAAGGGATTTTTATAAATGTTTGGGGTAGGTATTTTCTAATATAAATTGATGTTCATTGTTGAATAAATGTTGAGAGGAGGTGTCCTTTTATAAGAGAGGCTAGGACCACTCTAAGTATTACAAAAATCATTAAATTTATTTAAATTATTTTTCATGTACAAATGTACCCAAAATGATATATTTTTTATATAGGATGATGAGGGGTCTAAATAATCTCGTTATATAATAATTTTATATTTTTATAATATTTTTTATCCTTATCTTTTTTTAACACCCTCATTAAATTTTTTGACAATTATGGAAATAACAATTTTTTTATTATTTAGGAGTCAATATATTTACTATTAAAAGAAATATGGTCTTTAAATTGAAAATATTTTATATTTTTTTTCTTATAAAAATAAAATGGAAATAAATGTTTTTTTAATAATATCAAATTATTTAATAAAATTTTATTTGTTACAAAATAACATTATTTTAATTTTTGGAACTATTCAATTAATTTGACTTGTAAAATGACAAGAAACCAAATGAATTAGAATGTATTACATTAACACATGAAGATAATTATATTTTGATCTATAAAATTTTTGAAATATAATAATTAATTCGTATTATATACATTAAAATTTTAAATATCATGTACTTTATTTTTATATTAGTTGAATAAATACTAGGTCAGTGATTCATAAACATTAAAGGTATTTATTTCATCACTAAAAATTATAAATAAATTAAATTGATAAATAATAATTTATATTTCAAATAAATATTTTATAACTAAATATATAATGTGTTTATACCAATGTAAAAAATATGAGATAATAAAATAATGAGACTAGCATTAATGACTTTTCTTTATATAAGATAATATAAATGTCACAGTCAAATAAATATGGCACCATGATGCCATATTTTAAAAACATGGATGGAAATTATCTAAATAATCATATCCAATAGGATTACGGTGGGTATTAGTGTCATTTTTTAGTCCTTATTATATTATTTTAAACCATAATTACATGATTGAGCCATTCCATGGGGACAGGTTGATTCTGTGGTTACTATTCATAAAAACAAAAAATACAAGGGTCTTATTAACCAAATTTGGAAATACAAATTCAAAATGTGGAATATATTATTCATGATTAAGTTTATACATGTGGTATAAATTAATTAATTATTAAATCTCAAAAACCATAAAATAATATATTTTTAAAAAATACATTTTAAATACAAAAATGATTTTATACCAAATTCATGTATAAAATTAATTTCAAATACCAGAATTTTATTTTGTATAATCAAAATAAACTAATTATAAATTAAAACAAATATAAATATAATTTTTCATTTTAAAATTATAAAAAGGAAATACAATTTTCAATATAAATAATTATTTTTTAGTATTCATTCAAAAATTAAGCTTTTACATTAAAAAGAACAAAATTTCACCATAATGTTGTTTCGATTTTTAAATTAAAAAACTGAAATTATTTTTCTCAAAAATATTTCTAATTGTTATTCATGTTAATTATAACATTTTCTCATAAATAGAAATAAAAATCAATTTTGATGAAAAAGTATTTCAGAGGAATTAAATGGCTTTACTAAAAATAGATTGATTATAAAATAATAATTTATCAGAAAATTTATATTAATTAGGACCATTATATATATTATATTAAGAATAAAATCCTATTCATACACTCTAATTTAAGGAAAAATTTATAACAATGATATTTGAATAATAATATTTTAAGGATTTGTTGACATAGTGTTGCATGTGTGTGTGAGTGTTTTTAAAAATAATTTTATCTTCTAAAATAAAGGAGTGCTATGTTATACCAATATATATAGATTTCATCCCCCAAATTTGGTAATTGTTCTTAAAATCAAAGGTTTTTTATATGTAAAAATCTTTTTGGAAATCCCACATCATAAAAAGTGATTATAAAACATCCTCTTAAAATGAGGGAAAATTAATATCCAAGAAATTTGGAGTAACATATAAAGATGTTATCAAATATGAGAACAATATTGTGAAGTGGAAATAAGGACCTAGAGAAAAAACTGAATTTCATAAAAATTATCTAGACCTACAGAGATCATTAATCATAAGAATTTGAATGATCAACAAAAAGATAATGACTAAAAAACCATAAACCAAAGTGGTGTGAAAAAATATTATCAATTAATAAAAAATAATGGTAATAGGATATATTTTTTTCAAGATATTTTTCCTTGAATTGAGGAATTCCACTACCATCTAGACAAATAATATAATGAAATATAATCACTTGATACATAGAATATCTTAATTTAATCAATGTCCACCATAATCACAACTTTTTTTCTAATTAATGGGTGTTCAACGTGAAATTTTGATGTCTGAAGATATGGAATCAACTTTTAAAGGATCAGATAATTTCACAAAATGTAAACAAGATATTCATTATTTATTTACACATTAACCAAAATAAAAAATTTTATCACAGGGTAATATTATCCCAAAAAATAATAAAAATTCATACAATGAAATACAACATTAATTTCCAAAGCCTCATCAATAACACCCTATGTTCTACAAATATCCTTTTATAAATAAAAAACCTTAAATTTCATCAAAATATTCATAAAGTATTTTAAAACTCAAAAACAATAGAAGGATTTGATATCATATTCTTAGGGGATTAACATGATATTTTCATCTAATCTACATTATTCACTCTTTTATTCATATTTCTAAAAATACATGTTTCTTAATTATACAATCCCAAAAATATATTAATCAAGTATATAAATAACCTAAATCACTATAAATCCATATTAAAATTCATATTATATAAATGTAAATTTATATATTTATCATATTATTTTATTTAATATGATAATATAAAAGATCCTAAAATAGTGAACTTCTTTTGAAATAATAGTAGTCACAAAATCACCAAATAAAATTTCAATCTTATAGTCATCTATATGATAAAACATATGGTCCCAAAATATGATTAACATAAAGAATATTATCAATAAAAACACAAACATTACTGAATTTTTTAACTATTTATTTTATCTCATACCTTAAAAAATATATAACAACTTTAGATGTTGTGATGTATTTCATTCAGATACATTTAATATCTTTCATTTCTTTTTCTACACTCAACAACGAGTTTTAAGGAACTTCAATATACTATTTATATTATTATTAAGCATATCTATTATAACCAATCCATTAAACATAAAGGTAGGAATACTAATGAATTTAATTTATATATTAAGGTTAATGGTTTTATATGAGGAAAATATGTTGATAAAAATGTAATTCCTCTTTAATAATGTCTTTATATGTTTCGAAAATTTTATTTTCTCAAAAAATAATATTGACTTCGGTGAAAAAATAAAAAAAAAGTAATATTTAAAAAACTTTAAAAAAATTTTGGAAAAAATGAACTCTATTTTATGATCTAGCAAATAAAAATTATCTTTGGGTTAATTTTTGGGATTTTTTGACAAAATTAATTTTTCGACGACTAATGAAATATACTAATATTTATTTATAACTAAATTTTAATTTTAAAAATATAATGTTAAACTATTTATTAAAATGGTTTTAAAAGTAAAATTTGTCCAATTGTATTATAAATAATCCAATAAATGATGTTGGAAATAATTTCATATTGAATGTGGATACTAAAACATTTTAAACATTGGAAACTTTTCTCTTTAGAGAAACTATTTTTTCATTGTATATGTGAGTTTAATTTTAAACTAAATTCATCCACATCAAGGAATTGAATTTCTAAAAATTGATCAAATATTTGGAATCAGTATAATTATCATTATATAATAATTTTCTCATAATTTTGACTATAATGAATATTGAAAATAGTAAAATGTAAAAACCACGGTTGAGGTTAAAACTGGTTTATTGGGGTTAAACAAAAAATATAGGGGGTAAATGACCTTGAAACATGTCCAACAACCATTTTATAGAAATATATTGACCATTTAACCAATAATAATCATTAATTATATCTTTTTTAACCTTTTGGAAGGCCAACAAAATATGTACACTTTATTCTCTTCAAAAATTCAATGTGTGTCCTCTCCACCACTTATAAACGACCAACCCCACTCTTCTGCTGTAAAAAAATTAAAAAAACACATTAGTTCAGAAATTAAAAAAAAATTATTTCCTTAATTACTTAATATTATCGTATAACCATTTTTATTAGTAAAACATCTTAATATGGCTTTAGGTATACACATAAATAGTATCTCTGAAGTAGATATAAAATTCTTAAACATCTATTTTTATTTAATTTATCCTTCCACCACTTTAAAATTTAAATTAATGATGATGAAATAATAACATAACAATAATAAAAACACTGATATGTTTTTTTAGTTCATTACCTACATAAATATCCTCCTCCATCAAATGGGAATCAATACTGTTGATTGTGTGTATGGAGGGCTATTTCCTCACGAGCCGATGTAATTTGGTTTCCATAACCACATCATATTTCTAGATAAAACTATGTATACAATGATTATATAAGTTATATATTATTTATTTATACATCTATAATTATAATATCACATATACATTCTAAATATCCATTCAGTAGGGAATATCATAATGTCACTCGTCTGTATGGTAGACTATTGCCTCATTAAGAGATGTGATTCATTTTTCAGAAACTCATTACATTGAAGGTAATAAAGATTAATTTTTGGTGGATATTTGATATTCATGAGATATTATAAGATCAATATAATAAATATATCAAATACTTTCTTACCATATAATCCATCAAATAAATGATATCATTATTCATGTATACAAACAGACTATCCCCTCACGAAGCGATGTGATCTGCTTCTCACTAACACAATAAATAGAAGGTGATAAAAAATAAATATAGTTAATATGTTTTATATATAAGAAATAATAATTATTCTATAATAGTGATATATTATTAACCATATATTTTTCGGTCCATTCCGAAAATGGAAATAATGTTCATGTGTTTGTATGGATTACCATCTCCATGAATAGTGTAACTTGTTTTCTATAAATAAATTTAATGTATTAATCAAAATAAATATATAATGAATATATATATTATATTTATATCATGATAAATATTTTTAGATTGAGGATCCATTATCATTATAAAAGGATAAAAAACAAAAAACCAAAACATACACAAAAATAAATCAGTTACTTCTCATAACATTATTTTTAAATAGAATTATTGATAAACTGGTAATAAAAAATCAAATATAAATTATATATGGTGTGATATAAATTATAATGGTTCTATAATTAATTTATAATACACTAATATTTATTATATAAGAGGATAAAACATATGAAAATTAATTTGAGCCTTTAGGCAAGGGATATTTGTCTCAATTTTTCATCTTTGGGACTTATATTATGTTATTCACCTATGGTATGGGGTTTATAATAAAATATCATCTTTTACCATGATTGTGTATATTTATTCTTCTAATGATGAAAACCTGAAATTCAATAACATTCATCTCCGCTTGTTATGTTAGGAAAAAAATTCTATTTTTTTCTCTATATATGTACTGAATAGTTCAAAATAATGTTTTTAGAAAATAATATTTATTTATCACTTTGATAAAAAACCCATTTTTTACATATCTTTGTTTTATAAAAAAAATTAAAAAATCACATTCTTTAAATAATTTATTATTGATTATTTCCCATTTTTTACTATTAAAATGATGTTTTAAAATTAATTTTCATGTCTTTTTCCCAAAAATTCACATTTCAATTTTAATGGAAATATAATATAAATATTTATTTTATCATTTACGAAAATAATATAATTTTCCACCTCCATGATCATAACATGATTTAAACATTCATTTTTAATTTTAATTATTTATTTATAAGTATAAAATGTAATTTTTATAAAAATATAATTTAATAATTATATATTTCACTGATGAAATGATCTATGTGATCATTCAACATAATTTTACATCTATGATAGAATCCAATCATGTAACATATGATTTAATTCATATATAATCAAATAATACCATCTTGATTATTTCTCTAGATGGTTTCAATTTATGATAAAGAAATTTATGAAAAACACATTTTTCCATGGGTTATGATTTGATTAAATGTTTATGAAACTATGTTTTTATGAGTTCTGATATGATGAAGGTATTATAGAGATCATTTCATTTAATGGGTTCTAATATAATGAATGTTTTATTATCTTGTTGAATATATATGTTTTATTTTAGTACATGTTATATGGGAACTGTATCTCCATCAAATTATTTATGAAAATATCAATATATGATGAGATAAAAAGGACTATAATAGGGAGTGAACCCAATTAATTAAGGTAATTTGTCTACCATGATAGTCTTAGGAGTGAACCATGACTACTACAATTGTTTTTATGGTGAACTCATTCCACTATGATATCCTCAAAAATGATCCTTGACTAATTTTTAAAAGACTATAAATCCTTATTTGTATTGTACAATTTTATGTATTATGTTAATGTCAGGCTCTCATGGATCATGTTATTTGATTTTAATATGATTCATGTCTTATGAACTAAAAAAATGTATTCCATTACTAATGATTTTGATCTGTTATATGTAAGGTATGGATTCCATATGTCATGTTTATGTTTTCACAACATTATTCTCGTGTTATTTTTATTTATTTCCCTTTTCTACACTTTCTATGAAACTGAACAAATATATTATTATATTTTATCCTAGGTTATGATAATAGTTATTACCTGTCATATGTGTAATAAGGTCTGTAGTAATGTGTAATGAAGTGGGAGATTATTTAGAACTCTTTTGAACTAGATTTTTTTGTTTCCATGTTTCCAAAGGCACTATACCTTTATGATACTCATAAATATTTTTGTTTAGTGTATTGAATTTTCACAAAAAATTATTCTTGAGAAAAATATTCATCTAATGGACCTTTTCATTCATTTTCTTTTAGAAATTAAAAACATCCTATTACTTTATTAACATACGTTTACATTATATTTTATAATGTTTTTATAATAAAACATAATCTTTTTATCTTACTTAGGATAAGATTTAATGAGTTGAAAAAATACGCTTTTTCTTTCTAATTATTTTAATGAAAATGGATATAATTATAATCGTAATCAGATTTCATATAAGATCTTTGATACTTTCATTAATAATGAGAATATATTAATATTCGTAGTAATTAAAGTTTCTATTAAAAACATACTTAGACTCAAATAATTAATATTAATTACTTTTTCATTAGCTAGCTATTGAATTATATTATTTTTATTAACATAATCAAAAAAAACATCTTTCTAATGTAAGAAATATGTTTTAAAATGATAATTGTGTACATCAAGAAGATATCAGACATTCTATTATAATATTACCATTGAACTGCCATGTGTCCAAGTCATCAAGAAAAAAATTAATGAAATAAGATTGTTGGAGGATCAAGATGACTGTAGATATCATGCCAATAAATAATAATCCATTCAAATAGTTTTAACCAAAGTTCAAATCAATTTCATTTGGTAAAAATAATTGTCTGGGAGAGCTCTGAAGCTTACAAGAGTGAACTACTTTTTACATGTACTTGTAACATTTTGGAGTGTTTAATCGTAATGACCGATCATATGAATATCGTCGAAGGTTCATTGGGATAATGAGACTAATAAACTAATCATCGTATCTATGTCTCATTGGGATAGTGAGATAAAATAGCGGGTCATCGTTTCGAGGGAACACTAGGAGAGCATGATATAAAAATTGATCATCATATCGAGGCCTTACAAGGATAGTGTGACAAGCCGATCATCATATCAGGGGATTTCTATAGTAAAGGATGGATATAATTTCATGTATGTATAAAACAAGGAACCATTATCCTATGATATTGGAAACCCTATTCATTGGGTTTAAGGAATTGTATCCACTTTTATTAATTTAATTATTACAAGTCTTTTTCTGGAATCAATTGTAATAGAGAGTGAATAATTTTATATTCATCTTTCTATTTTAATATTATTTATTATAATATCATTGATTACAAAAAAAATTATGCCAATTATGATTCTGTATGCTCTAAGATAGAATCACAAATTTTTTTATTACTATGATATATCATTACTATTTTGATTTCATTGTTTATATATTACTCTGATATATCGTAACAATTGTGATTAGTATTATTTCTATATTACTCTGATATATTGTACCCATTGAGATTATGATTATTTTTGTCTTAATGTATACAATTAATCTCTTATGATGTTACCACTTCTTACTTACTACGATTCTATACATCGTGAAGGTAGAATCAATTTCTCAATATGACATGTGACTGACATATCAGAATATACTTGATTGTGATATTTTTATTATCGGACCTAGGGGCCAATTCTGATTACCATTCAAATACATAAGAGGTTTTGTGAATACCGTTTTTTTATTTTAAAATAAATTTCTTTTAAGGATAATAATGAATTTTTTAAAACTAACAATTCCCCCTATTGTATTTAGCCATCTTCATATACATTACAATCCAAAAATTGGTAGCATAGCAAGTTTCCATTTCTAAAATAATCTATAAAAATTTTATCTTCTCTTTAATATTTCATGTTAGTAAAACTTTGTAACAATATTTTTTCTAATAAATACCTACTACACTAATGTATAATATGATATAGAATTTATATTTTTTGTTTTAAGGATAGAAGGAATCAATTTTGGTTCAATATAAAACCTCAATCCAAAAAGACCGCCTATTTTTTATGGAGGAAATTTTGATTATTGGATATATAGAATAAATACATTATTTATAAATATTGGAGTTTACAGTTTATTTATATTAACTAGATATTACTAGATCACTAATAATTTGGTGACTTCTTTTAAAAATCAGGAAAAGCAATGGAATGAATTTAATTTATAGATTTTATAAATACATTACTATGTTCTATGACCAAAATAATTTACAGTCATATTTATTCATGTGAGGCTACAAATAGTATCTAGAAAAATATAGATATTACTAATTTTATAACATAAAAAGTTATTGAAACTATAAGTGAAATGATTGGAGCTAACTATCCAGCATTTGAATTCCCTTTTGGTGAACCTTTTGTGAAGGTACAACAAAGCTTTATATCAATAGTGAATAGTATACCATATGTGGGAGATAAATTATTAGAGGAT
Organism: Viscum album; assembly: GCA_963277665.1. NCBI lineage: Eukaryota > Viridiplantae > Streptophyta > Magnoliopsida > Santalales > Viscaceae > Viscum > Viscum album. The sequence goes on from OY728122.1 coordinate 739,598,612, forward strand.
TAAATCCTTGTTGAAAATATAATTGATATCATTTCCAATGAGTGTGAATCTAAGTGAATTGTTGTTGATGAATCAACCAAGATAAAAATCCCAATCTTGATGATATATTTAGAACCATATTGAAATATGAGGATAAGATAAAATGATATATAGATAAATTAATGAAAAAGAATGGTGTAGTTTCATTTAGTAATACTTAAAACTAGATAAAATCATAGATTCTTAATAATGATTCTATGTTGATACAGAAAAAAAATTTATGGTTTAATCTGATTCATGTGATTCTGAACATTCTGAGAATGGATAATAAAATCTTGCGTAAAGAATGAGTAAGTTTGTTTGTAAAAAGGATTTTAAATACCATTAAATTAAAATTAATAAGTATATGAATGAAAATTAAGACTCTGAAGTTGTGTGTTATGATTGCGAAAAATATGGACATATTTGTCAAGATCATTGCAAGTTAAAATTAAAAGATAGAAATTATAGTCATTTTCATAGGAATGGTACGAATTTTTATAAATCAAAAATAAAGAATGTTCTTAAAGATGATGACACTTAGAGTTCCATTGGAGTTGTTTCATCACACAATTCCATATATAATGAAAGTCCATATTAGAGTAATATTTGTCTTCTTCCTAGAGTACCTATATCAAATCAATGTTTTATTGAAAATTTACACATAACCAATTCTTTTACTAATATGTCTTTAAAGTAAAATTACCATGATGAGAATAATTTTAAATTGTAGATGAAGAATCCTCCATAGATTTCTATAATAATGATTTACCTTTTTATTAGGATGTTTCTCTATTTTCAAATCATTTACAAAATAAAAATTGTAATGTTTTTTAAAAAATTATTAAGCTAATTAAAACCATTAAAAATATAATTTGAAAATTTATATTTTAACAAATTAAATATCAGTTTTATCAAAAGATATTGATAAATCCAATTCTAAAAAGGGTATTATTTATATAGAGTTAGAAAATAGTAATTTCTCAAAAGTATTTTTTTAAAAACAGTTTTGAGAAACTCAATTCCAAAATTAATACAGATGTGGATATAAAAATAGTGGTAAAACTTATGTCTAAAATTTATCAACTAAAGAAACATTTATCACACTTTACTACTAATAAGGATTTTTTTTTAATTTATAACCAAATCCATACACATACTACTAGTTCAAGAATGGTTTATAGTCATAAAAAATTTATTTTTAGTAACAACTTATTTGTTCCTAAAAACGAACCCTTTTTTACTAAATGTGAAAGTAGAGGTCATTGAGAAAATAACTGTTCATTAAATAAAATTCAATCATTAGGGTTCCAAAAATCCCATTTTTTCAAAACAAATGTATATTAAAAAAATAATTCTAGCATTTTCAAACCCAAGAAGGTTTGTGTTCTGAATGTCAAATTGTTTCATTTTTAGGAAAACAAATAAAGTACTAACAATAAAAAAACATGGTACATGGATAGTGGGTGTTATAGACATATGAATGGACATGAATATTTCTTTTAAAATTATTATATCGATGAAATTATTGATTTAAAAAATATGAATGATGTATTGTCAAATAGAATTAATGATCATGAAGATTATAATAAGGTTTCCCAAGAAAATAATCCATCACATGAAGAAAACATCTAGTCTGAAGATGAAAATATTTCAAAACTATTGGAAGAAGGAAAAAAATTTAAAAAAATTTGGACCTTTATAAAAAAAATAGTTTACAACAAAGAATATATTTTTTAACTCTTGTTGTATATTTTCCATATCTTTTCTAACTAATGGAATACTCTTTTCAGAAAATTGTTTCGTATTTTTTTTCTCTAAACCCAAATCAAGAATCTCAAGTCTATTCCCCATTAATTTTTGAAAATCAGAAAGGGGGGATGTTTTATTTAAGGGGGATATTTTATTTTTGGATAGAGTATGATCCTTATGTGGAATTTCTATCCTAAGAGGGATTCAGTTTTATTCATCATTATATTCAGATAAGCTATAAACTCGAGGGGAGATAAGGATAATTCTTATTACTGAATGTGGTTTAATGTTTTATATTAATTTAGGTTTTTTGGTTTTCACTTTACAAATAGGTGGAGAATGTTCACTCAAAAGTTTCTCTGTTGACCCTTTTTATACCTTTTGTTTAATAAATCACAAACACCCTATAACATTGTTAACTTAATTGTTCATTTTTATTTATAATGTTTTTATATGATAACATAATTTTGTTATCTTAATTAGAACAATATTTAAAGATTTATGAATATTTTTTTTATTTATAATTATCATAGTGAGGAAATATACGATAATAATTATATTCAGGTTGAATATAAGATATCCAGTTTTTTTCTTTTGTATTGATAAATTCATAATATTCATACTGATAATTGTTTCGATTAAAATCATACTCAGAACCAAAAAGTTTATAGTATTCACTTTTTCTGTATTTATCTATCTAACTATCTTATTTTTAATAATGTACCCATAAAATGGTATTGCTAATGTACGAAAGATGATTTACACTACAAATGGTGTACATCCAAACACCGTCTAAAATTCTATTATAATATAATCGTTGACGTTTCAGGTGTCCATGTCATTGTGAAATACATATAGAAACATGACTTTTAAGATTAAGATGACCATTATAAGAACGTCTATAAATACTCATCCAGCCAATGTGTTTGAATCCATGTGATGGTCAATTACATTTTCAAAAAATCTCAGTGTGCGAGATCTCTGATGCTTACATGAGTGGACTAATTGATCCTTCTAATTTTAACTTTTTGAGTTTGTTATGATATTGAATTATCATGTAAATATTATCAAGGAATTGTGTTAATAGTGAGGTAGAAATACTGTTCATTTTATCAAGAGATCATTTGGATAACAAGATGGTATAGTTAATCATCATATCGTGGGTACATGGGGATAACATAACAAAAAATATTGATCAACATATCAATGTCTCATGTGTAATGACCTGGAAATTCCATGTCAAATTTTTTTTATTACGTGGCAATTTTTTTAAGACTATGAAATCTGACGGTGCTAGATTCCGAGGCTCGGAGTACCCAGAATTATCTTTCGAAGGATTTTTATGCTTTAATTAGCACGGGTAAGCAGTTTTCTAGAAAATGTGGGATAACCCTTAAGTGGTTACTCAGATCAGAAATCTGAGAGCACTGTTGCACTTAGAATGGTGGGTTTACCCTAATAGAGACTTAAGTTTAGTGAGCACAGGCCTCCTGTGAGAAAAAAAAGTGGCGTAACCATAAATAAAATAATTATATAAATTATTTTATTTTTCAAATGCTTATAGCTCACAAACGGTAGTTCGAATTATAAATTCGAGACCACCACTGAACTTTTGAGGGCATGCTTTTTTTAAGATGATACTAACATTTGTCGGCGCTGGCCACCAGTGAATGTTAGTTTTTGGTCATAAATAAAATAATTAAGTGACAAATATTTTTGCAAAATCCATAACTTTTAAATGGTAACTCGTATTGGAAATCTGAGAGTACCATTGGGTTCATTGGGGCGTGCTAGACTTGGGAAGATCCTAACCTCGACTGGCGCGTGTTGAGGGTGACTGTAAATAATTTTACAAACTCTTTTTTGGTTATGTTCAATAAACGTACGTTCAGGATTTCCAATCTTTTGCACCGATGCCCGGAATTGAAATATGAGGGCACCGTTGAACTCGTAGCTTCGTTATTCACTTAAGAAGACTTTCACCTCGACGATAGTTAGTCGAGGGTGAAAGTTATTTTTTGGGTTTTTCGTGTAATAATAAAATAAAAATAAAATCGTATGACATTTTTATTTTTATTTGCAACAACCATGTGGGTGTTGGGAGGTGGGGTCCACCGGAACTAAACCTCCATGTGGAAGTTGAGGTGTGGGGACCACCATAACTTAACCTCTCATGAGAGGTTATGGTTGTGAGGACCACTCGAACCATAACCTACCATGAGATGTTATGGTGGTGGCGACCACACAGGATTAAACCCCCCTTTAATTGAGAGAAACTATCAACCCTCCCCATTAATGTGGTGGAGCCTCTTGACTTCCTCCACATTAAGTTGTGCCAATGCACCACTTATTTATTCCAACATAAATTAATTGGCCTGACCCTTTTTAAATATTATGTAACAGCATTGTTGGAATTTAGGAAGGTTCCTAATAAAATAACTGTCATAAATTCCATGACTGTTACATACCTCTCCCCCTCTCCTATATATATGGAGCTTGGGAGGAGGATTTGGGACGACTTCACCAAGCGACGAAGCACTGGTAAAGTGTCATAACGCCCAAAAATTGGTGGATTACGCTCTCCAATGAAGAACACTCCACCGAAAAATAATGTCGACCTCCTTCAACATTCTACCTCTTGGCTTCATCTGACGTGGAACATCCTTGAATACAACCAATCGATGCACAAACCGACGATCGAGGAAATCTCTGATGACATCGATGTCCAACTTTTCCCAATGAATCCCCTTATTCCCCACAGCTTCATCGATGTATCAACTTGAGGTAGGGGGATTATTTACCTGATAATACTTTTTTCATAATCTTACATTGGTTTCATTTGCGGGTTGGGAATGAAATGTTGCATATTGTTTTATGATTGACGTTATTCTTTCTTGTTGAGCCATATGCTACCACTCTAAATGTGGAGGGTGTGCGCCAAACTAACATGCCCCGATCCCCTACGTAGTTCCTCTTTGTGGTGTTCTTCAGAATGAAGGAAGACGACGAAGGCAACGGTGCCTCCACCCACGGCCACTACGACCCGCACCACCCCTATGGCCCTCCGAGATGAACCGACCCTGCGCCCCGGCCCAAACCGCCCTCACGGCACCCTCTTGGCCGAGCCGCCCACACGTCACCCTCCGGGATGAACTGCAATCGTGCCAACCTGTAGTCGGTCCGCGCCCTCACGACCGGTCCGAGCCCTCACGGCTCTCCGCAACCCCTCACGGCCCGCTGGGCTGGGCCCAGTGGTCCGGGACGGACTCAATGGTTCATGCTAGGTCGCTCCAACCGGGTCGGACCTGACCTGGGCCCACTATGTCCTTTTTTACGCTCCTTAAGACATATCTTTGGCACCAGACGTCCATTTGACGATCCTTCAGTGGCGTTGGAAATGTTGGAGTAAGATGGTACGTTTGAGTATACTCCACATGAATTTTGGTATGAGATGGGAAACGGTCTGGTTGGATTGATCACGAATCCAACCAGGCCCCTCGGACTAAATGGCTAATAACTTACAGACCGAGCATCCAATTGACATGACCTCTATTGCATTGAGATCCCTATGATGTGGTGGACCATTGTGATACTTCTTCATGGGACATCGTGACAGTTGGAGTATCGACTAGTAGCTTGTGGAGAGGATCCTCCCAGAGACGATCGAGCATAGTGCGGAGACCTAGTATGTAGCTGAGACCTGATGACTGTTGACTGTTTTGACTCAGAGTGACTCTTCTAGCCTAGTGGGGAGCATCTTAGTGTCGCGGAAGACCCACAGTGGGGGCCGTCTTGGTGTCGCAGCAGACCCACAGTACTCGGCAGGAGGATTACCACATCAAGTTACGAGGGGGAGTGCACTTGGTGACGCGGAATATCCATATTGGGGAGTGCGCTTGGTGACACGGAAGATCCACGGTACTCGATAGGATGAGTACCTTAGCAATCCATGGTTAGTGGGAAGCGCTCTTGGTGTCGCGGTAGGCCCACTGTACTTGATAGAGGATGAGTTCTCCAGTAGCCGAGGTTTCGACAATGTGACTGGGTATATTACTTGATACTACCCCTAGAATAAAATCCTGGTTGAGATGAGTCAGTTTTTCTAGGTTTTCCTCATGATTTATATGGATTACTTGATAACTTAGGTATATGTATGGGTATATACCTATGAAATGTTATCTGTTGATTTCATACTTTTTTGTTTTATCCTTCTTGGATTTTCTAATACCTTGAGGGTCTTGGGGTCCCTACTGAGTATCCTTGTACTCACCCCTGTACGGGTTATGCCCACACCTTGTTGTGTTGGATGTAGACGATGGATAATGCTGACTAAGGCTTAGAGTATCAGGACTGGATGGTACCTGGAGGTGGACCATATTGCGTGTCGTTTCACGGAGGAGACAGTCGGATGTAGAGTGCTGAGGAGGTGATATGTACTACTCTTTAGGTAGGAACCCCAAAAGATGATCTAGTAGTTGTCTTCCCTTATCCTTCAGTTATATTGTATCACTATTGTACTTGTACATTCCAGATGGGCTTGTATTCTGTCCCCTTTTTCTTTCATCACTCTTTTTGTTTTACAGTTTACGTGGAGTTTCGTCCAGCTATGTGCTTGCTTTTGTGTGTGTTTACAGGTTATAAAGGCAATGCCTTACCAGTTTTAGGGAATTATGCCTTTGGTTCTAGTCACCAGCCCCTGGCCTATGAAAGGTGGGCTTGGGGTAGTCATGGCAAGGTCCTCCAGGTACGGTTCATGACAAATTGGTATCAGAGTAGTCAGTTATACCATATAACTTGGGACTCTGATATTTTCTGTGAAGTAATAGTGTTAAGTGTAGTGGGTGTGGTTTTCAGTTCAGGGATTCCAGTGTTTGTGTGGCAGCTGACGTATCCACACACTAGGACCCTGACTTCTGATTTCTGACTCGATACACGAATACACTGATTGCGTGTGTGTTTTCAAAATATTTCCATAATTCATCTCACCAATTTCGCCCACCATGTATAACTTTTACTCATAGCACACTAGTTTCTTTTCAGAATTCCTCCACGCAGACAGCCGACTATAGTTCCGAGAGTTGTATGCACTAATAGCCCACCGAGCAACGAGGCTCCGGTGTAGGTCCCTCTTACTTTGTTGGCACCTTTAGGTGGTTTACCAATAGCACCACCACCCATTGGGTAGTAGACACCACTAGCTGCACAGGCTGACGGTGCACGCCGACTGAACGCATTGCGTGAGTTCTAGCAGCAAATGCCTCCAAGGTTTCGAGGAGAGATAGTTTCCCATGCAGTTGAGGACTGGATGGAGGCGGTTGCTAGAATTTTCAACCTAGTTGAGACACCAGTAGAGCATATGGTGATCTTAGCTACCAGACTTTTTCTGTGAGAGACCATGAGGATGGTCCACATAGTGATGAGGCTTCATTAAGTGAACCATTACCCGAGATAGTACCTTCGGGTAGTGTGTCAGCTATATCACTACCCGTTGGTCAGCAGTTACAACCGGTGGTACCGGTAAAGGACACATATAGGCATAGTGCCTTATGCATGATTCAGCATCAAATAACCTTCAGGTTCCGTGGTGATATAACTCGTAGGTGGCTGAAGACTTGCTTGAGGAGGTGGCTGGGAGTTCTCTAGAGCTTCTATAGCTTCAGCAGGATGACATGTCGGTAGATGAGTATTCAACGAGGTGTACCGATCATTCCTGGTACTCGATGAATACGATACGAGCAGATCTTCAGAGCCCAGATCTCTAAGCAAGGTGTCTTTAGGGTCATCCGAGCTAGAACTATTCCTATATACATTCCTACTTATGTTAGGGTGATAGAGAGAACCTTTGTGGTTGAATATTCCTTGGCTGAGCGGATGAATCCAGTGAATGTTGGTAGTGGGAATGAAGGAAATTGGCACTAATCATAGAGAATTGGGAGTGTAAAATGTTTTGGGAAGAAGAATTGTTAGGGACAGATGAATCTGTAGGGGTGAAGATGTGGAAGCAGAGCTAGGGTAGTAGCATGAGGTGGTGTACATTTCGACATGTTACAACCACCCCCTTTGTGGTCCTCGCCAGGCTCAAGGAGCAGGAGGACAGGGGGAAGAGATTAGATACAAGCGGTCAAGGAGTGTGACCCTAGGGCTCTAAGAATTATTTGAGGTACAGTCAGTGTCTACTACTAGCTATCATATCAATAGACATACGTACCAGCCATTCCTTCCTTCCAATAATTTTGCCCAAGAGATAGAGTTTCTAGTTAAACCATTAACATGACCCTCACGTCTGGAGATACCTTTGGGTGGAGGCTCGATAATCACACTTACACCGTCGGTGTGATCTGACCCTTGAGGTGAGATTTTCGGTTGGAACCTCTTGGTGGCAGTGTCGAGGCCTTATGAAGTTAGTTTGGGTATGACTAGACATCCAAAATTCATACTCATATAGACTGTATTAGGAAAAAAGTTTGTGTTTTAACTATAATTTTGGGGTGAATTTTTCATTAGTCGGTGAAAAAGGAAACCCAGGATGCATAGGATAACCTCTTGCATAGGAGGGTGCGACTGATCACTCATGAGTCGGCCATCCTCACCCTCGTGGTAGCAGAAGTTTTGAGATTTCAGTTCCCAACAGGAGTGGATAGATTTATTTCAGTATTATGACTTAGAGATATTCTATACCCCTGAGAAGCTGTACATGGTAGCAGACGCACTCAGTAGGAGGTCTCTCCTATAGCTGTTGTGTGAGGTGGCAGAGCCGTTAGCCGCTTGCAGATATCCTTTGTGGATCGAGATGGAGTATCTTTTATTCAATCTCTTACAGGAACTCCCCCACTTGTTGAGTGAGTAAACAAGGCACAACGTGGGGACACTGACTGCGAGACTCGATGATCTCGGATATCCACATGACAAACACATGATGGATTTTCTAAAGGTGTGGAGCATGTCATCCTCTTTAGAGGACGTACCATGGTACCAGTGTCACTTCAGGTGAATTTTTTTAGGGATTTCCACACATCCCCTCTAGCATTACATCCAGTAGTGCCGAAGATATACCAGGATCTCCGATGACAGCACTGGTGTCCGGGAAAGAAGAAAGCAGTTGTAGAGTTTTTTTCTCGGTTCCTCACTTGTCAGCAAGTGAAGGCAGAGCATCAAGTACCAGTAGGCTTAGTCTAGCATTTAGAGGTCCCATAATTGATGTGGGATGGGATATAAATGGAATTCATGACAGTACTTCCATGTACATCCAGGGGACATGACTCATTTTTGGTGATCTTTGACCAACTCACCAAGTCATCCAACTTCCTACCGATCTGAGAGTAGGGTTCAGTAGAGAACTTGGGACGCCTCTATGTGTAGGAGATTTTTTGGTTACATGGAGTAACCATAATGATTGTCTCCGATCGTGATGTACGTTTTACTTCCCAGCTATGGAAGGGGTTGCAGGAGGCTTTCAGGGCACAACTTCATTTGAGCACCACCTTCTATCCTCAGACGGATGGTCAGACTGAGAGGACCATTCAAACCCTCGAGGACATGATTCGTGCTTGTGTCCTCGACTTCAGTCGTAGCTGGGAGGATCACATACCTTTGGTGGATTTTTCATACAACAACAGCTATCACTCCACCATTCGGATAGAAACTTTTGATGCGTTATATGGGAAACCTTGCAGATCACCTTTGTGTTGTACTGGCCCAGGGGAGTCAGCACTAGTGGAACCAGAGATGGTACGTGCTACCATAGATAATGTTCATATCATCCATTAGTGGATGAAGACTGCAAATACTTGGAAGAAGTCGTATGCCGACATGAGATGGAGACCTCTAGAGTTCGAGGATGGTGACCACGTCTTTCTACAAGTCTCACAACGACGAGGTTTGCAGAGATTTGGTCGAGGCGGCAAGTTATCTCCAAGGTTCATCGGACATTTTCAGGTCCTCAGTAGAGTTGGCGAGGTGGAAAACCCCTTAGATCTTCCACCTCAGTTGCACCAGGTTCACGACATCTTCATCGTTTCCCAACTGAGGAGATATGTGCACGACCCTTCTCACATCATTGACCATGGCGATCTGGACGTCGACGATGGGGTGACTTTTACGGAGGTTCCAGTAGAGATTGAGGATTGATAGGAGTGGGTCCTTCGTGGACCACTGATACCTTTGGTGTGTGTGCATTGGTAGCACTGGAACCTTCAGGAGTGAACATGGGAGCGGGAGGCTCAGATTCATGCTCAGTACCCACACTTGTTTTTCCTAGTTATTATAATGTGGCTTTCAGGGATGCAAAGGCCTGAGTTGGGGAGAGGGTAAATACCTATAAATTCCATGTAATGTTTCTTACATGGATATTTTTTCAAGACTGTGAAATGTTACGGCACTCGATTCTGAGGCCCAGAGTGCCCAGAATGATCTGTTGAAGTATTGTTAAGCTTTAATTAGCATGAATAAGTAGTTTTCCTAAAAAAGTAGAATAACTTTTAAAAAGTCAATCATATCATAAATCTGAGGGCACTGTTACACTCAGAATGGTAGGTTTACCCTAAGCGCGACTTAAGTTTAGTCAGTGCGGGCCTCCTGTGAGAAAACCCAAAATTGGTATAACCGTAAATAAAATAATTAAATAAATTGTTTTATTTTTCAAATTCTTATAACTCACAGACGCTATCTGAGATTAAAAATCTGAGACCATTTCCGAATTCATCAGGGCATGCTTTATATACATAGATACTAACTTTGGCCAATGTGGGCCACCAGTGAAAGTTAGTTTTTGGCTGTAAATAAAATAATTAAGTGAAAATTATTTTATTGTAAAATCCATAACTTTTAAAAAGTAACTCAGATTAGAAATCCCAATGTACCTTCGATTTTTTTGGGGTGTTTTTCACTTGGGTAAAGCCTAACCATGACCGTCGTGGGTCGAGGGTGACTATAAATATTTTTCTGAACATTTTTTCGGCTACATTCAGTAAACGTGTGAGTAGGTTTTTCTAAATTTTGTACCGGTGCTCGAAATTGAAATCTGAGGGCACCGTTGAACTCGTAGCCCCGATATTTTCTTAAGAAGACTTTCACCTCGATGGTAGTTAGTCGAGGGTGAAATTTAGTTTTTGGGATTTTCTTGTAAGAATAAAATAAAAATAAAAGTGTATGACATTTTTATTTTTATTTGAAACACCCATGTGGGTGTTGGGAGGTGGGGTCAACCAGAACTAAACCTCCATGTTGAAGTTGGTGTTTGGGGACCACCAGACCTTAATCTCTCATGAGAGGTTTGATGGACCCCGGGACACCCTGAGAGGGGAGGGGTGAATCAGGGTGACAACTTTTTCTTCTAATGTGATTGATCTTGTTCCCACGTTGGTAGGAACTTGTTGAACCTGTATGATGAAAAAGATCATAAAGAAAATATGCACATTCACAGAGAAGACACAGCCCTTTTTACTTGGTTCACCACTAAGGGCTACGTCTAAGGAGCATACGCCGACAAGTTGTCGGTCATACCAAAATCCACTATGCTTCACTAGCTGGAGAAAACAAAAGTTTGAGCACCGTCACTCTGTCCCAGGGTCACTTCCTTTACAAAGGTTCAGGAAAATCTCACTGCTTCCCTTGGGTCACTCCCGTTGACTCCCCCTGGCTCACTACCTTTGGTGAAGTCACACTCAGTTTATAGACTTGAAGGTCTCTTCAATAGATAGACATGAAGTTCATTGTCTCCTGTTCAGCATGAGACTTTGCTTGCATCAGAGTCCTGAGTTAATGCTCTATTAAAGTCCAAATTTCAACCACTGATGAATACCCACTTTTCCCTTTTCCACTGGGAAGACAACCTTTGGAAAAGGCCTTCACAAAGTACCCTACTTCACAAGGCACCCAATTTTGCAATGCTCAAACAAGCCTTCGCAGAGTCCCTACCTTTTCACGAAGCTCAATCGTGGAGCACTCTGGAGATGCTCCTACCTTCGCAATGCCTGGCTATTGCGGATCTCCTGCCTCTTCGCGAAGCTCACTGATCCAACGCGGGGCGCACAACTTTCGCGGAGCTCGAATAGCCGCCGCGAAGCTCCTCTTTCGCGAAGAACACTGCCTTCGCGAGAGACCTTTGCGAACCGAGAGCAAAGGAATTTCTCTGAAATTATCTCTAAATATCTTGAGGGGGTTGGACTCTATTTATAGATGATTCCACCGACCCTCGACCCTTCCGCGCGAAGTCAGCGCCACATCAGCTCAAATCGCGAAGCTCCGAAGTTCCCGCCGAAATTCTCTCAAAATCGTGAAGCACTATGGCAATTTTCCGTTCGCGGAGCTCATCCTAATCGCGGAGTATCACCATCATCATTCCTTCATGCCTTCGCCGCGTAGCTCCCTCCCAAATCCCTTCATCTCCGCGAAGCTCTCCAGCCTCTGCCGTTCGCGAAGCTTGACTTAATCGCGAAGACTCGCCGCCTCCATTCTTCTGGTCTTCGCGATTTCCAAACCATGCATCCTCTCTTCGCAAAATTCATGTCTTTGCCATATTTAATTATTATCTTCATGAAAATCCACCTTTCGTGATGCTCAGCAACTTCATGATTTTGGACCCCAAAAATTTGGCAAACACTGGAAAACGGCACCACCTTCAATACTGGTGTTTGCTTGAACGGTATGATCTCTTTGCTGGTACACGATCCGAACTTCCATTGATTATTGAAAACAAACACAAACCATAATCCAAATAATGCATATAAGACCATGGTTCCAAAAATCTCCCCCTTTGGGTTTGTTGGCAATCAAAAGATAAATTCAATAGATCTCCATCAATGTGAAAACCAAAAACGCAGGAATCAAATCATCCAACACTCTAAGTATACGTGAGCAATGCTCAGTGTAGAAAACAAGAGAGGGGGATTGAATTGGGTTCTACTATTTTCCTTCTCATTCTTCTCATCCCAGAAGTTGCCTGAATTTATGCTATTCTCCTTTCTCCCCCATTGACAATAAATCCAAAGACTAGTAAATTTGTCATGTTTAGCTCAAACCATACTCCCCCTGGATAGTATCTCCCCCATAAACCTGCATCACGGCCATAAAAAGATTAAAACAATTATAACAAACGGGGAGAGGGGAATTCCGTAATCTCCTTATGCACTGGGAGGTGGCCGAACACCGAGGTTCAACCGATGCTTCTCAAACACAGCCGCTGATAGTGGCTTTGTCACGATATCAGCCACTTGCTCATCTGTCCCCACATGATCCAATCTAATCAAGCTTTGCTCAAATTTCTATTTGATAAAGTGATAACTGATTTCAATGTGTTTTGTACGAGAATGCTGAAAAAGATTCTTCTTAAGATCAATTGCGCTCTTATTGTCACAGTAAATCACCATTGGTTGCTTCACCTCATTGCCAATATCAGTTAATTGCTGCTTCATCCATAGCAGTTGAGTGCATGCCTTTGTGGCGGAGATATACTCAGCTTCAGCAGTACTAAGAGAAGTACTTTCTTGTTTCTTGCTCAACCAGCCAACACATTTCTTCCGAATATAGAAAGATCCACCACTAGTGGACTTTCTGTCTACTACATCACCAGCCCAGTCAGTATCAGAAAACACTGATAATTCACTGTCCCTACCTACAGAAAAAAATAACCCAGAGTTATGTGTACCTTGAATGTATCTCATGATTCTTTTTACTGCTGCCATATGTTCCTCCTTTGGATTACTCTGAAAGTGGGCTGCAAGGAATGTTGCAAAGAAAATATCTGGCCTTGTCACTGTCAGGTACAGTAGGCTTCCAATGATCCTTCTGTACATGGTGGTATCAACAGAGTTCCCATCCTCATGCTTTCCAAGTTTAGTTCCAACTGCAATCGGAGTTGACATTGGTTTGGAGTCTTGTATATTGAACTTCTTCAGTAGCTCTCTTGCATATTTTTCTTGAGAAATGAAAGTATATTCCCTCTATTGAATCACTTGCAGCCCCAAGAAATATGTGAGCTCCCCAATCATAGACATTTCAAATTCTGATTTCATGTGGTTGGAAAATTCATCCACTGATTTCTGCCTACTACCACCAAATATGATATCATCAACGTAGACAAGAACCATGAATTGATCTTTTGGAGAATTCTTCACATATAGATTGTGATCAACTCCTCCTCTTTTGAATTCCAACTTCTTGAGATATGAATCCAGCCGTGAGTACCACGCCCGTGGAGCCTGCTTCAAACCGTATAGAGCTTTCTTCAGTTTGCAGACCTTTGTTTCATCCGTACCCAAAACAAAGCCCGCTGGTTGTTCAATGTAGACTTCTTCTTCGAGTACTCCATTCAATAATGTTGTCTTGACATCCATTTGATATACTTTATATCCTCTTTGGAGTGCCATGGCAAGGAAAAGCCTGATTGACTCCAGTCTAGCCACTGGAGCAAAGGTTTCATCAACATCAATGCCTTCAATCTGGGAGTATCCTTTACATACCAGTCGTGCCTTGTTTCTGATGACACTTACATGCTCATCAAACATATTTTTGAAGACCCATCTGGTACCAATCGCATTGTGACCTTCGGGTCTCTGGACAAGATCCCATGTCTGATTCTTGTCAATTTGATCTAATTCATCATTCATGGATTTCACCCAAGATTTATCTTTTGCAACTTCTTCGAATGAGGATGTCTCTACAACTAATAGAAATGAAGATTGCGTGGTATTCTTCATCCTTCTTGTTTGAGTGGGTGCACTCCTGTCCCCAATTATGTTGGATGGATCAATCTCACCTCTTCGATTTCTCCTGTGAGGTTCAGTAGTATTCTCTTCAGCCAAAGTTTCTTCTTCAGATTCTTCTTCTGAGTCAACATCATGATGTGACTGCTGAGTGTTTTGAACAGCTTCCTCTATTTCTGCATTTGTATTTTCTTCACGTTCACATTCTTCCTAACTTTCTATCACATCAGCATATGATGTCCTTGAAGCATTTTTGGTTTTCTCTTCAATTATATTAACATCACTACTTTCCACAATCCTTCCCAAACCCTTGTTGGAACATTTGTAGGCTTTGTTGTTCATTGAGTAACCGAGAAAAATTCATTCATCTGCATTGTCGCCTATTTCTCTTGATTTCCTTCTTTGATCCTAATGAAGCATTTACTTCCAAAGACACAAAAGTATTTTAGAGAAGGCTTACATCCATGACACAATTCATACGGTGTCTTCATTTCACCCATATAAAGTCCTGTTCGATTCTGAATGTACATTGCATCTTGAACAGCCTCTTTCCAGTAATGTCGCGGAATACGACTCTCGATCAGCATAGTTCGTGCCATGTTGTTCACCTGTCGATTCCTATGTTCAACAACTCCATTTTGTTGTGGAGTTCTCACAACAGCTACCTCATGCTGTATCCCATGCTTCTCTAGATAATTCTCAAATTCAATGGACGTGTATTCTTCTCCATTGTCAGATCACAACACTTTGATTGTTCGTCCAGTATCATTCTCGGCGATTCGCAGATATGTTTTCATGTATTCAAGGACTTGTCGTTTTTTGTGAATGACCATCACACATGCCATTCTAATATAATCATCTATGAAAAGGACAAAGTACCTTTCTCCATGAGTTCCGACAACATTTATTGGCCCACAAACATCTGTATGAATCAGATCAAGAAGGTGAGACGCCCTTTTCTTCGTTGGCTGATATGAACTGCAGACTAGCTTCCCACGAATACAAGCATCACATGTTTTTTCACGCTCACGCTTCAGGTAGGGAATGTCCATTTCAATTCTCAATTTTGATATTTTCTCTATGTCATGTTGATTGATGTGTCCCAGTCTCCGATGCCACAAATTGTTTTCTTCTTTAACAGTCATGTAACATACATTTTCTTCACTATCAACCTGATACAAGTTGCCTTCTATTCTGCATCCCTTCATATGTGAATTGCCAGTCTTTCCCATGATAGTGCAGCCTTTCTGATTAAACGTAACTATAAGTCCTGAGTCACAGAGTTGACTCACGCTGATGAGATTATGACGTAGGCCATCTACATAAAGGACTTCAGTCTTCTTTAGTTCTCCATTAGCTAATTCGGTACTTCCACTCCCTTTGATTTTCATATCCCCATCATTACCAAATCTTATTGTACCATCGACATTCCTTATGATATTCGTTAGTAGGCCGGAATTACCTGTCATATGAGATGAACAACTGCTATCCAGAATCCAAGTATTGTTGTTCTTTGTAGCTTTGAGAGCCACCTCTACAAGGTTGGATTTCTCAATCTTCTTCCTTTCCTTCCATGAGACATTAGATCGAGTATAAAGAACTGATGGACTTTCAATTATATCTTCCGCATACCCAGGTTCTTCATAGTCAAAGTCTTCTTTGAGAGGTGAAAACCTATTTGAAAGAGTAACACTGTCTTGCTGACGAGACTTGACTTGTCTTGAACTTCGGTATGAGGTGTCCATGTCCCTTCTCTGCCTGCAATTAGCGGCCTTATGACCAAAGTTAGAACTACAAAAAAAATATCCACAGAAATTATTTCTTATATAAGAATTATGATATGAAATTTTTCTCCATTGTTGAGCTTATATATCTTCTCCATTCAGATAGCTTCTTTACTCTTCACAATAATACATGGTATGGCCCAGATAGCCACAGAACTGACACTTTATGAGAGGAAATGTCTTCTCACTTGAATTTCTCCTCATACCTTCTTCCATGGGATAGTAGTTAGACTGTCTATCATTTCTGAGTGTTTGAGGATAATTTTCAGGTCTCCTTTTAGTTTGGATTGAGGGTTCCTTTTTCGACACTCTAGGTAACGTTTCAACATGTTCAACTTTCATCTTATCTTTCTTTTGGATCTTTTCACTTCCAGCTTTTGATGTCTCAGCCTCACACCCAATTCCACTCTTTCCCATGAAAGTGGGTCTTTGATCACTCAAGATTTTTCCAACCCCATCTGAACCACACTTGGCTCTTGCTAGTAATTCTGCATCTGAGAATCATCCAAATTGTATTTTCTTCCTCGATTCTTTTGGACCTGATTCAGTCTCCAGTTTACTCCTTAGAGTAACTACTTCCTCCTCAAGACCATCATCAGTCTTGGATTTTTCATCCAGTCTGTAGGTGAGTTCATTGATAACCTGTTCCTGCTCTTCAATTCTCAGCTTCAGATCTACTACATCATCATTGCTTTCAATTATTTTAGACTATACCTTCACAAATTCTTCCAGTCATTCAATTTCTGCTTCAAGTTGATCAACGTATTCATTTTATTCCTCTACAATTTATTTCCACTTATTGAATCTCTTACATTTAATCTTAAGCTTACTAACCACATCCTTAAGTTGCATCTCAGGATCTACACAAGTTCTCAGTTGTTTTTCTCCATCAGTATCTTCTGACTTTTCAACAGTGGCCATCATAGAAGCATGGTTTCCAGTTTTTAATTCTGGTTCTTCTTCATCACAGAATTCATTATTATCTTCTTCCTCTTCACATAAAAAACTCTTCCTTTTCATTTTCTTACCAGATTTGAAGTATCCCTTTTTGAAGAACCTTCTCTGAGGCTTCTTGAGGTTTTCATCCTCACTATCTTCATCATTGATCATTTTTAAGCACTGAGAGGTAATGTTCCCAACTTTTCCACAATGGAAACACGCGAGAGGTAACTTCCCTTTGAATTTCCCTTTCCCCTTCTGGAACTTATTTCCAATGATAGAAAGAATTTCTTTTTCTTCGTCATCTTCACCGCTACTATCCTCTGAGATTTTCAGTTTATCCATGGCCTTGAATTCCATTTCCTTGCTCACTCGAGTCGTATCATCTTCTGGTTTGACTCTCATTTCATATGCTACCAATCTGCTTAGTAGATCATCTAGAAAAAGTTTGGAAAGATCTCTTTCCTCAAGGGTTGACACCTTCGCATTATACATAGGTGGAAGTCTTCTCAATATTTTCATTACAATATCAATGTCTTTGATTTATTCACCTAGACCCCAAATTGATCCGACTACTTCAGTAATTCGATTGAAGAAAGAGTCTGCATTCTCGTCTGGATGCATCTTCAGATCATCGAACCGATTGTGCAGCACTTTTAGTTTTGCCTCCTTCACTTTTCTATCTCCTTCATAAATATTCTCAAGTTTATCCCACATGGATTTTGCTGAGATGCAATTCATCACCTTTAGGTAGATCTGATCAGAAAGGGCTGCAGTGAGTGCATTTTGTGCTTTAGCATCTGCATCAAGAAGTTTCCTGTCTGTTTCAGTCATAGCTAGGCCTGTTGGATCAGTGACTTGTATTCCTTGCACAGTAAAAAAGAGAACTTCCATTCCAAGAGATCTTATATGAGATCTCATTCTGTTCTTCCAGATCTGGAAAATGCTTCCATCGAAGGGAGGGACTCCCCTGACATTGACCGCGTTTTCCATGACGAAAAAGGTCAGATTCAACACCAGCAAACATTACCCTCTGATACCCCTTGAAGGACCCCAGGACACCCTGAGAGGGGTGGGGTGAATCAGGCTGACAACTTTTTCTTCTAATGTGAATGATCTTGTTCCCAAATTGGTAGGAACTTGTTGAACCTGTATGATGAAAAATATCAGAAAGCAAATATGCATATTCACAGAGAAGACACAGCCTTTTTTACTTGGTTCACCACTAAGGGCTACGTCCAAGGAGCATACGTCGACAAGTTGTCGGTCGTACCAAAATCCACTATGCTTCACTAGCTGGAGAAAAAAAAGTTCGGGAATAGCCACTCTGTCCTAGGCTCACTGCCTTTACAAAGGTTCAGGGAAATCTCACTGCTTCCCTCGGGTCACTCCCGTTGACTCCCCCTAGCTCACTACCGTTGGTGAAGTCACACTCAGTTTATAGACTTGAATGTCTCTTCAATAGATAGACATGAAGTTCATTGTCTCTTGTTCAGCATGAGACTTTTCTTGCATCAGAGTCCTGATTTAATGCTCTGTTAAAGTCCAAATTCCAACCACTGATGAATACCCCCTTTTCTCTTGTCCACTGGGAAAATAACCTTTGGAAAAGGCCTTCACAAAGTACCCTACTTCGCAAGGCTCCCAATTTTTCAAAGCTCAAACACGCCTTCGTGGAGTCCCTGCCTTTTTGCGAAGCTCAATCACGAAGCACTCTCGCGATGCTCCTGCCTTCGCAACGCTTGGATATCGCGAAGGTCCTGCCTCTTCGCGAAGCTCACGGAGCTAACGCAGGGCGCACAACTTTCGCGGAGCTCGAATAGCCGCCACGAAGCTCCTCTTTCGCGAATCACACTGCCTTCGCAAGAGACCTTTGTGAACCGAGAGCAAAGGAATTTCTCTTAAATTCGTTCTAAATCTCTCGAGGGGGTCAACATCTATTTATAGGCGATTCCACCGACCCTCGACCCTTCCGCACAAAGTTAGCGCCACGTCAGCTCAAATCACGAAGCTCCGAAGCTCCCGCCGAAATTCTCTCAAAATCGCGAAGCACTATGGCAATTTTCCATTTGCGGAGCTCGTCGTAATCGCGGAGTATCACCTTCATCATTCCTTCACACCTTGGCCTCGTAGCTCCCTCGCAAAGACCTTCATCACCGTGAAGCTCTCCAGCCTCTGCCGTTCGCGAAGCTTGACGTAATCGCGAAGAATCACCACCTTCATTCTTCTGGTCTTCGCGATTTCCAAACCATTCATCCTCTCTTCACGAAATTCATGTCTTTGCCATATTTAATTATTATCTTCATGGAAATCCACCTTTCACGATGCTCAGCAACTTCCAAATTTTGGACCCCAAAAATTTGGCAAACACTGGAAAACGGAGCCAGCTTCAATACTGTTGTCTGCTTGAACGGTATGATCTCTTTGCTGGTACACGATCCAAACATCCATTGATTATTGACAACAAACACAAACCATACTCCAAATAATGCATAGAATACCATGGTTCCAACAAGGTTGTGGTGGTGGGGACCACCCGAACCATAACCTCCCATGAAAAGTTATGGTGCTGGGGACCACCTGGGATTAAACCCCCCCCCCCTTTAATTGAGAGAAACTCTCAACCCCGCCTCATTATTGCGGAGACGCCTCTTGACTTCCTCCACATTATATTGTGCCAATGAACCAATTTTTTATGCCAACATAAATTAATTGGCATGACCATTTTTATATATTCAGTAACAGCGTCATTGGAATTTAGGAAGGTTCCTAATAAATGAACCATCATAAATTCCACGATGATTACATACCTCTCCCCCTCTCTTATATATATGGAGATTGGGAGGAGGATTTGGGATGGATTAACCAAGCGACGAAGTGCTGATAAAGTGCCGTGACACCCAACAGTTGGAGGATTGCACTCTTCAATGAAAAACACTACACCAATGAAGAAAGTTGACCTCCTTCGACCTTCTTCCTCATGGATTCTTCTGACATTGAACATCTTCGACTACGACGAACCGATGCACAAACCGATGATAGAGGAAAATGGAGACGACACCGACGTCTGAATTTTTTCAACGAATCGCCTTCTTCCACGCGTCTCCGTCAAAGTCTCAAACAATGGTAGGGAGATTATTTGTGTGATAATACTTTTTCCATAATCTTACCTTGGTTTTATTTTCTGTTTCGGAATGAAACGCTACGAAGAGTTGTAAACATGACGTTCTTCTTTCTTGTTGATCCATATGCTACCACTCTAAATGTGGAGGGTGTGGGAAAAACTAAAATGGCCCGAACCCCTATGCCATTCTTCTTTGTGGTGTTCTTCATAATGAAGGAAGAAGACGAAGGCAACGGCACTGCCAAACACGGACACTATGACCCACGCCGCCCCTGTATCCCTCAGATCTGAACCGGTCCCGCACCCCGGGCAGAGCCTCCCTCATGGCGCCCTTCGGGACGAGCTGCTCATGCGGCGCCCTTCAGGCCGAACCGCCCTCATGCCGACCCGCAGTCGATCCGCGCCCTCACAATCGGTCTGCACCCTCACAGCCGCTATGCGCCCTCATGGATCTTCGTGGCCCTTCATGGCCTGCTGGGCTGGGCCTAGGAGGTCGTGGCAGACCAAACAGGTCAGGCCGGGTCGGTCTGACCGAGTGAGACCGGACCCGTGCCCACTACGTCCCTTTTTAAGATCATTCGGCCATATGTTTGGCATCAGACGTCTATTTGACGAACTGTCAATGGTGTTGGAAATCTAGGAGATATATAGTCCCTTTGAGTATACTCCACTAGAGATTTGGTTTGAGATGGTAATGGTCAGGTTGGATTGAGAACGTATCCAATTGGGGCCCTTAGACTAAATGGATAATAACTCATAGACCGAGCGTCCGATTGGCGCGATATCTATTGCGTTGAGACCCTTGTGACATGGCAGACCTTTGTGATACTCTTCGTGAGACTTCCTGACAGTTGGAGTATCAACCATTAGATTTTGGAGTGGATCCTCCTAGAGACGAGAAATCATAGTGGGGAGACCTAGTATCTGGCTGAGACATGACGACTACAGACCGTTTTGAATCGGAGTGACTCTAATTGCCCATAGGAGAGCGCCATGGTGTCGCAGCACACCCATGGTACTCAATAAGAGGAGTACCTCAGCAGGCTATGAGGGGGAGCGCGCTTAGTGACGCAGCAGAACCATGGTGGGGAGCACACTTTTTGATGCGGTAGATCCATGGTACTCAACACTAGGAGTACCTCAATAGTCCAAGGTTAGTGGGAAGGAAACTTGGTGTCGCGACAAGCCCACTGTACTCAATAGAGGAGGAGTTCTCCAGTCGCCTAGGTTTCAACAATGTCACTGGGGATGTTACTTAATACCACCCCTAGAATAAAATCATTGTTGAGATGAGTTAGTTCTTCAGTTTTTTCCTCATGATTTAGATGGATCATTTGATAACATAGGTATAAGTAAGGTTATCTGTTGATTTCATACTTTGTGGTTTATCCTTGTTTAAGTTTTTGAGACTTTGAGGGTCTCGGGGTCCCAACTGAGTATTGTTATACTCACCTCTGCATGGGCTATTCCCACACCTTATTTTGTTGGATGTAGACAACGGACAGCCCTGAATGAGACTTAGAGTATCAGGACTGGAAGGTACCTAGAGGTGGACCATACAGCGAGTCAGTAAATGGAGGAGACAGCCGGATGTGGAGTGCTGAGGAGGTGGTCTGTACCTACCCTATTGGTAGGAACCTCGACGGACAATCTAGTAGTTGTCTTCCCTTACCATTCAGTTATATTGTATCACTATAGTACTTGAACTTTCTAGATGGGCTTTTATTCTGGACCCT
Source organism: Viscum album (assembly GCA_963277665.1). Lineage (NCBI taxonomy): Eukaryota > Viridiplantae > Streptophyta > Magnoliopsida > Santalales > Viscaceae > Viscum > Viscum album. Next base: position 739,620,666 of record OY728122.1, read on the forward strand.
TTTTCTTTCATCACCCTTTTGTTATACAGTTTACTTGGTATTTTGTCCAGCTTTGTGCTTGATTTTATGTGTCTTTACATGTTCTAAAGGAAATTCCTTCCCAGTTTTAGGGAATTACGCCTTTGGTGCTAGACTCCATCCCCTGCCCAATGGAAAGTGGGCTTGGGGTAGTCACAGCATGGGCCCCAGGGGATGGGTCATGACACCTCAAGCATAGTGAGATTGACCGATCATCATATTGGGGGATTTCTCTGGTAAGAGAAATATAGAATTTATTGTAAGAATAAAACAAGGAAATATTATCCTAGTTTATTTGATTCCCAATTCATTGGGTTAAAAGTAGTGTATTCATTTGTATTAATTTATTTATTAAAAGTATTTTATTTCCTCTTCAATTTTTATAGAGAGTGAATCCTTTAAAATTAATCTTTTTATTTGTATCTTATTTATTATAAAAGTCTTTATTATGATACTATTGTTTTACCATGATTATGATTCTATAGGCTCTAAGATAAAATCATGATTTTTTTAATTACTCTGGTATATCATTACTTTGGTGATTATAATTCTTTCTTTATTAATCAGATATATCATAACCATTTTGATTATTATTTATTATTTATTTCTCTAATATATCTGAACCATTTTTATTATGATTATTTTTTAATTAGTGAATACAATTAACATCTGATTATGTTACCACAACATACCAATTACAATTTGATATGTAGTGAATGAAGAATAAATATCTCGATACAACATATAGATTACATATCATAATCTACTTGATTAATATATTGTCATTATATAACCAATGGTCAATGTTCAATTACCATAAAAATGCATAACAATTTTTGTGAATATAATTTTTTTAACTTTGTTTAACTATGTTTATTTTAATTTAAGAAATAATTTTTTAAAGAAATATTAAATTCATCCCCACCCTCTTGTATATAGCCATATTCATATACATTACTATCCAAAAAGGTGATATATCATTGTATAAAAATCATATTTTATCATTTTTGGTATTAGAGGACAAGTTTACTTATCCATTAGAATCTTGGGTGAGAAAACATTAGTGATAACCATTATGAAAATCCTATGTATATAGTAACCTCCATAATTTTTCATAAGGAATAAAATTATATAGTTTACCAATAAATACATCATTGTCTATTTTCTAAAAGTATAAGTGGTTATAAAATTGATATACCTTGGGGTAATATCTCTAAAAATATTCACTGATCATCACATGAGAATTACCTAGTACTCGAAAACTATCCTTATTATGCACCTTTTTTGAAACATCCATGCGTTATGACTAGTTAATTTTTATTTTGTGTACTAACCATCATTAGAGATTAGAATAGATTATGACCATTAATAACCTAGGATAAACATTAGGGTCCATATATTTATAAGAATATTTCTTGATTAAGAGATCATATAAGATATTTTTTATGACAATGTGTTTTCCCATAATGATTATTATTTCTCACACTATGATTTTTAGATTTATTGGATGGATTGAACCCAACAGAAACATGTTAATGATTAATAAAATAGATAAAGAACTAATTTTTTTCTTATTAACTAAATTGTATGTTGGATAGAATGAAAAATGTCATTTTAATTCTCAATCTAATATCTCAATCTATGAATCAGGATAAACATCCAAATTAGAAACTTTTAGTAGTTTCACAGATCAAACAATCATTGAGAAATTGATTAGTACAATAGAAAAGATATGTTCTATTCTCCTGTTCTCAGAACATGATGATTTCATATTGGATGTATATAATTAATAAGGTGAAGTAGATCAATGGTTTACTCTAATCAAGAATTTGAGGCAATAATTTCCTACTAACTCCATGGAGTGGGAGGAGTATAAGATCTTATTTATCAATAAGTACTCCCCATATTTATTAATATTATAATGGAGAAGGAATTCCTTGAGCTAATTGCAATGTTCTGGAAATTCCATATAATTTTTTTTATTTATATGAAATTATTTCGAGACCTTGAAATCTGACGGCGTGCGATTCAGAGGCCCGGAGTGCCTAGAATGATCAGTCAAAGTTCTGTTAAGCTTTAATTAGTGCGTGAAAACAATTTTACTGAAGAAGTGGAATAACTCATAAACGGTTACTCAGGTCTGAAATCTGATTGCACTGTTGCGCTCAGTATGGCGGGATTACCCTAGGTGTGACTTAAGTTTAGTTCACACGGGCCTCCAATGAGAAAACCCGAAAATGGCATAACCATAAATAAAATAATTAAATAAAATTATTTAATTTTTCAAAAGCTTATAACTCACAAACGGTATATCGGATTAAAAATCTGAGACCACCACTGAACTCATTAGGGTATGCTTTATTTAGGTGTATAGTAACATTGGTCGTCACAAGACACCAGTGAAAGTTAGTTATTGGACGTAAATATAATAATTAAGTGACAATTATTTTATTGTAAATTTCATTACAATTAAAGTGTAACTCAGATTGGAAATTTGAGAGTACGGTTGGGTTTTTTGGGGAGTGTTTCGCATAGCTAGAGCCTAACCTTGACCAGCGCGGGTCGAGGGTGATTGTTAAAAAATTTATGAACATTTTTTCGGGTTTGTTTAGTAAACACATGAGCGGTGTTTTGTAACATTTGAACTGTTGCTCGGAATTGAAATTTGAGGGCATCGTTGAACTCGCAGCATCGATATTCACTTAAGGATACCTTCATCTCGACTGCAGTATGTCGAGGGTAGAAGTTTGTTTTTTGGATTTTTGTGGGAGAATAAAAATAAAATAAGATAAAACCACTTTTAATTTTTTTTTTGAAACCTCCTTTTTCAATTCTGGTAGTGGGTACCACCCGAACTATTCTTTAATGTGAGGAAAAACATTAGAATCCTTCTATTTTATTGTGCCAATTTATTGTACCAATTTAATGTGCCAACATTGTTGTTCCCACTCAATTATTTTAATTTATATGTTGGCTCCTCACATTTCCCTAGGTTGGGGGAATTGTTGGAAAGAAGAGCACTTGGATGGAGGGAACTAGAGAAACATTATACAACAAAGGAGATTTTCCAATAAAGAATGAGGACGATGCTTGAGCCCGGATCAGAAGCGTCTTGCAGAAGCGACGAATGCAGATGTCCCCTCCATCGACTTCGTCTTATTCCACGCGAATTCTCTTACAGGAAAACAAGGTAGGGGTGTTATTTATGTTTGAATATACATTATTGGTTCTTAATACCCTAAATCCTGGACAATTATGGCCAAACGAACATAGACATCATACCACACATAAATTGTGATCCTCTTTCTTTTTATTCTCTGCACGTTCTTCGTGCGTTCTTCAAATTCTAATATGTATTGACATTGGAAACACGGAGTATTGCTTATTGCGATATATGTACATGGATACCTCAATGAAAGGATCGCAAATATGCAATTGTTTAATTTTTTGTTCTTGGATCGAAGCTGCACAGGCTTGCGAAAGAAGGATGCAACCGACACCCCACTGGTCGCGAGGAAGGAAGGGTGGTGTGTGCCTGCAATGCCGGTTGATGAGGAGGCCACGGACTATCAGCCACAGAGGGGAAAAATGGCATCCCACAACCGGTTGGCCACATGGCGGAGTGGTGGCACTCATCCGCGCTTCCAGTGGAACAAGGGGGCCATGGGCCTTTGGCTTCAGTGGAGGTTGAAAGGTGGCCGGCCATCCGGTCAGCCGTCGTAGAGAACCGGTGCACGACCGCGCCACTGGGAGGAAGACCGGATGGCCTTTTTGTTGGTTGTGCAAGATCGGGCGGGACCTGTAAAGACCCAAAAATTTCAAGGAAATTTTACTATTAAATAATTTGAAATTTTACGAGTCTGTGGCTTCTGACGGCACTTGATTACGAGGCCCAGTGTGACCGGAATCAATTTTCGAAGATTAGCTCGGGTACATTCAGTAAACGAACTATCGGGTTTTTCTATCTTTTGAAACAGTGCTCGAAATTGAAACCTGATGGCACCAATGAACTCACAGCGCCGGTAATTTCTTAAGAGGACTTTTACCATAGATGTGTTTGCATGAGAGAAGAATTTAATTTTTATAGATTAAATGAGAAGTGAATAAAATTGTGGTATAATTTTATTTTTTATATCTAAGGTAGTTTTATTATACATGGGGTAGTTAGGGTAGGACCCACAGGAATCCTAACTACCCATTTGAGGATAAATGTGAGGTGGGGCCCAAACGAGCCCCAACCCATCACATTATCTAAAACTCCTTAAACCACCTCTTAATTTTGTGAAACCTTTACACCTTCTATCTCTATCTCCCTCATAACTCTTTCCAACACACATTAAAAAATTAATTGAACCACTTCAATTAATTAAGTAAGTGTTTTGAAATTTAAATTTTGAAATGGATGGCATGATTAAATTAAATAAGGAGAAGCCTTATATTATTTTTGGGTTGGCTTATTGTGTTGAGATTTTGGAGAGAGAGCTCTTTTGTTTTCGAAGAATGCATCATCTCCTTTGTTGAAGAATTCCAACTCTCTGATGAAGATCATTGACTCGGCGACCCCGGATTCACCATCCCCTTCTTCCACCGCGACAAGGTAGGAGACACCGATGCAGGAACTATCCAATGACGTCACGCCTTGTTTTCTTCTATCTGTGATAAAAAGGGGAGATGTCGCTTCTTCCACGGACGCTCTCCGTCGATGTCTACGCAGCTCGCGACGCCGTCAAGCATGATTCCCGACGTTCGATATCTTTTGTTGAGGTAGGTGTGTGTTTGGATTGAGTAATGATTGGTTTTCCTTACATGTTTTTGTTCCTCTTAAACCGCCTGTTATCGGACTAATGCAGAAGGGACCAGACCAAACTAACACGGTCTGATTCCTCCGCTGTTCATGTGAATATGTGGAGTTCTTTATCCATTCTTGAGTGGTGAATCAAGCTATGTTTTTGGAGCCAATCGAAGGCCCGAAAACATCATAAACGGCCTCAGAGCATTGGCTCGACCTAGAAGTGGAAGTTTCATAGAAATCAGATCATTGAAATGAAGAACAAACACCTTGGGAGGTGTGCTGGCCAGAGCTATCATTTCTGGAAAATTCCAGAATACACGGCGTGTCTTCCAGGAGAACACACCATGTAGTACAATCATACGGTGGCTTCCCTTTTGGACGTTAGAAAAGTATTACATGGTGTGTGACTGTAGACAAACGGCGTGTACTCTCTGCACTATTTTTTAGAGGAGACTTCGATGGACATGGCATGTATTAAGGGAAAATACATGGACACAGACAGAAATACAAGGCCAAGTAACATGGCGTGTATTCTCCTCATAGAACGGCAGTAGTGGATTCACTAGGATCGGCATGTAATCTAGGAGATACACGGACACAGGAAGAACCACACAACCAAGAGGCACGGCGTGTAATACCTTCACCATGGAAGAAGCAGCTTCGTGAGGACTCGGTGTGTGTTCTGGGAACACATGGATGCAGTGTGGAGTACACGGACATGTAATCCACTGCATGGCCAGGCATGCCCAGCGCACATGGAACCAACCCTAGAGGTTTGGACACGACGTGTAACCATACCACACGCTGTGTACTTACATATCTACATGACAAGCCCTACGACATGAGCCATTTCACACGGCCAGTACCCAGTGTCTGATGACACGACGTGTATCGCTTACCTAAACACCATGTACTTTATGGAAATGACTTATTCGTCTTTTTCTCCATGACTTGGGCACGTTTTTCATGGTTTTTCCCCGATGACGTGGGACAGAACTACGGGATACATCAACTCTGGACTTCATGACAGTTGATGTATCGATCTTTGACTCGAGGAGTGGACCCTCTGGAAATCGAGTGTGTTGTGTGCAGGAACCCTAGAGCTAGCTGCGACTGCAAAGAGTACCATACTGGGATCCTTCGTGGGTTCGACGACGATGGAGACTATACTTGGATCCTCTGTGAGTTCGGTAGTGAGGAAGACTGTACTTGGATCCTACGTGGGTTTGGCAGCAAAGGTTATTGTACTTGGATCCTACATGGGTTCGACAGTGACGACTTCTGTACTTGGATCCTATGTGGGTTTGATAAAGGAGTTGATTCAGATGCTACATATAATCATCTCTACCCCTTTTCGTAAGTATTATACCTATGTGAGCTGAGTCTGGAATTTCAGTCACTGCCATCGATGTTTTTGACTTGCTTTCCTGTATGGACTGGGTTGTTCTTTCCTGTGTGGACTGGGATGAACTTGGGCTTGTGAGTTGGAGCTGAACTGGAATTGATGACTTAGGTATATGTATGGGAATATACCTAAGTAGATTTGGTTGATAGTTTGTGTATGTAAATTTACTTTGTGGTTTATCCTTTGTGGATTATGGGAGACCTTTGGGGGTCTTGGGGTCCCTACTGAGTATCATATACTCACCCCTACATGGGCTATGCCCACACTACATTGTTTTGGATGCAGACGACAAACATCACTGATCGAGGTGGAGTCTTGTGGACCGGGACGGTACCTGGAGGTGGAATACTTGGCGGGACATACACGGAGCAGACGACTAGACCTGAGGAGCTGAGAGGTCATTTGTACCCACCCTTCAGGTGGGAGATCTGTAGGATGACTCAGTGGTTGCTAGTTTACTTTACTGCAGCTGTTCTTTCTTTACTATTGTACTATACTTTTAGTTGGGTTTGTATTCTCGCCCATTTACTTTCCAGTACTTACTTTTGTATTCAGTTTACTTAGTTTTTACTTCGGCTTTTGTGCTCTGTTGTGTTTCTTTACTTATATAACGGAAATTCCTTCCCTTTTATAGGGATCTATTCCTTTGGTGCTTGTCTCAAGCCCCTGGCCTCTGGAAGGTGGGCTTGGGGTAGTCACGACACGGGCCCCGAGGACGGGTCATGACAAATTGGTATCAGACGATTCGGTTCTACAACAGAACTCAGGACTTTGATAATTTCTTCTCTGTGAAGAAATAGTGTTAAGAATATTGAGTGTGGTTTTCAGTACAGGGGGTCCAGTGTTGGTGTGACGACTGACGTATCCATACACTGGGACCCTAACTTCTGATTTCCGACTCATTGCTCAAAAACACTAATTGCTTGTGTCCTTCAAAAGTTTTCTTTGTGATTACTTTATGTCAGCTCACAAGGTATACTATATTAACAATGGTGCACCTGTTGTTTTTCAGTATGGCCCCACATAGGCATCTAGCTAGGGTTCCAATCTACATGCGAGATGGAAGCCCATCGAGTGACGAGGCATCAGTGCAGGGCCCCATTACAGCAGAGGCACTGGCAGTACCTCTACATGCTGGGCCACTGATACCACCATCCCCAACAGCGGAGATTGCATGCCGCCTAAGTGCATTGCATAAGTTTCAACGACAGAGGCTGCCCAGGTTCTGCAGAGAGATGGATCCTCAGGAATCCGAGGATTAGCTGGAGGCTATCGTCAGAGTCTTTAGATTGGTAGGGACACCAGCAGACCTTATTGTGATCATTTCCGAGAGACTATTGCACGCAGCAGCAGGTAGATGGTGGAGCCTAATACTCCAAGTTCACGAAGATGCATCACTACATTGGACGAACTTCGAGAGCCTAATCCGCTCGGAGTTTGTTCCGGAAACCCTTCGTGTGGTACACATCCAGAAGTTACTACAGCTACGGCAGGGCAGCATGACAGTAGCCCAGTACTCGGCGAGATTTACCAACCTCTCGCGCTACTCCACGAACATGTTATGGGACACATTCTTCTGGGCTTGGACCTTCGAGCAGGGACTGAGGAATGAAATCAGGGCATCAATGATCTACCTCGTCATTCTGACATAGGCAGTAGTACTGGAGCGAGCCCTTCTTGTGGAGAGCTTCCTTGGTGAGCTTACGCCAGCAGCGAGGCCTACCGCAGGGCGACACGTAGCGGAGTCTTCTGTAGCCAGCCATAGAAAGATGTCGCAGAGGTCCAAGCAGACTGGGACATTAGGTGGGAAACCTCAGGATACTGGTTCGGAGGTGAGGGGCTCATGTGGCAGAGCCAGTCATACGAGAGGCTGGCAGTGATATGCATACGGTGGGCAGGGCCACATGGCTCGTGACTGCCTGACCCGCCATGCAAAGGAGTAGCAGACGATTGAGGGACCACCTAGAAAGAGGTATATGTTCGACCATGGTGGTCCACAAGGAGCTGGTGTATGAGGAAGAGGAGATGGATAAGCAGCAGGTGGTGGACGATGCTTCGAGGCTCTACCACCACCACCACCAGGAGGGCCACCCCGACCACAGGGAGCTGGCAGGCTTAGATCCATGCAGTCGAGACCTACGACCACGACACACCTGAGATGATTGGAGGTACGATCTATGTCTACTCCACCCTTGCTTCAGTTATTATAGACACAAGAGCGGGTCATTCTTTCATTTTAACTTCCCTTGTTTGGAGCTCAGAGATTCCGACAGAGTCGTTGGCTCGATCCTTACGTCTAGAGACTCCTACGGGAGAAGACTCGATGATTACACACTAGTGTTGGCAGTGTGATATTACTCTAGGAGGTGAGAGCTTCGGCTGGGATCTTCTTGTAGCGACTTCAAGGCCTTACGACGTTATCTTGGGTATGGACTGGTTATCTACAGTCCATGCCCAGATTGACTGTATTAGGCGCAATGTGTCGTGAGTCCGCACAGATGGGAGCAGGTTCACCTTCACCGGCGAGAAGGGAACCTTTGCAGCGCAGGATATACTTACATAGAGGAGAGGGCAGCTGATCATACATCAGTTGGCTAGTCACATCCTCAGAGTGGTTGATGTGCGGAGTCCGAGTTTTACTGTTGTGGTGGATCAATATGTGGACTTTTCCCTGATAACTTTCCAGGACTACCTCCTCACAGAGAGGTAGACTTCTATATTGACTTATAACCCAAGACAGCACCGATATCTACTCCATCATATCGGATGGCTCCCGCTGAGCTTCGTGAGCTGTGGGTACAGCTGGAGGACTTGCAGGGAAAGGGATTCATTCGACCTAGTGTTTCACCCTGGGCTTCTCCGTTTTTGTTCTCCAAGAAGGCAGATGGGAGCTTGCGACTGTGTGTCGACTACCGTCACCTTAATTAGGTGACCGTATAGAAAAAGTATCCACTTCCGAGGACTAAAAACCTTTTTGATCAGCTCAAGGGAGGAGGATGGTTCTCGATGATAGACCTCAGTCCAGGCTATCAACAGCTCAAAGTTCGAGACGAGGATGTGCAGAAGATGGCCTTTAGGTGTCGGTATGGCCACTATGAGTTCTTGTTTATGCCTTTTGGCATAACCAATTCTCCATCGGTGTTCATGTATCTCATGAATAGTATCTTCTATCCTTACCTCGATCGATTTGTCATAGTATTCATCAACGACATATTGATTTACTCGACTACTGAGGAGGAGCATGCCTACCACTTTCGGGTTGTACTGGACACACTTCGAGAGCACCAACTATATGGTAAGATCTCGAAGTGTCAGTTCTGGATTCAATAGGTCCACTTATTGGGGCACGTCATATCTGAGGTAGGATTTGTGGTGCATCCTGTGAAGATTGTGGCAGTAATAGCATGGGAGACACCCAGGAGCGTGACAGAGGTGTGGAGTTTCCTAGGTCTAGTTGCGTACTATCGGAGATTTGTGCCTGACTTTTCCGAAGTTGCAGCACCACTTTCCTCTTTGACAAATAAGGGTAAACCCTTCATGTGTTCAGATAGATGACTGCAGATCTTCTTGGAGCTGAGACATAGATTTACTAGTGCACCCATCTTGAGGTTGCCGGAGGAGGGTGTAGGGTACATAGTTTACTGAAATGCATCAGGGATCAGAATCGGGTGTGTCCTGATACAGAAGTGGGTAGTGATCACCTATGGTTCATGACAGTTGAGGTAGCATGGGCAGAACTACGCTACCCATGACCTAAAATTAGCAGCAGTGGTCATTGCCTTGAAGATGTGGTGACACTATCTGATGGGCGAGCGCTTTATAGTCTACTATGACCACCAGAGTCTCAGGTACATCTTCTCACAGAAGGAACTAAACCTAAGACAGTGGCGATGGCTTGAGATCCTCCAGTACTATGACTTTGAGATAGTCTATACTCCTAGGATGGGTAACGTAGTAGCTGATGCTCTCAGCAGGAAATCAGGCATTCGACTACTTAGAGAGGTGACGGAGCAGCTAGCTACATTGCAAATATCCTTCGTGGATAGAGATGGAGAAACCATTTTAAAGTCGCTCAAAGTCACTCCTCCACTACTTTAGCGGGTCAGAGAGGCACAGAATGGGGACATTGACTGTGAGACGCGACATGCACAAATATCCATAGGACATGTACCTGACGGATTTTTTGTAGGATGAGAGCATGTCATTCTCTTCAGGGGACGTACCATGGTACCGGTTGCATTACAAGAGTAGGTGGTAAGGTATTTTCACACTTCCCCTTTGGTGGTACATCCAGGAGTAGCGAAGATGTACGAGGATCCCAGATGACAGCACTGGTGGGCGTGTATGAAAAAGGATGTGGCATAGTTCATTTCATGATACCTCACTTGCCAGTTGGTGAGGGCGGTGCACCAGGTACCGGCAGGTTTGGTACAACCCCTAGAGATCCCAGAGAGGAAGTGGGATGGGATATCCATGGATTTCTTGATGGGACTCCCATGTACTTCCAGAGGACATGACTCCATTTGGGTGATCGTAGGCCGAGTCACCAAGTCGGCCCACTTCCTACCGATCAGAGAGCATGGCTCAGTAGAGAGCTTGAGATGCCTATACATTCAGGAGATCGTACGACTTCATGGTGTGCCATCGTCTGTCGTCTCTGATCGAGACGCATGCTTTACTTCCTAGATTTGGAAGTGGTTGCAGGAGGCTTTTGGTATGCAGCTACACCTGAGCACCGTCTTTCCTCCTCAGACGGATGGCCAGACGGAGAGGACCATTCAGACACTCGAGGACATGCTCCATGCATGTTTCCTTCACTTTGGTTGTAGCTGAGAGGATCACCTACCCTTGGTGGAGTTTGCGTACAACAACAGCTACCTCTCCACCATCAGGATGGCACCATACAAGGCACTGTACGACTGACCTTGCAGATCACCTCTATGATGGACAGACCCTAGGGAGTCAGCACATGTAGGACCATAGATGGTTCAGGCTACGACGGAGAAGATGTCGATCATCCAAAACTAGATGAGGACAACACATACCATGCAAAAGTCTTATGCTGATAGGAGGCGGAGACCACTGGAGTTTGAGGATGGTGACCACGTTTTCTTATGAGTCTCACCTCAATGTGGATTACAGAGATTTGGATGGGGTGTCAAGTTATCTCTACACTTCATTGGACCATTCCAGGTCCTCCGTAGGGTAGGTGAGGTGGCTTACCACCTAGCTCTTCCACCTCACTAGCACCGGGTGCATGACGTCTTCCACGTTTCTCAACTGAGGAGATACGTGCACGACCTGACCCACATCATTGATGATAGGTAGCTAGACATCGATGATGGGGCTACCTTCATGGAGGTCCTGGTGGAGATCGAGGATCGACAGGAGCAGGTCCTATGTGGATGGTCAATTCCTATTATGCACATTCTTTGGTATCACGGAAACCTCCAGGAGAGCACATGGGAGCGGGGGGCTCAGATGCCGTCAATGTACCCTCATTTGTTTCCCTAAATTATGATGTAGCTTTACGGGGACGTAAAACCCTAAGGTGAGAGTAATGTATAGACCTGGAAATTTCATGTAATTTTTTTTCATAAATAATTTAGAATTTTATGAGTTTGTGGCTTTTGACGGTACTTGATTCTGAGGCCCGGTGCGCCCGAAATCAATTTATGATGTTTAGCTCGGGTACGTTCACTAAACGAAAAAGCGGGTTTTTCAATCTTTTGAATCGGTGCTCTGAATTGATATCTGAGGGCACCAATGAACTCACAGCACTGGTAATTTCATAAGTGGACTTTTACCGTAGATGTGTTTCACGGGAGAGGAAGTTAATTTTTATAGATTAAATGTGAAGTGAATAAAATTGTGGTAGAATTTTAGTTTTTATATCTAAGGTGGTTTTATCGTACATGGGGGAGTTATGGTTGGACCCACTATCATCCTAGCATCCCATGTGAGGATAAATGTGAGGTGGGGACCACACGAGCCCCAACCCTTCACATTTTCTAAAACTCCTTATACCCCCTCTTAATTTTGTGAAACCTTTCCACCTTCTCTTTATCTCCCTCATAACTCTTGAAAACACACTTTATACAATTAATTGAACCACTTTAATTAATTAATTAAGTGTTTTGAAATTTATATTTTGAAATGGATGGCATGATTAAATAAAATAAGGAGAAGCCTAATTTTATTTTTGGGTTGGATTCTTGTGATGAGATTTTGGAGAGAGAGCTCTTCTGTTTTCAAAGAATGCTTCATCTCCTTTTTTGAAGAACACCATCTCTCTGATGAAGAGCATCAACTCAGCGACCCCAGATTCACCATCCTCTTCTTCCTCCGCAACAATGGAGGATACACCGAAGTGGGAACTCGCCAACGACATCACGCCTTGATTTCTTCTCTCCCTGATAAAAAGTGGAGACGCCGCCTCATCCTTAGATGCTCTCCGTTGACGTCTACGCACCTCGCGATGCCGTCAAGCGCGACGCCCGACGTTCGATATCTTTTGTTGAGGTAGGGGTGTGTTTGGATTGATTAATGATTGGTTTTCCTACTATGTTGTTGTTCCTCCTAAACTGATTGTTATCAGACTAATGCGGAAGGGACTGGACCAAACTAACCCGGTCTGATTTCTCCACCGTTCATGTGAATATGTGGAGTTCTTCATCTGTTCTTGAGTGGTGAATCAAGCTATGTTTTTGGAGACAATCGGAGGCTCGAAAACATCATAAATGGCCATAGAGCATCAGGGTGACCTAGAAGTGGAAGTTTCATAGAAATCGTATCATCAGAATGAAGAACGGACACCTCGGGAGGTGTGCTGGCCAGAGGCGTCATTTCTAAAAAATTCCAGAATACACGGCGTGCCCTCCAGGAGCACACGCCGTGTAGTACAAGCATACTCTGGCTTCCGTTTCAGATGTTAGAAAAGTAGTACACGACATGTGAATCTAGACACATGGAATGTACACTCCACACTTTTTGTCAGAGTAAACTTCGATGGAAATGGCATGTATTTAAGGAAAATACACGAAGACGGATAGAAATACGCGTACAATTAACACGACGTGTATTCTCTTCATAGAAAGGCAGGAACAGCTTCACGAGGCTCGGCGTGTAATATAGGAGATACACGGACACGAGCAGAACCACATGTCCAAGAGGAACTGTGTGTACTACCTTCACCATGGTAGAGGCGGCTTCGTTAGGACTCAGCGTGTATTCTAGGAACACAGGGACATAGGGTGGAGTACACAGTCATGTACTCCACCACACGGCCAGGCATGGCCAGCGTACATGGAACCGACCCTAGAGGTTTGGACACAACATATAACCATACCTCACATCATGTACTTACTTATCTACACGACCAACCCAGCGACACGGGCCATTTCACACGGGCAGTACCCGGTGTCTGATGACACGGCGTGTATCGCTTACCAACACGCCGTGTACTTTAGGGAAATGACTTGGTCGTCTTGTTCTCTATGAATTGGGAACTTCTTTCTTGTTTTTTACCCTATGGCATGGTATGGAACTATGGGATACATTGACTCTTGACTTCATGAAAGTTGATGTATTGATATTTGACTCGAGGAGCGGACCCTCCGAAAATCAAGCATGTTGTGTGCAGGAACCCTAGAGCTTGCTGCGATTGCGATGACTAACATACTGGGATCCTCCATGGGTTCGACGATGATGGCGACTGTACTTGGATCCTCCATGGGTTCGGCAGCGAGGATGACTGTACTTGGATCCTACGTGGGTTTGGCAGCAAAGGTTACTGTACTTGGATCCTATGTGGGTTCGGCAGTGACGAATTCTGTACTTTGATCCTACGTGGGATCGATAGAGGAGATGATTCAGAGGCTAAATCTTATCATCTCCACCCATAATTGTATGTAGTATACCTGTGTGAGCTGATTCTTGACATTCAGGCATTACCATCGATGTGTTTGACTTGTTTTCCTGTGTGGACTGGGTTGTACTTTCTTGTGTGGACTGGGTTGAACTTGGGCTCGTGAGTTGGAGCTGAATTGGAATTGATGACTTAGGTATATGTATGGGCATATACCTAAGTAGATTTTGTTGATACTTTTTGTCTGTAAATTTCAATTGTGGTTTATCCTTTGTGGATTCTGGGAGACATTCGGGGGTCTCGGGGTCCCTACTAAGTATTGTATACTCACCCCTGCACGGGCTATACCCGCACTCTATTGTGTTGGATGAAGAAGACAGTCAACACTGATCGAGGTGGATTATTGTGGAGCAGGATGGTACCTGGAGGTGGACTACTTGGCGGGACGTACACGGAGCGGATGACCAGACCCGAGGAGCTGAGAGGTCATTTGTACCCACCGTTTAGGTGGGATATCCGGAGGATGACTTAGTTGTTGCTGGTTTACTTTACTGCATCTTTTCTTCCCTTACTGTTGTACTGTACTTTCAGTTGGTTTTGTATTCTGGCCCATTTACTTTCCAGCACTTACTTTTGTATTCATTTTACTTAGTTTTTACTTCAGCTTACGTACTATGTTGTGTTTCTTTACTAATATAAAGGCAATGCCTTCCCTTTTATTGGGATCTACGTCTTTGGCGCTAGTCGCCAGCCCCTGGCCTATGGAAGGCAGGCTTGGGGAAGTTACAGCATGGGCCCCGAGGACGGGTCATGACAGGACCCCTATGGCGGGTCCCACGTGCCACCCAGTCAAATGGTGTGATGGACCGTTTAGGAAAATTGGAAGGGGGGAACTCCCCCTTCAGCGCCAGCTCGGGTGGACCGCACGCCCAGCGGGCCGCACCACAGTGGGCCATGCCCAGTGGGCCGAACCACAATGGGCCACACCAACAGGCTACACCGGTGGGCTCGATCGGGCTGCCCCTTCGCGGGCCGGGCCACACTACGGCCCAGCGGGCCGATCCCGCCAAGGCCCAGGCCAACTGGGCCGGACCCGGACAGGGTCGAGTCGGGATGGGTCAGTCTGACCGGGGTCGGACCGGACCCAGACCCATGTGGACCCAGTTTCGCCTTTTTTGCCATAACATGTGATCCGAGCATCTGTTTGACGAACTGTTAGTAGCGCCAGAATCCTTGGATCGAGAAGGTACGTTTGGTATAATCCACTTGAGTTTTGAAAAAAGTTGGAGTAAGGCCGGGTTGGATCGAACCCCGAATCCAACCGGGCACTCGGAGTGGAAGCACTAATAACTTATAGACATGACGTCTGTTTGATGTGTTATCTATTGCATTGGGTCCCTTATGATGTTACTGACCTTTGGGATACTATTTTAGGGACATCGGTATGGTTGAGGTCTGATCGATAGCTTCAGAAACAGTTCTCCCATGTGTTCTACCTACAGAACACTAATACTAGCTGATACTTGATGACTAATGACCATTACAACTCAGAGTGACTCGATAGGCCCAGTGGGGATCACATCAATGTGACCCGGCAGACCCACAGTGGGGAGTGCCTCTATGTGACACGGTAGACCCACGGTAAACGATAGGAGGAGTACCTTAATAGGCCATGAGTAGAAGCGCCTCTATGTGACGTGGTAGACCCATGGTGGGGAGATCCTCTATGTGACGTGGGATACCCACTATACTCGATAGGAGGAGTACATCAACAGCCCAAGGTTAGTGGGAAGTGCCACTTTGTGATGCGGTAGGTCAACTATACTCGATAGAGGAGGAGTTCTCCAGCATCTGAGGCATTCAATGTTGTGACTGGGGATTTTACATGTTACTAACCCCAAAATAAATCCTGGGGTGAGCTGTCTTTACCTTGTTCCTCTGATTTAGGTTATGTTCTGTGGTACTTTACCTATTTGGTAATCTAGCTTCATGGTCTTACAATGTGGTTTTTATTTGTGTAACTCAAGGATACCATTGGGGTATCGGGTCCCTACTGAGTATCGTTATACTCTCCCCTACATGAGCTACTCCCACACCTTGTTGTGTCTTGTGCAGATGACGAGCATCTAGGCGGAGGTTTGAGGGAGCCAGGACTAGACAGTACGCAGAAGAGACATGCGGACATGGAGTGCTGAGAAGGCGATCTGTACCTACCCTTCTGGTATGATCCTCAAATGATGACCTGATGGTTGTTTTCCTTTTTCTCTCAGTAGTATTGTATTTTTAGATGTACTTGTACCTTTACAGTTGGGTTTTTATTCCTGACCTTTTTACATTCAGCACTATTTTTCTATAGTAGTTTACTTCAAAGTTTGTTCTTGTCGTTTTCATGGACCGTGTGTTTGTACAGGATTAAAGGCAATGGCTTCCAATTTTAGGGAGTTGTATTTCAGTGATAGTCTCCATCCCCATGTCTATGGAAGGAAGGCATGGGGTAGTCACAGCATGGGCCCCGGGGGAAGGTTCGTGAAAAGGTTGTATCCGAGGAGTTCAGTTCTACAGAAGAACTAGGACTCGGATATTTTGTGTGAAACAATAATGTTAAGTGTTATGAGTGTGGTTTTTAGTATGGGGAGTCCAATGTTGGTGTGGAAGCTGACGTATCCATACACCAGGACCCTAAATTCTGATTTCTGACTCAATGCATGAAAACATTGATTGTGTGTGTTTTTGAAAATTTTTTCTTTTGATTTCATTGGAGTCATATCACCAGATATAACTAAATAACCATGGTGCATAAGTTCCTTATCATGATGCTGCCACAATGATTTTCACTCAGGTTTCCCGTGAGAGTACACGATGATGGCCCACCGAACGATGGGGCTTGGTGCAGGGCCCCCTTACGGCATTGGCACCTTCAGGTGGTGTACCAGCAGCACCACTGCATGTTGGATAGTCATTGCCACCAGCCCCACTGGTAGAGGGTGCATGTTGATTGAGAACATTGCACGAGTTACAGCGGTAGAGGCCTCTGATGTTCCGAGGGGAGATGGGTCTTCAGGCAGCTGAGGACTGGTTGGAGGCAGTGGCCAGAGTTTTTCGCCTACTTGAGACACCAGTAGAGCAGATTTTGATTTTAGATTCTTTTTTCCTCCCAGTGAGTGAGAATAAGGATGGTCTACATAGTGATGAGGCTTCAGTATGTGGAATGTTGCCCGATATAGTACCTTCAGGTAGTGTGTCAGTTATATCACTACTCGTTGGTCAACAGTTACAACCGGCGGTACCGATCGAGGACACATGTCAGCTTGGTGCCTTACACAGATACCCCTCAAATTATGCGGTGAGCATGACTCTCAAGAGGCTAAGGACTGGCTTGAGGAGGGGGCCAATTTTTCATCTTGCTAGGTAACCATTCAATAAGATGTTGTTCCGGGTAGAGGGCCTTCTATGTGGCTCAACAAGACGATGACAAGGTTTAGATTACCCTGATTGTGTGAAGAGGTGACTTTTTCATTGGACACGCTTGAGAAAAATCCACAGAGAAGGGGGTCTCTTCCCATAAAGATATAAGGGATGAGTGTTCCCTAGAGCTTCTACAGCTTTGGCAGGACGACATGTCAGTAAATGTGTATTCATCAAGGAGTACCGACCATCCTAGGTACACGATGAATATAGTACGGTTAGTGCTTCAGGGCTCGGACCTCCGAGCACGGTGTGTTTAAGAATATATGAGAAAGAACTATTCTTATATGCATTCCTACCTATGTTAGGGTGCTAGAGGGAATCTTTGTAGTTGAATATTCTTTGGCTGATCATATACATCCATTGAATGTTAGTAGTGGGAAAGTAGGAAATTGACACCAGTCTCACAGACATGGGTGTAAAAAAATGTTTTGGGAAGAAGAAGTGTTAGGGACAAATGAACCTGCCAGGCTGCAGACATGGAAGTAGAGCTAGGAGAGTAACATGATGTGTTGTAAATTTCAACATCTTATAACCCCACTTCAATGAGGTCCTCACCAGGCTCGTGGTGCTGGAGGACAGGGGAAGGGAGTAGCAGCATGCGGTCAAGGTGTGTGTCCCAAGGACTCCATGAATGATTAGAGGTATAGTGTGTGTCTACTAATAGTTGTCCTATTAATAGACATAGCTACCAATCATTCCTTCCTTCTAGGAATCTTGTCCAAGACCTAGATTTTCTGGTTAAACTGATGACTTTACCCTCACATCTAGAGATACCTTTGGGAGGAGACTCGATAATAACACTTTTCTCGACGGTGTGATCTGACCCTAGAATTGAGTGTTTCATTTGGAACCTCTTAGTGGCAGCGTCAAGTCCTTATGACATTAGTTTGGGAATGGACTGGACATCCACAGTTCAAACTCATATTGTCTATATTAGGAAAAAAGGTTATGGTTTCCCTACTATGTTGGAATGGGATTTTCCTTGGTCGGAAAAAAAAGGAAACCTAGGAGGTAGAGGATAAACTCATGCATAAAAGGGTGTAGCCGACCACTCTTGAGTCAGCCAGACCTACCCTCATGGCAGAAGGAGTTTTTAGTTTTTAGTTCCAAAAAGGAGTGTCAGAGCATGGGGAAATCTTTTCAAAACATGTTACCAGGATTACCTCCCTGAAAGGTGAGGGAAGTCTGCTTTGGCTAGGTACTACCGGATAGTTATGCCCGACTTCTTCAGGGTAGCGATACCCATGTCAGCTTTGACGAAAAAGGGGGAGAATTTCCTATGGATAGTGAAACGTCGGCAGAGCATTTAAGAGTTAAGATAGAGACTGACAAGTAGAACTATGCTACCTCTGTCATGTTGTTAGAAGTAGTGGTCTTTTCACTAAAGATGCGGCATCGTTAGTTGATGGGGAACATTTTATAGTCTACTCTGATCACAAGAGTCTTAAGTATATCTCCTCTCAGAAGGACCAGAACCTGATATAGCGGTGATGGCTAGAGATCCTCCAGGACTATGACATTGAGATTTTCTATTATCCTTGTAATGGGAACAGGGTAGAAGATATACTCAGTAATAGGTCTGGTCTGTAGTTGTTGAGTGGGGTGACATAGCAGCTAGATGCGTTGCAGATGTCCTTCATTGATAGAAATGGAGAAGCATACCTCCAGTCTAGGACAGTCACACCCCCACTCCTTCAACGAGTCAGGGAGGCACATCTTGGGGACACTGAATTCAAGGATCGACATGCACAAATATCAATAGGATAGACACCTAATAGATTTTTTGAAGGTGGGGAGCACATCATTCTCTTCAGAGGGTGTACTGTGGTACAATGGTGCTTATGGGGGATGTGTTGAGAGAGTTACATACGTCCCTTCTATAGGTACATCCAAAATTGGTGAAGATGTACCAGGACCTATGGCATCAACACTTGTGACCGGGAATGAAGAATTCATTGGTATATTTTGTCTCTCGGTGCCTCACTTGTCAGTAAGTGAAGGCAAAGCATCAGGATCCAGCCGGATTTGTTCAACCATTAGAGGCACCAGAGTGGAAATGGGATGGAATTTACATGGACTTCGTGAAAGGGAATCCATGCACATCTAGGAGTCATGATTCTACATGGGTGAGCGTTGAGTGACTCACCAAGTCGGCCCACTTACTACCTATCTGAGAGAAGGGATCATTTGAGATCTTAGGGCGCCTCTACGTATAGGATATTTTACGGCTTCATGGATTACCATATATGATTGTCTCTGATCGTGATCCACGTTTCACTTCCCTGCTATGGAAGGGGTTTCAGGAAGCATTTGGGACACATATTTGGTTGAGCACCACCTTCTATCCTCAGACGGATAGTCAGACGGAGCAGAATAGTCACACCCTCGATGACATGCTTTCAGCTTGCGTCCAAGATTTTGGCTGCAGCTAGTAGGATCAATTACCTTTGGTGGAGTTTGCGTACAACAACAGCTATCACTCCACGATCGGTATGGCACCATTCGAGGCATTTTAAGGGAGAACTTACAAATCACCACTATGCTGAACTGACCCAGGGGAGTCAGCACTCGTGGGACCAGTGTTGGTATGGGCTACCAGGGAGAAGGTGAAGATCATCCAGGAGCTGATGAAGAATGCACAGAGCAGGCAGAATTCCTATGCTGATAAGAGAGAGAGACATATTGAGTTCGAGGATAGTGACCATGTATTTCTATGAGTCTCACCTCAACAAGGTTTGAAGAGATTTTTCCTAGATGACAGGTTATCTCCAACGTTCATCAGACTCTTTCAGGTCCTTAGCAGAGTTTGTGAGGTGGCTTACCACTTAGCTCTTTCCGCTCAGTTGCACCGAGTGCACGATGTCTTCCACGTATCCCAGCTGAGGAGATACGTGCATGAACATTCTCAAGTCATCAAACATGGCATGCTAGACTAAGACGATGATGTGATGTTTATAGAGGCTCCATTAGATATTGAGTATCGATAGGATCGGGTCCTTCATGGGTGGTCAATACCTCTGGTTTGTATTCGCTATGAGCACAGGAACCTCCAGGAGAGCACATGGGAGCAAGAGGCTCAGATCCATTCTTAGTACCCCCATTTCTTTCCTTAGTCTATGATGTGGCTTTCGTGAACGTAAAGCCTTAATGTGGGGAGAATATAATGTCTTGGAAATTCAGTAGAATTTTTTTTAATTATATGGAATTATTTTGAGACTGTGAAATATAACGGAGCATTATTCTGAGGCCCGGAGATCCCAGAATGATCCATCGAAATTTTTTTAATCTTTAATTAGCACATGTAATTGGTTTTTTTGAAAAATTGAAATAACTCATAAGTGGATACTCGAGTTAGAAATCTGAGGGCACTGTTGCGCTCAGGATGGAGGGTTTACTCTAGGCCTGACTTAAGTTTAGTCAGTGTAGGCCTCCTGTGAGAAAACCTGAAAATGGAATAACCATAAATAAAATAATAAAATAAAGATATTTTATTTTTCAAACACTTATAACTCACAAACGGTAACTCAGATTAAAAATCTGAGACTACTGCTGAACTCGTGGGTGTATTAATTCTTTAGGAAGATAATAACATTAGTTGGCGCAATCCACCAGTGAAAGTTAGTTTTTTCCCATAAATAAAATAATTAAGTGACAATTATTTTATTGTAAAATTCATAACTTTTAAAAGGTAAATCTAATTGGAAATATGAGAGTATAGTTGGGTTATTTGGGGTGTGTTTCAATTAGGCAGAGACTAACAAAGAACGTCGCGGGTAGAGGGTGACTTTTAATAATTTTTCCGAACTTTTTTTCAGGTACGTTCAGTAAACACGTGAGCCGTGTTTTGTAACTTTCAAACTAGTGCTCGGAATTGAAATCCCATGGCATCGTTAAACTCGCAGTGTCGATATTATCTTAGGAACACCTTCATGTAGACCACAGTAGGTCGAGGGTAGAATTTGGTTTTAAAGATTTTTGTGGGAGAATAAAATTAAAATAAAATAAAACAACTTTTATTTTATTTTGTTTGAAATATCCTTTATGAATTCTGGTGGTGGGTACCACATGAACCCTTCATTAATGTGGGTAAAACCCTTGGTATCCTTCCTTTTTATTGTTCCAATTTATTTTGTGAATTTAATGTGACAACTCAATTATTTTAATTTATATGTTGGATCCCTACATTCCTATAGGTTGGGGGAATTGTTGGAATGGATAACACTTGGAGGTAGAGATTTGGAGAACACATTTTCCAACCAAGATGATTCTCCAATGAAGAACGAGGATGATGCTTGAGCCTGGATTAGAAGTGTCTTGCGGAAGCGACGAATGCCGACATCCCCTCCATCGACTTCATCATCTTCTCATGACCTCTCCTAAGGACGAACGAGGTAGGCGTTTTATTTATGTTTGAATTTAATTTATTGATTCTTAATATCCTAAATTGACGACGAAGATGTCCAAACAAACATGGTGATCATCCCACAGATAAACCTTGTTCCTCTTTCTTTTTATTCTTCGCGTGTTCAACGTGCATTCTTCAACGCCTAATATTCATTGACGCTAGAAACATAGATTTTTACTGAGTGTGATATATGGACATGGAGACCTCAACTCAAGAATCACAAATATGAGATCATTTAATTTTTAGGGCTGGGAACGATGCCACAGTGGCTCGCAGAAGAAGACGGTGGCCGTAACCCAGCTAACCATGAGGAAGGAAGGGCGTCGCGCATCCGCACCGCTGGTTAATGAGGAGGTCATGGCCCGTCGGCCGCAGTGGGGTAGGGTGGCGGCCGATAACCGGCCGAACACGTGGCGGAGCGGCAGCGCGTGTCCACTCCGTAGGTGGAGCAGGGGGGTCACGAACGTGTGGAGACAGTGGAGGCCGAAGGGCGGACGACCATCCGGCCGGCTGTGGTGGAGCAGCGGTGCATGACCGTGACTTTGGGAGGAAGACTGACTGGCCTTCTGGTCGGCCGCGCTAAATCGGGCGAGACCCCTCCGGTGGGTCCCACATGCCACCCAGACGAATGTTCCGGTGAACCATTCAAGAAAACTGGAAGTTGGATCTCCCCCATCGGCGCCAGCTCGGGCGGATCGCATGCCCATCGGGCCGCACCAAAGTGGGCTGCACTGAAGCGGGCCACGCCACTTTGGGCCGCGCCATAGTGGGATGGGCCAGGTGTAACACCCCAAGCTTCTACGGTACGCTTCTCTTTAGATTATGTGATAGCGTGTGTTGTACGCAACACCGAGTTCTAACACACCATAACCAATCAAACTAGCCGTTATGAATAGTAATACCTACTTTTTGAAATTATATATATTTTATATTTCAAAATGGACTTCATTTTTGGATTCAGAATATCGAATTTAGCCTAAGGTGAAATTTTGGTACTTTTCGGATAACTTTAATATTTTGATGAATAGTGAAAATTACTAAATTTTAATTAAAAACAACTTTTTTAATCAAAATAATTAATAGTGATAAATTATGAATTTGAGTGGTTTTAAAGTATATTTAGAATATATTTTTACCATTTAATACAATGTTTGTCATTGGACATAATTTCACAATTAAACCGAACATAAACAAGTATCAATCTTTTGATAGTTATTATATCTTAAAAACACGCTTTTTGTTTTCACAGCGGGAATTAATTTTAAATTAATTTCTGCCACTTCTGTATATTGAATTTAGAAAAATGGATTCCATATTTGGAATCAGAATGTTCAAATTGTGTAAATAGGTAACTTTTATTTTTAGACATTTTGAATAATTACTGTGGTAAATATTGTATTTACCATGGTTAAGGGTAAATTCAGTAAATAAGGGTTAAAAAATAATATTATAATAATACTAAATTACCATAAAACGTGTCCTAACCTTATGGGTGGATATATGTCCGACCATGGTCATCTTTGGGTCGATTTTGGGACCCCATGGAGCCACTTGTAGGTGATAGGGACACTATATTTTAATCAAGTTAAAATTAATACAAAAATGACACAAGCATATATCATTTAGAAAAACAATTTTTACATAGGGTTATATATGTTGGATATTCAACTATAAAGGTTTATTAGGAAGATAATAAGATATCCTACATAAGGATATTTTATTTATAATTTTTAGACATTATATAATTTAATTTATTTATGACACAATGATGATGCAGTAATTACCTAATTAATGAACAATTAGAATAATTGATAATATAAATACCCAAATAAATATAATTTGAGACTTTTTATGAACTACACTAATTTTCTAATTTAATATGAAATGTTAGGATTGATTTAATTAACTTTTTTCGAAGTAATAATTCTTCTATGAGTTTTATAAAAATCAATTATTGAATAGTGTCAAAATTGACATAAAAGAGGTTTTAAAACAAATATTATATTATTAATTGATATTAAATTCCTAAAAATCTACGGTTCGTCCAAGAGTCTTATATAATGAAGTTGTATCATTAATGGACCACTTGGGGGTCTTTTGGATGTATATGGTAAGTTTATTAACCATATAATATAAAAATACAAAGAGATATTGTAAAAGTGAAACTAATTAACTTAGAGTTAATACTTAACGATAAGGTTAATATAAGTACCCAAACCTGTCTAAATTCTATTGTTTGAGTGGATTTAGACCCATACCCACCTTAACATTTAAATAATCTACTTTGGATCCATTATAAACCGAATATTAATTTATTATAAATTAATATTTCTATCTTTTCCAAAGGTTCCCCTCACCCCTCTTATAAAAGGTCACTCCTCCTCCTCATTTCTTCACACCTTCAAAGCCTTTTGGTTTGGCCAAACTCTGCCCAAATACTCTCCCAACTTCCCTAACTACAACATAGAGGCATTAGTTTGATCAGAAAGCCAGCCTAAGGAGCCCTTTTGATCAAATCAAAAGGAATAACCCGAAGAAGAGGTAATGATTTCACCACCCTTTTTCCAAGTTCCTTTCTTCTTCCACTTCTTTATTCTTTGTTATTACCATTCTAAAATAATAATTCCAGTATTGTATATATACTGTGATGTTATTATAAATATGGTACAACCATATTCACTATTCTATCCATCCTTTGAATAACATGTCACCATACGCGCGTACGTACGGCTTACCGTCTCCACGTCATGGTGTAATTGTTATTCAATAAATTATTATTTGGATGAGTATAATAATGATGTGTAACTCATGTAAATAATAAATATAACATGATAATGATTCTGTATATATGATATACCATCCAATTATATATTATTTTAATATCAAAAGAATGATATTGTTGCTCGTGCGTACGTACGGACTATCGTCTCCACGAACGCGATAAGATTCATTCTCCATCGTATCCATTAAAGTATAATTCTCATTTGATGATTAATAATAGTATCTAACGACTTGATATCATTCTGGATATGATTAATATACAACCTATCCATGGAAAACATAGCTTACGTAACAAAATATATAATAGAAAACGAGTATGTTAACACCCGAAACAACGATAATACTAAGATATTCTTAACAAATCAATGTTAAAAGATCATATATGATATCATATTAATATATACGATTATTGTATAATTTAATAACAATTATTTCACCATTATACAGCAGTTTAACCTACCCCAACCAAGGAAAAGTACAAGGTGAGGGTTTATTTCACAATCTCTTCATTATCCGAGGTTGTTTATACGTAATAATCTTCTGGGATCTCTTTATAATCCACATCCATGTTTCTTAAAAATTTATTTCAAAACATTTTTACTATTAACAATAATATGGGTTAATGTCATTTATACCCTTGTTTGACTTTTTATAAGTGGTTTATAAAGGAATATTTCCATCGTTTTCCAAACAAGGTGCTTTTTAAACTTTTCGACAGAATTAAGGTAAGAATGTTTTTTTAACTTATACGGAGGGTGCAGTTATTTTCCACTGTTATAAAATCGTCGAAGCTTCCCTTACATGCTTATAAGAATATTTTTAAAGAAAATGTTTTATTTCCTAAATATATGACTCTTAAATGATTTCAAAATAGAAAGATATAATTATTTAAAAATAGTTTTGATTTCATCTATATCAACATCCTTTGATGGATTTTACGCTTATTTGGTGTTGATTTATTTTGATACAAAATGTCTATATTGTATTGAAGGTTTTGTGATATGTTTGACTGTGGATGTGCTATTTTTATACCGTTCATAGTTTATGGTGAAACTATTGACATTTCGTATGCTAGTTTTAATATGAATGTTTATGTTATGTTTAAACCATTTCATATAGGAATGAATTGGACTTAATATGTGACGGGTGGAGCCCACTATAGCTCCTCGATGCATCGGTAGGTCTCATGAGACAAACTAGTGTCTTGGCACAAGGCCTTGGAAAAATATTATTTGTAGTCTTGGCACGAGGCCTTGGATATGTGGTTATGATAGTCTGGCATTATGCATTCCATCATTATGAAAGTGGTTATTGATATTGCATGTGATTATTCGATTAGTAGAATATCCATGTGAATAAGTAAATGGAATTATTTCATTTTGCTTTTTCCATAATATGTTGAAGTTCAAGTTTAAAAGGCTTTTGTTTTAGTTATGCATTTCCTTAAATGTTTATGCTTATTTTTGAGAGTTTCCGCTATATTGTTATCCTTACTGGGAATTTAAGCTCACCCCTTTTCTATGTTTTATTTTTCCCATGATGTGAAGAAGTAAGTTATGAATGACCTGCAGGGATTTTATGAGTGGATAATAGTGTGGACTATAGAGACATTATGTTGTTGTAGTAGTTTTTCACTTTATGATGTAATGTAAAACTTTATGAATATATCTAGTGTTTCCAAGGCTACTAAACCAATCGGTCTTTCGAGATTTGATCTTTCTTGTGATCATGCCAATGTTATGTAATAATGCACCGACTCTGGGTAACTGGGGTCGGGGCATTACCGTAGGTACCAGAGGAAGTTTAGTACAAACCTTGGAAGCTAGATTTAGACAAAATCTGATTATAGCACGTAGACGTAAGATAAAATTTGAGGATTAGTATAGAAGAACTTCCTAGAATTTTGGTATTGTAGAGATTTTGTGAGTTTTCCGAGCAATACATCCCTGTCTGGATACAATCAGGTAGAGGCGGCTCTGGCACAGATGTACCTAGGCGTAAAACCCGAAAACACCGCTTTGAGCGAGACTCAAACGGGAACTGGTGCACGACAACGGGCCTTGCTGCACTCTTGTTTACGACACTCCCGGGGGAAAGGCTTAGGATAACTCTCATTTTCTTTACAAATCATTTTGAAGGGTTTATGAGTATATAGTTTCTCAAAGAAAACATTTTTATGATTATGGATTATATCCATAAATAGTTCAATTTATGTTAAGTGTTTTATAAGTATGGAATTATGTATTTTGATTCATAAACTGATCTAGTTTATGCCATTGTTTAGAAATGGTGCCTAGTGGAAGAAATGGAAACTGTATCAATGAACACACTCCATGTAGGGATTTCCCTCCTACTCAAGATAATTATGGTGGAGCTAGTGATGAAACTGGTTCCGATCAGTTGATCACCATACTGGGACAACTCACTCAAGTTATGAATAATAACCTTACCCGTATGGAGCACCCTGATCTGCCACGTGGAGGATCATTTTTAGATCGATTAATGAGGCAAAAACCACCAACATTCAATGGGAATACAAATCCCTTAGTAGCTGAGCAATGGATAAATTCCCTAGAGAAAATATTTCAGTCTTTGGGGAGTAGTGAAAGGGAAAAAGTTATCATGGCAGTTTACCGACTCATTGGAGATTCTGATAAGTGGTGGTCATTGATTCAAAACATGAAGGAAGATGATGAAGTATCATATATGTAATGGAGGGAGTTCAAAGATCTGTTTTTAGAAAAATACTTTCCTCGCGACCACCGAGAATATATGGAAAGGCAGTTTCTGAGTCTGAGACAAGAGGAGGATGATAATGTCACAAAGTATGAGGCTAACTTTACAAGGTTAGAAAGGTATGCTAGAGATTATATACGTAACCCATGAAGTAAGATTGATCATTTCTTTGATGGGTTAAAACCATTTCTATGTCGAGCATTAGTCTCACAATCCTTTTCATCGTACGAAGACATTGTCTCGTGTGCTATCAAGACCGAAAATGAATTCTCTAAGTCTTATGACTTTAAAGCAAAGCAAGAGAAGAATATATCTTCTGATTAATCTGGGAATGGAAATAAGTGGAATAAGGGAATGTTTGAATATCCATCCTATTTAAATGTGGGATGAAACGCCCCAGTACTTGCTTGAAGGGAACAGGAGTCTGTTACAAGTGTGGGGAAAAAGGCCACCAAGATTGTGATTGCAATGGGAAGAAGGAAGCTACCAATGTTCAGTGCTACAATTGCAGGGAGATGGGACATTATGAAAATGAATTTCCTAATCGTCAGGGGAACTTACCTCAGAAAAGGCCAAGGGATCAAGGCCAAGATTATGCTATCACTACTGCTGAGGTAGAAGATCCAAAAGACGTGGTGGCGGGTAATTTAATGGTTTCCTCAAGTTTGGAAAATGCATTATTTGATTCTATATCATCGCATTGTTTCATATCTTCCCAGTTTTCTAAGAAAATTAGATATTTTCAATTTGATTTTACAAGGGAGTTGTCAGTTAAAACTCCTAAGGGAAGTATCATTGAAACAAATTTTTGTGAATCAGTCCCCATTAGAGCACATAAATGTTCTTTATCTGCTGATCCCGTCGTCATACCTATGATTGAGTTTGATATAATCCTCAGTATGGACTGGCTTTAGGACTATGATGTGAAGATTTATTGTAAGAAGAAAGAGGTTACGATTCTTGATGATGATGATGATAAGGAACACCTTATCTTTAGAGAAGAATTGTCACTACCTAATTCTTATCTATATCCACCCCCAGTAGATCAACTAAATTCAATTATTGGGGAGGAAGAGAATGAAATAACTGTGGGTGAGGAAAGGAATGTTCAAATAGAGGATGTACCTATTGTGAAAGAATATGTAGATGTATTACCGGAAGATTTACCTGGATATCCTCCAGAACGAGAAGTTAAGTTTTCCATTGATTTAATTCCTGGATCAAGGCCTATATCGAATACCCCTTATATAATGGCCACTATAGAATTAGTTGAACTAAAGAAACAATTAGAGGAATTGAGTAATAAGGGATTTATTCTCCCTAGTGTTTCTCCAAGGGGAGACCCTGTTCTTTTTGTGAAAAAGAAAGATGGATCTATGAGGTTATGTATTGACTACAGGGAGATCAATGCTATAACGATAAAGAACAAGTATCCCCTACCTCGCATTGATGATTTATTTGACCAACTGCATGGAGTTCAACACTTTTCAAAGATTGACCTTCCATCTAGATACCATCAGTTGTGTGTGAAGAAGGAAGACATACCGAAGACAACATTTCGAACCAGGTACGGGCATTACGATTTTACTATAATGCCTTTTGGATTGACTAATGCACCCTCTGTATTCATGGATCTGATGAATAGAGTTTTCAAGGAGTATCTCGATGAATTTGTGGTGGTATTTATTGATGATATCTTGGTATACTCCAAAAGATACTAAGATCATGAAAATCACTTGTGCATTATCCTAAAGACTCTGAGAAGACATGAATTATATGGGAAGTTTAGCAAGTGTGAATTCTGGCTTCAGGAGATTTCTTTTCTTGGCCATATTGTCTCTAAAGATGAAATATTTGTTGATCCTTCTAAGACCAAGGCAATCCAAGAATGGCCAGAACCTATGAGTATAACTGAGGTACATAGTATTATTGGTTTGGTAGGTTATTATCGACATTTCGTCCAGAATTTTGCCTGATTGGCTAACCCATTAATGAAGCTCACACGTAAAGGGGTTAAATTTGTTTGGACAAAAGATTGTGAAGAATGTTTCGAAGAACTGAAGAGAAGATTAGTCAATGATCCTATATTGACTCTACCATCAGGGAATGATGGGTTCGTTATTTATAGTGATTCATCGAAGAAAGGACTTGGTTGTGTCCTTATGCAGAATGATAGAGTTATTGCCTATGCATCACGACAATTGAAAATTCATGAACAAAACTATCCTACTCATGATCTCGAGTTAGCAGAATTGATCTTTACTTTGAAGATATGGAGGCACTACCTCTATGGTAAAAAATGTGAGATTTATACTGATCACAAGAGTTTGAAGTATATTTTCTCACAAAAAGAACTCAACATGAGGCAAAGAAGATGGCTTTAATTACTCAAGGATTATGATTGTACGATACACTACCACCTGGGGAAAGCAAACAAGGTGGCAGATTCTTTGAGCAGAAAAGACCATGAAGTTTTGAACGTGATGAGAATTGAAAGGGATCCAATTTTGATGGATCTAGTGAAGATGGACATGGGAATAACCATGGAAGGTAAAACATCAATTCTTTTTCCAATGTTTGTCAAACCATGTTTACAATAAAGTATTAAGAGTTCTCAGACCGATGATGAATAATTTCAAAAGAAGATTAATGCTGTGAATGATGGGAGATTGAGATACATTGTGTATGAAGATGGAATTTTGAAATTCGGGAAGAGACTTTGTTTTCCCGATATACCTGATCTAAAAAGGGAATTGTTGGATGAAGCTCATAGTTCCAATTTCTCTATACACCCTAGGAGCACCAAAATGTATAGAGATTTGAAGGAACATTTTTGGTGGGACAACATGAAGAGGGAGAATGCTGATTTTGTGTCAAGATGTATGGTTTGTCAAAAAGTGAAAGCTGGAAGGCAACAGCCTGGAGGAGTTATGTAACCTCTTCCCATACTAGAGAGGAAATGGTACAATATTTCGATGGACTTTGTCATGGGACTACCAAAGAATCCTAGAAAGAACGATGCAATATGGGTTATTATTGATAGTCTTACCAAGTCAGCATATTTTCTTTCTATAAGAGAAGATCTACCACTGGAACGTCTAGCAAGACTATATATTAATGAATTTGTGAGACTTCATGGAGTACCCCTATCGATTGTTTCAGATCGTGATCCCTATTTTACTTCAAGATTCTGGAAAAGTATTCAAAAATCCCTGGATACTGAACTTAATTTGAGCACTGCCTACCACCCTCAGACAGACGGACAATCAGAACGGACTATTCAAACCTTAGAAGACATGTTGAGATCCTGATCACTTGACTTTCAGGGTATGTGGGATCAATATTTACCTTTGGAAGAATTTTCCTATAATAATAGCTTCCATTCGATTATTCAGATGGAACCTTATGAAGCATTATAGAGAAAGAGATGTCACACACCAACCTGTTGGGATGATGTTGGTGAATGAAAACATGTAGGCCCAGAACTGGTGGAGGAAATGATGGAAAATGTGAAGGTAATCCAAAATCACATCAAAGCAGCTCAAAGTAGGCAAAAGACATATGCTGATAATCGAAGGATGGATTTGTAATTTCAAGTCGGTGATCATGTTTTCCTAAAGGTATCTCCATGGAAGGGAGTCAAACATTTTGGTAAGAGGAGTAAATTGAGTCCTAGGTACATCAGACCTTTCAAAATTCTAGAACGAATTGGGGCTGTAGATTACCGATTGGCAATGCCGCCAAGTCTCTCTAAAGTTCACGATGTGTTCCACGTATCTCTATTGAGGAAATACATGCCTGACCCAACGCATGTACTCGCCTATGAGGAATTGGAATTGGAACCCGATCTGTCTTATTTCGAAGAGCCCATCATGATTCTTGATACGAGAGAACAAGTACTATGAAACCGGATGACGCGTCTGGTAAAAGTCTTGTGGCGAAACCATAAGATGGAAGAGGCAACGTGGGAACCCGAGGAACATATGATGAAGAACCACCCGAGTCATTTCATGCGGTAGTATTCTAGAAATTTAGATGATGAAATTATTTGAAGGAGGGTGGAATGTAACACCCCAAGCTTCTACGGTACGCTTCTCTTTGGATTATGTGATAGCGTGTGTTGTACGCAACACCGAGTTCTAACACACCATAACCAATCAAACTAGCTGTTATGAATAATAATACCTAATTTTTGAAATTATATATTTTATATTTCAAAATGGACTTCATTTTTGGATTCAGAATATCGAATTTAGCCTAAGGTGAAATTTTCGTACTTTTTGGATAACTTTAATATTTTGATGAATATTGAAAATAACTAAATTTTAATTAAAAACAACTTTTTTAATCAAAATAATTAATAGTGATAAATTATTAATTTGAGTGGTTTTAAAGTATATTTAAAATATTTTTCTACCATTTAATACAATGTTGGTCATTGGACATAATTTCACAATTAAACTGGACATAAACAAGTATCAATCTTTTGATAGTTATTATATCTTAAAAACACGCTTTTTGTTTTGACAGCGGGAATTAATTTTAAATTAATTTCTGCAACTTCTATGTTTTGAATTTGGAAAAATGAATTCCATATTTGGAATCATAATGTTCAAATTGTGTAAATAGGTAACTTTTATTTTTAGACATTTTGAATAATTACTGCGGTAAATATTTTATTTACCATGGTTAAGGGTAAATTCGGTAAATAAGGGTTAAATAAAAATATTATAATAATATTAAATTACCCTAAAACGTGTCCTAAACTTATTGTTGGATACATGTCCGACCATGGGAATCTTTGGGTCGATTTTGGGACTCCATGGATCCACTTTTAGGTGATAGGGACACTTTATTTTAATTAAGTTAAAATGAATACAAAAATGACACAAGCATATATCTTTTAGAAAAACAATTTTTACATAGGGTTATATACGTTGGATGTTCGACTATAAATATTCATTAGAAAGATAAAACGATTTCCTACATAATGGTATTTTATTTATAATTTTTAGACACTAAATAATTTAATTTATTTATGACACAATGATGATGCAGTAATTACCTAATTAATGAAAAATTAGAATAATTGATATTATAAATACCCAAATAAGTATAATTTGAGACTTTTTATGAACTACACTAATTTTATAGGTTAATATGAAATGTTAGGATTGATATAATTTATTTTTAGAGAAGTAATCATTCTGTTATGAGTTTTAAAAAAATCAATTATTGAATAGTGTCAAAATTGACATAAAAGAGGTTTTAAAACAAATATTATATTATTAATTGATATTAAATTTCTAAAAATATATGGTTCGGACAAGAGACTTATATAATGATAGGTGTGTCATTAATGGACCACTCGGGGGTCTATTGGATGTATATGGTAAGTTTATTAACCATATAATATAAAAATACAAAGAGACATTGTAAAAGTGAAACTAATTAACTTAGAGTTAATACTTAAAGATAAGGTTAATATAAGTACCCAAACCTATCTAAATTCTATTGGTTGAGTGGATTTCGACCCATCCCCACATTAACATTTAAATAATCCACTTTTTAGCCATTAGAAACCGAATATGAATTTATTATAAATTAATATTTCTAGCTTTTCCAAAGGTGCCCCTCACCCCTCTTATAAAAGGGAACTCCTCCTTCTCATTTCTTCACACCTTCAAAGCCTTTTTGTTCGGCAAAACTCTGCCCAAATACTCTCCCAACTTCCTTCAATAAAACATTGAGGCCTTATTTTTATCATAAAGCCAACCTAAGGATCCCTTTTGATCAAATCAAAAGGAAGAACCCAAAGAAGAGGTAATGATTTCACCACCCTTTTTCCAAGTTCCTTTCTTCTTCCACTTCTTCTTTCTTTGTTATTACCATTATAAAATAATAAATCCAGTATATTATATATACTGAGATGTTATTATAAATATGGTACAACCATATTCACTATTCTATCCATCCTTTTTAATAACATGTCACCATACGCGCATACGTACGGCTTACTGTCTCCACGTCGTGGTGTAATTGTTATTCAATAAATTATTATTTGGATGTGTATAATAATGATGTGTAACTCATGTAAATAATAAATATAAAATGATAATGATTCTTTATATATGATATACCATCCAATTATATATTATTTTAATATCAAAAGAATGATATTGTCGCTCGTGCGTACCTACGGACTACCATCTCCACGAACGCGATAAGATTCATTCTCCATCGTATCCATTCAAGTATAATTCTCATTTGATGATTAATAATAGTATATAAGGGCTTGATATCATTCTGGATATGATTAATATACAACCTATCCATGAAAAACATAGCTTACGTAACAAAACATATAAAAGAAAACGAGTAAATTAACACCTGAAACAACGATAATACTAAGATATTATTAACAAATCAATGTTAAAAGATAATATATGATATCATATTAATGTATAAGATTATTGTATAATTTAATAACAATTATATCACCATTATACAATAGGTTAACTTACCCCAACCAAGGAAAAGTACAAGGTAATGGTTTATTTCACAATCTCTTCATTATCCGAGGTTGTTTATACGTAAAAATCTACTGGGTTCTCTTTGTCATCCACATCCAAGTTTCTTAAAAATGTATTTCAAAACATTTTTACTATTCACAAGAATATGGGTTAAAGTCATTTATACCCTTGTTTGACTTTTTATAAGTGGTTTATAAAGGAATCTTTCCGTCATTTTCCAAACAAGGTGCTTTTTAACCTTTTCGACAGAATTAAGTTAAGAATGTTTTTTTAACTTATATGGCGGGTGCGGTTATTTTCCGCTGTTATAAAATCATCGAAGCTTCCCTTAGAAGCTTATAAGAATATTTTTAAAGAAAATGTTTTATTTCATAATTATATGACTCTTAAATGATTTCAAAATAGAAAGAGATATTTCTTTAAAAAGAGTTTTGATTTTATCTATGTCAACATACTTTGAAGGATTTTACGCTTATTTGTAGTTGATTTATTATGATACAAAACTTCTATATTGTATTGAAGGTTTTGTGATATTTTTGACTGTGGATGTGCTATTTTTATACCATTCATAGTTTATGGTGAAATTATTGACATTTCGTATATAAGGCCTCAGCCTTAAACCTTACTTAAAATTGAATTAAATGAATAATTCACATTGAGGATCTTTTCAGGTTTAGAGTTTTAGAGAATTAGGACACAACTATTACATCTCAAAAGATTACAAAGTAGTCTCTTCTACTAAATTTCCATAAAATTAAAAACTCTTAAAAAGAAACATGTCTAGTTCCATGTTTTAGGTAGCATGACTTTCCCTTGATACCATCCTTGACCCTATTCCATGCTAAGTCCTGTGAAAAACATTTCAAAAACTTGGGATGAGCATAAAAACTCAGTAAGGGATACACAAAGAATAAAAACTGTGAGTTTATCAAAACAAAAAGTAAACCATGTATACTTTATCAAAGTAATACTTTTCACCTTTATGAAGTAGTAAAAACTCTTCACTGAATAAAAAAAGTATCATTACTTACCTTTTTCTAACCAAAGGATAACCATAAAACCCAAATAAAGAACACATAACATATATAAAGGTAACTTGGGACATAAACATACATAAGTGGAATAACCATACGGTCGACTTCCACACATATCACTTAATGGAATAGCCATACGGCCAATTTCCATACATACTTAATGGAATATCCATACGGCCGACTTCCATACCCAATGCATTGGAGGTTATAACGTAACCACCCATCCTGGTATTCACGGAACCACCCGTCATATGGTTTATAACGTAACCACCCATTAAAATGTCCAAGTACCAATATAAAATCATAAAACATAAAACCAATATAAATGAATGATAACATTTCCACATCACAATATATCATAATAGAATCCTTTATCAAAACCATTTTCAAAACCATTTAAAACATTTAATAAAGAGATTTTTGAATCAAAGTGTCTCATACCACCTTGAAGCTTAAAATTTTAAACCATTAAAATCCATATAAATAAATCCTTAAAACCATTTTGAAAACATGGATATTAATAAGAACAAATAATTAAAACATTTAAAACTACATTTTGGTTAAAGGGGTTTTACCAAAATTAGAGACACTTGATTAAATAATTGAGGAATAACATTTAGTCAGAACTTTATAATATCATGAGAATAAATGGATTCATGATATAATACTCCATAGGACAGTATATACACCATATAAGAGTGAATTGGTTCATAACAGCAATGAACCCTCAATAGAAATGTCAAATGTGATGAAATCCCTTATAAAGAAGGTATCCTTAAATTAAGGACAAATCAATCTCAAAAATATGTGTGAAAAATATAAATAAACCCAATATAAGTGGATATTATGGGTAAAACAATAAAAGGTCATTCACACATATTCAATGGATGACATATTCAATGACTACATGTTGAACCCAAAGAAATCGAAATTGGGTAAAAAAGTTCCCTTGACAGCCTAACGGCATCACATCAAAATGAGTTGATGAGAGATAAAAAGTGTATCTCATCACATGGACATAAAATTTACATCAATATGGATATATGAGAACATATCCCAACATAACAATATGTAAATTAAAATACCCAACAAAAGAAGTCTTTTTAAAAAAAGAGGATGGTGAAAGGTTCCCTTACCGACTTGGGTATCTTTCAAAACATACACCCCATTAAAGAAGGAGAATAGATAATTGATGTAAATACTCATAAACGAAAGTATATTACACAAATAGTAGAATAATGTGCAGTACATACACCACTCAATGGAATTTGTGGAAAATGTAGCATAAATCTCACGGAAATAAAAGTGAGATGAAAAATCCCTTACGAAAACTCGGTAGCCTAATGGCGCCACATAAAACTTCCGAATATGGATTGATGAGATCAAATAGGGTATCTCATCACATTAAAATAAAATGTACAGAAAGAGGAATATAAAATAACATCCCCCAACATTACAAAGAAGAGCTTAAAAGAAGTGACATAAAGGAGAGTACTTATAAAGAAAGAGAGAGGTTAGATCTCTTACGAAAGTTCGGCAGCCTAACGGCACCACTCAAAACTTCCAAAATGGATTGATGAGAGAGAATAGGGTCTCTAATCACATGAACATAAAAATTAAAGTAAGTGTAATATAAAATAACATCCCAATAACATGAAAGATTAGCTTTAGAAGTAATGACATAAAATAGTGTACTTAAAAAGAAAGAGAGGTGTAGGATCCCTTACCTCGGGTCCAACTTGTCTTGTTCGTTCTTTAACATCCTAAATAATAAACTTGAGTTAATTTCTACTTTATTAAGAACCATTTTCAAGCTTATTATTCCTTTTATATCACTTATTTCCATGTTATAAACATTATGTAATCATTAAGTTAATAATGATTGTTTTGTCGATATTTGGTTCTTAAGTCGAAAGTGGACTTCTTACAATTACATGTTGTTTGTGTGGTCAAAGGTTCTATTATCCAGAATGACATTCCTAATTTGGATATCATATATATCATATATATCCATCATATACATGTATTTATAATATTACAAAATCATTTAGAGGTAAGAAATGAAATGCACCATTCATGGAGACGGTAAGCCGTACGTATGCATGAACGCTACTTTCATTTCTTTGTCATATTAATGGAATTAAAACAAAATGAGAGGTATGTATATTTTAATTAAAAAATTATATTCATCATTTATATGTATCATTAATCATATATATCCATCATATACATGTACTTATAATAGTACATTACATTTGGGGATAAGAAATGAAATGCACCGTTCATGGAGACGGTAAGCCGTACGTACGCATGAACGCTACTTTCATTTCTATCTCATACTTTAATGGAAAGAAATAATAATTATATAGAGGTATATAATATTTAAAGTATAACATCATATATAATAACATTAAATCCATCCTTTATACGTCCCACGTATGGCATTAACGAATCACATCACTTTGAGGGGGCGGTAGTCCGCACCTCCTAAAATGAAGATATCGCGTATACCCATAATGGAAGCCATAAACGTAAGACAAAAATTAAAAATACAGAAGCATAAGTAAAACATTAACATA
Source organism: Viscum album (assembly GCA_963277665.1). Lineage (NCBI taxonomy): Eukaryota > Viridiplantae > Streptophyta > Magnoliopsida > Santalales > Viscaceae > Viscum > Viscum album. The sequence continues at coordinate 739,658,284 of OY728122.1, forward strand.
TTATATATCATATATAAAAATAGTGACATCATAATGGCAACCTTTGAAGGTGTTAAATGAGTATTGAACAATCATCGTTTCGTGAGGCAGAATTTCGCCATCCACGGAAACCGTATGTTCTTTAACAATTTGATGTAGTTTTGTGAGAGTGTAGCTCGAATAAATCTTATAACAACATCCTAGTATATTTAATATACTTGTGTTATTACAAAAGATGTAAATAAAAAGAGTTTAGAGGGTTGGAGAAGCAAAAAGAAACAAATGAACAAGAGAGAATGAATTACCTTTAAAAGTGTAACTCCCTTTTGATTTGAGCCTAAAGGCTTCCTTTGAAAGGATTATTCCCAAAGGGTATCCTCTAGGATGAGGAGAGGGATGTGGAGAGAGTAAATGGGAAGGGTTTAGCCGAGCCAAATGCTTGAGGAGTGTGTGAAATGAGGTAGAGTTTGGGGCCTTTTATAAGAGGAGAGGACGAGCACTTTTGGAAAGTAAAGAAATATTACTTTATTTGAAAATTTGTTTCGGATTTAAAAGGTCCCACATTGATATAATTCGTGGATAAGGTTATAAATGTTCTAAATCAACCCATCCAATAAGTTTTGGACATGTGTAGTTCATAGATTTTACATTATCTTTCCATTTTATTTAAATCGTTAAATAATGATGTCATCGCTGCATCATTATTATATCATAAATAATTTATTTTATTTAATGTCTAAAAATTATAAAAAAATCACTATGATGTAGGAAATCGTTTTAGATTTCCAATGACTATTTATAATCAGAATTTTAACTTGTGTAACCCCACTTAAAAACTGTTTTAGTAAAACAACTCATGTTTGTGTCAATTTAATTTTAACATTAAATAAAAATATATTATTTTCATTTTCCAACTAATGTGGCTCCATGGGGTCCCCAAGTTGGCCCATGGCTTGTCTTGGTCGGCCATGACTCACCCAATAGGTGTAGGACAAGTGTCATGGTGTTTTCACATTCTTATAATATCATTTTTACCTTAAACTACACTAATTACCACTAATCGCGATTAAGAACTTAATAAGTTACTATTCAGCAAAAAATTATTATAATCTCATTGAACCAAATTTTACTTATTATTGACAACCATGTATGTCGGATTTTTGAAATTCAAAACACAATGATGGCAAAATTTCATTTAAACGGAAAATCAGTCTTTATAAGTACCACTTAGTGGTTTCACTATTCATCAAAAATTAAAGTTTTTCAGAAAATTACCAAAAATTCACTCTAAGCTATATTTGATATTCCAAATTCAAAAATGAAGTCTATTTTACAAAATTCAAAACATATAAGTCACATTAATTAATTTAATAATTAATTCCCGCTGTCAGAGCAAATAGCGTGTTTTTATGAAACAATAAGTATCAAAAGATTGATACTAGTTTAACTCCGATTTCAAAGTGAAATTAATTCCAACGACCACTATTGGATTTAATGGTAAAAATATTTTCTAATTTCAATTTAAAACCAATTCAAAAGATAATATAATCATATAAATAAATTAGATTAAAATGTGGTTTTGAATTAAAATACAACATTTTACACTATTCATTAAAAAAAATGAACTTTATCGGAAAGATACCAAAAATTTACACAAAGTAAATTTTGATGTCCCAATTCTTAATAAGAGTTTTATTTGGTCCAAAAGAATGTTTAAGAGTGAACAAAACAATATTTAATGATGGTTCAACATCAAAAGGTGATAAGTGAACCTTTAGTGAAGACTAGGGCATATACGCCTAAAATTGAATTCTTTCCGTATTTTAAGCCTCTATCCTCTATTGGATAAATGTAAAAACATTTAAAAACATATATAATCATATTTTAGTTATTTCTATACATTCCCACCAATACAACGGCTTCATGTTAACTACCATTTAAAATAATATTATTTTATTATTAGAGTGCAACGTAAGATTCCCAAGAAACTCGTTGTTGCGTGTTGGGTACGCCATCAAGCATAGCGTCCCCTTTAAAGTCATTTAAATATTTTATTCACAAATATGGATAAATATGAAAATGTCATATTCTTTATTTACCTGGTGTGTTACATCCTTCCCCCCTTTTGGGAATTGCGTCCTCGCAATTTTAAAATTGCGCTTGGAAACATCCTTGAAAGTCCCACATCGGAACAAAAGTCGGTAAAACAAACACTTTAAAATAAAGAGAGATAAGTACAAAGGTCACCCGATTTAACCCATACTAGGATTCCAAGTATGAAAATATGGACATGGAGGAAAAAACAAAGGGTCATGTTCTGATGGAGAGTGATAGAAAACATGTTTAGGAGAAAGTTAACCACGAGAAAATCACAAACTTGTGATGGGTCAAACGGTATTCGATTCCCCAGTAGGAAAAGTTAATAGACAACATTTTGGTTTTAAATTACTTTTTATTGAGGAATTTATTCATAAGGAAACATAATCACTTATCATATTGACTTTCAACTTTTATTAGATTCCTTACACAAAATCATATTTTCTCCAAAAGATGAGTATTTAGGAAGACTTGTTCACATTAAGAGTACTAGAATAAACTTCTAGAGAATCACCTAATCCACAAAATAGAACTATATACTTCCCATGTCTTTAGACTTTAACCAAAACCAAAACCAAAAAGGCTAGTACAAGATCAGATAATCCAGAAATGGATAACCCTTTATAAAAAGAAAATCTATTCTTAATCTCCAAAATTTGTCAAACAAAACCCAAAGTTCAACAAGGATCATCTGAAAAACAATTTGTCCATAAAATTCTTCAAAGTAAACCAATATTAGATTGAAACCCAAATATTTGAAGGATTTAGTCACATAGTCTTCCAAGTTAAATCGTAACATTTATCTCCAAACAACATCAGTTGCTCCTAAAGTCTCGTATTGAAAATTAATTATCCTAATCACATATCCTCCATGATAGGTTAATCATTTTCATAAATAACCCAAAATCAACTTACTCTTAATTCATAAAATCATATAACTAGTAAGAATCAGTCAAACTAACCAGGGACTTCACGTAGTCCAGTGGTAGGTGATAAATACCAGTCGCACATTGGTTGTGGGTTCGATTCCCGCAGCTTTGTCCGACGCGACGGGATGTCACACGGTATATGTGTTATCCTTTTTCCAAAACTATATAATTCTTAAATCATTCCCCAAAAAGAGATAAAATCATCAAAAATGATCATAGCATATTTTAACCTCATGTTTGTCTCATTCCTTTCATTTTCCATCATATCATAGAGTAACCCATAATTACCTAAAAAGTAAGGATCATATAAACCCTAATGGTTACCTTAATAATTATTACCTGAATTTCCACACCGAGCTGGCCATCTCGTACATGATGCATTAGAGAACTCACCAAGGTTGAAGTGGTTGATCATGAATCCTTGATAGTTGGTTTAGAACAACCATGAGATTCCTCATTGAATCCCCCATCTCATCCAGTCTCTTAATCAGAGAACTACCATAGTTTCCTTCAAACCTGTTGTCTCTTTAGTGCCTGCTAGATCCACCCATTCACTAAAAACAGAAATGTCAGTGTGAGTATATCAACAAAACCATCATGTACTAATGAGGAAGGTAAACACTAAGATACACTTACTCATTCACTTTATTTAAAACTAGGACTCTTTCTGAAATCCTAACCATTATGGTAATGTCACTTATGCTTAAAGAATACCCTAACCTCTAAAGTTATCTAAACCGACCTTTGATACCAACTATAAGGCCCCAGCCTTAAACCTTACTTAAAATTGAATTAAATGAATAATTCACATTGGGGATCTTTTCAGGTTTAGAGTTTTAGAGAATTAGGACATAACTATTACATCTCAAAAGATTACAAAGTAGTCTCTTCTACTAAATTTCCATAAAATAAAAAACTCTTAAAAAGAAACATGTCTACTTCCATGTTTTAGGTAGCATGACTTTCCCTTGATCCCATCCTTGACCCTATTCCATGCTAAGTCCTGTGAAAGACATTTCAAAAACTTGGGATGAGCATAAAAACTCAGTAAGGGATACACAAAGAATAAAAACTGTTAGTTTATCAAAACAAAAAGTAAACCATGTATACTTTATCAAATTAATACTTTTCACCTTTATGAAGTAGTAAAAACTCTTCACTGAATAAAAAAAGTATCATTACTTACCTTTTTGTAACCAAAGGATTACCATAAAACCCAAATAAAGAACACATAACATATATAAAGGTAACTGGGGACATAAACATACTTAAGTGGAATAACCATACGGTCGACTTCCACACATATCACTTAATGGAATAGCCATATGGCCAATTTCCATACATACTTAATGGAATAGCCATACGACCGACTTCCATACCCAATGCATTGGAGGTTATAACGTAACCACCCGTCCTGGTATTCACGGCACCACCCGTCATATGGTTTATAACGTAACCACCCGTTAAAATGTCCAAGTACCAATATAAAATCATAAAACATAAAACCAATATAAATGAATGATAGCATTTCCACATCACAATATATCATAATAGAATCCTTTATCAAAACCATTTTCAGAACCATTTAAAACATTTAATAAAGAGATTTTTGAATCAAAGTGTCACATACCACCTTGAAGCTTAAAATTTTAAACCATTAATATCCATATAAATAAATCCTTAAAACCATTTTGAAAACATGGATATTAATAAGAACGAATAATTAAAACATTTAAAACGAAATTTTGGTTAAAGGGGTTTTACCAAAATTAGAGACACTTGAATACAATAATTGAGGAATAACATTTAGTCAGAACTTTATAATATCATGAGAATAAATGGATTCATGATATAATACTCCATAGGACATTATATACACCATATAAGAGTGAATTGGTTCATAACAGCAATGAACCCACAATAGAAATGTCAAATGTGATGAAATCCCTTATAAAGAAGGTATCCTTAAATTAAGGACAAATCAATCTCAAAAATATGTGTGAAAAATATAAATACACCCAATATAAGTGGATATTATGTGTAAAATAATAAAAGTTCATTCACACATATTCAAAGGATGACATATTCAATGACTCTATGTTGAACCCAAAGAAATCGAAATTGGGTTAAAAAGTTCCCTTGACAGCCTAACGGCATCACACCAAAATGAGTTGATGAGAGATAAAAAGTGTATCTCATCACTTGGACATAAAATTTACATCAATAAGGATATATGAGAACATATCCCAACATAACAATATGTAAATTAAATGACCCAACAAAAGAAGTCTTTTTAAAAAAGAGGATGGTGAAAGGTTCCCTTACCGACTTGGGTATCTTTCAAAACATACACCCCATGAAAGAAGGACAATAGATAATTGATTTAAATACTCATAAACGAAAGTATATTACACAAATAGTAGAATAATGTGCAGTACATACACCACTCAATGGAATTTGTGGAAAATGTAGCATAAATCTCACGGAAATAAAAGTGAGATGAAAAATCCCTTACGAAAACTCGGCAGCCTAACGACGCCACATAAAACTTCCAAATATGGATTGATGAGATCAAATAGGGTATCTCATCACATTACAATAAAATTTACAGAAAGATTAATATAAAAGAACATCCCCCAACATTACAAAGAAGAGATTAAAAGAAGTGACATAAAGGAGAGTACTTAAAAAGAAAGAGAGAGGTTAGATCTCTTACGAAATTTCGGCAGCCTAACGGCGCCACTCAAAACTTCCAAAATGGATTGATGAGAGTGAATAGGGTCTCTCATCACATGAACATAAAAATTAAAGTAAGTGTAATATAAAAGAACATCCCAATAACATGAAAGATTATCTTTAGAAGGAATGACATAAAAAAGTGTACTTAAAAAGAAAGAGAGGTGTAGGATCCCTTACCTCGGGTCCAACTTGTCTTGTTCGTTATTTAACGTCCTGAATAATAAACTTGAGTTAATTTATACTTGATTAAGAACCTTTTTCAAGCTTATTATTCCTTTTATATCACTTATTTCCATGTTATAAACATTATGTAATCATTAAGTTAATAATGATTTTTTTGTCGATATTTGGTTCTTAAGTCGAAAGTGGACTTCTTACAATTACATGTTGTTCGTGTGGACAAAGGTTCTATATATCCAGAATGAAATTCATGATTTGGATATCATATATATAATATATATCCATAATATACATGTATTTATAATATTACATAATCATTTAGAGGTAAGAAATGAAATGCACCGTTCATGGAGACGGTAAGCCGTACGTACGCATGAACGCTACTTTCATTTCTTTGTCGTATTAATGGAATTAAAACTAAATGAGAGGTATGTATATTTTAATTAAAAAATTATATTAATCATTTAGATGTATCTTTAATCATATATATCCATTATATACATGTACTTATAATAGTACATTACATTTGGGGATAAGAAATGAAATGCATCGTTCATGGAGACGGTAAGCCGTACTTACGCATGAACGCTACTTTCATTTCTATCTCATACTTTAATGGAAAGAAATAATAATTATATAGATTTATATAATATTTACAGTATAACATCATATATAATATAATTAAATCCATCCTTTATACGTCCCACGTATGGCATTAACGAATCACATCACTTTGAGGGGGCGGTAGTCCGCACTTCCTAAAATGAAGATATCGCATATACCCATAATGGAAGCCATAAAGGTAAGACACAAATTAAAAATACAGAAGAATAAGTAAAACATTAACATATTATATATCATATATAAAAATAGTGACATCATAATGGCCACCTTTGAAGGTGTTAAATGAGTATTGAACAATCATCCTTTCGGGAGGCAGAATTTCGCCATCCACGGAAACCGTATGTTCTTTAACCATTTGATGTAGTTGTGTGAGAGTGTAGCTCGAATAAATCTTATAACAACATCCTAGTATATTTAAGATACTGGTGTTGTTACAAAAGAAGTAAATAAATTGAGTTTAGAGGGTTGGAGAAGCAAAAAGAAACAAATGAACAAGAGAGAATGAATTACCTTTAAAAGTGTAACTCCCTTTTGATTTGAGCCTAAAGGCTTCCTTTGAAAGGATTCTGCCCAAAGAGTATCCTCTAGGATGAGGAGAGGGATGTGGAGAGAGTAAATGGGCAGGGGTTGGCCGAGCCAAATGCTTGAGGAGTGTGTGAAATGAGGTAGAGGTGGGGGCCTTTTATAAGAGGAGAGGAGGGGAACTTTTGGAAAGTAAAGAAATATTACTTTATTTTAAAATGTGTTTCGGTTTTAAAAGGTCCCACATTGATATAATTCGTGGATAAGGTTATAAAGGTTCTAAATCCACTCATCCAATAAGTTTCGGACATGTGTAGTTCATAGATTTTACATTATCTTTCCATTTTATTTAAATCGTTAAATAATGATGTCATCGCTGCATCATTATTATGTCATAAATAATTTATTTTATTTAATGTCTAAAAATTATAAAAAAAATAACTATGATGTAGGAAATCTTTTTAGCTTTCCAATGACTATTTATAATCAAAATTTGAACTTGTGTAACCCCACTTAAAAACTGTTTTAGTAAAACAACTCATGTTTGTGTCAATTTAATTTTAACATTTAATAAAAATATATTATTGTCATTTTCCAACTAAAGTGGCTCCATGGGGTCCCCAAGTTGGCCCATGGCTTGTCTTGGTCGGCCATGACTCACCCAATAGGTGTAGGACAAGTGTCATGGTGTTTTCACATTCTTATAATATCATTTTTACCTTAAACTACACTAATTACCACTAATCGCGATTAAGAACTTAATAAGTTACTATTCACCAAAAAATTATTATAATCTCATTGAACCACATTTTACTTCTTATTGACAACCATGTATGTCGGATTTTTGAAATTCAAAACACAATGATGACAAAATTTCATTTAAACGGAAAATCAGTCTTTATAAGTACCACTTAGTGGTTTCACTATTCATCAAAAATTGAAGTTTTTCAGAAAGTTACCAAAAATTCACTCTAAGCTATATTTGATATTCCAAATTCAAAAATGAAGTCTATTTTACAAAATTCAAAACATATAAGTCACATTAATTAATTTAATAATAAATTCCCGCTGTCAGAGAAAATAGCATGTTTTTATGAAACAATAAGTATCAAAAGATTGATACTAGTTTAAGTCCGATTTCAAAGTGAAATTAATTCCAACGACCACTATTGGATTTAATGGTAAAAATATTTTCTAATTTAACTTTAAAACCAATTAAAAAGATAATCTAATAATATAAATAAATTAGATTAAAAAGTGGTTTTGAATTAAAATACAACATTTTACACTATTCATTAAAAAAATGAACTTTATCGGAAAGATACCAAAAATTTACACAAAGTAAAATTTGATGTCCCGATTCTTAATAAGAGTTTTATTTGGTCCAAAAGAATGTTTAAGATTGAACAAAACTATATTTAATGATGGTTCAACATCAAAAGGTGATAAGTGAACCTTTAGTGAAAACTAGGGCATATACGCCTAAAATTGAATTCTTTCCGTATTTTAAGCCTCTATCCTCTATTGGATAAATGTAAAAACATTTAAAAACATATATAATCATATTTTAGTTATTTCTATCCATTTTCGCCAATACAACAGCTACATGTTAACTACCATTTAAAATAATATTATTTTATTATTAGAGTGCAACGTAAGATTCCCAAGAAACTCGTTGTTGCGTGTTGGGTACGCCATCGAGCATAGCATCCCCTTTAAAGTCATTTAAATATTTTATTCACAAATATGGATAAATATGAAAATGTCTTATTCTTTATTTACCTGGGGTGTTACATCGTATGCTATTTTTAATACGAATGTTTATGTTATTTTTAAGCCTTTTCATATGGGAATGCATTAGACTTAATATGTGACGGGTGGAGCCCGCTATAGCTCATCGATGCATCGGTAGGTCTCATGAGTCAAACTAGTGTCTTGGAACAAGGCCTTGGAAAAATCTTATTTGTATTCTTGGCACGAGGCCTTGGCTATGTGGTTATGATAGTCTGGCATTATGCATTCCATCATTATGAAAGTGGTTATTGATATTGCATGTGATTATTCGATTAGTAGAATATACATGTGAATAAGAAAATGGAATTATTTCATTTTACTTTTGCCATACTATGTTTAAGTTCAAGTTTAAAAGGATTTTGTTTTATTTATACATTGCCTTAAATTTTTATGCTTATTTTTGAAATTTTACGCTATATTGTTATCCATACTGGGCATTTGAGCTCACCCCTTTTCTATGTTTTATTTTTCCCAGGATGTGAAAAGTATGTTATGAATGACCTGCAGGGATTTTATGATAGGATAATAGTGTGGACTATGGAGAAATTATGTTGTTGTAGTAGTTTTTCACTTTATGATGTAATGTAAAACTTTATGAATATATCTAGTGTTTACAAGGCTACTAAACCAATCGGTCTTTCGAGATTTGAGCTTTCTTGTGATCATGCTAATGTTATGTAATAATGCACCGACTCTGGGTAACTGGGGTCGTGGTGTTACACCAGGAAACCCCCTCGTGGGTCGGGCCAGACTACGGCCTACCGGGCTAGGCCTTCCAAGGCCCAGGTCATCCGGGCCAGACCCGGACCGGGTCGGGTCGACCCGAACAAGGCCGGGTCAGACCGGACCCGGGGCCATCTGGACCCAGTTTCTCCTTTTTGACCATAACCTGTGATCTAAGTGTCCGTTTGACAAACCGTCAGTGGTGAAGGAATCCTTGGATCGAGATGGTACTTTTCATATACACCACTTGTGATTTGGATAATGTTGGAGTATGTCCGGGTTGGATAGAACCCCGAATCCAACTGGGCCCTCGGAGCGGAAACACTAATAACTTACAGACCGAGCGTATGATTGATGCACCGTCTATTGCATTGGGTCCCTTATGACGTGACACACCATTGGGAGAGTTCTTAGTGGGACTTTAGGATGGTTGAGGTATGATAGATGGTTTGGGAAGATGTTCTCCCAAGCGCGCTATATACGGAACCCTACGACTTGTTGAGACTTGACGACTGTTGACCATTACGACTCAGAGTGACTCGACTGGCCCATTGGGGAGTGCCTCATTGTGACATAGAAGACCCATAGTGGGGAGATCCTATGTGTGACAAGGAAGACCCATATTACATGAAAGGAAGAGTACCTCAGCAGTCCATGAGGGGGAGCACCTCTGTGTGACACGACAGACCCATGGTGGGGGTGCCTCTGTGTGACACGACAGACCCACGATACTCAAAAAGAGGAGTACCTTATCAGTACAAGGATAGTGGGAATCACCTCTATGTGACATGGAAGGCCCATTGTACTCGATAGAGGAGGAGTTCACCTTTATCCAAGACATTCGACGTTGTGACTGGGAATGTTACTTGTTACTACCACTAGAGTAAATCCTGGTGTGAGCTGTCTTTACCTTGTGCTTGTGATTGAGGTTATGCAATGTGGTACTTTACCTATGTGGTAATCTACCAATCTGGTGTTACCCTGTGGTTTTTCTTTGAAGAACTCTAGGATACCATCGGGGTCTCATGGTCCCTACTGAGTATCGTTATACTCACCCCTACATGGGCTACGCCCGCACCTTGTTGTGTATTTTTCAGACAATGAGCAGATGTGCTATGGTTTGATGGAGTCAGGACTAGATAGAACGCAGAGGAGACGGAATGATGTGGAGTGCTGAGGGGGATATTTGTACCTACCCATTAGGTAGGAACCTCGGAGGACGACCCAGTGGCTATTTTCATTTTTCTTTCTGTTGTATTTTATTTTCAGATGTACTTGTACCTTTATAGTTGTGCTTGTATTGTGGCCCCTTTTACTTTCATCACTCTTTTACTACAATATTTTACATCACAGTTTCTTCTTGTGGTGTTCTTGGATCGGGTGTTTGTACAGGATTAAAGGTAATTTCTTCCCGTTTTTGGGAGTATGTCATTTGGTGCATGTCACCAGCCCCTGGCATATAGAAGGCGGTCTTGGGGTAGTCACGGCACAGGCCCCGGGGGATGGGTCGTGACACTAATGTATAAGGATAATGATTCTTTTGGTACCTATGAGGAATATTTTACAAGACATAAAATCTATGTTTCTTGAATAATCATTCAACCTGAAAGTATTGTTGATCAATTATTCAGTGGGCTAAAAACATGTCTGTAATGGGAGTTAGTCATAATCGATATTATTATCCATGAAGAAATTATTTTATGTTACCTAAAGGTGTAAAGATATATTAGTGTTATGCATAAATACTATGTTTTTATAAGAAAATGATGATGGAGTGTAAGGGAAATATAAAGAACCATTGACAGAAGAAGATGAGCTTTACTTCATGCTTCATATGTGGCTAGAATCATAGTGGTAACTAACATAATAAAAGTAGTAAATTCTTTATGTATTAATTGGAAGGAAATTTGGAAATCAATTGTTTATGTGATGGTTAGAGCTTAACAAATGATGTGAATAGATAAAATGATCTATAGAATGTACCAACCACAATCTAGTGTTTAAAATGAAATGAGTGTGATAACTATTCTAAGATGATCCCAAATTTGAATGTTAATGATGATGATAAATTTCATTATCTTGATAAGATGAGGGAAAATGTGAAACATCGTGATAGAAATATTTCTGATGAGGGGAGTGTTAAGGACATACTGAATGGTAGATATATTTTCCACTCTAGAACTCTTGATGTATTTTTTTACATTGGATCCAAACATTATTTTATTTATGAATAATTTTCTAAGGGTATCAAGATTCCACCAACATGGTTAGATGATGAATTAGAAGTAAAAAACCCTAAATGGAATGATTATAACATATCAATTATATGATTCCTCTCAAATTGATGTTTGTGGTAATGTTCTTCCAAAAATCATATTATGCATCCAGTAGTTGAATTTGATGTTCTCTAAGGAATGGATTATAATTATGTACATAAATCCCACATAAATTTTCAAGGAATAAAATTCATGTTTGATATTCGAAACCATAAAATGATATTCTATAATTTTTATGATAAGAATGATCATCTAATTTAAATGAAATCCACAATATGGGTTTTTATTCCAATTCCAATGGATTTTTTTATCAAATTTGGTTATGGAGAACTAAAAAAATTATATGCCTATTGTGTAGGATCTTTTTGATGTATTTACATATTATCTTAATATACATCCAAATAATCATGATGTTTTGTTCTAAATAGAACACATAAATTGTGCCACAACTATTTCAGAGACTCCTTATTGAGTGTCCCGGATTGAGATTCATGAATTCAATATGAAACTCTAGAAAATTCTTGGTGAGGGTTTTATTTTCACAAGTGTGACTCCTTGTAGTGAACACATTCTATTCGAAAAAACGAAATATGGATTGATGTGAAATTACATTGATTATCTTTATATAAAAAAATCATAATTAAGAATATGTATCATTTAACTTGTATTGATGGCTTCACTAATCCATTACATGAAGGTCAAAATATTTTCCTAAGATTGACCTTCATTATGGATATCATCGATTAAGGTTCAAGAAGGTAGATATACACAAGACAACAATCTATAAAATTTATGAATAAAACGAGTATATTGTGGCACTATTTTATCATACTAATTCCCACTATACCATCGTGGATTAAATGAATATTGTCTTTATAAATTACCTTGATCGATTTGTGGTAGTGTTTATAGATTACATTCTAATAAAATACAATATCAATTTTGAGCATGAATATTACTTTATAATTTTAATAAAAACCTTGATTATGGATAAAAGTTTTCAAAATTTTACAAATATTGAATTTAGGCAATATAAGGTTTCAATTTTACGTCATATAATCTCAAGAAAGTGTATATTGGTTGATAAATAAATGAATGAGGCTATTAAATATGGCCCAGACCAACCACAGTTACTATGATATGATGTGTACTTGGTTTGGGAGGATATTATCTATAGTTTGTAGAGGGTTTCTCCTGACTATATAATCCACAGACCATGTTATCTTGGAAGGAATCCATGATTCTTTTGTAAGATGAATGCAATGAAAATTTAAAGGAACTTAATAAAATAAAAGATAGTAATCCTTTGAATACATTACCCTATAGTTGAGAAGGTTTTTCAATAATTAGTGAAGAATCGAATGGGAGATTGGGATGCATTGTTATACATAATGACATGGTTATATCTTATTCCTTAGGAATAATTTTTGTTCTTGAGTAAAAATACCAAAATTTGGATTTGTATTTTTCTATGGTATTTATATATATATAGGCCTTATACTAAAATATAAAAGTGTGATATATACACTGATATAAAAAATTCTAAAGTATATGTTCATATAGAAGGTGTTAATAATTCAATATATGAGATGGTTAGATCTAATTAAATAATAAGACTACTCAATAAATTACCACCAGGGGAAAGCAAACAATGTGGATGATGCTTTGAGTCTAATGTATCATGTTTTTTTTTATCCATTGTGAGGATAAAAAAGATCAAATATTTTAGGATTTGAAAAATATGGTTCTATAAATTCCAAGGGAAGGGAATAAATATATTATTTATTGAGTTAGTTTCCCACAATTTATCCATGTGGCGATTAAAGGGGTATATAATAATTATTTAGATCTATAGAAGAAGGTGAGAAATGTTCCTATGTTGAACATTGATTTTGATGAAATGATAATGTTACAGAACAATGTTTATGTTCCACCCATATTAATTATAAAGAAGGAATTATTAGAGGATTCTCATATTTCATTATTCTATATTCATCCTTGAATTATGATTATGTATATAGAATAGAAAGATTATTTATTGTGGTATGTAATGGAGAGAGATATCATGGATTATGTATCTTGATGTTTGGTATGTCACCAAGTTAAGGTTGAGGGGAAAAAGTTGAAGTCGTTGTTATATCCATTAGCTATACCATAATTGAAATAGAAAAACATCATAATGTATTTTGCCACCGAATACCCAAAAATTTCTAAATGGAACATTGATATATGGGTTATAGTTGATTTCATTAAAAAAATTCAAACATAATCACTATAAAATAAGATTTATATTTAGTTCATCTGTCCATGATATACATTAAGGATGATGTAAGGTTTCATTATTTACCAAATTCCCTTCTGTTTAATTAGGATTCGAGGTTTACCTTTATGTTATGGATATAGCTTCAGTAAGATATGCATACCAAATTTTGTTTCATCACCTTCTATCATCCATAGATGTATGGTCAGTATGAGAGAAACATTAAATCACTTGAGGATATGTTAATATGTTCTTTTATGTATTTAAAGGCTAGTTGGGATCAACTCCTTCATTTAGTTGAGGTTTTGTGATATAATATATTTCACATGAGTATATAGATTATTGTTTACGAATAAAAATATGGAAATAATTGTTGAGCTCTAATGTGATGAAATGAATTTGGAGATAGAAATATATTGGGATCTGAGATAACTGATAAAAGTCCAGGGAAAATTATATCTTTTAGAAAACATGTCAGAGCATAATTTTTTTTAATTGAAATGTTATGATGACAATAATTGACCTAATATATAATTAGAAGTTTGTGACTGGGTGTTTCTATAAATTTATCCATAGGATAGGATAATGAGATTTGGAAATATTAGTAAACTATGCCCTCAGTATATCTGTCCCATTTAAATTCATGATAATGTCGGGATGGTAGCCTATCAATTGAAAAATATACCAAAACTATTTCATGTCCATGATGTGTTCAATGTATCTCTATTAAGGATGTATATACCTGACCCATAAAATTTACATACCTCAATGGTGATACTATAGGAGAAAGACCATTCTTATTAGGAATAACTGATGGATTTTTGAGATCATGGAGATAATGTTCTATGACACTAGACCACTCACATTTTTAATGTTTTGTGGATAAAACAACCAATTTTATGAATCTATGTAGGAAACTGAGGATGTAATGAGGTATAATTATCCTCAATTGTCCTAACTATAGTGATGAAATTTTAGGGGATAAATTGATTTTTAGGGGGTTATAATGTAATATCCCCTAATTTTCTTAAATATAGTTTTTCAAATAAATTTAATTTCTTTAATAAATTATTATACATGAAACTAGTATTTTTAATGAACTGTTACATTCTATTTTCATTTCTATTCAAAATTGTTGCTATGAACTAGCCATTGAACATGGTGGTATGAATTTTAATAAAAAAAATTTAAATATAAATTATATTTTTTTATAAAATTATAACATATTTTAAAAAAAATTACATAATATTTTTTAATGTCCTCACATGTTTCAAAAAATCTATTTTCAAAAAAAAAATTGGGTTTAATGATTTTTTGAAAAAATAATAAAATTAATTCTTAAAAATTTTAGACAATTTATTAGATAAAATTAAATTCATTTTTCAAGTCAAAATTTCCAAATTATATTCAAGTGAATTATTCATATTTTTTTGAAAAGATTAATTTTGGGATGAATAGGTAAAAATACATGGTTTTTTGTTGACAAATTCTTTTTTTTATTTAAAAAATTTATAAGGATGAAATTTATTTTTATTTCTTTTTTAAATTGAAATTATTTGAATAGAAATTATTTAAATTAAATTATAATTAAAACAATATTTTATATTTAAATTAATTTCATATTTAATATAGATATAAAAACCATTTAACCTTTTTAATGTTTTCTCATTAGAAAACCCATTTTTTCGTCGCATCGGTGGGTAATATTTTAAATTAAGATCAGCATCTTGCATGAGTTTAATTTTGAAAAAATTATTTCATATTTGGAATCATAACAATAAATATTATCTAATTAGTTCAACTTAATTTTTTTCCACATTTTATAATGTGAAATATGAAAAATAATTACCATAGATAAGATAAAACTGATTTTATTAGGATTTAAAGTAAAAATGATAATAGATAAAATGACATAGAAACTTATCCAAAACCTATTTTTTCTGGAAATATTTGTACTATATCACATATAAATTTATATAATTATCCATTTTGGATCCTTTTTCTAGGTGAGAAACAATGTAACAGTTTATTCTTTTAAATATTTTCATGTGTGTCCCCTTATCCCCACTTATAAAAGCTCACCCCCTATGCACTCTTATTTAAATGTCAAAACCACTTTGGATATGAAAAAACCTAAAAAATTAAAATCCTTAATTACCTTATATCATCATAGAAGATTTATTTTCATTATTAAACACTCCAATGATTAAATTATGTAAATCCAAAAGAGGCTCTCTCACGAAGAGGTAGAATTCTTGAACTTCTGTTTTTTTTTTGTTTTTTTATCCTTATGCATACTTAAAATTTTAAAAAAAATGACTATATAATATCTTCAATATGTTTCATATTCTCAGATATTTGATGTTATTTTATTCACCTAAAACTATATACTCCTTCCTCTAATGGGAAACAACACAATTGATCGTGTGTAAAGGGGATTATAGCTTTGTGAACCAGTATATTTTTTTCAATCAAAACTTCATAAAAAATAGATATAATGATGTATATATTGATATTATAATAATTTTATGATATTATTATACATATTTAATTATAATATCACATATACCATATTAATTTCAATTGCATAGGGGATACAATAATGTCACTCATGTGTATGGAAGATTGCTACCTCTCTAATTGATGTGTTTTATTTTTAACTCATTCATTTCATTGGAGGTAATATGAATTAATTTTATACTGATATATCATATTAATGAAAATATTAATAAGTCATAAAAATTAACATATAATACACTTGTATACCTTATAACCTAATGAATAAATAGTAACATCATCTGTGTGTACGGCAGACAACTTCCTCATGAAGTGATGTGATTCATTTTTTCACTAATACTTTACATGGATAGTAATAAAAAAAATATTTAATGAATAAATCGGATATTTATGAAATAATAACTACTATATAATGGTTATACATATTTACCTTCATTTATTTTGATCCATTTGGAAAATGTATCAATCATTCATTTGTATGTATGACTTACCATATCCATTATTGGTGTAACTTATTTTCTATATCCAAATTTATTATATTAAGAAAATACATATTTATTTAATACATATGATATTTATATCATGATTAATATTATGGATATGATATAACCATGATCACCACATAATTATAAAAAATTCCAAACCAAATTAAAAATGAAAAACGAACCAGTTATTTTCGAAAACATGGTTTTTAACTGGGAATTATTACTAAATGGGTAATAAAAATTCATAATTAAATTATAAATGGTATGATACATATGATTATAGTTATAAAATATATTTATAATTAACTGATATTTTTTAAACATGAAGGTCAAACTTGTTTGATGAAAGTAGATATTAAAGCTAAGATGTTTTTTCTCTATTGGTCTTATTTAGGACATATAGTATGTTATACACATTTCTTCGTTTATGAGGTACATATACAACCCATTTTACAAGTAACACCATGAATTTATTTGTTCTCACTATATTTTATGATTTATTTAATTTTATTCTTTCATATTTATTATGAAAAAATGATTTTAAAGTGGTGAATGTTTTACTCTACAGTCTCATCTTTTATAGGAATTATTTATGTTTATGCTTTTAATGATGAAATATTAGGACCCACATCTCCAGAAACTCATTTCTTTTCTTCAAATATTTTAATGTCAATAGATAAATTTTGTTCCATTCATTTTCCTATCATTATATACACACTAGTTCTAATGAATGTTTGGAAGAAAAATAATATTTATTTTTCTATTCGGTCAAATACTCATTTTCATCCATATCATGTTTTCTAAAAATGTTTTCAAATTTTTTTTAAAAATATCTAATGTATTTTTTAAAGACATTTTTCACCAATGATTAAAATATTCCCATTGTTTTAAAAGTAATCATCATGTCATTTTACAATCAATGGCCATTTTTCTTATAACAAAATGTGAAAGTAATGTCTATTTTTACATGTACACCATGAATGTATTTTTCCACAGTCATTCTTATAAAATATTTTAAAGAATTATTTATATTTTTCAATGGTTATTTCCAATGAAAATGATTTTCAAAATTTTTATTTTCTTAAATAAATTTTATATGTTATCCTTCAAAATCATATTCAATATAAGTTTACATCATTTTATTTAAATTAATATTTAATGTGTATATCATCTAAAGAAATCATATTTATACTTTCTATTTCTGGTTTTTATTTTTAATGACAAGATATTTATGAAACCCTTTTCTTTTCCATGAGTTTTTCTATGATTAGAAGTTTATGTAACCCATTTCTCCTCATGGGTTCTGATATGATGAATTTTTTATAAAGCCCATTTCATTTCATGGGTTCTAATATAATTAATGTTTTGTTTTATTATGGAATAGATATGTACGATTTTAATTTTGTGAGGTGTGGGAAATATATCTCCCTCTTATGAATTGGGTAAATATTTATATCTTATGATATAAAATATAATTTATTGGGGAGTGAACATAGTTTATTAAGGTTGTTTTTCTATTATGATAGTCCTGGGAGTGAACCATTACTATTACTCTAGATTGGGGAGTAAAACAATTCCACTTTAATACACTTTGGAATGATCCTTGAATAATATGGAAATGACTTCCTATTTTTGGGGTATTATAAAGTTACATGTACTATGTTATTATTATGAAATCATGGCTCATGTTTTTTTATTTCCCTAGGATTCATGTCATATGAAATACCAAAAATTATTCCATGACTAATGGTCTTGATCTTTTAAATGCGAGGTATTCATTCAATATTTATGCTCATGTTTTTTACCCTTATTCATACATTTTTAATTACATATTTTCCTTGTTAACCCTTATTGGACATTTTATCTCACCCTTACTTATGTTCCTTTTCTCCAAGTTATATTGATTTGTATTAAAAGTGATATCTATATAAAGAGATCTATTTATAATGAAATATTTTGGTGAATATGAAGAACTCATGGGATCCACTTGATTAAGTTTCAATGATTCCATAGGAACTATAACTTTATGATCCAATAAAGTGTATTTCTATAATGTAATGAATTTTAATAAGAAAATGTGTAATATATATGTATGAAAATATAATTTTTCAAAACATATATCCCAAAAAATGTAACTACATTTATCTGAAATGGTCATTCATGTTTTCCCTATGGGTTTCATATTACTCAACCCAATAAATCACCTCATAAAAATGTTAATAATCACCTTAAAATCAAATAACTTAAATGATAAAAAGGTGTGTATATTCCATTGAACATATCATCATCCTTAAACTTATTAACCCATGATTGTATCTATAACACATAACTTAAACTAAAATTAAGACATATATTATTCCAAAAATTTAAACAATCCTTAGATGGTTAATGATTATTATAACATAAATACCAATGATACACATAATTTTAAAACATAATTATCAAAACACAATAAATAAATATGACTATCCATTCATTGGAATGACTATTCAATCATTGGTCCTTCTTTGGTCTATGAATTAACTCTTTCGAAGATGGCATTGACTCTGATAGTTCCCATCTTCTAAAAATTTA
The DNA here is from genome assembly GCA_963277665.1 of Viscum album. Classification (NCBI taxonomy): domain Eukaryota; kingdom Viridiplantae; phylum Streptophyta; class Magnoliopsida; order Santalales; family Viscaceae; genus Viscum; species Viscum album. Next base: position 739,677,983 of record OY728122.1, read on the forward strand.
GGAAAATAAAAAAATAAATGGATCTATATGATGAAATTTATTTATATTTTTCAAAATAAACATTATTCCTTGGAGATTGGTTTATTTATTCCCTGTTTTTACTATAATAATACAATTTTCTACTCCATTTAAACTATTTCCTTAGTGTATCTTTTAAAATTTCTGACAATATATAAAATTTTCCTTATTTCCTCTATGGTATCCACCACCTGAGATTATATCAGACTCTATCCTTAAAAACATTATTGAGTTTGAAAGTAGGTTAAGGTATAAGTTGATAACCATATATCTTTATAACTGATAAGGATTAATCAAAATTTCCTCAATTTAGTCAGAATTCCATTTGGTTTCTCAGAATCCCCACATTTTCCATCTCATTCACTACTAATAAAATTCTCCCTTGTTCTATCAAATGATGAAAACCAAAAATAATGGTGTGTGAAAAAATAATCATAATCATGAAACATCATTTACATGATTCCTAAAGAATGATACCATATTTTCAATATATTAAACCTTAAGTTTTATCTTGTCCATCCACGATCATTATATATTAAAATACTTTATGATTTTTATAATTAGAATATGAATTAACACAAGAATAACTACCAAGAGTGTCAAACCATGTGTGTAGTAAGGGAACAGTCATCATTCACTATAATGATGGTTGAAATATGCTTGACTAACTCTTTCCATGGTCATTACCACTATATTCATATTTTATACATCCACAACCACTTGTAATATCTAGAGAGGTATGGATTTCTTAGAAATGCACATAATCACTCTCTTACAAAAACATTATAATTTAATCCTACACATAGACTTATACCTAGGGTTTTACCCAAAGGCCTATAATCCTAATCTTTAAATATATCTAACGTTTTTCTATGTTACCAATGGTAAGCACCCATATATAATAAATTAATAAATTGAGACTATATGATTGAATTTATTTTCTTGCATTTCCACAATATTTTCCAGTTTAGTGTTTCGGAGAATTAGGCCTATAAATAAATGTTACATCACGAAGTGGAAACATACACTTAGTATCTATTTTTTCCATTAAAAAATCATTTATGGCATAAATTTTTTTTGTTTCATAAAATATAATCAATTTTTTCATCATAACCACAGAGTTTCCCATTTGAATCCATAAAACTCTATGAAAAGGATTTTATAACATGATATCAACACAAATAACACATTAAGGGCCATAAAATTAAAGAAATAATTTTATTAGTTCATTAACACTTATAAAAATATTACACTTTCATAAATAAAATTTAATCTCAATTAAACATTTTAATACTCAATAAATCAATTTTTCTATCAATATCCATTAATAAAAGATTCCATAATAATACTTTATTGTAAAATAAATCTCCTAATGGAAATTTGGCAGTAACAAAAAAATCATAAGTATAATCAAAGGTTAAAAATCTAGAAAACATCACATGGTGGATATACCCACATCTTGGATTTGATTTAATCAAAAACCATACAAAACATGTCATCAATAATAATCATTAAACAATGAATTAGAGGTAAATAATTTACCAACCCCTCTTTATAATATGATGGAACCACCCATTATTGGTTTATAATGGAGGCACTCATACTTAGTTTTGAATTGATCTACCCATCCTTAGTTTATAATTGAAAAAAATATCTTTTGAGTATAATGAAACCAATAATCACCATAAATAATTCACACTTACCATAACATTGTTATAATAAATGGAATCTTTCATCATAATGTTTTCACCCATTTGTGACCTTTTCACGATCCTGATGTATCCCATTTTTTAAAATCCCATTTTTAAAACTAAAATTCCAAAAAATGGGAATAATGGTTTTAATTTTAAGGAAACAATGAATCTTATAATGGAGGAAAATTATCATGTAATGGTTTTGGTGGTGATAAAATTCATTTATTACATAAAAATTTGAAATATAATATTCCTTTTTTCATTTGTATGAATGTTCTAATGTTCCTTATAAAATATATAAATATATTCCTTTTAAAATTAATTGAATGAAATTTGAATAGGGGAATAAAAAATCTTTTACAGTTCTTTTATGACAATGTCAAAAAATTCATAAAATAGTTTTTTGATTATGTACATGGAATAAAATGATTTAGAATAATAAATATTTAAAATAGATATAATACGATTTTTAAAATAAAGTGTCCCTTATCTTGGGTTTGACTCTAAATTTGTGTCTAATGTCATTCCGAATCATAATATTATGATAATTATTTACATTTTTATGAACATTTTTCAATTTTATTGTTACCATTGTTTAATTTATTTTCTTGTTATATACAATTACTTAATGAATTATGTTCACATCATATTTTTAGATGATATTTGTATCATAAGACCAAAATTAATTTAGTAGGCTGACTATGGTGAAAGGGGTCATTATATAATCATATACAGAATAATAATCATGACCATGTTATATTTTTTATAAATCAATTATACTTTAAAAACCAACAATGAAAGATGGTAATGAAAAATTAACTATGTTACAATAATGTAGATGGTATGTCATACAAAAAAATGAGTAACACTTCCATTTATCAACGATTATGATGGAAATAAAATAAGTATTATTTTAAAAATATAGAATAATAATTAATACTAGTTTATATTTTTAAGTATGATTATATATATCCTTCATATTAAGTGGGTATGAAAAAAATTACATCACTCTACGGTGGTGGTTGTCAACACATACGCATGAATGACATTATCATTTTTCAATGAACTGAAATATAATAAAGTATATGAATTTAACATTTCTATCATGATAAATATTTAATGATTACTATATATGTTTGTTAATTCCATTATTATATATAGCTATGAGTGGCAACGTGGGACAAACTTACATTAGTTCATGAGGCGATAGTTTGTCGTACCCACGATTAATGGTTTTGTTTCTGACAAGATATATGATTTAGATGGATATATGTTATTAAATGATCATAATGACCTCTAATTAAATGGTATATATAGATTTTATTTTATAATTATATTTTTATGATGATTTTTTTGATATAGAAGAAGCAATTAAACCTAAACAATCGGTTAATCGCTATACCTCTTCTTCAAACAATCTATAATAATTTAAACCGTAATCCATATAATGATGTAATTATACCTAAAAATACCTATATAATTAAATGAAGTACTATATTATGTAATTTTAGAATGTACATGTTATAGTAAAAGGATTATTATGTGTCCATAAAATAGAAGAGGAAGTTCCCTTTTATGAGACAGGGGAGTGTCACTATTGAAATTACATAAAGATATAAATTCATATAAATTCATTTTCTAGAGAAACTAGATCTAAAATGATATATATCTAATATTGGGCTTGTTGAGGTTAAAATAATATCTTCTAAAAAATATGTATTATTTAGACAATGTTATTAGCATTATCATTTTGTTTCAACCCTCGTTAACTATTTGAAAATTATGACGATAACAATATTCTTACTCATTATGGGTAAACGTAGACACTATTAAAGGAAAATTAATATATAAATTTAAAATAGTTGATATTTCTAAACATATTCTAATCACATTGTTGATGATAAGTTTATTAATAATTTTAAATTATTTAATAAAATCATCTTTACTATAATAAAACATTGTCATTTTGGGAAAATTTAATTTTATTTGACATTGAAGAAAAGATGAAAACAATGGAAATAAAATATGATCCATTAAATGATCAAAATAAATATATAGTTATATAAAAAATTCATGGAACATCATAATTAATTAAAATTACTTTACATTTATTTTTTTAAAACCATATATATTTTCCTATTTACTAAACAATATATTGTCGGTGTTTGGTATGAATGTTAATTATTTATATCATAATAAATAGAAATAATTGACCATGGTAAAAAATAATTTACATTTCACACAAAAAAATTATAATCTAATGTATCCTCTATTTATCCCTATTTTGAAACTTTAGACACAATATAACTTCGATAATGACATTTTTACCTTTTCAATCGATAAAATAGTATTTATGTCAAAATCAGAGAAATATAGTACCATGATGATATATTTTTTAACCATGTATATAAATGATTAAAATCCACTCATACAATACAATAAAGGAAAGTGTTATTGTCATTTTTCCATGTAATGTTATTTTGAACAATATTTACCTGATTTACCATTACCCTGGTAACAATTATTCGGTAAGGTTACCATACATAATAAAAAACATAAAAGTGGTCTATTTACAAAATTTGGACCTCACAATTCATAATATGGAATGATATTTTCATGATTCCATTTCTTTAATTGTGGTGAAAAAATTAATAATTAAAACACAGAATCAAACAAGAAACAATTTTATTAGAAAAATGTCTTATTAATTATAGATATCTTTTTATAAAAAATTATTGTATATAATTAATTCCAAAGTCAATAATTGTATTTTTATTAATAAAAATTAACTAATAAAAGTTTTATAATAACCAATATTAGAAATTTAATTTTATTATACATTTAATGATAATAAATATTTCAATAAAAAATCACTATTTTTACTATTCATTGAAAAATGAATCCTTTCAGAAAAATAATTTATTAAACCATAAGATTATTTTGATGTAAAGATTTTAAATATGATGTATATTTTATCTAATAATATTTCTAAAAGTTCAATAAATTAATTATAATATTTTTCTAGAAAAAGAATCAATCCATTTTTTATGAAAATGTAATTTTGACAAATATTTATAAAAAAATTCGGTGACTTTTTAATAAAAATATTTCAATAAATTTATATCAAGTGGTACCATTACATATATTCCTTAATGAATTTATTCATATTAGTACCTAAAAATTTATTGGATAGTTTATATGGTCTTATTTAAATAATAACATTTCATGGTTCATTTAGACTTAGTTTTTTGTGTCATATATGCTATTAAATATAGTATTATTTTTTAAAATAAATTGGTATTATAGAAAAATAATTAATTATGAATTTATTGGGTATAAAAAATATTCAACAATTTAGAAGAACATTTTTATTTTCACAGTAGTTCAAATTACTGAAGGATACAGAAAAAAGATTTGAGCAGAAGTAGAGGTGGAATTAAAAGAAGAACATAATGATTTCTGTGGATGTGAATTCACAAAAAAATGATGTCTTACATCACATAAACATTGTTAATTTATAATTATTTTCATGATTATGGGATTGGTGTTAGTAGTTCAATCTTCATAAAGTTTTTTTGTTGATTTTTTCTATGATTTTCATAGTAATTTATCATTGTTTACATTGATTCTAATGGGGGATTTGATAAATTAAAACATTGATATCTTAATAAGTAAGTGGATGTTTCTTACTGAAGGGTTGAATTGAGTAGGAGTTTGAAAATTAATCCCAATATTTACAAACCTTTGTCAAAATATTTTTGGTTATATAAAGGGGTAACATCATTCATGAAAATTATTATTGATGTCGGCATTCCAAAACATTATTAGTGATGAATAATATCAATAGGCCTTCCTACATTCATTGGATGGTATTTTGGTTCAAATAATGAACTAACTATCATTAGGTGACTAGAATTTCAACGACCATTATATACATGTTTTTGAAATCTATGATTCAATTATCAAAGACTATTAGAAGAATATATTTTACTCATCTAAAGCATCAAAATATAAGAAAAAAAATTCCACTAGTGGGAATCGATATAATCATATTATCAGGAGAATTTCTTTTATCCAATTTTGTTTAAATATAATCCCTTTCAAAACCCTTTTAACTAAAAATTTATTATAGTTGAAAATATGTGACAAATAAATCACATGAATAGTAAGGAGTGGGTTTCCTTATTAGAATAGAAACATTTAAAAATCATTATGATTTGACATATATTGTTATGAAAATTATAGAGGGGATTTTTTTAATAACATATATGATTAAGACCATAAAAAGTCACAAAGGTCATCATTACATTGATAGATATTTGTTGTTTCGTAACGAATCGGATGAACTAGACCGACACGCCCCACTATCGATCTCACGGAGGGCTGAGCTCCGCTCAATCGCTATGGTCGAGTATATCAGTATTCGTTTGGAAATGCCCAATGCTTCCATATCCAATGATACATGGACTTTCTTTTCAAAGGCAGGCATCTTCCAGGTGATTTGGTCAGAGATGCTTAAGAACTCACATTGGTCGAGAGGATGGGAAGTTGGGCTCATCGCACCCTTTTAGGGGGGAAATTATTGCATATTTCGGGACTCTCTTATAGATTTAAGATGTGGTACTATGCTCGTGAATCTTTGGTTTATACCCAATAATAGTATCCACGGATTACTCCTGGTTGACAGTGGTCAGCTTAACACAGGGATTCGGAATCATCTAGGCCCAAGGTTTACCATCCCTCATTGGATTAATGACTTCAAGGACTTTGGACTCACTGAGACGGCGCTGGTTTGAAGCCTCATAACTGGGCTCTCTGGAGTTTATTATCGTCAAGGGGGGATAGATAACGACTTGCGAGTCTGGATCGAACCCGTGATATGGGATTCCTACGTATCCTTGTAAGAGGAAATTACAATCCTCATAGTTCGGTTTGGAATAGGTCTTACACACTGAGGTGGCCCAATATGTGGGTAATCTGACATAAAGGGGGGGGGGGGGGTCGGATTGACCGATTTTTGGTATTGAACCTCAGAGAGGCTTCCTACATACCCCTCCTAGGATATAGGGATTAACATCCACGTTGTTCGGAAGTACAGTTTAACGTCATGCAGGACGAAGGAAGAACCGACGTGAAGGGGGGTCGGAATGTCCGGGTGGTGGGCTTGAACCTCTTGGAAGCTTCCTACGTACCACGCATTGACATGGATCAAAGTCCTCGTAGTTCACAGGAGGCGAGGGGTCAGGGTCGATGCTTACTCTAAGACTGCGTGAGTCATGCTCGATGTGAGAAATAAGAGGTAGGAAAGACATGAAGATCACTGACGCACGCCTGTCATGGGGTGTGGACAAAATCAATTATATTTTTCCTAGTGTAGAACAGTGGCTGACCGGGGTCGTCTCTCTTGAGGAGCCTTTCAATTGGGTTCACATACTTTATCCCAATTTACCTAAACTACATGTTTTTGTTGTTTTGTAATTTATTGAAAGTGATTACAATATTTTTGGGTTTTTGATAATTAAAATAATGACATGAAAAATGTTAATTTAAACTATCATGCAAATCTAAATAGAATGAGTTAATAAGAAAGGACTTGGTTTTGGGGTTTAGTCTTGGATTCAATCATTATTCTATTTTATATGTTGATTTTAGTTTGATAATCCAAACATGAAATCTCATATTTGAATCACTACTCTTTTCTAGAATAGAAATATTTTGAGTTTCAAGTCATTGGGGGGTCGTCACCCAATCGGGAACATTCGCCTCACCAATGCATGATACTCAAATCTACCACAAAAAATAAAACAAACATTAAAAAAAAATCATGAATATTTTGACCTCCCCCCAATCCAAGTCTCGAGTTAGCCTCTCATTTCCGAGAGTATGAGATTACATGGTGGATTGGGTGTAGGATGATAGAGAGATGGATAGAGATAGAGAGAGATAGATAAAGAAAAGAAGAAAAGTGGATGGAGAAACAGAGATGCATGGATTTATAAAACTCAAAATAAAATAAATTACAATTGTAAATGAAACTAAATGAAAACTAAAATGGAAATAAAAATAAAATAAGAAATTAGGGGGGAAAAGAGGAGAAGCATCGGCCCGTGCCCCGGTGGGATCCCTCCTTGGCTTTGGGTGCCGAACTGATGTTTTGGAAGGAGGAGAGGTCCTCCTTTTATAGGCATATTTCCGTCCCCTAAAAGATTTCGTGTTTTCGGACCCATAAATGGTCGATTCACGCGTGGACCCCTTCTTCAATATTGTGGAAACTTGCGTTGTCCGTTCACCCTCAAAATATCAGAATATTTGGACCTTAGATGAAGGAGTTATGAACTTTTCATTGAAGGCTTTTGTTTCTGGATGAAGCTTCCAGGAAGGTTCCTCCAAACGTACGTCGTTCAATGGCCACATTAATGGAATCCAAACTCCACAGAATTTGGTGTAGCGTCGGTCCTATATGTCCTAGATCTATCCCAGGTGAAAACACCGCATATGGATGTGTGTATCCTGAGTTGTGATTTGATTAAAGTTGTGGTTTCCATGATGTCCGCCCGGAAAATTATCCAACTTAAATGAATTGTTAGACCCTCTAGATGGACAAATCAACTCCTAGTCCAGAATAAAAAAATAAAGTAAATAAAATAATTATTCTAAAAAAATTTGAATCAGAAAATTTAGAATTAAATTTTTCAGGAAATGTCCAAAATACCCTTGACGTAAAAATCTGTCAAAAATCCAAAAGTAGTCATTTTTCACAATTTTTCTCCTTTTTATTCTAAAACTCTAATTACCCATTATTTTTATAAAACAATAAAATACATGGCTTTTAACATTGAAAACAGTAATAAATACTCATTATTTGATAAAAAATTTGCACGTAAATTTGCTCTGTCAAATACCCCCACACTTAAACTATGCTTGTCCCCAAGCATTAAATGTCAACATAGAAATCAGTGGACACCAATGTTACCAATATTTAAATTTCAATGCAATAAAATCAAAAAAAAAATCAATATAAAATAAAACATTCAAAAATATGCATAAAATATCAATTTAAGTTCCCATTATTCAAAGAAACAAATAATTCACATATTTTACTTTTCCCATTTGAAAATTGATGGAACTTATCCTTTCATTCATTCAAGCTCCTTGATTCATCATTATTAAAAATGTCATGTCATGATTTACCTCACTTTTTTTTTCTTTTCTCTCATCACTCATGATACAATTAAAGTAGACTTATTCTCAAACCATGAGAACATGCTCCTTATCAATAGGGTTGTAAATGAACTACTTTCTCCACATTGTAAAGACAAAATACATATAAAATCATGAGGACTTGCAATAAAGGTTCAAATGTCACTAAGCCTTAAGGTTGGTAGGATTTGATGCTTTAAAAATTATGGCTCAAAGAGGAGGCTAATCTCTGAAGTACAATGCATGATATTAAAATTAAAAGTGTATTGAAATTCTTCCCTTTAAAAATAGCAACACCCACTTCCCAAAACTCAAAAAAAGTTATGATTATGTAATCATAATGAATGATTTGTGCACCCTCTTGATTTTTTTTATTTATTACTTTTTTTCATTTTTCTAAAGTTATGATTAGATAAAACTTAACATACATCACCTAACCACATACAATCATAAGATCGTTAGTCTGGAAAATGGTGATTTTTGGTTCTCCAAAATCAAAACCCATTTTTCTATTTTTTTTCTTTTTGTCAATTTTTTCATTTTTTTCAAGAGGGAAAAAAATAGAGTATAATGAATGATTTCACAACCTTTTACAATTCCCACAATAACACCTTCACACTTCTTCCTCACAATGTGTATCATCCCCTCCTCCATGATTCCCGTTACCCCCACACTTCAACTTTAAAGTATCATGCAAATACCAAGAGTTGGGTAGGAATGGATAAAAATGGCTTGAAACATGGCTCATCCCTATAATGGTCATTCATGGTCTCTATGGGATAAACGAAGGATTGAAGTAAAGGTGGTATTTTAAGGAAATTTAGCTTTTCAAAGGATGCCTAAATCATTTTAAATGTGTTTTTACACAGTCATAACTTTGACAAGTTTCAATATATGTTCTGGTCAGTTTCATGTCCCAAGATCACTCAAGAAATATGCTCAATAATAAATAGGAAGTACTTGGTCTAGAAATACTCTTGGGAATGAGAAATATAAAATTGGAAAATCACTCATGGAATGAAGAATAATAATAAATCAATTAAAATAAATTTCATTAATTCCAAGCATGAAAGATGGCTGAGAAATTTCATTTACATGAATTAATTAATTCCTTCAAATCATGAGTCATCATTTCAATATCTATGCTTCATATTTAAAAATTCAATTTTGTATTTCAATCATTTAATCATATAAACATTGAAATATAAAACATGGAATCACTAGGTTCCTAAGAAACTCATGTCTCCTAGATAAGTTGAGTAAAACATGAATTCAAGTGTGGGCATGAAATTTTATCTTTAAAGCTCATAATATGTTTTGGACTAAAATATAGAGAGTTTAAAATATAAAACACTAAAATTGAACTCCCTTTTTCCATGGAACTTAGTCCTTCCACTTCATTTTATGGGGATTCTTTCCACCATTATGAACCTATAAAAGAAAATAACTCAATTAAGCATAAGGATCATGTCATTTAAGCTCAAAAATATAGGAGGGAGGGGGCTGCATTCTAGAATACTTCCTAATAAATTTAATTGAAATCTAAATTCCTAGAAAGTATGTAAAGATAAATCTTGGTATGATCCCTCAAGTGGGCCCTGAATTTTTACTGCCTCCAGAGCGAAGTACCAGCTGTTATCCAAAATCTGATGGAGGATGAAGCTTCTTTGATTTGAACCACCACATGTGGCTTTTCTAGCCTGTGCTTCATCCTTGTTCTTGAGGAATGATTCATGGATAAAGTACACCATATCCTCCCCCTTCACAATTTGGTATAACATGAATGGTGTGGGTAGTATGAAGTATGAATCATCCTCCATATTGGTTTCTACTTGTGAAACCTCTTCTTCTTTGCCCAGTGGTTTATCAAGGTATGCTGCATCAAAAGAATAGTCAATGGGAAAGTCAGAATTTAATTCTATTTGAATAAAATTAAAACATAAAGTATCAAGATCAAATTATTCCTCATCAATGTAAGAAGATTTTGTCCTGTTTTCCTTAGGAAAATCCACCGGCATCTCCTCATGAAATTCCATAAAAAATATTCAATATGTCCAGGGAGCTCCATATGTTCCTTAGCAGGTGCACATATAGCTTTATCTTCTTCCTCCAATGCATATCAGAGATTTTATGATTCTGTATAATCATAATCACAAGGAGTGATGTAGAATTCAGATTCAATAAAATTATAAGAGAGAGAGAGTCAAAGAAAGGTTCAACTCCCTGAGTCGGTTCAGCTTAAATCTCTGCCTCAGTGGTATGTGCCTCTTGGAGTGGACTCTCTGAGGATGGAGGTAGGTAGTCAGGATCCTCCATATTAACTTCAAATTCCACCATTTGGGAGGTTTCTTCCTTCAGTGGTGCTGGCTCTTCTTCTTTGTATTTAAAGGGGAGATCGGGCAGTTCCTCAAATTTAATCAAGAATTCATCGAGTCTTTGTTGATCTCCCACATGTAGCTCAGCGGGCAAGTCTTCCTCCTTTTCCACCTAAGGTTCTTGATCATTCTCAGGGTTTGGATGCTCCATTAATGCATGAACATAGTCAAATTCTCTTTCAGATTTTCTCGTTAGTCGTTCAATGCTTTCTCTAAGTTCTTTCACTTGAGACCTTCTAAAATCTTATTCTTCTTCTTGTTTTTTCTGCACCTATGAGTAATTATCAATCCATGCAGAATAATTATCATTTAAATTCATCATGGTAAGAATTTTGTTTTTATTTAAAAAAAACTAAAATCTATCTAAGGTGTGAAAATTGAAAAGATAAATGAATAAATGATTGGCTCCCTGGCAATGGCGCCAGTTTTGACGCATGCCTGTCGCGGGGCATGGACAAAAACAATTATATTTTTCCTAGTGCAGAATAGTGGCTGACCAGGGTCATATCTTTTGAGAAACCTTTCAATTGGGTTCACATACTTTATCCTAATTTACCTAAACTACTTGTTTTTGTTGTTTTGTAATTCATTGAAGAGATTACAATATTTTTGGGTTTTTTCTAATTAAAATAATGACATGAAAAATGTTAATTTAAACTATCATGCAAATCTAAACAGAATGAGTTAATAAGAAAGAACTTGGTTTTGAGGTTTAGTCTTGGATTCAATCATTATTTTCTTTTATATGTTGATTTTAGTTTGATAATACAAACATGAAATATTATATTTGAATCACTACTCTTTTCCAGAATAGAAATAGTTTGAGTTTCATGTCATTGGGGGGCTGTCACCCAATCGGGATCATTCGCCTCACCAATGCATGATACTCAAATCTACCACAAACAATAAAACAAACATTAAATAAAATTCATGAATATTTTGACCTCCCCCCAATACAAGTATCGAGTTAGCCTCTCATTCCTGAGAGTATGAGATTACATGGTGGATTGGGTGTAGGAAGATAGAGATATGGAGAGAGAGAGAGAGAGAGAGAAAGAAAATAAAAAAAGTGGATGGAGAAACACAGATTCATGGATTTATAAAACTAAAAATAAATAAATTACAATTGTAAATGAAAATAAATGAAAACTAAAATAAAAATAAATATAAAAGAATAAATGAGGGGGGAATAGAGGAGCAGCTGCGGCCCATTCCTCGGTGGGATCCCTCCTTAGCTTTGGGTGTCGAACTGATGTTTCGGAAGGAGGAGAGGGCCTCTTTTTATAGGTAGATTTCCGTCCCCTGACAGTTTGTGCGTTGTTGGACCCATAAATGGCCAACTCACGTGTGGACCCTTTCTTCAATATTGTTGAAAAATGAGTTTTCCGTTCACCCTCAATATTTCAGCATAGTTGGACTGCATATGAAGGAGTTATTAATTTTTAATTGAAGGCTTCTATTTCAGGATGAAGCTTCCAAGAAGGTTCCTCCCAACGTATGTCATTAAATTGTGACCTTAATGACTTTAAAACTCCACAACAATTGGTGTATTGTCGGTCCTATATGTACTAGTTCTATCCCAGGTGGAAAGACCGCATTTGGTAGTGTTTAGGCTGAGTTTTGATTCAGTTACAGTTGTGGTGTCCATGCCGTCCGCCCGGAAAATTGTCCAACTTAAATGAATTGTTAGGCCCTCTAGATGGATGAATCAGCTCCTGGTCCAGAAGACAAAAAATGAAGGGAATAAAATACTTATTCTAAAAAAATTTGAATCAGTAAATTTGAAATTATATTTTTCAGGAAATGACCAAAATACCCTTGATGTAAAAATATGTCAATAATCCAGAATTAGTCATTTTTCACAATTTTTCTCCTTTTCATTTTAAAACTCAAATTACCCATTATTTTTATAAAACAATGAAATAAATTGGGTTTTATCATTGAAAACAGTAAGAAATACTCATTATTTGATAAAAAAATTGCACGTAAATTTTCTCTGTCAATCACGTCGAGAAAGGTGTGTCCGTGGGAAGCGAAGTGGGGCTTACGCATAGGGCGGTCCAAGAAGTCGGGGCTTACTCCATAATGGAGGCCCGATGGTGAAAAATCCCAGAGGGAGAGGGAAAGGAAAACGAAATCCCCTATGTCTATCTACCCACTTCTCCCCAGGCTCCGGGGAAGTACGACGGTGCATGGGTGCTACCTCCACCATGAAAAGCTAGGGGCTTACACCAGGGAGGATGCCCTGTTCACTCCCAGAAGAGGGGAGAAGTGCACACAACTAGAGATGGAGGAAAATGGAAGTGGGGTCCCCCAATTTGGTGAGTAGAGAGGCTGAATGGGGACTCTGGGCTTGGACCTTGCATTATCGTGGGAATGTGAACCCAGGAACGCTTCAGGAATCCACTCAAGGGTCGTCGGAACCCCTTTTCCCTCGCTTACCGTGGGTATGTGAACTCATGGAGGCACGCTGATACGCCTGAAGGTTGCATCATATGGGTCTTGTGGCTTCAGTGGAGGCCTTGGCTTGGGGCCGATGAATAGGCCAATGAGGAGGGTGTGAATGATCAGGCCGGATTGGAAGGATTTTATCTGACTTAGGGGATGAGAACACCGAAGGAGTTGGCGTGCCACACGGGTGTATGAGGATTGGAACCCTTCGCGTAGGGGGTGATACGCGGCTGCAGATGTCATCTACAAACTAGGGTTATCCGCGAACCGATAGGCATCCCGCATACCAGGGTGGTACGTGGCTTCGAGTCCGGCCCGCGTACCAGGTTGGTACATGGGGGAGTCCATGCGAGCAACAGTGGCCAACAGAGATGTCAGTCAGAGGTTTGTCGGTCAAGGCATCGCCCGTGTAGGAGGGTGCTACGCGATGTGTCGGATCGAAAAAGGGGCATAAACTCCATTGTCTGCGGGGACTGCATCCGCGGAGAGGCCATGGTTCGCGGTCTTCTTCTTTTTTATTTTAAGTTCACGATTTACCAAATTTTTATGCATTTTTGGTCCCTTGTTAATTCATTTCTAGCTCCATACCTATTCTGGTTTCCGAATTGGAACTTCGCTGTTTATGAAATCCTAAGATCCTTCCTCCAAAATCCTTCCACCCGAATATAATCGATCTCTTTATTTTCTCCCCTTCGATGTCCGTTTATAGAGGGGAGGAAAATGGTTCTATTGTGGTCACGTGACACCTTTTGCGGAGGCCTATGATTGAAAACCTGGTTTACGGATGACTCAGTCAACAATCTGCAACTCATAGGGGCATTGAATGCACCTAACTCACGAACCAAGTCGGTTCAAGGGGTGCTTCACGGCCGCGTAGGGTTCCACCTCTATTCCGAGAATGATAGCGCATGCGGCATGGGCTGGCTAGCATGTTTTGTGGCTGGGGAATTTTGTGTTAGTGGACTAGCCTAGCACCTATCCTGCTTCGCACCCACGGAGGATCCTCGCCTCTGTTCCACGAACGACAGCGGTCCGTGGAGGGGGGCGCTTTACGGAACTTGCCGCGTACCGTTAATATTGGACCGGTCTGTGGGTCGGTTTGTCTTGTGCCAACCTTTGAGTATTCTCATTTTTTCCCAATTCCACGAAGGAAATTGGGTAGAATCCTATCTTGAATTAAGGGGATTCTCATTATCCTTTGCAGATTTTTTTCAAGATGCTACAAATTCCCCCCATCGAAATGGGGTCCGGTCAGAATGAAGAGGAGACTATTCCGATGTAGAGTGGTCTTGAAACATGGGTGTCTTGCTGTAGGGTAGTGGACCTGGTATGGGACCACGCCTATAAATAAGGGGGGTCCTTTCCCTTTGTCTTTTACTAGATTATTTGTGAACACTGAGATTTTGCCTTTTGTCTCTGCGTGATTTCTCCTTCACGAAACTCCTCGTCCGTGAACCAGATTTAATTTCCATGAATCCTTCCTCGTTTGCGCTTGTCCTCGCCCATGGACCAACCTCCCAGCCGAGAACTTACACTTTTAATCAATTAAAAAGTAAGTTACAACCGGTCGCGTATGAACTTGCTACGCGGTTTTGATTGTCCGCAAATTGAAATCTTCCGAAGTTTGAAAATTTCTTAATTCATCCAAACTTAAACATTAAATCTAAAATTGAGAATTTTTTGAGCAGCCTGGTTCGTGGTTTTCTGGAAAATGCTCCATGGGCCATAGTACCGCAGACTTCTTCCGCGTAGGGTTGGTTCGCGGGATGCAGTCGTCGCGAACCACATTTGGAGGCCTGCTCGCAAACTCTTTGTGGAGGCCCCTTGATGGAGTCCTTTTCCAAATGCCTAATATTTTTGTCCAGATTTTATTATTCCGGACTAACCACCTATCTGGTTTTCATAATGCAGGGAGAAAATTTGGTTCCTCCTCGCCCTGCATCGAGTCCTCCTGCTGAGCCTCTCCGAATTAGTCCAAGGAGACGTCTAGCTATGATTCGTACAACTGAGAGCATCAAAGAGGAACCTAGTCAATCCATCATTCCTGATGATGGTGCCTTGAAAGACTTTCTCTTTCCTGAGCTCCTGGGTTATCCACTATCAAATCGTCTTCCTCTTTATGGATTCGGTCTTCAAGATGACGTTCCTATCCCCGCTACCTTATCAGGTCATTAGTCTCTTTTCTTGGAAGCGTCGTCAAAGTGCGTTCAGGTGAACATCTCCCAATCGAGGGAGATGATATCTGATTGTGATCCCAAAGACACATTCATTTTGAGAGCCTCTGTTTGGACCTAGAGTTATCAGTATAATCAAGATTTCTCCCAAGAGTCCGACCTCAAGACTTACCCCTCCACGATTAACCTTTCTCGAGTGGATCATGACACGTGGTGGATTCCCAGTTGGGATCTTCAGTCTGGTGGTATTTTCTCAAATGATTGGGCCTAGGCCTTCTGGGTCAGTTGTCATTGCCGGGAATTTCCCAATTCACTATAAGCAGTCAACTTGAACTCTACAGTGTGGGATTCCCAGTTTTCCATTTACCCACCATCTTCGGTCCAACCTGGCATGCTCAGTCGTTGGTGTTCAAGCGCTAACACTTTCCACCTCTCCCATGGTGAAGTTGGTATTAGTTTATGGTACATCTACCAACTGGGAGGGATTCCAATCATTGGTGAGAAGTATGACGAGTTTCTTCCCACTCCTGACACATGGGATGATTCTGAACGGGTTCCTTCATTGGCGAGGGATCTTCTGGTTATGGCGGAGGGGTCACTGGATCAGCCCTTGCGTGCCCGCACTCTTATTCCCTATAACACCTAGATAGGGTTATTTATGGAGGCCATTGGTCATGTGCTGAAGAACAAGTTCCCTAGGACTCATCCTTCTCAACACTCACGAACTATCCCAGGTTCCTACTGGGCGATTATGGAGGCGGGGTACTACCTTTCATGGGGTTATGAGGTGTGCCCCGGTGTGGCTCCTATGATCAGGATAGCAGGTCTGTTCGCCATGTTTTTTAGTGGGTGGCTATTCCCTTCTCGGGATATCAATCCAGGTGTCAAGGCTTGCACCTTGATGATGGCAGTTGAGCTGGCGGAGGGTCACTCGGTGAATTTGGTCATGCCCACTTTGGCTCGTATTTATGAACTACTGAGCCACATGTAGTGGGCGGGTCACCCTACCATCTGCCTAGGCCATTTCAATTCTTATATTGTTGGGTAACAGATCATTTCCACTGTTATGAGTATCTTCATAACACAGTCATCCTACATCCTACATTTCGTCCTACCCTACTCGATGTAGCTGGAGTTCTCTTGAAGTCAATCAGCTTTGATGAAGTCGTCAAGCTTCTGAGTGACTTCTCCCAGTTTTCTTTCACTCCCTACCCCACCCCTTCCGGAATCGTGGTTGAAAACCACAGGGGGAGCCTAGAGGAGCGTTCTTACATGATTTCAGTACGGGACTGGTTTTTGTGTGTGCAGATTGACGGGGTTTCTATATGTGATTTGTACGCCCCATATCTTTTTCCTCTCCAGTTTGGAAGTATGAAACTCCAAGTTTCCCTTCCCCATCCTCAGGCGCGAGGACTGAACCCGACCACTCTCTGTCAATGGTGGTTGATGTTGATACGGGAGGGATCTGACACAAGCATTCCATTTCATGGAATAGGAGAAGCTACCAACGTATCCCTGGAGCATGCAATAATGTGGATCAAGCATTATCCCAATGGGATCCTGGGGAAGGCTGTCCGGTAGGTTCCCAAATCAGGAGTTAATGTAGATACTGTGCCTACCGCACCTTCCTCATCGGCTCTCAGGGAGGACCAACTGATGGATCATAGGTCAAATCAACTCAGGGGACTTTCCTTTTCCTACCCCACTGCGGCCTATGTTCAGACGGACCCAACCATCTTGGATGTTGATGAAGATGACCATGTGGCTTCAAGTCCCAACGTGACAACTCCTGAAGCTTTGTCAGCCAATACCAGACATAGCAACCTGATTCCCAAGCCTGAACTAGGGTTAGAAGCTTCTGACCATCCAGTTTCGAAACCATCTTCTAGCATGCACATGTCTGCGCTGGTCGCAATGCCAAACTTCATTCTTGTGCTATCTAGCGAGGATACCAATGATCCTCATGTCATGGTGGACCACCGAGCAGTGCGAATGTGGGCTTGGCCCCGGATTTGCGAGATTGTTGCCAAAAATCCTCTGGCTGAGATGGTGACTAAAATTGAATCCCTCTGACAACTCTTCCTGGATTTGGGGTCAGGTGGCTTCGACTATAGGCAGTTTCATTTTCTCGCTTGCGAGGTTGTCATTGCCCATGTGGAAGTTTCTTCTAGTGAACAAAAACGTTATCACCTCACTACCTATTATTATGGGACCAGAGCCATTGAGGAGGTCATGATGAAGATCCATCAGCTGATATCACAAGAGGTGGGCTCTCAAGATCAGGCAACCGCCCTATCTACCAAGTTGCGTGAATGCGAAGCTCGAGCAGTGATACTGAGGGAACAGTTATCAACTTTGACTGGTAACCTTGAAGCCACCAGGAAATGGATCAATGACCTCTAAAAGTTAGTAAAGCACACTCATCCGGTGGATGAAGTTGAGGGCAGGGAGAAGGTCGTGCTGGTGCAGACTTGCAACAACTGTCGCCACACAGTTTCCGATCTGATGGAGAGAGAGAGCCAGGCTCCTTTGTGACTGTCAGAGCCATTCCTATAAACTCTGTTTTACATCTTTTGTTGCTGTGAGGGAGAGGGCCCAGCTTGTGGAAGTCCTACTTTTTGTCCAAATGGAATACAATATATGTCGATCTTTCCTTGCTGTAAAATTTGATTGTAAATGGAACAATTTTTTCATAAATAACAACTCACTGAATCAGAATTGATAATAATTCAGGAAAATGATAAAATAGAAAAAGGCTCTAATCTTTGCATGGAACATGAGATCGAGCGAGCATAGTTTGACTAATTTTGGTTTTTTGTAGAAAAACCCCACAAAAGTTTTTTCTTTTCTTTGTTTTTTGTTAATACCCTAAATTTTCATGGGCCCATTTGTTGTAC
Organism: Viscum album; assembly: GCA_963277665.1. NCBI lineage: Eukaryota > Viridiplantae > Streptophyta > Magnoliopsida > Santalales > Viscaceae > Viscum > Viscum album. Next base: position 739,696,792 of record OY728122.1, read on the forward strand.
ACCCAGTGGGTATCGCTCAGATTTTTCTTAGGCCGCCCTTTTCGGGTTTTCTGCCTAACAGGCTTTATGCATTTTTTTGTGAGCGATTTAAATTCACACCGACAATACTATCATTACAGATGTTTTAGGTCGAACAACTTTGAACATATATGGTGGGGAGTGGGCCTTGACGAGTTTTGGTTGATTAAAAGATGTCTCAATACCTTCCAGATGCACGTGGGGGGGAACATGTCAAGATTTGAACGACATGCATGGCATGTATAAAGGCATGGGAGTTGTATCGGCATGCAGAGGTAGGAAGAGCACTGCCTAAGGAAGACTATCCTTTTGTAGATGGGCCTGGACTGAACCATCTTCAGAGTGGCTAAGGGCATGGTATGCGTAGTCGTTTAAAGGTGTCCTTAAACCAATGATTGTCCATTTCTGGTGGCCTGAGGACTTCATGGAAGTCTGGCTTATAGAAACCACCATAGGAAGCTCGAACAGGGTGTGTGGTGTCTGAAAGGGTTTGAGAACATCTGTATTAATCAGGATTGTGGACGCAGGGTCCCTGTCCCACGCATTTATCTAGCGTAAAGGATAGTTGGTGCTTGGCGCAGTTTAAAGTCAAGCAGCTAGGACATTCTTTAAAACGGAATGGCTTCTCTTGGTTACCGGTTATCCCGTCAGAGATGTTCCACCATATTCAGGCAGATTTGTGAAAGAGGTTGGTAAACTGTAGATCAAACGGTTTATGAATCCCAGGATGGACATGGGGGCTCAAAGGCCAAGAGGCGTACATAGAGAAGCATTTCCAAAGGAAATCTTGCCTTTGTTAGATGGGACATGGGCTATCAATATGTAGATCCACTGGGGGCATGGTATGAATAGTCATGCAAAGGTGTCCTTAGGTCAATGATTGTATTCTCCCGATAGCCGAGAAAATTCAGGGAAGTAGAGATTCGGGACCACCAGTGGTGGCTTACGAGCGTTAGAATTTTTCTGAGTACAGAGTATGGTTTATGAAAAGAGGGTGCCTGGATATGGGAGAAACATCTAGGCTAAACATCCCAAGAATGGGTGAAGTCATCCCTTCTCATGCTGGTGTGAGACGGTAGTTTGTTCAGGTCTGGAACGTGCACTGAGGGACAGAGGAAATCCTCTATTCCTTACTGACCCCATGACATGTTTGACCATACAGTTTAACGTCATGCTGTAAGGATGAAGGCATTGTTATTATTATCAAATTCGTACAGTTTAATTCCATGCGGAAAGGATAGGGGCATTATTAAAGATACTGTGTAGTTTAGCATCGTGCAACAAGGATGAGGGGGCATTTTTAAATCTGTGAAAATGCCTGCGATTGGAGGCATTTATCTGGATGGTTAATGCTCGGTCTCTGCAGTTTCACACCATGTGGCAAAGACATGTTCCATGCAGTTTTAATCATCATGCGGTAAGGACGTAGTTACAAAGGCTGCTATTGATCAGAATGTAACTGGTCTTGAAAATATCTCCATGTCCAAGACTTGAAGAGGTTTTGAGGGTGTAAATCATGGTTCCGGGGATTCTTGTATTAGAAGAGATGATATGGGGTCTTTTAAACCGGTTAGAGTACGGAGCTAGAATGAGTATCGCATGAGGAAATTTTTTCTTTAGTAGACAGGACAAAGGCTATCAATATGCAGATCCACTGAGGACATGATATGCATAGTCATGAAAAGGTGTCCACGAGTCAATAACTTTCCACTTCCGATGGCCATGAATGATTATGAGGATCCAAGATTGACCAGGCCACAAAGTCTGTCATTCGGTAAGGAGATATCTGGACATGTCGGGGATGTTCATCCCTAGTTGTTGTTAAAACATGAAGATTTTACCGTGATGATTTATCTTACGCATGGGGGTGTACCTTTACTCCATGCAGTTTAACATTGTGTGGTATAGACAAAGTACACTTAGTTTAATAGTCGTAGAGTTTAGACCATTGGGTGACTACTGCTACAATTACCCGGAAGGCAGCTAAGTTTGGAGGCTCTGGTATACTTTGAACAAGTGTGAGGGAATGAGGGTGTAAACTATAACACTGGGGTTTCCCGAATCAGGAGGTATGGTATGTGGGATTTTAGGCTGGTAAGAGTATGGATCTAGGAAGAGTATCGCCTCAGGAAATCTTGTGTTTGGTAGACGGGCCAGGGGATATCAATATGCAGAGTTGCTGAGGGCCTGGTATGAATAGTCATAAAAAGGTGTCCACTGTTCAATAACTTCCCACTTCTGATGGACAGGAATGGTTATAATGATCCGAGATTTCTCACAGTACAGAGTTCGGCATATGGGCATAATGGTTTTCAAGCATTCAAGAAACATCTTCACCACAATTTCCCATCGATTCAATGTAGCATGGCCCTGACTTTATGTTTGTAAATATAGATTGTCATGTGAACCATGGGAATATACATAGGCTAACCAGGTAGGGATACCCAGGTAACATTTGGATGTGAGAGGGAAATGAACATGTAAACCACTGCTCCATAAAGTTTGGGATCGGGAGATATGGCATGGGGGCTCTGAGGCCGGTAGGCGTACAGAGCTAGGAAAAGTATCAATTCAGGAAATATTTCCTTTAGTAGACGGGCTAGGGGATATCAATATGAATATACACAGAGGGCATGGTATGCATAGTCATACAAAGGTGTCCATGGGTCTATAACTTCCCACTACCGACGGCCATGAATGGTTATGAAGATCTGCAATTATCCAGGTCGTGGAGTCTGATGTATGGAGATGATGCATCCAAATACGTAAGGGGTATTCCCATCTCATTTCGTCATATATCTTGGGTGGGTCACGACGAAGTCCATGTAGTTTAACATCGTGCGGTGAGGAGGAAATCCGTGCAGTTTAACGTTATGTGGTGAGGAAAAGAGGTATATATACCTATGCTTTCTTTTCTCGATGGCTGGGCTAGGAGATATGATCTCGACATTTCTACATATCCTGTGACCGTAGGAATCAACCCACATGTTGTTCTTTTTGGAGTACACCCCGTGCAGGTCTGGTCCTTACACGGGGGGGAGGGGCATATTTATTTTTATTATATGTTCAATTTAACGTTGTGCGGAAAGGATGAGGAACACAACCCGTGCTGGTCTAGTCCTTATATGGGGGAAAAGGAGTGTATTTTTAGTTTCATTTGGGGATGGTTGGGCAAGGATGGGGGATCCTAGCATCACTACGTATCCTGTGAGGGCAGGAATCAAGCCGTATATAGTTCTTTTAAAGGATAATACACCCCATGAAGGTCTGGTCTATAAACGGGGGAAAAGGGCATTTTTAAATCTTCATTCGGGGTGGCTGGGCAAGGATGGGGGATCCTTGAGTCTCTAAGTATCCTGCAAGGGTAGGAATCAATCCATACGTAGTTCTCTGAAATGGGTAAACCTCATGAAGGGTTGGTCCATACACGGGGGGTAGAGGGAATTTTTAATCATTCTTATCCATGCATTTTAACGTCATGCGGTAAGGACAGGGAATACACCCTGTGCAGGGTTGGTCTGTACACAGGGGAAAAGGGAATTTATAATCCTTCTTATCCATGCAGTTTAACTTCGTTCGGTAAGGATGAGGAATACACCCCGTGCAGGGTTGGTCTGTACATAGGGGAAAATGTAATTTTTAATCCTTCTTATCCATGGAGTTTAACGTCATGTGGTAAGGATGACGAATACACCCCATGCAGGGTTGGTCCGTACACGGGGGGAAAAGTCATTTTTAATCCTTCTTGTCCATGCAGTTTAACGTCGTGCAGTAAGGAAGTGGAATACACCCCGTGCAGGGTTGGTCCATACACGGGGGAAAAGGGTATTTTTAACTTTATTTGGGGATGTATGGGCTAGGATGGGGGGCCCTAGTGTCACTATGTATCCCGCAAGGGCATGAATCAAGCCTCGCGTAGTTCTTTTCGGGAATAAACCCTGTGCGGGTATGGTCCGTAAATGGAGGAAGAGGGCATCTTTTTCTACTCCTTTTTTTATTCTTTTTAAACGTCATTTGGGGGTGGCTGGGCCATGATACAGAGTCCTGGCATCGCTATGTATCCTGTAAAGGTAGGAATCAATCCGTACATAGTTCTCTGAAATCCGTGCAGTTTAACGTCGTGCAGTGAGGACGAAGAATACACCTCGTGCAGGTCTGGTCGGTATACGGGGGAAGAGAGCATTTTAACCCTTTTTAATTTTTTTTTGTTTGGGGGTGGTTGGGCCAGGATGGGGGACCCTGGCGTCACTATGTATCCGGAAAATGCAGGAATCAAGGCGTACATAGTTCTCTGATGTCCGTGCCTTTTAACATTGTGCGGTGAGGAAGAGGTACTCTTAGTTTAGGGTCATAGATTTTGGACCGTTGAGGCTTGGTAGTTTAACATCCTACAGCTTGGACGAAAGGTGCTTTTCAGTTTAACATCCTGCAGCTCGGACAAAAGGCGCTTGGTAGTTTAACATCTTACAGCTTGGATGAAAGGCACTTGGCAGTTTACCATCCTGCTGCTCGGAAAAAAGGCGCTTGGCAGTTTAACATCCTGCAGCTCAGACGAAATGTGCTTGGTAGTTTAACGTCTTGTTGATTGGACGAAAACTCCTTTTTGTTATGCAAAATACTTCTTCAGAAATCCCGCATTCATAGGAGCGGTAGTGAACTTCCCATCCATGGAGATCAGGGCATATGGTCTGTTAGAGTAGACATTGTGTATAAAATATGGTCCCTCCCACTTAGGCTCCAGCTTTGGAGGTTTCATTCTGGGTATCATTGGGGTTTATAGGACCAATACCAATTCTCCATCCAAGAAAGTCTGAAGACAGACCTTTTAATTGAAGGCTCATGCGATCCTATTCTAATATACTTCCAGATGGTGCAAAGTGTGCAACCGCTTCTCATCCCGCTCTTCCAATTCACCTAGCCATTTTTCTGATTACACATCATTGGATAATTGATTACGAATGGAAACATGAAGCGAGGTCAATTGAATCTCAATGGGAAGGACCGATTCTGTTTCGTATACTATTGAGTACGGAGTAGCCTGAGTAGCAGAGCATATTGGGGTTCGATAAGCCCACAATGCATGAAAAAGTTTATCCGTCCATGATTTCTCGTCTTTTTCCTCCATTTCCTGGAGAATGTTGGATAGGGTCTTGTTGAAAGACTCTCTCTATCTTTTGGCCGCTGCATGGTAGCGGGGTGAATGGATAGCCTTGATACCATATTCTTGGTATACTGTCTCCAATTTTGCAGAGAAGAAATTGGTGTCGTTTTCCATCAGTATGGTATAAGGGACGCCAAATCTGGTAATGATATTGGATTTCAAAAAGATGACAACGTTTCTTGCCCCAACTTCTTTAAGGGGTACAACTTCTGTCCATTTGGAAAAGAAGTCAGTTGTTGTGAGGATATACATCATTTGTTTGGTTGTGGTGGGAGGATATGGTCCCACGACGTCCATTCCACGGATGGAAAATGGCTAGGAGTACTGAGCCTGATGAAGCAACTCCAGGGGTTGGTGTATGAAGTTGGCATGAATTTGGAATGAGTGGCACTTTGTGGTAAAGTGCTCGCAATCTCGTGCCATCGTGGGCTAATAGTACCCAATCATTCGAACCTGATGGGAAATATTAGACCCTGACTGATGTGATTCACATACTCTGGCATGCACATCAGTCATGATGGCAGTGGTTTCCTCTCCATCAATTCATCTAAGGAGGACTCTGTCGAGGCCTTATCTGTAGAGGACCTCTTGTTGACCCGTGCCGCCGTATAGGAAAAAGATGATTACCCTTCTCCATATTTGCTATCGTTCAGCACTGTCGGACGGAAGTTCTCCACTTTGATGGTAGTTTGCAATAGGGGTCATCCAGTCGGTTGAAGGAGCGTATGGCTCGAGGAAAGGACTGAATTCATTGATTTCATCTGTCTTAGTCTGAACAAACGGCAGGACCATTCGACGATGAGCAATACTGATAACTATTTCATCCCGGTCTGGATCAGTTAGGGTTGTGGTCGCATTAGCTAATGCATCGTCCTGGGAATTATGAGACCGGGGAATATAGTTCCATGTTGGTTCTGTGGATAATTCCACCATTAACCCTTGGACATGGTCAAACTGGGGAATCATCTCCTCCTTTTTAATAGCATAGTCACCATTGACTTGCTTGATGACCGGTTCTGAGTCTCCTTTTAGCTAAAGATGTTGTAGTTGTGCCAGGAGTGTGAGCTCTAGGCCTGCAATGAGGGATTGATACTCCGCCTCATTATTCGTACATCCTTCTGACAGGATTAAAGAATATGGTAACACTTCCTTTTCTGGGGACATTAGTATTATCCCCAAACTCACCTTGTTAAATTTGGTATCCTCCATCATTTTCCCTATTGGGCTTCAGGATGCACCGGCGAAGTACATTTCCCATATTGGGAGATCCTCTTGAACCGAGAAGATGTCTCATTAGGTAGCTCGATGTCCAGTGTGGTGGTCCCTGTTGAGGGGTGCTCTGCCAAAAAATCCGCTAACACCTGGCCTTTGTTGGATTTTTGAGGCACAAACTGGATGTCAAACTGTTGCAGGATGACTTACCTTCTGGATAGGAACCTAGTCAGCATCGGGTGGCTGAGGATGTACTTGAGCGGGTAACTTTGTGAGACCAAATGGACTTCATGATGCTATAGATTGTGTCACAATTTTTGAACTGCGAAGACCAAGTCCAAAAAACTCTTCTCGATGTTTGAGTATTGATTTTCAGCATCGATCATGGTTTAACTGAGGTAATAGAGACTGTTTTCACTGTTGGTGTCATTTTTTGCGTGAGGAAGGATCCTAGTGAATTCTCTAGGTTCGTCACATATAGGATGAGAGGTCTTCCATCAACTGGGGGCATGAGCACTAGAGAGATCAAGAGGTACTTCTTTAGGCTGTCAAACGCCTCTTGGAAATCATATGTTCATTGCTACGTAACCCCCTTTTTCATTAACCCGGTAAAGGGAACACATTTTCCTGCCAGGTTGGCTATGAACCACCTAATGTAGTCCATGTGTCCTTGGAATCCTCTCAACTCAGTGAGATTACGGGGAGGTGGCAGGCCGAGGATAGCCTTTTTATATTCGGGGACAACTACAATGCCATGATGGTGTACGACGAAACCAAGGAATTTCCCTAAGGTAACCCCAAAGGCGAATTTCAAGGGATTCATCTTCTAGCTATGTTGTCGAAGTTTGTTGAAGATTGTTTCAAGGTCTGATAGGTGATCTGAGTTCTGTCTTGATTTGACCACCAAGTCATCCACATATCAATCGACGAATGTCCCTAGGAATGGTTTAAAGATACGCTTCATGGCACGTTGATATGTGGCACCAGCGTCCTTGAGACCAAAGGTCATGACCCTGTAGTAGAATACTCCTTGGGGGGGCTCTGATGGTAGTGGCTTCTTTGTCTTATCGGGCCATCCTGATTTGATTATACCCAGATTATCCGTCCATGAAGGAGAGATCCTCATACCCGGCCATTGTATCGATTAATAACGCGATGATCGGTACCAGGAAATCATATTTTGGGATATTCCAATTGAGATCTCTGAAATTAATGCAGACGCAGATTTGTCTATTCTTTTTCATGACGGGGACAATTTTGGCCAACAAGATGGGGTACTGGACTTCCAGAATGAAGCGTACATTAATAATCTTTTCGTCTTCAGCCTCTATTTTGGTAGAATGTGAGGGGTTTTTTCTTCTGGCGGATTTTTTATAGCTCTGGTGGTCTTCTGGAAGACCTAAGTGGTGGGTCCCCACTTCGGGATCGATTCCTGGAATTTCCATGTAATTCCAGGAAAAAACATCCTGGTGTTTCCTTAATAAAGAAGTATATACCTCGTGCTCCTTAGGAGACACAGTTTCACTAATGAGAGTGGGCCTCGAGTCATCCTCGGTACCCAGGTTTATTTCCCTGAGCTCATCCACAGTGGTGGAGATACCTTCCTCAAATGTGGGAGGTGCATCCCTATGATCTTCCTCCTCTTCTTCTCCAAAATCCTCATCCTCTTGATCCGACGGGGGGAGAGTACCCGGCACGGGCTCTTGCGAGTCCGGAGGCAAGGCATTGTGGGCGTCCTCGGTCAAGTATACACCCCTAAATTGAGGGTCATCTGTCGTTTCTGCATCGTCACGCTCGACCGTTGTGGCTGAAGTCATGGGGACAGCTGAGTACGTGTCTAGGCTCGATTCATTGCCCTCAACATGGTTGATGGGCAGTATGTAGTCTCCGCCAAGCTGCCTGAGGGTGTTATTTGGAACCATCTCCAGACCTTTTGGAGCTTGGATCCAGTCGATACCATCGAGCGAAGGCTTATTTTTCTTCTTCTCATAAAACCCGTTGTCAATTTAGTGTGACTCGAAGAGTTCGAAAGGGGACTTGTCAGTGTGAAATGTCCCACATTGTCCATTGAAAAAATACTTGATACACTGGTGGTAGGATGAAGGAAAGACCATGTTCTTATGAAGCCATGACCTTCCAAGTAGGGCATTGAATGTTGTGTTCTTCTAGACCACCAGGAATTCTGAGTAGGCCACAAGGTCGCCACAATGGGGTTTTAGCTTGATTTGTCCCATTGTCTTTTTTTCACTCTTATCGTAACCCAACAGAGTTGTGGTTGAGGGTACTAGGTCATCCTCCCTATAGCCAAACTTACGGAGTGTCCGTAGGGGAAGGAGGATAACTCCAGAGCCATTGTCAATAAAGGCTTTCTGGATCTAAACATCATTTAGTTTGTCAGACACATATAGTGGTTTGATTCTCCTTGCATGATGGAATTTTCATCCTGATCGGTGAAGGAAATCACTGCATTGCATTCAACCGGGCCAGTCTCCGTCTGGTAAATCTCGGCGGCGTCTACCTTGGCTTGGAACTCCTGGGGGATGAGCAAGGCTTCTATAATAACCTCCCTATGATCTTCTGTCAAACTCAGGGCGTCCAGGATTGACATCTTGGCTGATACTGACGCCAGCTTCTTAAGGATATCATATTTTTTCTCCAACGGTTGACGCTTCTCTGCTAGCGGGAGAGTTTTAGCCTGCAGCTTGGGAGCTAAAGTATGTGACGAGGAAGGACCGGCCGTAGGGTTAGAGGTTGACAGTGTTCCCACGTTATGGGGACTCGGCCTGGTGGTCTTTTTATGTGCACTAGGTGGCTAGACACTTGTTCCTCCTCTGATGGATACCACAGAATGATAGGGCCAGAGTGGCCGCCTGTGGTGGTGGAGGGATATTCTTCCTCCTGTTGAGTCTGTTGAAGGTCTCTCCCATTGGTTTCCGTGATATTAACGGTTTGGGACAGGGTGAAACCATAGGGTTGGTTTTGGCCGCGACTATGTCTCCCCTGGTATCCTTTGCTTCTGTGATTCCCCCTTCCGGCCCCTTGTGTCGAGAATTCAGGTTCATAACACGACCCTTCTTCAGGGAACGATTCCATTAGATGGATGACATTGACGGAACCAATGATTAGCTCCTCATCATGTGACAGGTCAACCTGGTTGGTAGTCACTAATGGTGTCGTTTGGTGGGTCAGTGCCCATGGAACCATGTTTGGGGGCATAAAATCCGACAGTGTTGGGGCTAACTTCAGCCTCGTTGCAGACTGCTCCCCTTGCGCTTGTCTCCTCCCTTTTCTATTATGCCTAGATGACTGGCTCGTGGAGGGTTTTGAGCCAATATTGTCGGCTTTGCGGCATTAGGGGCTATTGGCGGCAACACCAGCAGCCGTAATAGAGCTCAGAGTATGCCCTGCGCTCGGTTGATAGTCTTCCAAGTCCTCCTGTCATAAAATTTCTACCCCTTCTTGCTGGTAACTTCCTTCCACCCCTCCCCTTTTTCTGAGTCGGTGGTAGAAATATATGTCACATGCACTGGGGGTGGTCCCAGCTCGACCTGCCCAGAGTCTACCATCCTTTACAGGAGGTCTTCAAAGATGAAGCATTCTCGGATATTGTGCCCCAATATTCGATGGAAGGGACAGTAATCTAGCCTGTCATCGCGGCCGAATTCTTCGATCTTCCATGCCTTTGGGAGTCAGAGCTTGTTGTAATTCATGGAGGTGATGAAATAGTCGCGTAATTGGTCCTATCGAAATGAGTATACATTGTGTCTCCATTCCTTGAACTGGTTCTGCTTCGATCCTATCTGATCGTCCCTCTTTGCTGGAGGTGGCTGCTGATATACAGGGGGCCCTTGACAATTTTGTGGAGGCCTAAGAGGTGGACCAGGCACAGGGGATGGCTTGAGCATGATAGAGGACGCTTCATCTCTAGATGCTCTCATTTTAGGAGCCTGTGAGGCTATTCGAGACTTCAGATTAGTCCGCTGCAGGGAGTCCTCAATTCTCTTGGCGATGGCCAAGAGATGGAGGAAGCCAGTGGTGCCCTCCACTGGTATGAGCAGTGTTCGCATCTCATCTTGAATATTATCTATGCATATGGAAAGCATCTTATCTTGATGCATTGGCCTGTTCAGAGTGTAGGTCAAACCTTTCCCTCCGGCGATGAAATCTGAGACCCTCTCGTTCTCCCTCTGCTTGCAATTCATGAGGTCTCTGAACATTGTTTTAGGAAACATCGAGCTCAAGTAGAACAGGAACTGCGGCTGAAGGTCTTCCGAGCTTTTTATAGACTGAGCTAGTAAACTCGTATTCCAGACAAAGGAAGATCCATGAAAGGTCCATACGAAGCATCTGGGTTTCACTACATTTTTTTATTCTGGATTTCCCATCATAGGGTTGCAATAAGATGCATAGCGCATCAAATGTTGTTCCAGATCACCTAATCTATTGAAAATAGGGAATACAGGGCACCCAAAATTGGGTGGAGGAGGTTTGTTGCTCACCCAATCTGGGTAGGGATTTCGCTCTGGTTGTATCAAAGCGCGTCATCCTTCAATCGCTTCCAATAGAGATGTCAGTGCCTCGATGGTGTGGGTGAGACCTTGTTTTAAATATTTTTGGGTGCGTTCTTGGGCAGGTGTAGCCTGAGGCATTGCTTAAGGATCTAGATCGGTCAGTACCAAGGGTGTGTATTCCATTTGTGACACCTTTGGAGGGTTCAGACGTACTCGCTCCGGTAGTTTCTTGAGTGGATGTAAGTCTTGGTATTCACCCGAATCCATGTTCAGGTAGTTGGACAGACCACCTCATTGGGAGGGGGCCATGACCGTTCTCCATCTTCCGAGAAATCCTCGGTCCTTGAGGTGCACTTTTTGGGAGTGCAAGGTGTGGCGCTTCTTGGGAAGCGCTTTCAATAAGACGGTTCCTCCGAAGTAGCTCGGTGTTAAGCCGACTCAATTCTATCATTTCCTCCTTCGGTCGAGAAAATCTCTCTTTGAGCATTAGTGGCTCGTTTTTATCAATAGAAGGAGGTGGGTTAAGAGTAACCGGTCCTTTTTTCTTAACCTTGTTGGAAGCTCGCAGGGTAAGCAGAGGATGGTTAGCTGAAAGGGCAGCCATATTTTGGGTGGCCCTTTTGTTCCGGGTGTGCACAGCTGATGGTTCGTCGTGAGTCATATCCGGACTGGAACCATTGTCTCCTGATCCATTCAGATTTTCCTCATCTCCTGTGTCAGCCGTGGGGTTAGCCTCTATGGCGTTGATGGATGAATATCACGGGGTGGAGAAGATGTCGTCTTCAAAATAGAAAAAGGATATCCCGCTCCATTTACTGGTCCTCCCCTTTCTGTCCATGGATTTCGTTCCGAATCCTTGAAAAAGGTTAACGCGGAGAGTTCCTTGATGCTCCATTATGGTACGACCCCCTATTGAAGGGGATTGTGATTCAAAGGACGAGATTGGGAAGTAACCTCCTCTTATGATTGTCATCCATAGACTAGAAAATACTGATTCTTGTGGGGGAGGTTGTTGTTGAGGTGGTAAAAATTCCCCCAGCCCTGAGGGCTCGGGCTAGCTCCGTTCCTTGGACGTTGAGTCTTTTTCCAATTTTATTGGTCTTACAGTGGAATTTGAGGTTAAAAATTCCCCCAACCCTACAAGCTGGGGTTGACCCTGGATTGCGGCAGTGGCTGCTGCTATTTCTACTTTCCTGATCTTGCTTGCCCCCAATTGGGGGTGAAATGGGTCTGATGCCGAGTTCACTTGTGAATCAATCCCCTATGGGGAGGCAAGAAATGATTGTTGATTGGCCTCTCTCAGGTGGGAGGCCTATTGTATGCTTTTAGTGGCCTAATTCAGGAGTTCGTGAATGGCTCATTCCTGTTGGGCCTGACACTTTTGGGACTTACTCAAGGCCTATCTTTGTTGGATGTTCCACCTTTCCTGAACGGGGAGACCACTCGATTACAGCCATGACGTGATGGTGTTGCCAGATATTACGCCAAATGGGTTCTTCTGGGTGGAGAGAGGAGTGAAACGCAAAGCTGCATGTTCTCCATATCCTCTGACATGGACTCTCGTTGGAGCATCGCTAATGAGGCAGTGCAGTTGGTGCAGTGTGGGGAGGCGGGCTAACTCCAAGTTTCCTTTACACCTCTCAGGGCGCGGTCACCGTGCTAAAGGTAGAGCTTCCAGGTTGATGTGATGCAGGAGGTCTCCTATTGTCTGGATGTGGTCTGCAAACCCATCGTAGGGCAGGAATCTTGATTTCATCTAGCGGAGAGTTGTCCATATATTGGAAAGGATGTTGTGCACACATCCTTCTGACTACCTCTTGGGTATGTCGAATCGAGAGGTGGTTGTGGGCCATACCATAACTGGTATATCATCCATGGCTAGTCGTTTTCTTAGGTTCAACATGTCGGCGTACTCCTCCGCTAGTGATTCCTCTACCTGGTCGGCGCAACTGAGATGCTCACCGATAGTGTGGTCAGAGGCAGTGGGGCCAGTAGGTGTTGAATTATCACGTGGGTGATTCCGAGGTGGTTTAGAAGATGAACGTGGCCCTGGACCATCTCCTGATCGAAGAAGGGTTTCGTTGGTGACTAGTTGGGAATCTGACATGCTCGATCCCATCCTTCTGAGTGCCTCGGCATATGAGGGCTTTTCTATGCTTGATTCGGCAGGGGTACATTCCGGTCGATATGACATGTCACTATGGGGAGGACCTTCGCAATGGCAGCCGTGGTGGTGAGGGAAACCATCACAGCTTCTGTAGGGAAAGAACATGTGGGGAATACCCTGGGGAAGGCCTTCAAAATGTACCACAACAAGGGGAGGGCCTTCTCGTTGATCGGCATCTAGGCGGGGAGGGCCTCTGCTATCCATGTTATAATGGCGAGGGCTACCATTACTACTTGACGCCTCACTGCATAGAGGATTTTTGCAGTGTATACCCTGGGGAGGACCTCCAAGGATTATCGTAGTGAGGGGAGAACCTTCAGGTTGCGTAGCGTTGTTATGGGGAGGGCCTTTGCAACAAATTCCATCATGGTGAGGATGACCATCATGCTTTGGCGTTCATTGTGTATCCTGGGGAGGACCTTCAAGGAACACTGCGAAGAAGGGAGGACCTTCTTGTCGCATGGGGCCATTGCGGGGAGGACCTTGGAAATGGAGGTTGTGGTGGCGAGGACTACCATCACAGCTGCCGCAAGGAGAATGTATGTGGGGTACACCCTAGGGTGGGCCTTCAGAATGTATCGCAACGCGGGGAGGGCCTTCTCGTTGATTGGCGTCTAGGTGGGGAGGGCCTCTGCTATCCGTGTTGTAAAGGTGAGGTCTACCATTACTACTTGACGCCTCACTACATAGAGGACTTTTGCAGTGCATACCCTGGGGAGGACCTCCAAGGCATATCGCAGCGAGGGGAGGACCTTATGGCTGTGTAGCGTTGTTACGGGGATGGCCTTCGCAACAACTTCCATCATGGTGAGGATGACCATCATGGTTTGACGTTTGATTTGTATCATGGGGAGGACCTTCAAGACACACTGCGACAAGGGGGGAGGGACCTTCTTGTCGCTTGGGGCCATTACGGGGAGGACCTTCACAATGACGGTCGTGGTGGTGAGGACTACCATCATAGCTACCGCAGGGAGAATGTCTGTAGGGTACACCCTCGGGAGGTCCTTGAGAATTTGCCACAACGAGGGGAGGGACTTCTCGTTTCATGACCTCTATATGGGGAGGACCTCCGTTATTAGAGTGGTGAGGACTACCACCGTGATATGATGCCTGGCTGCGGGGAGTGTTGTTGCAACCTAACCCCTGGGGAGGACCTTCAGGCCAGGCCACAACAAGGGGAGGGACTTCTTGTCATGATGAGACATCCCTATGGGGAGGGCCTCCGTAGTTTCAACTATGATAGTGAGGACTAATATCCTAATCTGTGGTCCCACTGCACGGAGAGTGTTTGCAGTGTATACCCCAGGTAGGACCTTCAGGGTGGACCGTAGTAAGTGGAGGGCCTTCTTACTGCTCGATCTTCTGGTCACACGGAGTGCTTCTGTGACTCACATCAAAAGAGAATATCTCGTGATCAATTGTTATATGCCTGTGGGGAAGGCCCCCACGGGTACTCTGGGGAGGATCTTCAGAGCTGCTGGTAGCAACATTGTGGGGAGGACCTTCTCAACTACTACTACCAATCCCATAATATTGTAATGGGAGGGTAGGGTTCCGAGCCATCGATAAGTGCTTAGAGGCATTGGGAACCCCAGCTTCCAGCGGAGCGGAGTCATGAACCCCCTCTTTATTTTCCGGCTGACTTTGGCTCGTTCGGGGTGCTATCTTACAGGCAGCAGGGACCGTCTGCTGTTGATAAGGACCATCACCTTTGGGTCCCGTTATAATTGGGTCCCATGATGCTACCGGGATATGCTGACGAACCTCTTGAATTTTAGAAGGGATATATGCATGCTCTGGAGCATCTATCATGATGGACGTGTGTCCCCCAGTTGAAACGAGTGAAGCTGCTCGATCCGGTTTCCCTTGCGTCGTGGAATATGGCTGATGACCCTCCTGGGCGGAAGCAGGGATGCAGATCTGCTTTGAGGCGGCTATCCCGTCTCTTAGATGAGTCAACTCAATTGGGGAGATGGGCTCATGGGCCCGAGTCCTTGTTGTTGCCTCTGATGCAATTACATTCTGGAAAGTCTGTAAGATATGATCTGTGATTGATACCTGCTCCTCAATCATTGCCAGGATATGTAGAGAGACATCTTTGGTTGGAATGGGTATGAAGGCCCATTCTAGTATCGGAGTAGGAATATCTTTCTCTAGTCCTCTGGTGGTTAGTGGGTACTGACAATTCTTCTGTGTCGGGGCAGGTGAACGAATCTGCACCTATCCCGGGATATGCCGGTTTATCTCTCCATTATCCACCACATCAGGACGAAGTACATTACTTGCATCTGCAGGGATTTGGCCCTACATATGTTGGTTTCCCACCGTATCGAGTCAGTGGACTTTTTTGGCAGGGATAAGTTCCTGCCTATCAATTGTCACCACATCTGGATTGTGGGCTTTGTTGAACGCCACCATATCGTGATGGTATGCGTCAGGAGCATCTTCTAGGAATTGGTCCTGCAGGTGCTGGGTCACCACCACATCTGGTTGGTGGGCTTCATGACCCAGGGAAGGGATAAGTGCATGCCAGGTAGGTGTCGTCTGATGTGAGCGACAGTCTTGATGGAGCTCAGTGGGGATGCACGCCTTCTCTCATGATGTTGCGACATCTGGATGGCAGACCTTGGAGAATCAGACAGGTGTATGTGCCTGCTCGCGATACGTCTCTGTGACTGGGCAACAGAGCTCCTCCTCAGGGACCAGGGTGATGACTAGTCCCTAGTTGTATGTTTTTCACCTGCGTCGGGCAGTCCAAGGGGCTGGAGCTTGGGGAGTGTGGGCCTGGATCCTCGGGGTGACATACTCCTTTGTGTGACGATTTTGAGTAGCGGCGTGACCGCGACGACGTCTTCTGGTGGGGGCCTTAGAGCGGAACCCCCATTCAGCAGGGATGAAGTCCTCAGTGTCGACCTCATCCGCCTACCTAAGGTAGGGGATGTACGCGTTGTCTCGTTCCAGGGATAGACTTCCAAAACGGTTTAAGACCGCAAAGGAAGCTGTCTGGATTTGATTTCGCGGCCGCTGCTGGGTAGGCGACCGGCGAGTCTTGGAGGATTAGAGGGAGTGAATGGTTGCCTCCACCATCAGGAGTGTACCGTTTAAGTTGTACTCTCAGATGAATGCATCTGAAACCCAGCTTTGAAGATGCTGGGTAGGTGACGGGGTCATACATTGTTGAGGATGTCCGATCACTATGTAGCTTGAAGAACACACCTGCGACTTCCGCCGTGATGACATTGGATCGAAGGGAGTCCTCTGTGGTACCTGTAAAATATTTTAACAAATACAAACAAAAAACCTGTCAAAGTAGCATCTCATGATCCCATGTGTAATTAATGACCTTCCTTGGCCCTCCTTGTGAGTATAAGGGGGAAAAGAGTGAGATTAGGTTAAATCTGTCATTCTAGGTTAAAGATTCACGTCGGGTTCACCATTTTGTTGTTTCGCAACGAATCGGGAGGACTGGACCAACGCGCCCGACTGTCGGTCTCACAGAGGGCTGAGATCCGCTCAATCACTATGTTTGGGTATATCGGTATTCATTTTTAAATGACCAATGGTTCCATATCCAATGATACGTGGACCTTATTTCCAAAGGCAGGTCTTCGTCTAATGATTTGGCCGGCGATGCTAAAGAACTCACATTGGTCGGGAGGATGGGAAGTCGGGCTCATTGCACCCTTTTAGGGGAGAAATTATTGCTTTTTTCAGGACTCTATTATAGATTTAAGACGTGTTCATATGTTCTCAAATCATTGGTTTATACCCAAGCATAGTATCCATGGATTACTCTTGGTTATAAATGGTCAGTTGGACGTAGGGATTCAGAATCTTTTAGGCCCGAGGTTTACCATCCCTCATTGGATTAATGACTCTGAGGACTTTGGACTCACTAAGATGGTGCTGGTTTGAAGCTTCCTAACTAGGTGCTCTTGAGTTTATTGTCATCCAGGGGGGACAGATAATGACTTGAGCATCTGGATCGAAACCGTCATACAAGCTTCCTACATATCCTTGCGAGAGGAATCAGAATCCTCGTAGTTCGGTTTGGAACGAGGCTTACACTCTAAGGTGGCCCAAGATGTGGGTAAACCGACGTAAAGGGGGGTCAATTTGACTGATTTTTGGGCTTGAACCTCAGAGAGGATTCCTACGTACCCCACCTTGGAGACAGGGATCAAATTCCACGTAGTTCAGGAGTACAGTTTAACGTCATACCGGACCAAGGACGAACCGACATGATGGGGGGTCGGAATGATCGGGTGGTGGGCTTGAACCTCATGGAGGCTTCCTACGTACCATGCCTTGACATGGATCAAAGTCATCGTAGTTCACAGGAGGCGAGGGGTCAGGGTCAATGCTTACTCTATGCCCACATGATTCATGCTTGGTGTGAGAAACATGAGGTACCAGAGACCTGGTGATCACGTCACGAAAGGTGCGTCTGTGGGAAGCAAAGTGGGGCTTATGCATAGGGCGTCCCAAGAAGTCGGGGCTTACTCAATAACAGAGGTCCAATGGTGAAAAATCCAAAGGGATAGGGAAAGGACAATGAAATCCCATATGTTCATCTACCCTCCTGGCCCCTTGGCTCCGGGGATGTACGGAGGTGCATGGGTGCTACCTCTGGAAAGAAAAGCTAGGGGCTTACTCCAGGGAGGCTGTCCTGTTCACTCCCAGAAGAGGGGAGAAGTTCCCACCGCTAGAGTTAGAGGGAAATGGAAGTGGGGTCCCCTAATCTGGCGAGTGGAGAGGTAGAAAGGGGACTCCAGGCTCGGACCCTGCATTACCGTGGGAATGTGAACCAAGGAATGCTTTGGGAATCTGCTCAAGGTCTGGAGAAACCCCTTTTCCCTCACTTACCATGGGTATGTGAACTCAAGGAGGCGTGTTGATGTGCCTAAAGGTTGCATCATACAGGTCCGGTGGCCTCGGTGGAGGCCTTGGCTCGGGGATAATGAATAGGGCAATGATGGGGGTGCGAAGGATCATGCCAGATTGGAAGGATTTTATTTGACTCAGGGGATGGGAACATCGAAGGAGTTGGTGAGCCACACGGGTGTATGAGGAGTGTCACCCTTCACGTAGGGGGGTTCTAAGTGTCTGGAGATGCCGTCCACGTACCAGGGTGGTCTGCGGACAGATAAAAATCCCACATACCAGGGTGGTACGCAGCTTCGGGTTCGGCCCGCGTACCAGGTTGGTATGCGGGGGAGTCCACCAGAGCAACGACGACCAAGGGCGACGCCGGTCAGGGATTCGTCGTTCAGGGCTTTTCCCATGTAGGAGGGTGCTACGCGGTGCATCAGATCGAAAAAGGGTCCTAAATTCCCTGGTCCGCGGGGACTGCATCCGCGGAGGGGCTATGGTTCGCAGTCTTTTTCATTTTTTTCGTTATTTTATGTTCGTGGTTCACCAAATTGTTATACGTTTTTTGTTCCATATTAATTTGTTTCCATCTTCATACATATTCTGGTTCGCGATTGGAACTTCGTTGTTTGCTAAATCCTAATCTCCTTCCTCTGAAATCCTTCCAACCGAATCTGATCTCCTCCTCCTTTTCTTCCCTTCGATTTCCTTTTATAGAGGGGGGGAAAAGGGGTCTATTGTGGTCATACGACACCTTTTTTGGAGGAACATGATTGAAAACCCAGTTTACAGATGACTCAATCAACAATATGAAACTCACAGGGGCATTGAATGCACCTCACCATGCGAACCAAGTCGGTTTGAGGGGTGCTTCACGGCCACACAGGGTTTCGCCTCTATTCTGCGAATGACAGCGCATGCGGCATGGGCCAGCTGGGGTGGTTTGCGGTTGGGCAGTTTGTGTTGGTGGACTGGCCTAGTGCCCGACCTGCTTCGCTCCTGTGGATGATGCTTGCCTCTATTCTGTGAATGACAGTGGTCCGCAGAGGGGGGCGCTTCGCAGAACCGGCCGCGTACCGTTAATATTGGACTGGTCCGCTGACTGTTTCATCTTGTGCCAACCTTTGAGTATTCTCCTCATTTTTTCCCAATTTCTCAAAGGAAATTGGGTATAATCCTCTCTTGAATTAAGGGGATTCTCATTCTCTTCTGTGTATTTTTTTCAGGACCCTAAAATGTTATAAAACAAATGTTCCCCCCGCCCACTACTATGTGTTTTATTAATTATTGGGTTTCATAAGGCATATCAATGCATGGTTCTCTCTTTATAATCAATTTTATGAAGTTAAATATCGAAAATTTAGTAACATGTTATGGTATCCTTATTTTTATGAAAAAATCATGGATGATATAATAGGATGATACCCTACCTATTATAGCATGTCATAGAAGTGATCTAGTCTACTAAAATAGGTATTCCACCAAGAGAAAAGTATGCATTAATTCATTTTCATGATAAATGGAAGAAGTAATTTGATGGTAATAATCATAATTTTATTCTTATTTCATTGTTAGAAAATTAATACTCAAATATTATGGGTTTGAAATCAGCTTGGGAAACATGGGATTAGTTTTAAAGGCTCAATGAAGGTATTAGAAATCTAAATTATGAAAAAATTAAAATCTATAAATTTTTTTCAGAGTATGTGAATATGGATAATGAAGAATCCATTGTTCAATATTTCTTAAGAATCATTGAAATTTCATATAATGTTAGAGGATTTGGAGAAACTATAGTAGAATAAATTATTTCAAAAATGTTAATGAGAAATTATCAGGATACATTTTATGTTAAATTATCATCCTTTGGGGATAGAAATGACTAATCACTACATGGACAACAATGTATCCCAGCTCCATATGAATCAATGAAGGCTCTTGTATATATGAAATTGAATAATTTGGAAAATGAATTTTAATCCCTAAATAAACTCCAAATAAATGGATTAGAAAATGAACCTTATGATGAATTAGAACATTAAGATCATATAAAAAAGGAGTATAAGTTAATAATGCCTCTTATCTTGTAAAATTTTATGAAATGCATTTATAATTACAAAAGAAAGAATCTATTTAAATTATTTGAGCGCTTTGGATTAAGAAATATTTCAATTAAAATTCTTAAGAAGAATTGTATTGATGGATAAATAAATAAGTATGATGAAAATACATGTATGAAGAAGTGGAATAAGAAAACAATGGGGGTTATAAAATCCAAATAATAAAATTTTAACACTTCATGAAGGAACAAAATGTATATTTTTTAGAAAATAATAAGAGGATAACTCATTAGAAGCTTTATTATCAAATGAAGAACATATGGAATTTTTTTCAAATTATTGAATTAGGTAAAACATGAGGAAACATTACTTAATGATAAAAATGGGGTTATATAAGACAAATTGGGAATAATGATAAAATCAAAACACCAAAGATATTGTGTGAAAAATAATAAACTGAATAAATATCTTTTTAACTAAAAAATTATAATGAGTAGAATATCGATGTGAAAAATATTATCAAAAAGGATAATGAATACATAGTGGAGATAAATAATCTCATGTTGAAGGTAGTTGCGTGGGATAAAATATTAATAGTGAAGCATGATAAGATAGATAAAAAAATGATGAATTGGGGATGACATAATCTATGAATCTTGAGGTTCAAAATATGATTAAAGATGTTGACTGATGGATTCAGTAAGGATTAATAATTTAAAGATAAATCTTCACAAGTTATTGATGTGACATCCTGACCGGAACTACTATGCCTGATCCGATGTTCCATGTAACCTCATGTTCACCTCCTCATATACAAATAGTTTTCAACTACCAGCGAGGGACATAGTCCATCAATGGGAAGACTATAATCTATATAACATGTTATAGTACATATAATAATAATAAAAAATAATAAAACATCATAGTAATCATGAAAAACTAAATAAATATAATATAATTTATATAGATAAAACAACCCCTAATGTGTGAAACCTCATCCATTTTAAGAAGATAAATAAAAAACTAACTATGAGTTCCATTGAATTCTATCAAGTTCAATACTAGATCCATCCTCCTCTACTCAGACATCCTCCACATGGAACATTCCCTTTACTGGATCCCCCAGGAAATCTAAAAGTGTACCAAATTTACAATGTAGGATAGGAGTGAAAGACTGAGTAGAACACCACTAATAATTCCTCATCCCAATGTTCCTAAATATGTCAATTTAATACCATAATAATTAAAATGAGTAATATGAATAAGAATACAATTCCAAACCGAGAGTTTATGTTCTTACCATGCCTTCACAGACCCCCAACCATACATGTTTTGGATTTATGCTGGAATATAATTGAATATGATGGAAATATGAAAACCAGAACCTATATGGTGTCTTCACTCTTTTGTGTGAAAAATAAACCCAGTATCATATATCCATCAAGAGGACCATGTCAGCCGGTTTCCTCTAGATAAGAATATATGGTACTCACATCCATTGTGATACTTAACAGGGAATGGAATTTAGAAAATCTTGAAACCTTGAGTGCATTCGTAGCATGAAACTACGGATAAATTGATCCTCAAAAATATTCTCAAGTCCCTCATCACCATAATCTCAAATAAGTTCACTCCTCCCCTAAGGGATAAAAATATCACACTAGTCCACCTATCAAAAGAACTAATCATGAACACTATAGAATTATAACACAAATAAAGGGTGTGAGCATTAATAAGAATATCATATCATCAAGATTATATATAAATTATATATAAAATAATGTTATAATGATAAAACATAGAAATAAGATAGACTAATATCACTCAGGGAATCAAAATATCTCAACTGGTTTGACATGCCACACACACACACATGAAATCACTATCACGAATGATATAAAATAATCCAAAAAATTAATAATAGTATGTTAAAATGGGTAAATGATAGACCAAGAGATATGGAACTTCATATATCAAAGTCATCGATGTCAATAGTATGTATATACCACCATATGTGGATATAAAGTGGGATGGGAAACCTCAACAACCATGGAAACCTCCTCATGGTCCTTATTTTATTTAACTTCATCACCTCGACACTCAATGTTCACAATGTGTTCCAAGAACCAAAAAAACCTATTTTATTTCAAAAATAAAGAAAATATAAATTGAGATAACAATTTCTCTCTCGTAGATAATTTCTTAATTTTCATTTTTTCAATGCTTGATTTGGAGATATTCTCCTCAAGAAAAATAATGAAACCATATTAGATAATTTATGTCCATAAATTAATTAAAGATGATGTGTGGTATTCCTTATAATTATTCATTAATAAAACCATATAATTATCATGGATGATTACTGTTAATGATGCTTCCTTCGAGGATCATCACATGAGCACATTTGATGTTCGCATAGATGTACATTGTACCCCACATTCCTACTTTCCAAAGGCAGGTGGAATTCATCACCTCTTCAGTGATATATGGTTCTTGATTGAAATGTGGTGATGGGATGTCAGTTCCTCCTTCAATGGATTCATCCTCAGAACTGTTTTCCTTATTTGGGTTTCCCATATAAATTACGTTGTTATTCGTGAAACCCTTCATTATGCCATCTCTTTATGGATGCTGGTTAATTACATTTCTTATTTTAGGACATTCCCAACAGATCAAGTAAGGGAAGAATCCTTTGATTAGGGAACTATAAATATTGCGAATAACTAGCATGTCTCGATGTTGAAACCTTAGTACACTTGTATTATCCCTTAATAGAGGGCTTCTTGAGGTCATGGAAGACCATGGAATCCCATGTATAATGCATGGAATAATATTCTAGTGGCATGTCTCTGATTTTTTTCTCATATTACCATGTTTAACATGGGGTATGTCATGAGTTTAATGCCTATCAGAGATATATATAACTGATCACAACACTAAAATTAGTAGATTATATTGATTCTCCCATAGGATGGTGAACTTGGATGGTTTACAGGGTGGATGGGTCAAAACATATGTGGGGATGGACCTTGAATGTAGTGTTCAAAAAAGGGATGTTTTCACACTGCGAAGGCTTATCATAACACTACAATGAGTGTATCTGACAAGGTGGGTCCTGGAAAATGGGACACCAAGGATTACGTTTGGATAAGATTGAACCTCAGAGTAGCATTCTATGTAACACGTGTAGAAGATAGGGATAAAACCCATTTAGTTGGAAAGGGTGAATCAGGGCTAACACATAGTTAACATCCTGAATTGATAGCTTGAGTTCACCGGGATTTGGTGGCCTAGGTAAAATCCGGTTGGAGGATGGATTATTTGATTAAGGGTGAAGATTAATGATATGGAAACAAATTTATGATGATAGTTTTGGGCTTGAACAACTATGAGGTTTCCTACATACCCTGTATTGAAAGAAAAGGATCAAATTTAACATAATATTAATAGGGTGATGGTACACCTGTGGTGGCAGCCCATAGTAATGGAGTGCATGGATGGTGTCCCAAAGGAAGTGGAACCTTCGGGTTGGGCATGATCTGCACTCGGAACAAAGGATTGATGGAAAGATAATAATAGAACATGGATGATGGACTTTAACCTTCAAAGAGGCTTCCTACATATCCCAATGGCTGGGCATCAAAATCCAAATAGTTCACGGGTGTGGTATGGAATCAGGGCGTACACAAAGGGAAGCAACCTATAAACATGTTGGGGCTTACGCAGGGTTAACGACCCATCACAAGATGGAAACTCTTGGTTGAAGGAGTGTGGGTTGTAGGGGTGGGGGGATTATGCATAGTTAGCTTCCCATGGGGATCAGAACACCTCAAAGAGGCAGATCCAGGTGAGACATCCCACAAAGGTCAAGTATTTCTTTAGGATGGTACATCCATTAGGAGGGATTACTAGAGTTTTCCATTGGTTAGTGTTGGACCTTAGAGAGGATTCCTATGAACATTAAAGGGATAAAATCCTAGTTTGTTCTGATATAAAATTTAACATCATGGGGGAAGAAGTTGAACCGACGTCAAATGCACAGAATGATTGGATTGTAGGGAGTGAGCGTCTTGAAGTCATAGAGGATTCCTACATACCCTATCTAGTAGACAAGGATAAAAGTCCTCATAGTTCGGTTGGATGTAGTTTAACATCATATGGGACAAGGGGAATGGGAATTTTGTGTGGTTAGAGTGCCAAAGGTAGGATTTTATGGTTACTATTTACTCAAATCCCAAGTGAGTCATGCTCGGTGTGAGTAATAGGAGATGGTAGAAGACAAAATTGGCGTGTCACCAAAGGTGCAGCCACAAAGGATGGTGTGGGGATTGCACATGGTTAGTGGTCCAGGGATATGGATTTTAGGACTTAATATAGGAGTGACGCCTGAGGAGGGTGACCTGATGTCGAGGAGGATATGGCCATCATACTGTGAACACCCTATCAAGGTGTGTTAGGGCTTATGTGAAGACTACCCAAGGCGCATATGGTGAAAAATCCTAAATGGGGAGAGAAGGAGGGATAGTTATGATGATCAAACAACTTTTAATTATCCTAGGCCTACCACACATGTGGCTACTCACAGATTAATGTCATGTGTTGGGGAAGAGGGTTCTTGGTAGTTTAATGCCATGCAGCTCGGATGATGAGGACTCACTCTTCACCCCTTGGACATACATAACTCATACCAAGCCACACACGGGGGAAGGAAGGCACAATAAATGCTAGGAAATAATGGGGTGGATGAGTGGCCTTTGAGGGTTCCATGATAGCGTGACTATGTGATAAAGAAATAGCTTTTAGCATGCCTATAAAATGAAGCATAAGGCATAAAAATTCTATATGAAACATTTCTTGAGGAATCATGAATTAAATTCGCACAATCCTAGAAGGTCATTCATGGAAAGTGTTTTTTGAAGCCAAGGGGATCGATATGATGTGATTCACGAAGTAAAGGAATGTTGTGGAGGAAAGGTGATTCGTGAAGGATTTTTTTCATTACAATGTACAGTTTCATCATGAAGGAATGTGGCTTTGTGAAGGAAGGTCTTTGGAGGAGCAGAGCTTCACCTTAGCAAATAGATGGTAATTTGTAGAGTGCTCCAAGAGTTCTTAATACTTCACAGAGCCTCAAGAAACCGTATGGTACTCCATAATTTTCTAAGGTAAAAGTCCTTTGTAAATGGAATCCATACCATAGGTGGGGGTCATGAAAAAAAAAGGAGGTACAACTCTTAATACTCAGGTACCTTGGCCGATCTGTATTTGGATTCGTGAAGAGATTCAAGAAACAGGAATAGGGAAGGTGAATATTTGATGTAATAATGGTTTTTAGGAGGGCATTATGTTTATTGGCAGTATAGGTGGGCAGTATTCATCAGGATCACCACACAGAACAACTGGGGCGTCATAAAGAAAAATTGATGTCACGGAAGAGATATATTTGTGGTCAGATTTTCAAAGGGTAAGGGACACTCAAAACGATATATGTTTGTGGTTAGATCCACGATGGAATATGGGTATCATGTAGCAGATACATTCACATCCTCATCATGAAAGAAAAGGGTCACCGCATAGGAGATATGTTCATGATTGGATCATGAAAGAAAAATGGCATGTGGAGGAGTTATGTTTGCGGTCATTTGTGAGAAGGATCTCTGGGGGGGATCTTCAGAAAACAAAACCCTTTTAATGATTCTTCATGGATTCTAAGGCTATTAGGGTCCACATTTAGCTTAGAACTAGTCGTGAATTTTTCATGCCATCGAAGGAATGATTTTAAGGTTCAATAAATCCCTCCCTTGGAATGTGGGTTGAGGGAATATAAAGATGGATTCTAAGGGTATGTTAATGAAAAAAATCATTGGATTGTGAAGCAGGATAATGAAGGATATAGGATGTGACGCGTTGTGAAGATCCATCCACCAAAGGTCACTGCGAAGTGCGGGCGAGGGTAGCCATGAAGGGTGAGCCAAAAGGTTTTCTACAAATAGTTCCAATGTTATCTTTTGTCCATACCTAGATCTCCGTGAATGACTGCACTACTGTACTTTTTTCGTGAAGAGATCTTCACCCTGAACATGACTACACAAACCAGGTTCTATGGTCTGGTGCTCTGGGAATGATTTTTATATAATGGCTGCATTGCAAACTGATACTTCTATATGACACAATATGAGATCAAGGATGTTCCATAGGATGTTCTTTTGCCAACAGTTTTGGAAAACCATCCTATGAACCATCTCCGTTAACTAACTTCATGAATTTCCAATCCCTCGGCTTGATGGAATCTCAGGAGGCTACATAAGAGGATATCATTGATGTCGCTATGATGGTAGAAATGATAATAACATTCAAATAGGAGAGTGTGTTCAGAGTAATTATAAAAATAAATCATTGAAAAAACTGTAGTTGAATTATCATAAGGACAACCCTCAATGAAAGAGGCTACCACTTTATGACTTCATCTTGTAGGATGACGTATTCATTCTTGAGGAATGTATAGATGATCTGACCTACTAGTTCAGGAGCACACAAGGACAATATCTATGGTACAGGGCTGCAGATAACCACATTTGGTAGGACAATACCCCTTCTAGAGCGCACTGCCTATACAATCATTTAAGAAACATCGATGTTAAGGATTGCATGGAGGAAACATCCCCACCTCAATATAAAAAAAATTATTAAGGCAGGTATTGGGAACCCATAGAAGCTATGGATAAATAGTTGGGATCTACGATAGGGTGGTAACTTCAAAGATGAGTGGGAATGGGCCTACTAGGTGTGCACATCTTGTGTTATGTTAGAGCATGTGATGAGGCGAGTATGAGTGTATAAAGGAACATGTTCTTCCCAATTCCATATTTCCCAACCAAGAGATATCATACCAGATCTATGAATCTAGTGGCCTTTAGATACAAACACATACCACCTGCATTACGGAGATCTTGGTATCAGCCTCAAACAACTTCATCATATCCCTTTCATTCTGATTCTAAGAGGGTAACATGATGAGTTCCTCCCTAACTTGAATTCTTAGAAAGATGCGGAACATATTTTTTCTTCAAAAAAGGATTTAATAAACCTATTATTGAGCATGGATGATGACTAGAAGAACACCAAGGACGTCCATTTCAATCATTTCTTACATTACTTTTTGATCATTCTGTTCGAGGGAGAGACACCACAAAGGAGACTACAAACAATACACCCCACCTACTTGAGGGGACATCATCGATGCAAGGACGGTTCTTACTAGCGAATTAGGGAGAATAGCTAGTGGAAACTATGGGGATACAACATCATGTATGGCTAGAAGCCAATAGTCAGGCTGGCCAGATTCATCAATGCACTAATTTTTTGATTGATACTGCCGGTGAGGGACGCTCACATGGGGGAATGGTCGAGCATATTTATCATGGCGGTGCAACTAGCTTATGGACTATATATCAACCTTGATATCTTAATTCGAGCAATGTTTTTTCACACACATAAGCACATCAGTTATGGAAATAGGTTGTTTCTCTGTGTTTGGGACCATCCATTTCCTATATAGTTGTGTTTGTGTGCACATGGGAGGCTATGAATACCTCAATCTCATCACTCAACTTGGGATACACTCTCATCCAATTATTCTAAATATTTGGAGGAGCTCCCTTCTCAATCTAGGTATGATGGTTATGCTGAATAAAATTGATCAAGCCTACCAATTCAACTTCCACCCATTCCCCCTGCTAACCGGATCATACACTTATGATGTCACAAACACTATAGAGAAGTATTTGTATCTGTTGTACTTTTACAATAGTGTGTTGGTAGTGAGGGTATACTGCAAACCAATTTGAAAACTATATACTCCACACTAGTTCACAAGATAATTTAAATGAATGCAGAATCTGAATCCGAAGGTGTATTTGGGGGCGAATCAGGAGATCCACACATTTTTGATGAGATAAATATGGCTTATGTTAACATGGGAGGATAAAATGATGTGGAATGATCTTCCAAAACAAACTTTTTCATTCAGATTATCAATTACAAAGTGCTGAGCTGGGAATCTACTTTCCAAGGAGAGATGTTGAGGAACCCAGCAATATGGGCTAGTAAAGAAGTGTTCCTCAATGCTTGCAGTCGTGGTTGAGCGTCAGTGAAGAGATTTCATGAGGGTGGTGTTGATGAAGGCCATAGTTATGAATCTACAGAAGTAAGGGAAGTGGTCCATGATCTAGTGCTGGTCGAAGGTGAAGAAATGGTGGTGGAAGTACCAGACATAATGGCTCTAACCGAGATGACCAAAGAAAGAGGGGATTCTATAAGAGGCCTACAAAAACTCTAGGGATGATTGTGCATCAAGAATTAATTCCATTTCATTTTTATTATCATGAAGCCTTAAAAAACTACGAATTCAATAAAAATTTCCTCAACTTTGACGACATTTCGGTGAACCAGAATAAAGACAAGATAGAGGAGGGGGAAATCAACTTCAAAAAATTTGGCTTCAGCACAGCCCCAGTTATGGGAAGGAAGTAAATAAAATATCTAGAGGAATTTTGGTACTCCCACGGTACTGAAAAGACACTAACACGACAAGTGAGGCTGCTGTTAGGAAAAACATACCATACAATGCTATCAACAGCTCAATTAGAAGCGTGCTTTCTCCTACACGTCAACTGGAATAGTTTAGGGTATAAAGAGGTCGACACAGAGGAACTTCAGATGTTTTATGGGGAAGTGCTTCCAAGGGAGACTCTCTATAACAAGGTGAAAGAATGGCCTCACAAGAGACTTCTCTAGGAGGATTTCTTATTATTCTTGATGTAAGATCTAACTCATCTCCAATGCCATTATCTTTCTCACTTTATCTTAGTCCCTCATCCAAATTCTAATTATGTAGGAGGAACTTTTGTATAGAATCACAACTGTTAGGGAAAAAGATATGACAATGTGTGTGGAGGAACAAACACTGGGACTTTCATCTATAGAAACAATAGCTGCAAAATCCAGAAGCACTGCGGAGGCAAGGGTAGAATCTGTAGAATCCTTGGATCCCACAATCATATACAAGGGACCACACCATAGAATCTCAGTGAATAAAATATAGAGGTGAGTCCAAAATTTTTACCATCATAAATATCCCACCACTTATAGTTACATCAATCATTTTGTTCAATCAAAATGACTGACACAACCCTTGTATGAATGGTTCATGAATGGTGGGTTCCCTGCTAGTATATATTACTAGAGGACCCAGATGGTCCCTTTACCAAGTGGGATGACGGTATATATGGAATTACATACCAAATGTGACCATTATATGGTTCCTGGTGACTGATAGATCTTGATGGTGGGTGAAGCCATTTCTCAGGCTGAACTTGGAGATAGCCGACCTAATATCATTGAGGAAAAATCAAGTGATGAGGACCAACGGGAAAACCTAGAGCCTGATTCTTCAAATGAAATGCCTTTGGAAGTTCCTATTACTAAGATCCTTGATTCATTTCCCAATAATGAACTGGATAATCCCTTGGAGCTGATAGAATCTGATTTTGATGCTGCTAAGGATAGCCAGAAGGCCTAGCAACGAGCATGGAAAATAATAAATCACTTCCTTAACGAGGTTCAAGAATATGAGTGGATTGGTTTAATGGAATCTCTTATAACTTTGATATAATATCTATTCACTAGATGGGTAGACACACAATTACATGTTGGTCCGACACTACCTCGCACAGAAGATGTGGGCCAGTAGTCATTGCCTGGATGCTGAGTGGTACAGGAACAAGTTTGAAAAAATATAGAATCTCCATGATGATGAGAAAGTGAATCAAAAAAATAAATGGGATGATGAGAATGAATTTCATATTCTTTACTAAGAATATGGAGATCATTGAAGGTTGGAAGGACCAACTGGTAGAGGTTCAGGGGAAATTAGCACAAGCTAACTAACAAGTTCCAAAACATCAAGAAAAATAAGACCGAAAACATATCATGGCTGAAGAGATTCAATCTATAGTTTTTGTTGAGGTGAAGGATCTTTGGAAGCAGTAAGAAACCCTTGAATCTATATTCCAGCGATTGAAAAAATTATGTAATTCCATTCAAGGAGTAGATCCATAAGAGTCAAGTTGGCCAAACTGAGGCAAACATTCTTCGCCCACACAACCAAATAAATATATTTCATGGACATATTTCTTTCTTTTTTTGATTACTACATCTTGATCATATATTTGTAACAATGAAAGCTCAATCCCTACACTCACGTGGGTCATACCCGGTGTGAGAAACAATGAATGACCACATAATCGCCCACTTTGATTGAGAGCATCAGTTAATGATCTAATACTCAGGGTCTTTTATCACAGACTGAACAAAAAAAGCATTTGAGTTGAGGGAAGATGTGACTGGGGAATATGGTTCCTAAAGAATCCAACATTCCCTTCCCAATGTACACTAATGAACAAGTGGTGAAATTCCAAGTTAATTAGAATCAATCCGAACAAAGGGGAATGAAATGTGTGAGTCATAATAACCATAATTTGGAAGATTTTGATGTTGGTATGATGATATTGGTTAACTCTTTACCATTTTGTAACACAGTTTCTTTTTAGTGTTATCCTGAAGTGGGGATAAAAAACGAGTTCCAACGACTAAACGAGTTTGAAAACACATAACATAACTCAAAATTTCATTTGATGTCTTCCAGAACATTGTCCCATGAGGATAGGTGAGCCAAAATGGCATGGGAAAAGATTGATAGGGGGTTTCTTCAGAGGTGAAAGGGGATGATAATCCATATAAGGGAACACAAAGCATGGTGGTGGAGTGATGATATGTTCAAATGGAGTCCAACACTATTGAAATTACACCACAACACCGAAGACACATTGGGTGGGAGTAATGACCTGAATTAATATCAAACCTACTTCCAGGATGGACCTCTTAGGTGAGGACCTTGAATTCCGTATACTTTACATCATGCCAATGAATATGGTAAGCATGTAGTTTAGCATAATACAGTATGAACAAATATTAATAGGATATTTTAACATCATATGACCATGAAACCACAGAAAATTCATGGTTATGTTTCCTAGTCCACATCTAATAGCTTAAAGTCATGTTACATGGACTAGGGTCTCATAGTTTAAGGTCAAAGTGTTTGGACTGTAATTAGGGCCAAAGGGCCAGGATGGTCAATGAACCAGGGTCTAGGGCTGAGGAAAAATTCCCAGGCATTCCTACGAATCCCATAAGGATGGGAATCCATAAAAATGTATTTCTCAAGAGCCATGAAGATTAACATTATGTAGTGAGGATTTTTGGGTTGAGACATAGTTTATTTTCATAAGTCTAGGACATGAAAACCCTAAAGGATAATTCTGTGGTGTGATACATAGCCAGACGTGAATGTGGTATTATGATGTCCACACCACATCACACATTCTAAAAAATAGAACCCAAGATCAAAGGGCAAATAGGGGAAATAATAGTGAAAATGGTCCTGAGATCAATGAATCATACATACCTACATATCGCATAAGGATGGGAATAATTTCAAACGTAGTTCTTGAATGATGGTGTGGAAAATTTCCAATGCTAAAGGGGATGATATCCTCTAAAACGAGGTCAAATGAGGTTTTTGAGCATTTTAATTTCATGTGAACATAAAAACTAAATATATTAGTTTATGGTCATAGTGTTTAGACTGTCCTGAAAATGGAATGTGTAGTGGTGGTTCAATAAAGTAACCTGGTGTGAATGAGGACCAAAGAAGTTCACACCATACCACACATTCTTGGGACATAGCCTCCTAGTTTATGGTCATAGAATTTGGACCATGGGAATGATCTTTTCAAAGTGGTAACAGGTAATATGGTGTTAGAATGAAATTTGATGTGACATGAGGAACAAAGAATTCCACACCACGGCAAACATTCTAGGGAGAAAATCGCACAATGTTTAAGGTCATAAGGCCGGGATCATGGGACCTCAACTCCTTGTTTATGGTTATAGTGTTTGGACTATAGCACATGTGACTCTTCCATGAAATTAGAAACCTTATCAAGAAACCCTAAACCCATGTGATCCATGCTCGGTGTGGGAAACAAGGGTTGGTGATGTTTTTTTAAAACATATGGATGCAAACAATATATGAATAGAGATGTTGAGTCAAGGAAAACCCCAAGACGCCAGTCCGCCAACTCAATGTGTAATGGTTAATGGAGGGATGGTACAAAGAGTAAAGAAATTACATATGGACATAAGGTTTTTATAAGGATTTTGAATCATGATTCCATTATTAGGTTGGATATGGGATTGGCATAATTATGTAGGATAAATATTGACCTTATTTGAGACATAATATACATATCATGTGACCTAGAATGGGAAAAAAATTGAGGGTCATCCACTGACCATATTCAAAACACAAGAGAAACCTATCTCAAGTTGGTGTTCATGATCCTCTAGGATGTTAGCCTAGAATATACGAAATCTATAAGGATTAGCATCAATAAAATATGGGGTTCCCATTGGATATGAAATATGATGGAGTCCCAAATAAAGGGTGTACAATGCATGGTGGTGGAATTAGAGAATTTCCATCCAGAAACCAATAATCCAAGTATCATACTATGACACATTTGACCACATTAATGAGGAATGATAGAGGTCTAGGGTTTCAACTAGGGGAAAATAACTCTAGAAGATGAGTATGGAAGAGTGAAAAAAATGGGTTTATGAACACTAGGCTGGACCCTAAGACAAAATGTTCGATCATTACTATGTATCTCTTTAGTATGGTAACAAATCTATACGTAGTTCGTGAAATGTCATGTAGTTTAACGTCATTCTGAAAGCATGTTCATGAACGGGAGTATATAAGGGGCGAGAACACAGTGCTGATGTCATAAATCTAATGATAATGAGGATGAAAAGATGTCCCAATGACAACCATGTGAAATTCCTATGAGGAACTAAGCCCAGGGGGGAGATGAGGAGATATGTTAATTTTCGGAATTCGAGTCTACAGCCAAAGACAAAATGTTCAAGAGTTCCTACAAATCATTTTGGGAAGGAATTAGGCCACAAATTGTTCAGGAACTCTATGCAGTTTAATGTCATGCGATGTGGATGAGGGTATAGTTTAACATTATATGGGATAGTGATGTTTGGATGTTTTAAATCTTGAAGGCCAGATAAAGAAGAGATGGATCAACAGACTAGAGGGTAGACCCAAAATTTTTTTTTGGGCATTCCTATGTATCCTGTAAGGGAAGGAATAAAGACATACATAGTTATGGAATGTCATGCAGTCTAACATAATGCTGTAAGGATGAAGAGGATATAGGTATCCCAAAAAAATGGAAATGTGTATGGTGTGGAAAAATAAACCAACATGAATGAGTATCAAAGAAGTCTACACCACAACATTAACACTCTAAATAGTGAACTCAGGATAAGGGGTAGGAAGTGGAATAGAAGAACCTGGGGCTAGACCAGGAGGAAAAAGTGTCAGTGTGTTCCTACATATCACATATGGATGGGAATAAATCCTCACATAGTTATGGAATCTCATTTAGTTTAATTTCATTAGGTAAGGACATGATAGCATTTTAACCTCATGTAGGAAAAATATTCTCATAGTTTGACATCATGCAAGGAAAAATAAATGAAAAATGGTAAATTTCTAAAGGGTATACATATCATGGATAGGAAATGAACCCAACACGAATAGGGTCCAAGGAGGTATTATACCACACCACATATCCCCCCAAAAGAATGGGGGTATAGAACTTGAGCTGGGCCTGATGAAAGAACATTTGATCTATCTTATGTATCCTTTGATGGTAGTAATCAATTCATATGTAGTTCTTTTGGGAAAAATCCCTCATGGTATCATTGACGCATTTTTGAGGTTATTGTGTTTGTTGAGAAAGTGGACATCTGTGTTGTGATTATTGACAAAGAAAACCATGACATACAAATTTGTGGACAAAGGGGATTTCATGGTGGCATGTCGAGTTCATGGGATGTGGTTAATGATCAAAGCTTGATTCAAAAACTTCTTCAAAGGAATGGATGATCTGGAGGTGGTTCAAAAAGAGCAGATACAAGGTGGTGTCGTTTTGCAGTGTTTTCCAAATTATTGGGCCTTGAAAATCAACAAATGAAGAAATGTGGTTTTTGGAAAAGGTTCTTGCGCACCGTTTTCTTGAAGGAGAAGAAACATGCACGCCATATGTTTTTCATGATCAAAACATCAAAATATGGCAAATGGGTAAGGGTCGCACAAGTTTTGGGTTTGGTCGGGGAAGTGATTTGCGCGGTAGGAGACTTGCAAGCCGAAACTTGCACGCTGAGGGGAGACTTGCGCGTCTTCGTATAGGGTGTCCAAATTACTATAAATACAGGTCGACCCCTCCTCATTCGGTGTAGAGTTCAAAACATAGAAACATCAGAGCTCCTGTCACGCAGGTTTGGTGGTCGTGCAAGTGGTGTGTGGTCGCGCATATAGAGGTTGCGGGCCAGGTGATAGTTGCGCGTCCAAGGTGGTTTGGGCGAGGAAGGAAGAGAGCCGCACAGGTTCTGAGTTGAAGAAGGAAGTGTCCTGCAAGTGGTTTGGTGACACTTGCATTCCAAGTTTTGAAGAAGCACAAAAAATTTCGGTTGCGTGCCAATATTGGTTTGGGCGTAAATGGGTGTGTGTCGCGCAAGTTTGGAGTTGGAGAAGCTTGTGTCGCGCAAGTGGTTGAGGTGGAATTTCATGCCAGTTTTGACTTGTGTGTTGAGGCTTTCACGCCGGCTTAGAGAAGGGAACTAATTAAGGTTGATTCCCGTTAGTGATTCCGGGATGCGTGGAAGCTGGAAGATTTCTTGATACCTTCGGTGCAAAGTGAGATTCATCTACGGGTGAAAGTTGGTCTTCAAAAGAGCATCTACATACAATAG
Source organism: Viscum album (assembly GCA_963277665.1). Taxonomy (NCBI): domain Eukaryota; kingdom Viridiplantae; phylum Streptophyta; class Magnoliopsida; order Santalales; family Viscaceae; genus Viscum; species Viscum album. The sequence continues at coordinate 739,731,748 of OY728122.1, forward strand.
AGGATTAATTCACTAGTGATAACGAAGAGACCTACAGGTCTATAAACTATGAGTGGATCCTTTCTAAAGTAGTAAGCAAAGGAAGAGGAAGAAGGGGGTCCTCTCCACCGGCAATGTGCCAGAGAGAGGGAAACGTGGAGTGACACTTGGAAAATTAGTGATCTGACCCAAAACATTGTAAAGGAAGTGTGCCTGGGAATATAAGTGATCTATCTTGAACCCTATAATAGTTGTGTTCTTATAGTGGATTTGGTACATTGGCATATTTCCGGTGTATGTTCCTTGGATGTAGCCTAGTGAGGGTGAACCAAGTAAAAATCGTTGTGTCATCTGCGTGCTTTAGTTTTTGTTTATACTTTGCTGCAAGAAAGAGAGAGAAGAGAGTATTTCTTAACTGCGAGGCAAGATCAATAGGGGTAGTTGTTTTAATCTATCATAACATGATTCACCCCCCTCTCAGGGTATTCAGCCTCGTGGACCAAAAAAAGTTCATGATGACCCATGTAGTTTAAAGTCATGTGGTAAAGATGTTGGTACATTTTAACATCACTTGGGATGGTGATGCATGGAAGTTTTACATCTAGTAGCCTGGATGAAGAAAAGGGAGGTCCTCATGCAGAGTAATTCTTGTGGAATTTGGAATTTTTGGGAGGAGAAATACACTCACCATCAATGGTGACCAATGAGTATTCAACATTGGGTTAAATTTTTTGGATGATATAAGTTCACTCCTAATTGGGTTCCAACTTTAGTATCTTTCTACTAGGTATAATTTGAATCCTCAAAGCCAATACCGTTTCACCTTGGAGGAAGGAATGGAGGAAAACTTTTTTGTTGAATGCCCTCGTAATATTGTTATGGTGACACTCTAGATTGTGAAAGGCTTGGATTAAATTCTAATCGATGGCTTCCAAATTAGACAAATGGACTTCTGCTATCTTGTGTGAAATCTACTGATCATAAAAAGTTGTGTAGAGTGATGGTAACTGAATCTCTACGGGCAGAACTACATCTTTACTATACACCGGGAAATATGGGGTCACATGGGGGGAATTGAGATTTTTCTTATGATAGGCCCAAAGAGTGGTGGTGAGCCTATTTGTAAAACTCTTTTTTCCTAACCAACAATATTCTGGAAAATGTTAGACCGGATGTTGTACATAGCTTACAATTTCTTCTGCTCGGCTGCCCGAATGTTGGTGTCATTATTAGTGAGGACAGCATGAGGGACTCTAAATCAGTGTATGATGTTGGATCTCAGGAAATAGATGGTACAATTGGTCTTGAATTACATGAGAAGTATCAATTCTGTCCACTTGGAAAAGAAATCTATGGTGGTTAGGATAAACCTGCACTTGCAATCGATTTCTTGTGGATATGGTCCCCCGACATCGAGTTCCCAGACCACAAAGGGCTAGGAGTTCATGGTAATGTGGAGGGGTACTAATGGATGGTGCACAATGTTGGCATGGATCTCAAATACGTGACACCTCTTGATGAACTTGATATAGTCATAGGACATGGGGTCCAAAACTATCCCAATCATTGAATCTGGCGGGAGAGCTTCAACCCTGCTTAATGAGATCCACATGAATCATAATGTACATCCTACATGACATGGTAAATTTTGTATCCATGAATGTAATGGATATGAAATCCATTGAATCCATGTTTTTATAGTATTGTCTCAAGCAGAGACCACACAGGAGGGTAAACTACATCACACGCTGAAAAATTCTCTCTTGTTTGGCTCTATCTATTCGGAGATAATTGTGTTAGAGGTATTCAACAAAGGGAGTCATCCAAACACGAGTCTCTTCTACTGCAGTGGGGGTCCTAGAGGTCATGGTGTGGAGGAATCAGTGGTAGGGTTACTTACCTGCTAACTACCATCATTGTTTGAAGTGACATGAGAGATGAACCATTGATGTGCCACATGAATAAACATGTCATTCTAGTCAGTCTTTACGGGATATGAAGATATTTTTCCCAAGGCATCGACTTGACCATTCTATGATTGAGTAACATGAGTTCCCTCTGGTAGAGAAGGGAACTAGGCCATCAGCTGGAGAGTACGCTCTATGAGTTTCATGAGATTCAGCATCCTGATGATGTAGTCACCATTAATATAATTGATAACCATCTTGGATTTCCCCTTCATGTGTAGGGGTGAACATTAATCTTGAGGGAAAACTCTAGATTAGTGATAAGGGCTTGATACTCTACATCTTTGTTGGTGCAGCCTTCTGAAAACAAGAACGAGTAGGAAAAAACCACATGTGTAGGTGTAATGAAGATGATTCCTAGGCCTACACTATTATGTTTGGGATAATTGAGAATTCTATTGAAGGGAATTCCAAAATCTTGATAAAAGTACATTTCCCAACATAGAGTGGTATGTTCCACTGATAGAATGGAATCATCTATAATGTCAAGTTCCAGATATTGTTATGTGGGAGCTTGATGGGAGGAATGTAATACTTCCATTGCTTGACCCATAACATATTTCTATAGAATGAACCTGATGTCAAAACACTAAAAGATCAATTCCCACCAATCTAGATGGCCAAAAACCATAGGGTGATTCAGAATATACTTTAGAGGATCCACATATGAGGCCAACTGTATCTCATGCTGTTGGATATAATGCCACAATTTTTCACTGCAAAAACCAACACAAGACAACACTTCTCAATTGGGTAATATTTGGTCTCTTTATTGAGTAGCATACGATTGATATAGTATAAAATGTTCCCTACCCCATTATTATTTTTTTGGGTTAGAAAGGTGCTATGGTATCATTGCACGATGGTCACATTGTGAACCAGTGGCATGACAGAGATGGGTGGGATCATAACTATAGGTATTAGTAGGTACTGCTTAATCTCTTAAAAACTGGTTTGGAATTATTCATCCCATTGGTTGGAGACAGCATTCATCATGGGATGGGAGAAGGGATTACACTTTCCAGCATGATTCTCATTGAATCAGCATAATTAAGAAAAGTTTCCTTGGAATCTTTGGATCTCTCATATGTTTCTTGGAGGAAGCATATCACGGATGGCCTTGATATTCTCTAGATCAATCTTGATGCCTCTCTATCTAAAACAAATATGCGGAACTTTCCAGATGTAACCATGAAGGAACATTTAATGAAGTGCATATTAATATAGTGAGAGTAGAGGAAGTCGAACACTCCCTCAATATATTTGGGATGGTCCTGATGTTGGTAGGATTTGACCACCAAATCGTCCACATATCAGTCCACCAATGTTGTGATAATTGGTTTGAATATGTGGTTCATGGAACATAGATATGTATCTCTTGCATTCATCATTCTGAAAGGAATTACCTTGTAACAAAAGGTACCTTGTGATTCTCTAATGGTGGTCGAATACTCATCTTTGGGGGCCATTCAGATTCGATTAAACATGTAATACACATCCAAGAAGTAGAGATCTTGAAATATTTTAGTGGTGTATATCAATAGATCTATCACATGATGGATAAATTCATCCTTCAAATAGTGGAGGTTGAGATCCCAGAAGTCAATACATAATTTGACATATTCGTTATTCTTCTATAATGTAATGATCATAAATAACCATATTCTATACTAGAATTCCTTGATGAAGTTGGATTTGAGGAGCTTGTCAAATTCAACCATGAACATGGCACCTTGAGAGGGGTGCATCTTTCTGGGTGGTTTCTTGACCTGTAGCGACTTTTCGGGAGACTGAGATGGTGGACGGTGACCTGAGGTTCTAGTCCTAGAATTTTCACATAGCTCCAAAAAATACATCCCGAAACTACTTTAGAAAATTGATATATTTTTTCTACACTTCCATAGGAATAACTTCACTAAGTAATGTTATTCTTGGATCTATCTCATTATTGATATTCATATGTACCAACTCATCGATGGTGGTTTAGATACCATCTACAAATGTGGGCGGGGAATATTGAAAATCCAGTTCTTCATCCATGGAAAGAGGATTATTGGAAAGAGTATATTGTTCTATATCAGATGACCCTAATTAAATACTGGTGTCAGACTAAGTAGTAGCACAATATTCATCGGGAGACTCCTACACTTCAGACACCCTGGAGACAAAATCTGTTGATCTGATTCCATCATTCCTTCAAACAAAGGGTCCACAATTGATAATATCAAAGCATTATTGGCACGTTGGCTTGAGTCAATTCAACCCATCCTGGTGAAATAATAAAGTATGGAATATTGTTATTTTAATGGAGCGAACTTCCTGATACCTTATAGGGTTAAGGGTATCAGGTATGACTCGAGCCTAATTCATGTTGGAGTATGAAGTGATATTCTGGAATCCCTTATACCTATGAATTCACTTATCACTCTTCACTGAAACAAAAAAGTAGAATCCCATGTTTGGGTCCATGGCCTCCAACTGGTGAATCGGGAGGACTAAGGCATCATCCATATTTTTCAATCAGTCAGATAAAGGGGTATTGTGCTCAACCTCATTTTTTTAAACTCACTTGTCTTTTCTCATATAGTAGTCGACATCTAAGTACCAGTTATCACAAAAGGAAAAGGGAGATGCATGACCCTGAAGTAATCCCACATGACTATTAAGGGATTACTTAAGGAACTAGTGATACGAAGAGGGAACTGTTATAAATAGGTGGATCTGGGGTCTACCAATAAGATAATTAAAGGTAGTGTCTTATGAGATGACCATGAACTCAGTGATGGAAATAAGGCCACCAAACCGGGTCATCAAACAGATCATTCCACATGGACTATACTCTATCCGATCATAACCTTCAATCTTCAAGTCATAGGGATCCGTATATACTTATGACAACCCTAATTTGTGGAGAATTTGTTTAGGTATGAGATTTATCCCAGAACCGGTGTGGACAGAACAATGGTGGACTTCCAATCCATTAAACTAGCCAGTGATGTATAACAGGAGAATGTTCCTTTATATGGTAGAACCTTCATCTTCTTCAAAGAATGAGATGGTGGATTGGCATAATGCATGATCAAATTCCTCAACACAAAAATCACATGTGGGTGCTCCCACTATTTCGTAATGGAGGGGTCTTCTCAAAGCTTATGTGAGGGAATACCACAAATCTTAGACATGAATATAGCCTGTAGGATCAAGATCCTACTAGGAATGATGGAAATATTCTTAAGAACAACATAATTTTATGAAAGATGCACATTTATACATCCAATAAGTTTCTCTTTTCCATGATGCGTGACAGATACTACTGGTGGAATCGGTGAATTCCAACTGGTGCTGGAATAATCATGTTGCTCACTAGATGAATCATGAAAAATGACTACTGTCTGATTACCATATGGTTGAGGTGTGTCCACAGGTGGGCACGACTGATCATAGAGTGGTGGCGGTGGCTTTTCCTGATTGATCAACACAAACAGTGGTGTTTGTGAGCCTGATGAAACATGATGAAGGGACTACGTGTGCTGAGCTCTAGGTTTGGCCTACTGTCTGGTCTTAGTGGCATGCACGGATTGGCTAAAAGTGCAGACTAGTGAACTCTGCTGATTTATTTATCAATGGATTCATCGATGATGGAGTTTACTAGAAATATTAGTAGTATATTCCTTGTGATCCTTATCGTCAGGGTCTATGTAAGGGAACACTAGATCGACATTATTCACCGAGGCATAATCATGATAATCACTTGAAGAGTAATCCAATGCTAGGCAGATACTGAGGGCGACTCCCATCATTGGTGTAATGAAGACTCCAAGAGTGTGATATGCATTTGGCACCAGTGGGGGGTTTTGATTTCCCTTTCACTGTCGTCGCCTGCTCTTCTATGAGGTGGAAGACTGAGAAGCGAATGTAGAACCTACATTGGGAGGAGACAAAATTACTTTGGAAGTATTGTGATAACTCATATGGGCATAGATGATACTGTGGGAATGAGAAACATCTTTTAGAGTCATATGGTCACAATTCTTCTGATACCTACTACTAGAGACCTGCAGTCATTCACCCTCAATGTTAATATTCATCTTTACGGAAACACATGTAACTAGATCTAGAAAAAGGCCCAAACTAAATATATTTGTTCAACCTCATCCTAGAGAGACTCCTTAAACACATATAATTTCTTGAGAGTATTCCCATGGAACTGGTGAAGGGGTAGTAATTGGTTAGATCAGTGAGATCGGCCTCTTGAGGTCTCCTAAATTCTAGAATATACAAGATTCCCTGAACTATTCCTCTCTAGAAATAACTTGGAACCTGAGCCTCATCAAAAGAGTAGACCAAGTTTCTCTTATAAATAAAGGGGACTCTAGGAGCCTGTTACTGATGAGGGTCTAGATCATGATGAGGATGTGGAACCTGATTATATCACCTTGGTGGTTGTGGTTCGCTACATGGTAGTGCCTACTGATTCTAAGTGTAATGCCCCGACCCCAGTTGCCCTGAGTCGGTGAATTATTTTAATACATTGGCATGATTACAAGGAATCACATCCCTAAGGACCGATTAGTTTAGCAGTCTTGGAAACACTATATACATTCATAAAGTTTAAATTACATCATAAAATGAACACTTCAACAACATAGTCTCCATAGTCCACACTCATACTATCCCTACAGTTCATTCATAAATTACTTCTTCACATCATGGGAAAAATAAAACATAGAAAGGGGTGAGCTCAGATGCTCAGTAAAGATAATAATAAAGAGGAAACTTTCATAAATAAACATAATCATTTAAGGGAACAAATAACTAAAACAAAAGCCTTTTAAACTTCAACTTCAGCATAATATGGCATAGATAAAATGAAATAATGCCATTTACTTATTCACGTGGATATTCTACTAGTAGAATAATCACATGCAATATCAATAACCACTTTCAAAATGACGAAATGCCTAATGCCAGACTATCATCACCACATATCCAAGGCCTTATGCCAAGAATACAAATAAGATTTTGTTAAGGCCTCGTGCCAAGACACTAGTTTGTCTCATGAGACCTTCCAATGCATCATGGAGCTATATCGGGCTCCACCCATCACTTACTAAGTCCAATGAATTCCTCATATGAAAAGGTCTAAACATAACATACACATTCGTATTAAAACTAGCATATCAAATGTTAATACTTTACCCATAAACCATGAATGGTATAAAAATAACACATCCACAGTCAAACATATCACAAAACCTTCAACAAAATATGAAATATTTGTATCATGATAAATTAACTTCAAAACAAGTTTAAAATCCATTAAAGGATTTTGACGTTGATGAAAATTATTTGTAAAACTCTTTTAGAGAAATACCCCTTTTTCATGAAAACATTTAAAAGTCACAAAATTTGGAAACGAAGTCATTTAAATACATTTTTGAATTAAAGAGTCCCATAGCACTTTGAATCTTTTTAAAGGAATTCACATTTTATAAACATTCATGTCCCTATAAATAAATCCTTAAAAACCATTTTGAAGACATGGACATTAATGAGAAAGATTTAGAAGAATAAATATTTAAAACATTTGAAATGATTTTTTAGTAAAAAGTCCCTTAAAATAATCCTTTTGAAAACTCTTTCATAAAACATGAACATGTATAATAAATATTTCCCATTAGATACTTACGCAAAATAACCTCGGATAATAATGAGATTGTGAAATTAACCCTTACCAATTTGGTAACTAACGAAACATACACCCCATCAAAGAAGTATCATAAAATGAATATGTAAATACACATATATTAAAGTGTATTACACAAGTAATAGAATTATGGGCAGTACATACACCACAAAAAAGGTAATAGTGGCAATATGACATGAATCTCACGGGAATAAGGAGTGAGATGACACTACTAGAATAAAGACCTTTAGCGACCACCAAAAGCGGTCGCTAAAGGACTGTAGCGGTCGCCTTGTGACCGCTTTTGGCGGTCGCTGTTGCTTCGTCGGTAAAGACCAACAGCGACTGCCAATGGCGGTCGCTCTTGGTCCTTTTAAAAAATCTAGATTTCATACCTGTGGGACAGTAGGTGGGTACGATGCGATGAACCCGCAGGGATGACCGGTGGATGCGAGCTCGGGTCGCCGGCCATGGCGGATCTACGGTGGCCGGAGTGAGAGGTAGGTGCGTTGGTGAGGGATTGGGTGGCAGGGCGGCGGTGGGGGAGTTCTCACGGCGGGTAATGGAAGGCTATGGGAGGTGATGCGCGGTTGTTATGGGGGTGACCAAGGGCGGCAGGGTGGCGGCGGGGGAGGTCTCACGACGTTCGGGGCGTTGCAGCGGTAGGGGAAGGCGGGGGGTGGGAAAATGCAGCGGCAGAAGAAGGAGGGGGGCGGGAAAATTCCCGCCCAGTTTATTTCGACATTAGCGGCCGCCAATGGCGGTCGCTAATACTCTCTATAGCGACCGCCAATGGCAGTCGCCCGTTTCAGCAGGCGCATAAGCCATTTTTTCTGGTAGTGTGAAATCCCCTTACCTTGAACTTTTCTTTAGTTGATGGTATGTTAACCTCATGTATAACAGTTAAAACATTGTCATTAAATTATACAAGAACCATATACATAATAATGATATCATATATTATCTTCTAATAATTCTTTGTTAATAATACTTTAGTATTATCGTTGTTTCGGGTGTTAACTTACTCGTTTTCTTTTATAAGTTCTGTTACATAAGTCATGTTTGTTATGGATAGGTTGTATCATATTCATATCCAGAATGATATAATGTTCTAAAACATTAATTTTAATCATAAAATTATAATTATTCATGAATGGATACGATGGGGAATTTATCTCATCGTGTTCGTGGAGACGGTAATCCGTAAGTACGCAGGAACGCTACTTCCATTTCATTTTTCATTTTAAAAATAACAAAAACAAAATGATACATAGGTATATAATTATTCCAGTATAATATAATATCTTATATGTGTTACTTATTTTCATTAACACCATCCTTTATACGTTCCATGTATGGTATGAACGAGTCATATCACTTTGAGGGGGCGGTAGTCCGCACTTCCTCAAATGAAATTATCATATATATATACAGCATGAAATGAATAACGGTATGATATAAAATGGAATTACAGAAGATTATATAAAAAATAAATATAATTAATATCATTTTTAATTATAGTTCCATCATAATGACCACCATGAGAGGTGGTATGAGATAATTGAACAATCATCGCTTCGTGAGGCGTTTGGTTTCCATCCACAAAAACATTATGTTCTTCACCCATTAGATGGATGTGTGTGTAATTGTAGTTCTAATAATTCTAATAAAAATATCCTAGTATGTTTAGGATACTTTTTTTATTACAAAATAAAATAATAAGAAGATTTTAGGGGTTGGAGAAGTAAAACAAAATAGAAGAATCTGAGAGAAATCGTTACCTTTAATTTGGGTAACCCCCTTTGGATTGATCAAAAAAGGACTCTTGAGGTGCTTATGCCTAAGGTAAGGCTTCTAAGAGGAGTATAGGGATGTAGGTAGCTTAATTGGGCAGAGGTAGGATGAGCCAAAAGACTTTAGAGGTGTGAGGAATTGGTTAGAAGTGGTGTCCTTTTATAAGTGGGAGGAGGGGCTCATTAGGAAAATCTAGAAATATTATTTTATAATAAATTAATATTCAGTTTCTAATGGCTCCAAAGTCGATTATTTAAATTTTAAGGTGGGTATTGGTCTAAAATCACTCAAACAATAGAATTTAGATAGGTTTGGGTCATTATATTAACCCTATCTTTTAGTTTTAACTCTTAGTTAATTAGTTTGACACTTACCATGTCACTTTGTATCTTTATATCATATAGTTAATAAACTAACTATATACCTCCAAGAGACCCCCAAGTGGTTCATTAATGATACACCTATCGTTATATAAGTATCTTGGCCGAACCTTAGATTTTTAAAAATAGAATATAAATTAATAATATAATATTTGTTTTAAAAACTCATTTATGTCAATTTTGACAGTACTCAATAATTGATTTTTTTAAAGTCATACAAACTTTATTAATTAGAAACAATTTCATTTAATAAATAATAAAATGTCATATAAACCAATAAAATTAGTTTATGTCATCAAAACTTTCAAATTATATTTATTTTCACATTTATAATATCAATTATTTGATTCTTTCATTAATAAGGAAAATAATGCATCATTATTTTTTCATATATATTTTTACTTTTTCAATGTCTAAAAATTATAAATAAAATACAATTATGTAGGAAATACTTTTATATTTCTAATGAATATTTATAATCGAAAATATAACATATATAACCCAATGTAAAAAATGTTTTTCTAAAAGATACAATCTTATGTCATTTTTGTATTCACTTTAACTTAATTAATATAAAGTGTCCCTATCACCTACAAGAGGCTTCATGGGGTCCCAAAATCAAACCAAATATTCCCATGGTCGGACATGTATCCACCAATAAGGTTATCACACGTTTTAGGGTAATTTATTATTATTATAATATTATTTTTTAACCCTTATTTACCGAATTTACCCTTTAACCATGGTAAATAAAATATTTACCGAAGTAATTATTCAAAATGTCTAAAAATAATAGTTACCAATTTAAAAAAATTGGAAATACTGGTTCCAAATATGGAATCCATTTTTCAAAATTCAAAACACAGAAGTGGCAGAAAGTAATTTAAAATTAATTCCCGCTGTCAAAACAAAAAAGCGTGTTTTTAAGATATAATAACTATCAAATGATTGACACTTGTTTATGTCCGGTTTAATTGTGAAATTATGTCCAATGACCAAAATTGTATTAAATCGTAAAAATATATTCTAAATATACTTTAAAACCACTCAAATTCATAATTTATCACTATTAAATAGTTTGATTAAAAAAAAATTTTATAATTAAAATTTAGTAATATTCACTATTCATCAAAATATAAAAGTTATCTGAAAAGTACCAAAAATTCACCCTAAGCTAATTTAGATATTACTAATCCAAAAATGAAGTCCATTTTGAAAGATAAAATGTATAAAATTTCAAAAAGTGGGTATTACTATTCATAACGGTTAGTTTGATTGGTTGTGGTGTGTGTTAGAGCTCAAAGTTACATATAACACACGCTATAGTATTATTCAAAGTGAAGCGTACCATGGAAGATTGAGGTGTTACATTCTCCCCTCCTTCAATAAATTGAGTCCTTAAAATTTGAAATTGTTCTTCGAAAATAAAAGGTTTAAAATATAAAGTATCTTTGTGGGATAACCCACATCAGAAATTGGGTTAATAAAATTTAGTCTTAATAATAGGAAAAGGGAAATTAAAGGGTCACCACCAAATTATGATATCGATTAGGAGAACATTGGTGGAAATTAAAGACACATAATTGGAGTAAAAACATAAATATTTATAGGGAGTGATTGATGTCATCAATCAGAAAAAATTGTATAATTGTGGGCCTCAAAGCCACCAATTTATGATGATTTAAAATACCATCTGTACAAAAAAACGTAAGGTATTAGGATAACACATTTTTGGTTTTAAGATAATTTCCAACCATTATACTTATCCAAAATACTTTTGTAAAATCTCAGTCCAAAATTTATATGAAAGGTAAACATAATGTATATTCTTTTTACCCCGTAATAGAATTTGAATACCTTCATCATGTATTCTTTTAAAACACTGAAACATCTTGAATTACTATAAAACCTTATTGATTACATTCATGATACCTTATTCCTTATAGAATACTGGATATAGTTCATCCATCAATTTTTTTTAAACTCCAACAATGATGGAATATATAAATATTTAATCAGTTTCAAGGCAGTCAAGAATATCCAATATAATTTACCCAAATCAACCATATCTTATTCCAAAATCTGTACCTCAACATTAGGACCATATTAAGGTTTATCTTTCCTTCAACCATGTAATTTCCAAAAAGTTTAACTCGTTGTAGAGTCACTCTTCATAGTACCATAAAATCTCAAATCCTCAATGAAATAGTACTGCAGTACAATCCTTATTTATTTCCAGTACATCATTGATACAACACTTTGATGAAATAATTACAAAAAAACCTAATAAGACTAGTCATTCCTCTTCATCTGTGGTAGTATCATAACATGATTATTATCCAATAGCATCATTTTTGGCATATTTTGATGATTTGTAAATCGGTTTGCGTAGTGTCCAAACCCCTTGCAGATGAAGCATTGTACATTTGAAACCTTTTTCATTCCCTTGTAGTCACGTACTTGGTGTCCTTTTTCTCCACACATATAACAAATTCTCATTCCCTTCAAGCATTTAAAAAGGTGATTCATTCCACATTTATCACATATTGTAAAATCCTTCTTTCCCTTATTCCCTTTATCCATATTTCTTTCTACCATCCTTTTCTTCTCTGGATTCCCTTCAAAGCCATAGGACTCAAAAAATTCTTTACTTATCTTATTAACACATGATACTATTTCTTCATATGATGATAATACGCGGGAGAATATTTCCCTTCTAAATTCTGGCTTAATACCATTAATGATATGATTCTTCTTACTCTTTGGATCATTCATATTGCTGGAGTTCTCATTCCTTCTACTGGGCACCATTTCTAAACAATGGCATATACTAGGTCAGTTTATGAATCACAGTTCATAGTTCCAAACATGTAAAATACCTAACGTAAATTGAACAATTTATGGATATAATCCATAATAAAAAATGTTTTCTTTGAGAAGATATATACTCATAAACCCTTTATAATGGTTTGTAAATAAAATGAGAATAATCCTAAGAATATCCCCCGGGAGTGTCGTAACAAAGAGTGCAGCAAGTCCGATTGTCGTGCACCAGTTCTTGTTCGAGTCTAGCTCAAAGAGATGTTTTTGGGTTTTACCCCTAGGTACATCTATGCCATAGCTGCCTCTACCTGCTCGTATCTAGACAAGGATGTATTGCTCGGAAAACTCACAAAATCTATACAATATCAAAATTCTAGGAAGTTCTTCTCTACTAATCCTCAAATTCTATCTTAGGGTTATGTGTTATAATCAGAGTTTATCTAAATATAGCTTCCAAGGTTATTTCTAAACTTCCTCTGATACCAACTGAAATACCCCAACCCCAGTTGTCCAGAGTCGGTGCATTATTTTAATACATTGGCTTGATTACAAGGAATCACGTCCCGAAGGACCGATCAGTTCAGTAGTCTTGGAAACACTAGATACATTCATAAAGGTTACATTACATCATAAAATGAAAACTTCAACAACATAGTCTCCATAGTCCACACTCATAATATCCCTGCAGGTCATTCATAAATTACTTCTTCACATCCTGGAAAAAATAAAACATAGAAAGGGGTGAGCTCAGATGCTCAGTAAGGATAACAATAAAGAGGAAACATTCATAAATAAACATAAAAATTTAAGGCAATGTATAACTAAAACAAAAGCCTTTTAAACTTCAACTTCAGCATAATATGGAATAGATAAAATGAAATAATTCCATTTAATTATTCACATGGATATTCTACTAGTCGACTAATCACATGCAATATCAATAACCACTCTCATAATGATAGAATGCATAATGCCAGACTATCATCACCACGTAGCCAATGCCTCCTTCCAAGACTACAAATAAGATTTTGTCAAGGCCTCATGCCAAGACACTAGTTTGTCTAATGAGACCTACCGATGCATCGAGGAGCTATAGCGAGCACCACCTGTCACTTACTAAGTCCAATGCATTCCTCATATGAAAAGGTCTAAACATAACTTAAACATTTGTATTAAAACTAGTATATGAAATGTCAATACATTACCCATAAAACATGAATGGTATAAAACTAACACATCCATAGTCAAACATATCAAAAAACCTTCAACACAATATGGAAGATTTGTACCATGATAAATCAACTTCAAAACAAGTTTAAAATCCATTAAAGGATTTTGACAATGATGAAAATGATTTGTAAAACTCTTTGAGAGAAATAACCCTTTTTCATGAAATCTTTTAAAAGTCACACAATTTGGAAAAGAAGTCCTTTAAAGACATTTTTTAATCAAAGTGTCCATACCACATTGAAAATTTTTAAATGAATTCACATTTTATACACATTCATGTCCATATAAATAAATCCTTAAAAACCATTTTGAAGACATGGACATTAATGAGAATGATTTAGAAGAATAAATATTTAAAACATTTTAAATGATGTTTTAGTAAAAATTCCCTTAAAATAATCCTTTTTAAAACTCTTAAATAAAACATGAACATGTATAATAAATATGCCCCAGTAGATACTTAGGCAAAATAACCTCAGATAATAATGAGATTGTGAAATTAACCATTACCAATTTGGTAACTTACAAAACATACACCCCATCAAAGAAGTATCATACAATGAATATGTAAATACACATATATTAAATTTTATTATACAATGAATACAATTATTGTCAGTACATACACCACATAAAAGGTAATAGTGGAAATATGGCATGAATCTCACGGGAAGTAGGAGTGATATTAAAACCGCTTACATTGATATTTTCCATAGTCGATGGTATGTTAACCTCCTGTATAATAGTTAAAACATTGTTATTAAATTATAAAAGAACCATATATATAATAATGATATCATATATGATCTTCTAATAATGCTTTGTTAATAATACTTTGGTATTATCGTCATTTCGTGTGTTAACTTACTCATTTTCTTTTATAAGTTTTGTTATATAAGTCATGTTTGTTATGGATAGTTTGTATCTTATTCATATCCAGAATGATATAAATTTCTTAAAAATTAATTTTAATCATAAAATGAGAATTATTCTTGAATGGATACGATGGGGAATTTATCCCATCGCGTTCGTGGAGACGATAATCCGTACGTACGCACGAACGCTACTTCCATTTCATTTTTCATTTTAAAAGGAATCAAAACCAAATGATACATAGTTATATAATTATTCCAGTATAATATAATATCTTATATGTGTTACTTAAGTTCATTAACATCATCCTTTATACGTTCCATGTATGTTATGAATGAATCATATCACTTTGAGGGGGCGATAGTCCGCAATTCCTCAAATTAAATTATAGTATATAAATATACAACATGAAACTAATAATGGTATGATTTAAAATGGAATTACAGAATCTTATATAAAAAATAAATATCATTAATATCATATTTAATTATAGTTCCATAATAATGGCCACCAAGAGAGGTGGTGGGAGATAATTGAACAATCATCGCTTCGTGGGGCGTTTGGTTGCCATCCACAGAAACATTAAGTTCCTCACCCATTAGATGGATGTGTGTGTAAGTGTAGTTCTAATACTTCTAATAACAATATCCTAGTATATTTAAGATACTTGTTTTGTTACAAAATAAAATAATAATAAGATTTTAGGGGTTAGAGAAGTAAAACAAAAGAAAAGAAGCTAAGAGAAATTGTTACCTTTAATTTGGGTAACTCCCTTTGGTTTAAAACAAAAATGACTCTTGAGGTGCCTTATGCCTAAGTTAAGGCTTATAAGAGGAGTATAGGGATGTAGGGAACTTAATTAGGTAGAGGTTGGACGATCTAAAAGGCTTGAGAGGTGTGAGTAATTGGTTAGAAGTGGTGTCCTTTTATAAGGGGGGAGGGGCTCTTTAGGAAAATATAGAAATATTATTTTATAATAAATTAATATTCGCTTTCTAATGGATCAAAAGTAGATTATTTAACTTTTAAGGTGGTTATGGGTCAAAAATCACTCAACCAATAGAATTTAGACAGGTTTGGGTCGTTATATTAACCTTATCGTTTAGTTTTAACTCTTAGTTAATTAGTTTGAAACTTACCATGTCACTTTGTATCTTTATATTATATAGTTAATAAACTTAATATATACCTCAAAAATACCCCCAAGTGGTCAATAAATGATACACCTATCATTATATAAGTCTCTTTTCTGAACCTTATATTTTTAGGAATATAATATAAATTAATAATATAATATTTTTTTTAAAAACTCATTTATGTCAATTTTGACACTACTAAATAATTGTTTTTTGTTAAAGTCTTAAAAACATTATTAGTTATAAAACAATTCATTTAAGAAATCCTAAAATGTCATATTAACCAATAAAATTATTTTATGTCATCAAAACTTTCAAATAATATTTATTTTAACATTTATAATATTAATTATTTTATTCATTCATTAATAAGGAAAATACTGCATCATTATTGTGTCATATATATTTTTACTTTTTCAATGTCTAAAAATTATAAATAAAATACAATTATGTATTAAATCGTTTTATCTATCTAATTAATATTTATAATCGAAAATATAACATATATAACCCTGTGTAAAAATTGTTTTTCTAAAAGATATAAGCTTATGTCATTTTTGTATTCACTTTAACTTAATTAATATAAAGTGTCCCTATCACCTACAAGTGGATCCATGGGGTCCCAAAATCGACCCAAAGATTCCCATGGTCGGAAATGTATCCACCAATAAGGTTATGGCACGTTTTAGGGTATGTTATTATTATTATAATATTATTTTTTAACCCTTATTTACCAGATTTACCCTTTAACCATGGTAAATAAAGTATTTGTTGAAGTAATTATTCAAAATGTATAAAAATAAAAGTTACCTATTTAAAGAATTTGGACATACTAATTCCAAATATGGAATCCATTTTTACAAATTCAAAACACAGAAGTGTCAGAAATTAATTTAAAATTAATTACTGCTGTCAAAACAAAAAAGCGTGTTTTTAAGATATAATAACTATCAAAAGATTGACACTTGTTTATGTTCGGTTTAATTGTGAAATTATGTCCAATGACTGAAATTGTATTAAAGGGTAAAAAATATTCAAAATTTACTTTAAAACCACTCAAATTCATAATTTATCACTATTAATTATTTTGATTAAAAAAGTGGTTTTTAATTAAAATTTAGTAATATTCACTATTCATCAAAATATAAAAGTTATCAGAAAAGTACCAAAAATTCACCCTAAGCTAATTTCGATATTTTGAATCCAAAAATGAAGTCCATTTTGAAAGATAAAATGTATAAAATTTCAAAAAGTGGGTATTACTATTCATAATGGCTAGTTTGATTGGTTGTGGTGTGTGTTAGAACTCGAAGTTGCATACAACACACGCTACAGTATTATTCAAAGTGAAGCATACCGTGGAAGCTTGGGGTGTTACACTAAGTTTGGTGATGATGAACTTGAGGATGAGGCCCTTGGTGAGGCTGTAGATATGGCTCTGCTTGAAACCCCTATAGTGGCCTAGGGCCCTCTACATGTGCAATGGAATTAGAATTGGTCTTAGGTTCCATTCATCCAGGAGTAATGGGAGGAAACAATCATGCTTAGTTGGATTGGATCATGGATTCCTCAAGGATCTGAGCCATCTCAGAAAAATCTCAAAATCCACCTGGGAAATTCAAAGTGATATGATAGGGGACCATTTCATTCATCGTATTCTCTATGCACATTATCAACAAATTCTCTTCAATCAGCGTCATTTAGAGGGAAAACGTGAGGTCCTTCCACCTAGAGAATTTTTTTTTGACATGCCTATGTATAAGTTCTTACACATTAAGAGGTCATTGATGCTAGTCATCCAAATGGTGGAGATAAGATGATATAGAAACTGACTACAATGATCCTCCCAACCACCTATATACCCTATGGGTAGATGGTTCTACCAGACAAACACGAGGTATTCCATGGTTTTTATGAAGCTTCGAAGCTTAGCAACATCTTTCTGCACTATTTTATCCAGCATGGGTCAAGACCTAGATATGAAGTGAGCTAAATGAAACCGTGGGTCGCTGATCCCGTTGAAGGGGGAGAAGGTAGGATTTCCAAATTTCTAGGGTGCCACCATATTTTTACCCACTCCATATATGGATTTCCATCAGTTAGGACAGCCACCTGTTAGCTTTCAAGGGCCTCGAGGTGAGTGATGATACGGGCCATCAAATAATCCTTGAAAGGGTTCTTGTCTTAGAAAGAATCAATAACCACCAATGCATTTTCATGTTCTTCAACATGGTAAGTGGATCTAGTTGCTCATGGAGAGGTTGGCGGAATGAACCATGGAGCCGTTGGGGGAAAATATATGTAGAAACATGAGGGGCCACTAGAGGAATGGACTGAGGAGCCGGGTCTCATACAATATTCTCACACAACTTGGGTAGATTTTTAAATGCATTCCACGACCGCCTTCCATAATAATTGATCTTCCTACTATCGGGATATGTGGGGTTTTCAAGATCAATAGGGGAAAATTTCCTAGTAGAAATTGTACCTTCCCATGCTACACCGATCGAGGATAGCTGGGATCATACCATAGATCGCCATAGTCTTGTCGTTGCACTACTATGCACTCGACAAAGAGATATTCAATAAAATTATTATATTCTTCAAGCTGTTGGATCAACACTACCTTTTTAGGATCATCCCCCATCGTTCATGTCGATCCAAATGGACCAGAGTGATCAACAGTCCCTGTGTGTCCCTTACCATTGTAAGGGTCCAGACTGCGGGGTAATGACATAGAAGGGTCTGTGAGGCCACGTAACATTCTTTGATGGTTGGTAAAAATCCTGGGGGGATCCAAAAAAAGTTTCAATTCCCAAGGGGATAGGTTCTCTTCAACATGTCCTACCTCAGTATACTTCTCTATGAGTTCATCCATAATTACTAAAACTTTTCCATGGGGAATATCCTAAACATCACCTAGCATGTCGGGTTTTCGAAGGATGGGAATTATTTAAAGAGAATCATAGTACCCCCAGACACAGAGATGGATGTGTGGAGATTCCTCATCAAAATTTATTTGGAGCACAACAAATATCTAAATGCATCTTTTTTGAAGATTCAAGTGATAACCAAGTGATTCAGGGTGTCGATCCAAAGGAAGAGTGACTAACTCAACCTGGAGATATTTTTGGAAAATGTTGTCAAATGTTTTTTGGATTATTGGATAAACCAATAAATGACGATGGATACAAAATTTTGTCTTCCACTGGGTTTGGTGGAAACATATGACATCATCCTGGGAGAGTGGCTCTAGAATTTCAAAACCTAAAGTATTGATCTACCAAAACATCTTATGAAGATGGTTTGCTGTGAGAATGTCCCACAAACTCCTTTTTTTGGCATTTGGATCTGACCCTTGGTTTTCCCATTATTCACATGGGGTATCTGAAGAACTAGTAATGGTATTGATATGGACCTATATGGGGTGGACTGACCACTAGAGAGAGTGCTGCTTGAGATGACAAGCTGTTACATTCTGTTTCATCTCCTAGAGGCAGTACTAACCGCATCATCATGTCCCTATTGGCCAGAGTGATGAGCATAACTTCATGTGTAAAGGCGTAAGAAAATGGTGATGATTCAATGTGGTTATCATCACAAACTGGCCTAGATAAGAACTCTATGAAATCTAATGTGAGGTAAAGAATGATCTAGGTGATGATAGAGAGGACTACATAGCAAGACACCGAAAAGGGGCCAAGTCATCCTCTTCTTGTATGTACCTATAGAGGTCCTAGAGGATTTGATTCATTTCACATTTTAGTTGGAAGAAGTTGATACTCTTGATTCCATCCTCAGACTATGATGCAAAGGATCGGGGTGAAGGGTATACCGTTTAATCACACTTCACATCAAAATCTGAAATGTGGACATAATTGAAAACGATATGGAACTTCGTAGGATTCTTCCTTCGATGATGATGGTTAGCCCTTCTAAAAAATGATTTTTACACAGGGAAAGGTAAATTTTCAACATGGGTAGGTCCTTTTTGTGGGATGATGATGGAGTGGGGATGACCTCCACTAAAGCTGGTAGGAACATGGGGGAAACCACCATGTCGGTTGTCATCAGATTGGGATGTTCCTCCACTTTGTGTGATCATAAGGACATGGGAAGGACCTCCATGTTGGGTGAGAGAGTGGGTGAGGACCTCTGATTTGAAGCATGGGGATGCATGGAGCACTCGAGAAAATATACAATGGAATAATGGGATAACCTCTATGCTGATTGAGGTACGCATGTAGAGGACCTCTATGGTTGGAAGTGCTGGAGAGGGGAGGACCTCCATAGTATATGGTTAGGACATGGGGAGGACCTCCATGATGACTACCTATAACACAATAAGAACCATTGAACCAGTTGGAATTGGTGGTGTGAGGAGTTCCTTTATACTAGTCAAACTGGACAGGAGGAGTACCTTCATGATGATGGGTTACGAGGGGGAGGGCCATCACAATTATAAATTGAAATATGTGGAAAATATCCATACCTGGGATCATGTGGATAGAGAGGACCTCTGTTTTGGACATCAATAAGATGAGGATAACCTCCTCTTGTACTAGAAATGGAAGCATGGGGTGGACCTCCATGTGGAGTTTGAAAGAGGTGATGACCTACACTTTTATTGGAGATGGTATGGGGAGGACCTCTGTACTGGTCTAGACATCACTGGATGGCCCATGATGGCTGGTTCTCATACAAACGACAATAGGAGGTAGAACATCCATCCCATGGGGTGGCTAGGGTCTCGATCCTGATCATATATAGTGGTTCCCATGAACTATAATAATGGGGATCGAATAGTATGTCTCAGTGGGGGCATAGGCCACTAAAGTTGTAAAAGATGACGCCCCCAAACAAGAGTCTCCCAGAGCCTGTACCTAATGCTTACATTATGTTATCCAAACTAGGGTTGGTGGGGTAGGGGTAGAGACCACATGTTCTTAGGCTTGAGGGACTGAATGGAGGCATCAATGTGATCGGGTGGGATCCCTCTTTAGTAGCTCTCAGGTGATAGTCGAAGCCAAAATTACTCGAACATCACTTAAATCATCGACATAGGGGAGTTCATAATGTGAGCGTTCTATGGAGAGGATCCCAAAATGGTTAAATGTAAGAGAGGGGAGCAGCGAGTACCTATGCGGTCCTTGGGAGCATCAGGGAAAATGGGTAATAGAAGCCTCTAGATCTTTGGCAGACCATATCCCTTGTTGGGATAACACCTTCCTATGAATATCATCAAATAAGATTATCAATCACCCTCCTAAGTATAAACTCTATGGTTGTGATGGGGTGTGGTAACCTGGTAGCAATAGTTTTTGATGAAGTCATGTTAGAGGTGGAGCTATGTGGGATTGCAAGAATAGAGTTGCCCCTGTACCAACGTCTATGGGTGGAAGGTGGTTGGGTTCATATATCTTGTGTCCTGTAAAGAAAAAAGATTCAACTATTAGCATAGATAGTAGGAAAGAAGTTCTCATTTTCCCATTGTCATTCCATCTTCCATGGATGGCTAGAAAGGTCCACAGAAACGATGTCGCAGACTGAAATGCCCAATGATTAACATCCCAAAATTTTGTTCATTTCCAAGCCATGCCCACTATTTTCTTGGTGAAACATGGCACCATATGGTAGTATTTGGTGACATACATATCTGTTGATGTCTCGAACTCTAATAATTCCAATGGTTGAAGGATAAAATATTCACATCAGGTTCACCATTTATGTTTCTGATGATTCTCTTAGGGTGCGCCTATCGAGAATGTTTGACATTCACTTGGTTTCATATTGTATTCAGCATTCCTACTTTCCAAAGGTGGGAGGAATTCAGCACCTCTTCGACAATATATGCTCCTTGATCAAAACATGATGATGGGATGTCAGATCCTCCTTCCATTGATTCTTTCTTGAAACACCCGGCCTAGTCTAGGTCTCCCTTGTAGATTAAGATGTTGTACATGAAACCCTTCCTGATTCCATATCTTTCTAGATGTCAGTTAATTAAACTTCTTCTATCAGGAAATTTTAAAGCATTCAATTCAGGGTAGAAACCTTCGATCTGTGAAGTAGTCACATTGGGCATCATTGGAATGTCTAGATACTGGAACCTTGGTACACCTGAATTCTCCCTTATTAGAGGGATTCTCGAATGTGAATAAGCCCGAGACATACCACATTGAATGATAGGAATAATATGCCAGAGGAATTTCACCGACAATTTTTTTTGTCTTCTCATGTTTAACTCGGGGTATGTCGTGAGTTTATCGTATAGAAAAGATGGATCAGACTGATCCGAACACAGAAAATACTGGATGAGATGGATATTCCCCTCGGAGGGAGCACCTAGAAGGTTAACCAGGTTGATGGGTCAAAACATCCATGGGGATGGACCCTGGATCATGTGTCCTGAAAAGGGAAGGATTCACACTATGAATGATTATCTGAAAACCACAAAGGGAAGATCAGAGAAGCTGGGTCCCAATAAAGGGGACACCGTGGATTACCATTGGATGGGATTAAACCATATAAAGGCTTTCTACATACTCTATATAGAAGAAAATGAACAAAACCCACATAGTTTTAAGGGGTGAACCAGGGCTTACATGTTGTTAGCGGCCTAAATGGATGGCATGGGTTCATTGGGGTGTGACGGACAAGGTAAAATCAATATCGATGATGGATGATTTGATGAAGGGAGAAGATGAATGAGATGGAACCGACGTGAAGATGATGATGTTAGGCCGGAACCATGAGGAGGTTTCTATTGTACCCTATGTTGAAGGTAGGGATCAACGTCCACATCGTTTTGATGGGCCGATGAGACACTTGAGGCTGAAGAAAGTGATATTGGAGTGCATAGATGGTGTCCCAAAGGACATACAACCTCTGGGTTGGGGCATGATCTTCCCAAGGCACAGTGGAATAATGGAAAGACCAAGATCTAACATGGATAATGGACTGAAAACTTTAAATAGGCTCTCTATGTATCCTAGGGGATGGTAATAAAAATCTATAGAGTTCAAGGGTGGGGAATGGAATCTGTGAGTACACAAAGGACAACGACCCGAAAATGTGCTAGGGCGTAAGCATGGTTAGAGTCTGATAAAATGTGGGGAACTCATGGTTGAACGATTATGGGTTATGTGGGTATATTATTCAGGGTTACCTTCCCATGGGGGTCATAACACCTCATAGAGGTGGATATAGGAGACGCATCCCAAAAATGAAAGTTGTACATCCAGAGGGTACTTCGATATTGAGGATGTACTAGAGTTTACCATTGGTTGGTGTTGGATCTCAGAGAGGATTCCTACATAACCAAATTTTATTAAACCCATGAAGATTGGATATATAGTTTAACCTCATGTAGGGTGAAGGTGAACCAACATTAAATGCATGGAATGTTTTGTTTATAGGGAGTAAGGGACTTGAACTATAGAGAAGCTTCAAACATACACTGTCTCGGAGATAATGGTCAAATTCCTTGTAGTTTGGGTGGATGTTGGTTAATGATATATGGGACAAAGGGAATGAGACTTATGTGTGGTTAGAGTCTCAAAGATATGATTTCATTGTCCTTGTTTATTCTAAGCCCATGAGAGTTGTGCTCAATGTGAGAAACATGAGATGGCAGCATACCAGATCAGTGAGTCATGAAAGGTGTGGCCATGGAAGGTGGTGTGGGGATTACACATGGTTAATTAACCAGGGAGATAGATATTGGGAATTACTTTAAGAGTGATGCCCGAGGTGGTTGAACAGATGTATTAGGAAGATATAGACATCTTACAGGGAAAACCCTATGAATGTGTGTCGGGGATTACGCGAAGACTGGCCAAGGCGCACATGGTGACAAAGACCAATGGGAGTGAGAAGGTGGTGGATCTCAGATTCTAATTCCACTTCAAATTCTCCCATGCCTCCCAAACATTCAAAAGATCACAATTAAATGTCTGGTGTTGGGGATTTTGGTGCTTGGTAGTCTAACATCTGACAACTCGGATGATGAGAAATCACTTTTCACCCCTTGGACTTACATAACTTATACCAACCTAAACATGGGGGAAGTAAGGCACAAGAAATGCCGGGAACCAATAGGGTGGAGGAGTGGTCAATTGATGGCTCCATGTTAGCCAGGATTTGAGAAGAAGTAATAGTCATTAGTGTTCCTATGAAATGCTGCATAAGGTAGCACAAAGCTATATGAAACACCACTCAAGGAATCATGAAATCACATCACACAAGCCTATATATTTTTTCAGGAAAGGGGTTTGTGATGGTAGGGTGCTCGATAGGAATAGATTCATGAAGGAAATTCACTTCACGGAGTGAAGGTTATTTGAAAAGGAGTAGTGCTCCATGATTGAATTATGCTTCATGAAGGAATGGGGATTCGTGAAGGAAGGATATTAGCAGAGATAAGATTCTCCTTATCAACAACCTCTTTATTTGGAGAGTTCTCCAAGAAGGATAAATAATTAAAAAAACATTTGGAGACCTAAAGGGGATCCATACTTTGCATAAGCTAAATTCCATCACAAAGGGAATCCCTACCATAGGTGGGGGATGTGAATAAAAAAAGTAGGTACAAATCACAATGCTCAAGTACCATGGGAGATACATATATGGATTCATGAAGAGACTTACAAAATATTAGCTAGGAAGGAAAAGGTAGAAGTAAAATTGGTTTGGAGTCCTTATATTTATAGGTAGTAGTGGTTGTAGGAATTCATGGGGCATGCCGAGGAGAACAACCAGGGATTTATGAAGAAAATGTGACGTTGTTGAAGAGATAAATTTTCGGTTGGATTCGTGGATGAAAAGGAATGCTGCATAGGAGATATGTTTCTGGTCAGATCTATGAAGGAAAATGGGTTATGTATAGGGGATACATTCATAGTTAGATCACGAAGGAAAGGGGGCTTTGTCGAGGAGATATATTCTCAGTCAGATTGCAATGTAAAATGGGGGTCGTGGAGAAGATACGTTCGCATTCATTTGGGAGAAGGATATATATGGAGGATCTTTATGAAATAGGCCCCTTTTGATGATTCACAATGGATTATAAGGCCATTTGGGTCTGCATTAATCATTGAACTGGTCGTTATTTTGTTCATTCCTTCGAAGGGATGATTTTCAGTGCCAACAATTACATATTTCTCTAGTGATAATTTGATATATTTTTCATCTAATAATTTAATTATAATTCTATTTAGATAATGTGTGTAATTATATTATGAATATATTCATAACAAATTATACTCTAACAAATATCTTATGATAAGTTATTTTCAAATGATATTCATTGATAATTTGATGTCATTATCCTTTAATAATAAATTGAAAATTATTTTTGATAATTTGTGAAAATTCCTTTTTTTAGTTCATTGTAAATTATCATTTTATATTTATTTTTAATTTTCCTTTCATAGTTATATTTTTATAATTAAATTAAATTATAAATAGATAATTCAAATAATAACTTCTTTTAATTTATAAAATCATTATCTGTTGAATTTTTATTATAAAATATATACGGAAAAAATTAATGGAATTATTCTATGATAATTTGGAGTTTTATTATAATATAATTATATAATTTTCATTTTTTCTTCCAAAATTTGAGAATAAGGAATGAATTAATTAAAAATAGAATAAATAAAACAAAAAATTAAAAAAACCCTTTGTGTGTAATGTAAAGGGGGAAATATGAAGATCATGCACATTTTATTTCAATAAAAAACCCCAAATTACATCTTTAGTTACTCCCCTAATCATGCCAAAGGTAGTCCAAGATCTATTAAACTGTTTAGGATTTTCCAATAATGAATAAAAATTGATTTAACTATTAATAAACTTAATGTTTATAGATAGGAAAAAAAATCCAAAACCCCATTTTAATCTAGAATTTAAACTAATATTTTAAGATAGAGTGTTTAATTCTTCCCCATTGAGGCATTGAAATTTATTATGGGTCAAAATTGTTTTATTTATAAGGTTTCAAATCAATACATTCATGAAGGTGGAGGTATTTGATATATAGATGACATAAAAAAGGAATTTATTAATAAAATTTAATATAAAAATATTTTTAAAATATTAATGAAATATTCATCATGTGTAATTTAACCAAACACACGATTCACATAAATGTTATGTCACACCTAATGTAATACATGCATTCTAGACCTAACAGTGGTCTTGGATTTCTCTGAAAATGCACCAGTTGTGGGATAATCCATTTTTTTGTAAAAATCAAACAAGAGTAAAAAAATATATTGAAATTCACATGTGATCTAAAAAAACACATTATGTATAAAATGATTTTATCAATATATGGGTAAATTAAACGTTTTCCTATTTAATAGTGACCTCATAATTCACATCTAAAACACCATCAATGAAATATTCCCTTATATTGGAAAAACTGTTCACATGTGACAATATATATTTAATATTTTTATTATATAATTATCAAGGGTTTATGTGCCTTGTAATCTCATTACGACATAGTTCTTAACACTTAATATATTCTATAGAGTATTCCAATGACTTAACCATTCTATTTCCATTATTTAAAGTCACATCCAAAGAAAATATTTCAATGGTTTATTTATTGAATATTTACATTTTTACATAATAACGCTATGAAATTATAAAAAATGTGTGTATCATTATCAATTTTAAAAATTGAGGACATTACAATTCTCCACCTATATCAAAATATCGTCAATAAGATGTTACACTAGTGATATTTCTCTAACAACTAATGCCAATTATCGCGAACATTATATTGATGCTCCCACTTGTCATCCTGTATCTATCCATGATACCACAGAATATAGACATGTGGTATCATCTTTCCCAATATGATCTTCTCTCCCATGTCTAAAATCTGTAAAAAAATCTCCTCATATAATGGTTTAGGTTTCATATCAAAATACTCACTTTCCATGACAAGAACAAGAGAAGGTAATTACCTTTATATTTGAGACAAAAGAAACATATTGTGAAAGCCTCATTGATGTAACGAAATGTAAAAATAGTATTCCATTGTGCCAGTATGATCAGTGGTTTTCAAAGTATAGAAAAATAGTGGTTCTAGGTTTCCTTTCTCCCTCAAACATTGATGGCTCACTAAGGAGTCACACTCATTAAAATTGGTCAGTCATAGATGACAGGAAATGGTCTCCTCTTATTTTTTTTTCTTTTGAACTTTTTCATTTATAGAGAAGTGATCAACCTATTGTGAACTAGATGTACTCTCTCAAATGTATCAAAAAAAACTATGCCCTCAACCACTGCCTCTCCTACCACATTCCAATAAAGTGGTGATCGAAGAGGTATCCAATAATGATCCTCTTAATGTTCCATCTGAATCGAATTATGGTAACTATTGTTATAAGAAAAATCAACAAAGGCTATATGATCATCCCTTGCACCACTGATGTTTAAATCCCATGATCTAAGCATATCCTCCAATATGCGTATCATCCACTCATACATCATGTTTTTCTATGGATGATATGTAGTGGTTATCATCAACAAATTCCCTAGGGTCTTCTACAAACCCTTCCTAAACCACATTGTAAAACATGCAACTCTATCATAATCATTTCTCTAGGGAACTCCTGGTATGTGTAAAAATTTGGAATCCTTCATCATCCGGTTGGTAATCTTCCAAACAACGTCATGAATTGTCCATGTCATGTGTAACCTAATAAAAACTCCATTAGGATGTTCTCACACTTCCAAATGTGAATTCGAAGTGGGTGAAATAACCCAACATAATTTTGGTGCTCCACCTATACACTCTCAATGTATTTAAATATCTCATCAACTCATCTCTAATAGAAACATGGACAACTACCCTCCAATATACCTTAATCACATTTTCAACACCCATTTTCCACCCATGTTTTATGTATCCTCTAGTTCCTTTCCCAATAAAAAAATATAACATGGGACTAAATCTTATCCATACATCCCCATTCTAAAATGGTGGATTTCATCACTAAAGAGGTACAAGATATATATTCCTAATACTCTAAATGATCCACCCTCAAGTCATCTAACAATATCATCTTGCATTACAACCCCTCTAAAGGCCACTCACTAAAATCCTACTCAAACCATGTCCTTCGGCTAATTGAATCCAAAAACATTGCTACCCATCCTAAGTGAATTGGACATCTCAAATCCAAACATCTAATAATAGTAAACCCAATTCCTCTATATATCATTTAGGTACCTTTTATTGAAGATGTAGAAAATTAACATGTGGTTAACAAAATATATAAATCTCTTTCTGAATAGATAGCTCTTCCGACACTTCAGAGATTGGACTCTGACTATAAGATCCAGTCAGTTAGTCCCTATCATGGTGTGATTACATACACATCCCATAGGCTACTACCTTATCTCTAAAGCCACACTACTCATAACCAAATTCCAGATGAATCGTAGTACACTACATATCCAATCACATGCTCAGGGGGTTTCAGTAATGGAGAAGTCATCTACCTACTCTTAATATCAATAAAAGCTTAATCAAATAGGCCTAGAAACTATAAATTCAATCACTTATTCATCAGTAATTCCATATATTATGATTGTTGAATTAAATTATGGATAAATCATTAGTAATATCATGCTATACCTGGGAATTTTCGAATCTCAAACATGTACTGGGGACATGTTCGAGATAACACTACATATACATTCTTTGGATCCCTAGATATTCCTATCTTAAACACCACATAACCAAAAAATATCACATCCTATATCCAAAAGTAAAATATAAAAATATTGTTGTAACACTATTGTGATCAGAGTTTAATCAGGACTATCTCCGGGTGTCTATGATATTACTCTTGTATCAACAAGTAGATGAGGGTTCTGTTGATAGAAACTATGATGAATGAATCTACGAATGGGTGAAAATCATATTTTTGAGATCTAAGAACATTGGATATGTGTTTTTTTCTCTAAAAAGAAACACTAAGTACACATAATTCCCAAACATCCTCAGAAATGAATTCATTGAAATAACCACCTTTCTTACTCAAAATTGCTGATAGTATAGTTGAATATAAATCATCAAGAACCATTGTTCATTAAATAATTGATGAAAATTTTATTTATACTATAAAATGGTTAACTATTCATCACCATCACATATTCAGCGTTAAATAAACAATATAGAGTCAAATACGACCAAATATTTTTATGGAAAACAATATTGGTTAACACAATGACGACATACTTGGACTGATGAATCCTTTATGCTCCAAGTATTCCTACTACACCCACATATCAATCTGTATGGTTTCCACTATATGTTATAGTTGTATCAAAATGGACTTTTCAAGTGGCATGATCTTAATATTATCTTAATATTCCTATCCTTCCAATCATTTATGATTTCCAATACTCCGCTAAATATTTTAACCCATTATTTAGCATCATGGTGGACTTTATTTCCCTAGATGGATGAAGAATGATTGATTTTAATTCAGGTAATATTTGACCATATTTATGAACTCATATGCTTATTACCATTACTAAGAACAAAAAATTCAGCTAATGTGGGCCTTTTTCACAATCTAGAAAGAAGTTGTAGAACCTTCCTCAACTGCATTATCCTATGTATCTGGTGGTAAATCAGAAATATCCACCCATTAGGGAGTATTCTAGCCTGAGAAAAAAATTCATCTCATATTAATAAATTGAGTTGAAATATTCATTAATTTTAAGTAAAAACATGATAGAAACTAGGTTGTCATGATAAACCCTAGTCGGTTTATGGGATCACACAAGTGTTTTCCAAATATTCAACACTCAACATAAGGTATAATGCTTTTAGAACCAACCCTAGTCCCCATCCATTCACGTTATTCATAATATATATATATATATAATCCCAATAACATTATTATATAAACTAATTAATACCAATTAATATATATCACAATAATAGAAACTATCCTAAATGGGTAACACAAATCAAGGAATTTAATTAATAAACTACTATGAAGAACAAGAAGATGTATATTTATGGAATGTGAACCTATGTTCTTAGAAATACAATATTAATACAACAAAAATAATTTAAATCACATATAAAAATCATTTGGATCACCCATTTTGAATTTAATCAATGGTAACAACAATACATAATTTCCTCCACTTTTGGGAAACATAGTGTTTCATTATATAGTGGTTTCCAATAAATGTACAATATCCCATTACAATGTCCCAATAATTATATATACAATAAAATATATCTAAAATCTATGAAAAGAGAAAATCATTTAGTTAGTCCTAGTCCTCTAATACAATTTTTTAACATCCCAACCCAAACCAAACCATTGGGTCCGAGGTGTAGTGCTACATAACCACACACATGCCACCCTGTATGAAAGTGGTATCCAACTAGTAGTGATTTTATATGTTAGTAAATGGGGAGAATATACCCTATTAAAATTTTCATATGATTGATAATAATAATAATGATAATAGAAATATATCTGAGTAATCATTTGGAACTAAATAAATTATATATATATAATATAGCTAAAACATCCCCCAATGTTTCAAGCCTATCTCATTTAATAAAAGAAAATAAATAATAAAATGAACTATATAGTCCACTAGAGTCCATCCTAGTCATTTCTAGATCCATCCTCACTTGTTCAGTTTTCTATCATGGGGCCCTTTACATTCTTTATATCCCTTCGGAAATCCATAAGTACCCCAAAATTCCCATGTTGGGTGTGAGTACAAGACTCTCTAGGACACCGCCAATTCATCATCATACTAATGTTCTCATGTATAATATTTTCATGAATAATAAGGATAAATGTGTAATTGTAATAAATATATAATAAAAAACTGAGTGTTCATACGCTAACCAAGACTCGACAAACCCCCGACAATACCTGATTCAAATCCATGCGAGAAGATTATTGAATAAGTCCATGAAAACCAAACCATCCCCTACAATTCATCCCCACAAAGGATTATAAACAAGAAACTTGAATTCATTTATCCATGTTGATGAACATGTATCCCATCATCCACTATTTGAGAATATCTTGTAGTAACATCAACTAGGCTACATCTTAGTGAATAGAACATGAAAAATCTTGGTTAACTGAAATAATTAGAAATAAAAACTCATTTAAACCTCATTACACCACCCTATTATCAAGTCCCTTTTCATCATAGTCACAAATCAGCACACTATCTATCTAAGGGATAAATATTTCATGATGTTTAACCAGTCTTAAGTACCACTTGCAACCACATCCTCATGGAAACACACATATATGGTGAGAACACATTTAGGCATTTCATGTCATAATAATCTTTTAGAATCACAAATAACATCATCTGATCACTATCAAACAAGGAAATAAGCTTCACTAATATCACTCGTGGAGTCAAAATATCTCAATGGGAATCATGGGCTACACACACCTATAGAAAATCATAATCAAGAATAATATCATATAATTAAAAACATAAATCATATTATGTAAACATGTGTAAACAAGATCCAAGAGGTAAGTAACTTTCTACATCCATCTCATCGATGTCAATATTATGGAAAACTTCCATGTGTGGTCTGAAAGTTTGATTGGAATCCTTAACAGTCAATAACTCTTCTTCATGATCCTTATTATCATACTCATTGACACATCAACACTTGAGTTTCTCCAAGGGCTCAATGAACAAAAACTAGTTGTTTTATTTCCAAAAGAAACAAAAAATAACATGAGACGATACTTTCTTTTTCCTATATAATTTCTCAATTATCACTTAGTTCAATTAATGTTCTAGAAGTATTATCATCAAGAATAATTATAAGATCGTGTTAAATAATTTTTATCTATAAAATAATTCAACAACACATGTGGCATTCCTTATAATTATTATTTAATAAAACCATATAATTATCCTTGGCAATTGTATAATTATCTTATTATAATTTGATAGATTTTTCACACAATAATTTCATTATAAATAACCTTTGAAAATTTTTATTATTATATTTTCATAATTTTACATACAAATTATTATTTCACTATTATATTATAATTATTTTTTGTAAAAATTTATCCTTTGATAATTTGATTCAATTATCCTCTAAAAAAATTTGATAAGTAATTTTGAATTTGTTTTTATTTTTCGTTTGAATGTTCATAATAAATTATAATTTGATAATTCAATGGGATTATAATTAATAATTATCTCTATATATTTAAATTAAATTATCATTCTATAATTTTTATAAATACAATTTTGATAATTTTACAAAATAAAATATTTTAAATATTTTTTATAAATTAACCCTTTGAAAAAATAAAGGAATTAGCTTTTCATAATTATGAGATTTTTTATCCTACATTAAAATCATTTTAATTTTTTCCCTATAGAATTTGAGAATAGAGAAAGGAAAAAAAATAAATCAAATTAAACAAACATATTGAAAAAACATTTTGTGTAATACATAGAGGGGAAAATACATGGAGATCACATGACTGATATTTAAATAACAACTTGGATTACATCACTGGTGACTCCACCAATCAAATACATGGTAGTCTTGGGTTATATGGAATCTGTAGGTTGGTTTAATAACAAAGGTGAATAGATTTAGCTATTCATATCCCTAAACCACATATAATCCCAGCAAAATTCAAAACACCTAATTAATCCACCATTTTAACAAAATATTTATATTGTTTAGTTTAAATCATACACTTAATGGAGTTTAAAACATAAATGGGTCAAAAAAGATTGATTCTTAAGGTTTTATATACACCTATAAATGAAAAGTGACGTATTTAAAAATGAGAATATGCAAAAAAAATTAAATTTTAAAATAATACTAACATAATTAAAACATCAAATAAAATATACTTATGTGAAATATTACTAGATATTGGAAACAAAAAGTTGATTTGTCCCACATATGTTATACCCCCACATTCTAGACCAAATGTCAGCTTCATATTTCTCATACAAGACACTATTTCTAGAGATATACCATTATTTTTTAATGGGAAAGGAGATTGAAACAAAATAGATATTTATACCATTTTTAAGTGAAACTAACAAGGAAAAATGACAGAAAAAGTTCAAATATAAAGAAAATGATATAAACTACATTATATTTATAATGGGTTCTCATGGAATTTAATAAATGAATTTGGGTCATAATTTTATAAGAACCATTCTTCCAACTCAATTTTAATAATTATACTAATGATCATTATATCATTCCATTTTGATGTTATATTTATTCAAATATCTTTACCAATTTTATAATATATTTGAGACATTATTAATATTACATTAATTTTTTTTAAATTATTCAATGTGATAATAATAACATTGGATTAAATTTATATTTAAAAAATTCAATGTAAAATGATTCCCCAGACTTATCTATATATTTAATTTTTTATTTTCACCATCTTTTATTCTAAAATATATTCATTTATATTTTTTTTCATTCAATGATTTCCTAACGTATTCTATAATTAACATTATTCTAGTACGCTTTTAATTCGGTACATGTAGTTATTATTTTATATCACGATTTCTAATTGGTGAAAAATTTGAAAATTTAAAATGATACTAAAAATAATGAAATATTATTCAATTGATCATTTTAGTAGAAAATATGTTTTTATTTTTATTTATAAAAACTAAAAAACTTAAGGATTCCATATGAAGGATAATTGAACAATCTCCCCCTTTTCGATAATCATAGGGCATAGTATCATATATTAAATATAGTAAAATATGTTATAAAATTTTAATAATTTTTTCAATGAATAAAATTGAATAAAAAGGTAGTATATATATATAACTCATTTTTGATTAAAGAAACAATATCCATCATCATATAAGTAATTATACTTCATAAATTAACAATATAATTTACTAATTTACCCATTCGTCACTTACCATATGTATTATCCACTTTTCTAAAACTCAAAAAAGAATATTAATGATGTCAAATATTATAGAATAACATGAAGAATAAAATAAATATCTATAAATGAAAGATAATTATAATTAATGTTATTAAAATTATATATTCAAAAGGATATGTTGAAAATTAAATAATGTTTGGTATTTATCTTTTATATCTATAATCAACTTCCTAATAATTTCCTTGTTCCTAACCATTTCGCAATATTATTGACAATATTTTCCATCACATTTATTATATTTTCCACTAAATTAATGTATTGATAAATTTTCTTTACTATATTTATTTCCATTTTTTCCTTTCATAAAACAAGAAATCTCACATTTCATGATTACCTACTCTACAACTATTATCATTTTATTCATATAACTCATGTAATTATATTATTAACAATAATATTTCTACAATTTGATATCCATCTTATAATTTAGACTCTACAACAAAAATGTCAACTTAATTTCTTCTAAAATATTCCTAATCATCATTAATAAATTCATTCTATATAGTGGATAGTTTTTTTGGGAATTTTATTCCCTTAAATCGTACAATATCCTAGGTATATGCTATAATATTAGATGATCCATAAGATAATCTATCAATAAATTATCCATTTTAGTCAATATATCATCTATTATGTTAAATAAATAACTATTACTCCAATTATTTTTCACATTATTGTACTAGTAAGAGAAAGAGTAAATTTTGATTAATTCCATAGGGATATATTTTAGTTAGATCATCATAATATAGTTAATAAATATGGATTGATAGAAGATTAATTATAAAATTATTTATCTCTATTGATTTTTCAATGATCTTATTATCAAAATACTTATTCTCTATTCATTACACATTCGTTCCATTGACCACATAATTGTTTTTTATTAAATTATTTTATGTGGTTCATACTTGAATTTACCTTCTTTAACCATCTTCCACTAATATGGTGATGATGTGTTCTAAAAAACACAAATATTTCCTTTATCTATATTTCATATATAATGTATAATGTGAAATCAATTCTTTAAACCTTTTCTATTATAATTTTATCTATCATGGGGTTTTGTAATAAAACTATTCGAATATAAATCATGATTTCATACTTATTTATATAATTTGGATTTTTCAATGATTTTTCATATATGTACTCATTATCTCATGTAGAAAATCAATATCCATCTCTTTAAATAATTATACCAAAAACTAAATTAGTAATTCAATGTAAATTTAATAATTTTATTCATGGGAGGGTTTCTCCATCCTTGTATCCACATGGATTTTATGTCTATTATTATCAGTGAACATTATCATTTTTTAAAATCATCATTGATAGGACTATGATTTTCCTTTGTAGGCTTCAAAAATACTTGTTAACTATTCTTCATTACTATCCTCATATACAAGTTATTAATAATCCTTCTATATATAATCATCACAATTATATAGAATATAGTATCTATGTTCTCATTATAATCCCATTTGAATTGAGCTATAATTAATTATCACATGTAAACTAAAAAATCAATAATTTACATATATTATAACTTTATGATAACATTATATTATTTATTTAAAACAAAATATTATTTACATATACTAATCAATTATTTTATGGTTAGTAACAAGGCTATTATTCTAGTGATCAATCGTGGAAAAAAGAAACAAATAAATAACATTTCTATTATTGTTGAAAAATATTTACATTTTATTATTCATATGAGTTTATAACATGATTTTACCTTGGATATTAAATTTTAGTTCATCTTTAAATCATTTATGTTTATGGAATATCGATTCCCTTTATGTTAATGTTTAAACTCTTTAACCCTCACCACATATCCTAACTAAGTGTACTATAAAAGTTATATACTATTATGGTAATGATATAATTTCTTTTATAATAGAGAAAAGGAATTGCAATTAATGAATATAAGGAAAACCATAAATAATAATGATTATTTTTCAAACCGTAATTTATAATGAAATATATTTCATAAATAATTTTCAATCCAATAATTTCTATTTGATAATTCACTATATCCATCGATGTATGAAACCAAAAAAAATGATTTTATTAATTAAAAAATATCCTAGGACACCTCAAACTGGGAATAAATATGTCAAAAAGAGTGATAAATAGAGAAATATGGAAAACATAAAATCATTGATATTACAAGATAAGAGCACGGTTAAACTCTCTTCATATAGGTTATTGATACTGGCCTCATTTTTTTTTATAAAACAAATGGATGGTTATATATTGATGAAAAATTAAATAATATAGAATTCCAATCAAAATATGTATAATCTTACTTAGATTATATCTATTAAAATTGTTCTCTATAAACATTTACAATGTAATTTGTATTTATTCCATCTAGTTTTATGGGATATTTTAGAACAGTTAATAAAAATTTAAATTTCAATCAATCCTTCCCATTAATTGGGATATTCACAAACCCCAGGATACCCTAGGAAGAAGGAACCAATTGGTCTCTTCTCAATGATGTCTATCAATATCATGTGGTGGATATTCAATGAGATATATCATTAGAGAATAAGGTAAATCATTCTTCATTACATTATTTATTTTTAATAAAAAAAGAATGTTACATTATTTTAAATTATTAGTTTTTTTTGATGTTTTATAATATATTTGGATATGTTTTTCCCCAAAAAACTCCTTTAAGAGTATCATATTCAGTTCCATTTCTTCTATATTAAATTATTAAATGAATAAAAAAATCGAAAAATATCCCTTTTTATAACAACGATGGGTTTCTTAATAATTTTTTATAAGGGTTCCTTTATTTTTTAGACCAAGGTATTATTCTCATAGATAATGGTTTTTTGTTTTATAATTTTTATAAGACTATTCCATTATTTATGAAATTTGATGATAGAATTATTTTATAAAAAAATCAACATTTTTCAATATCATTATATCATGATTTATATATCAATATATCATGTTTAAAATAAATGTGACATTGTATATGATTTGACTATATAACCAAAATAAATTATTTAATAGAAAATGGGCCTCTCCTACCTTATTAATTTTAAGGAACAATGTTATGTTTTAGATGGAAAATAGACTCCAAATATAGATTGGAAGTATACAGAACATCCATTTTTTGAGACCATTCTAGTAAAATAATAATTGATTATAGTGTTAGTATATGTAATATTTTGTCTCTTGGATATTATGATTTATGTTCATAACTATAACATTTGGTTAGATCAAATATGGGTAATTTTAAATTATGATTTCAATTGATGGTTTGAATATCATTAAATGATTCATCTATGGTTTTAAGTGATAATAGATGAATTCATAAATTTTTTTCAGAATGGATTGAGGATCAGTAGTGGTTTTTTAGTTTGGAGTGCCCATTAATGTGTCCCCCAAGTAGTTTATAACATTAGGTTTCACTGAAATTCCATTGGAACTAGTAGTGGTCTGGGTAGCCTACAAGTTACACTCAGTATCTACTGGTACCTGATCAGGAACCCAATAGGTTCTGATTGATATTTATTTATGTGGCCCCTTTTTATTTATACCAACTTCAATTAACTCCTTTCATTTTTATCATTCATCTTCATAATTTTCCAAACAGTTGTGATCCCCTCAAGATCACTCTTTAGTCTCTCTCATTCCCTAATTCTTTCCTATTAACCAAATGATGATTTTTTGTATTTCATCATTCCTATATCCAAGTTAAGACTAAAATATTCCCTTATCTTCCCTTATATATTATATAATTTTATTTTACATTCTTCTATGTTTGTTATATTTATTTCATTTGACCAATTACTAGTTTTATTCATCCAAAGAAAATGGAGTTCCTCTTATCCTCCATCAAGAAGGGTCATATTGATTTTTTTTCTATCCAAAAATCATCGTTTGATTGAAAGTGATTTATGTATGTTTTGAACTATGGGTTTTTATTTTTCTTGAAATTTATTATTTATTTCATATAGATTATATAGCTCTTAGGGGACCAATGCCCATGATGTAATATCTAGTGTCAATGGTGTTGGGTTTTCAATGATTTTATTTGAATAATTATTTATGTTTATTATGTATTGGGATCCATTTTTCACGAATTATATATTGGTTATTCTTATGTTATTATTAAGGGTTGTGGTAAATGATGAATCTTACCATTAATATTTTTAGAGTCCTTAACATACAGTGTATTTCACTAGTTATTCTATTGACATGACTACCTTATGTTTTTATAAACTAATAATGAACCTATTTATATTTTTTTGTTATAATGGAATGTTATCACATCATATTTTAATATTATGATTTCAATGTTATCAATTATTGTTATTGTAATATTGTATTTAAAGCACATTCCCTCTTGAATACATTATAAATTCCCTTAAATTAGGGTGTTTGTATCATATCCTTACACATTTTAATCATTTTTGTTGACTGGAATTGAGATTTTTGTTATATTATAGGCGAACAAATGTCATATAGGGTGATGATGGAGAAGCCCCAAGGCACCGTTCTTAATAATAAGGCTAAAATATTTTGTAATAGGGCTCATACTAGAGAAAATGATAATATCTTTATTGCGACTTACTTTTCTAGCTAAAGTATCTCCCATAAAATTGCCATCTGTCCAAGTGTGCCCAATCATTTCCTCATGATCCAGCAGGCTCATACCATTCCTAATATGATAGATCAACTCTAATAGAACATAGAAACTTCCTTGCATCATCCCAACTATAAATTTGGAAACTGTTTCAACTTCCTTGATCCTAATGTTGTATAATTTGAACAATTGTAACCCACTGATCAACGCTCTTTCCATGACTTTAAGTGAATTTCTTATATCATAGTTTGCATTAAATCCCAATGTGACTGAACCATTTCTATCCCTAACCATCCCGCCACCTCGTATACAACCATTAATGCATGAACCATCCACATTAATCTTCATCCCATAAGTAGGAGAGTCCAACAAACCCACACCCCCTATTAACTCATGTGTTGTCATTTTCTTCTAGAACCACCATTGATAAGAGTTTTATATGTGAATTTGAGACATACACTCATGAATGAAGACCTCCAAACTCAATTATCATCAATATAATTAACACCTCTATATATGACTATGAATAATATATCCCCTCTTCTGATTTATTGCAGGTCTCCCAGATGACCCCGTACAAAGAATCGAGTATCATGTTGTGAGCATTTTCCTTTGAGAAAAAAATATTTTTCCCTTTAATCCAATTCAATAATACCTCATTCATGATACACTATCACCTAAGACAACAAATAATCCAACAAAAAACTCTATAATCTTGAAGCTAGGTCACTTCTTAAAAATATATTCCAAGTATACCTTAAACTAGTCTTATCACAACACCAACACCAGGAAGCTGGGGATATACCATTCTTCTAAATATTATCTTCCATCGGAAGGGCTCTGTTCCACAAGTAACATGTAAGAAAGTTCATTTTGGTTGGGATCCATTTTCACCATATCATTGAATCTCATTAATCATTTCCTCTCCATAGGTGTATACAGTCCCGAAAATATATACCTTTGAAACATCCCAATTTCCAGAAAGATACAATACATTTTTAGGTTCATCATTTAGAAAAATGATATCAAAAACCACATGTTGCTGATGGACCAATGTATCATGGATAAAAGCAGGGTGGTCCAACTTGAGAGTCTACTCAGACTCATTCCATGTCAATAAACTCGACTCATAGACTTGACTCGTAGACACTAAAGAGTCTACTTCAATAGGATCAAGCACCACTATAGGGAACTCCCATCTAGCATGAAGGTTCACAACCCAAGCTGTAGTAGCCCCAATTTACACTGTTAAGACTTGATCAAATTTCAAGATCATATTGCTTCAACATTAAGAAAACCATTTAATAGTAACCAGATTAGATACCATCACTCATGCAGGTTCAACATTTAATAAATTACAAAAGGAAAAAAGAATTTACACCAATTCACATCATGCTAATAACAAATAAAATCAAAAAATTCAAATGGTTCAGACCAAACATTCGCATAGCTCATACAAAGAACATAAATTTAAATTAAAACCTTAATATCTATATAAAAAATCATAAAACAAATAAAAATATGGAAAATATCAAATGCATAAAATAGATAAAAAGTTGAGACTTCCAGAAAATAAAAATAAAAATTCATACATAAAATAAAATTCATAAAATAGATAAAAAATCATATTGCAAACAGATTAGTTAAATTTACACAGTATATAACATGAAATAAATCAAAAAGGGAAATAGATAATTATGAATTCCATCAAAGCTCACAGTGAGCTGAAGGAGTAGCGAAGAAGCAACGATTCAATGGAGCAAGCAAAGAACAGGTGAATCCAAACTCAATTTTTAAGGGGGGAATCTGATCCGGTGCTAGGGTTTATGGTCATCACCCTTAGTATGAGGTATAGGTCAATGATATTCGCTCCCCTGTGTGATGTGAGGTCAAGCATGAAGCTATATATTCAGATGTTCTTGGTTTTTATCATGTGAGGGTGGAGCAGATAAGAAAACCAGAGGCCTGAGTGAGGCATGCAGCATAGAGAGTAGAAGAATTGGAAATTTTAAATCCTTCACAGTGAGGCACAACATATGTCATGTTGGCTTAAATAGTCCCTAAATTATATATAAGGAAAAATTATGATGGTTCACTCATTGGATGTAATGATTCTACATGCATCAATGAGCTTACCCTGAGTTTACTTTGTTATAGATGATTTTTCCCAAATTCATATCCATAGGAGAGTTGAAACAGAGGGGATGCTAGAATCTGTAAACCCATATGATTATACGAGTTCGTTCATGATTTTAACTAAATTGGATAAAATATGGATATTCAAATCCCTCCTTGAATGAAATATCTGGATCCAAATAACTTTGGAAGAATAGAGGAATCTCCCTCTTGTTATCTCTCAAATAATTTATCTTTCCACACCCAACAACCTATTGTACATTATAATCAAGGATCTCTGAAAGATCAATCATTATCCTAGACATCTTTAGAAAATTCTTCATTGTGGTTGAACATTCTTCCCATCATTCACCATACACATGTTTCATTAATCTCACCCAGAGTGACTTCCCTTATCCGATTTCCCAAGCTAATTTGACTTTCATGGACTGCATGATTTTAAAGATTTTGTGTAGGCTCACTCCCCCTTCATCCATAGGTTTTTCCAATCTCTTCCAGCTCACCCCAATGACACCTACCCTTTTCATTTTCATCCCATATAATGTTTTTCATAAGTGGATCCTTTTAGAGCTATGATGATTGAATGAATGTACATGGTCATGGAAGATTGCACACTATTAATCAATGTGATGTAGCCACCAAAGGAAAGATGATCATTTTTTCAATTACATATTCTCTCTATAATTTTCCTCACCATCTCTTAAAACAAACTCTTTTTTATTCTACCATTCAATATAGGAGCTTCAAGGTAGAATAATTTTAGCGGCTTCTCATTTATACCCATCCAACATTGGATGTCCTTCACTCAGTGCCTTGTACATTTATAAGATACATAAACACTTCATTTTTCTAATTTAACCTACTTCCCACTTTTTTTCCATAAATATCAATAATTTTCTTAAGTCAATTTATAGATCTCTTCCATGACTTAATGATAAAGAGAATTTTGTAGTCAACATCAAATGTGAAATGACACTATCACCTCACCTCTTCTTATAGGGTATAATGGACCCCTCATCCATATATCATTTCATAATTCATGGGAGAGAATCCTGGGACATGATAAAAGGATTGGGGGATAGAGGGTCACCCTGTCGCAACCCTTAGACCATTTTCATGAAGCTAATTTTTCCCCATGATTGAGATAGACATCCACACAGAAGTGAAATACCTAAATACCAGGTCACAATCCTATACACTGAGGTTGGAGCACCTCATCAAATTTAAAATAAAACATCCCTCAAGTTTTCTGTATTCCTTTTGTATGTCACTATTGATTATATTGTTAGATCCCAAATACTATTTGTTGATTTCCTCCACTATTTCTTGAGAAATACCTATCTCACCAGGAATTCCCCTTC
Organism: Viscum album; assembly: GCA_963277665.1. NCBI lineage: Eukaryota > Viridiplantae > Streptophyta > Magnoliopsida > Santalales > Viscaceae > Viscum > Viscum album. Next base: position 739,773,736 of record OY728122.1, read on the forward strand.
CTTGTATAAACCCATGTTTCTCCTCAGAAACAATTCCCAACACCAAAACATTGAACCTTTTGTTTACAATAGTGGATAAAATGTTACATACAATGTCACAAAGGCTGATTGGTCAATATTTGTTGATTGATTCGGGTTTCTGAACTTTAGGAACCACAACCACTATAGATAGACAAGTGGCCCTTGGAAGGACCCCTCCTTAAAAATCCCACAATGAGTCCCTTACTCTATTTTTGATGAACTCCCAAGAATCCATGAAAAAGGAACTAGGAAAACCATCCATCCCTAGTGCAATATCGGCTTTCAGAATAAACACGACTCCCTTGATATCCTCTTCAGTTAGAAATGCCTCCAATTTATCATTATCTGTCACGTCAATTAATTTTGGAATACACTACTGAAACCTTGTTTCATCATCCTCCATATTTGGTCCCCCTTAAGAGGAGTTGGAGGGATCTTCAAAGAGTTTCTTAATGTGGTACATATCCATATTTATTAACACATAAATATTATTAGTGAAGGAGCCATCATGCTTTCTAAGATTCAATTTTCCTGACACCTGCTTCTCCTAAATACATGCCTGGAAATATTCTGTATTTCTTCCACGTGCCTTTAGCCAGATAGTACTCTATTTGTCCCTGTATAAACATTCAACCTGACATGCAGAGCACCTTCTTCCTATAGTCACAACAACTACATAATCTTCTCATCAGATCCAGATTTCCCTATAACCACTAAAGATTGGTCAAATATTGTGATTCTTCCCGACCTTCCCCAGATTTCTACAGTATGTGATTTCCCACTAATGAACATGGTCTAAGAGATCTTGGGTGTTGAAAATCCTAAAAATTCATCAAATCATCGAAGAACTTCATTTTCGATGACAACGGAAGTCCACAAACACCACTCTATGCAGCGTCCACAAGCCTATTCTCCCCCAAAGTCAATAAAACAAACTTCTTAGAGGGTTTCCAACCCATGTGGTTCCATTGTAAATTTTTATCATTTATTTTTGGTAGAATATTATATATAAATTTCTTAAATTAGGTTACAAATTAAGGTCATTATATGATTATGTGTCAGTTTATTTATGCTTGAATTCTATTATGATTGTTAGTATTCTTTTCATGGATATAGTTTTAATTTTTTTATAAATATTTTTATCACTTATTATATAGATTATGAGGAGTTATGTCATTGTTACATTTTATTTATAATGGATAATATTTTATATATAGTGAGTGTGATAGATTGGGTGCATATCTGCTTATTGAATTGTGTGGAATGTTTAATGGTTTATAATTTTTCATGTTCATTGAGTGACTTGTATAACATGTAGATACTGTTATATTTGTCCATTTTAAACTATTTAGATAGTTATAACAAGATTTCAAACAAGATGTTGTGATGGGATCACAACAACCAAAAATTTCATTCCACTTACCCTATTACCTATGATGGAAAACTATGTTGTGATGAATTAAGTATAAATCATTACCATTCCTTGGGACGGACATATTCCCTATCAATTATTGTTCTATTCTTACGGGGATTGATGACAAGATTTACCTACCCAGACTATCTAATAATTTTAGATAGACCCATATCAGGTAAAACTTGTATAAACCCTCATGATATTCGGAGATATTTATTATAGTTGATGTGATTATTGAGAGGAAAATTTATAATATGTTTATTTATATTGATGAAACTATACTTCCATAACCTGAGTGATGACCGGAAACAATTGTTCATATATTTATATAAATTTACTGATTTTTTCTTTTATACGCTAGTTCATTCATTATTGTGTTAGGGAACTTTTGATGGTTCCTTATATATTATTTTATTCCCACACCATATATGATATCTTTAGTAGACCATAATCCTCTCATTTTTAATTTTTTAAATTCTTATAGGAACACTACTAGTTGTTTGATATTTTTTATGGGGTGATCATGTTTATCATGGAAGTGAGATTGGTTTTCGATTTAAAGTCAGAGCATTTTGATTTCATTAAAGGTAATGTTTGACTCATCACTTATACATTCACTACTTCCACCTATCTTATTAAATATTTGGATTCAACATTTTTCATGAACTAGTTTGTAATAGATGGGTCTTATGAGAATTATTTTAGTGATTTATGATTTTGTTAAAATCATATTTACATTTCATATAACTTGTTTGTTGATTGTTTTATTTTTTGGTTGTATGAGTTATATAAGATTCTTATTGGAATTCATATAGATAATATCCATGAATTATATTTAAAAAAAAGTGGGTAAATCATTCCAAAAATATTACATTGATACCCATGGTTCTATTCTATATCCCATTTGAATTTGGTATAATAGATGTGATTATGGAACTCTAATTTGGTTACCATATGGGTATTCGAGCATGGTTCATTACAAATTGGAATCAGAGTGTTGTTATAGTTTAATGGCTTTAAATTATTCATCAGTGTGAGTTAATAATGTTAATACCTGAGAATTAACTCTTAAAAAGTAATTGTGAACCTCTTTATAGAAGAATATATTCATACCAATAGATGTTGTGGTACTTGGTATCCATTTTAGGATGAGTGGAACATTAATTTTTTTTCCTATGATATGATGGTATGTAAAATTATTCATTATTCTTGGGATCAAATTGGATCCAACCTCTAATTTTATTTCATTAATCGTGGTAGGAAATGGTTAGTTGACACACGTAAGATTTTAGTCTGTATTTCTTTCATACATTAGATTATTTTATTAATGTGGAATCAATGAAGGATTATATTATCTTAAAACATATATATATATATTATATATATATTTATATATTTGTAATGATTAGGTTAATATGTTCAAATATCTAATTACTTTTTTTGATATAGACATTCTTACTTCATGATAACCACTATTTCACAATTAATTGTTTTTTTGATATTGGATATATCATTTACTATCTATTTTCAAAATTGAGAACTGTCTAGGTTTTTTTTCTTATCATTGTTCTTCTCACATATTTTTTAGTTTTATCCAATGACCATTTATTTATTATTTTCCATGTATTCCTTCAAATCTTGTAACTAATTATGTTTCTGATAGATATATTATTGTTGATAATTTGTTTCACCTTCATATTTAATTACATTTATGAACATTTGATATCATATTATTAACCATGTTTCTTTCTTACATTTTATCAATATGAATTAATTTTATTTATCATTATGTATTTAAAAATGATAGTCTCTGATTGTTAGTAATGAATAATGGGATACAATGTTATGTGGTTTTAGTTTTTATAAACAGTCTATTACTATTGTAAAATAATTGGAACTATTTTTATAACATTTTTTTCATAAATATGATAATGTTAAATAATAAAAGAATGTTTTAAATTTTTTTCAATTCATTTAGAAAGAAAAATAATTATTTTGTTTCCTTTTAAACTTATTTTCCTGTTATTCTGTGTTGGAAGAAACATGGTATTTTCAAATTTGGAATTCAATTTTGGTACTTGAACTGGAATGTTATTAGTGAAAATACTTTTTAACTATATTTTTGTTTCAAATTGGTTGATGGATGTAAAAATGTGTATTTTTTTATTTTCAAAGCATACTTTTAGTGTGATTTTCAATGAAATTCTATTTTGGTTTAAAAATTAGATGAATTTTTTATATGGTTGATTCATAATCTACCCTTTAAAATACATGAGGCTTTATATTAAAATGAAACTATGGAAATTTTTTGTTTAAATAAATGTGATAGTATATCACTTTTGAAATAAATAACATTCATATGTGACCATTTATTGAACTATTACACTCTCATAAACAAGAAATTCAATAGGTGGTAACATGATAAACCAAATGATGGGTGGTGATGTGAATACCAGGAATGGTTGTTACGTTATAACCTCCAATGCATTGGGTATGGAAGTCGGAGGTATGGCTATTCAATTTAGTGATATGTGTGGAAGTTGACTGTATGGTTATTCCATTTATGTATGATTATGTCCCAAGTTAACTTTATAAGTTATTTGTTCATTATATGGGTTTTATGGTAATATTTTTGTTACAAAAGGTTATGTAATGATCTTTTATTCAGTGAAGAGTATTTACTACTTCATAAAGGTTAAAAGTGATACTTATGATTAAGTATTCATGGTTTACTTGTTGTTTTGAAAAACTAACATTTTTCCTTCTCTGTGTATCCCTTAATGAGCTTTTTATGCTCATCCCATGTTTTTGAAATGTTTTTCACAGGACATAATGTGGAATAGGGTCAAGGATGGGATCAAGGAAAAGTCATGTTGTCATAAACATGGAACGATACATGACTCTTTTTTTCAAGAGTTCATGTTTTGTAAAAAAATGGAAACTGTGTAGAAGTGTTTACCTTGTAAATATTTTGAGATGTATTAGTTATGTACTAATTCTCTAAAACAATAGACCTAAAAAGATCCTCAAGGTGAATTATTCATTTAATTAAATATTAAGTAAGGTTTAAGGTCAGATCCTTATAGTTGGTATCAGAGGCCGGTTTAGATAAATTTAGGAGTTAGGGTATTGTTAAATTAATATCCATAAAGTAATTTATGATAATATTGAAATCATATATCATTTACGGATTACCATGTTGTTTCGCCTAAAATATTTCTATGTTTAGAATGGTTTTTCATAGAGAAATATAGAATCTATTCTATGAAGGCATACAGATGGAAATGGCCTTTCAAAATTAGTATTCGAAGATGGTCAGAATCAGAATTGAATAGTTTGTTGCAGTAATGGATCAGTTGACTCAGGTGATAAATGGTGGTTGTGTTTATTGGCGATATTTTGGATTATTATAAAAGTAAATAGGAGTATGAAATGCATTTAAGGTTTGTCTTTAAAACCTTAAAAGAGAATAAAATATTGGGGAAATTCAGCAAGTGTGAGTTTTGGTTACAATAAATTTCTATCATTGGTCACATTGTTTCAAAAAATGGAATAACTGTTGATCCTACTAAAACAAAATTTTTTGAAGAATGGACAAGACCCAGAAATATAACCGAGATCTATAGTTTTCTTGGATTGTAAGGTTATTACCAGAGCTTTGTTGAAAATTTTGCATGGTTATCTATTCAAGTGACTAAGCTAACTCGAAAATGTGCTAAGTTCATTTGTATAAAATAATGTGATGATTTTTTTAAGAATTGAAAATAAGATTGGTGAATGCTCCAATTTTAGAACTTCCTTCCAGAAATGGTGAGTTTGTTATCTACAGTGATGCTTCATTGAAAGGATTGGGTTGTGTCCTAATGCAAAATGATTAGATAATTTCTTTTTCTTCACGTCAGTTGAAACCACATGATTTAAATTACCCTACACATGATTTTTAATTAGTTGATGTTGTTTCTTCTTTAAAAATTTAGAGGCATCATTTTTATGGAGTAAAATGTGAAATATATACTGATCAAAAAAATTTGAATTATATATTCACTCAGAAAGAATTGAACATGAGACAGATGAGATGGTTAGAATTAATCAGGGATTATGATTTCATGATCCTTTATCATTCGGGAAAATCAAATAAAGTGGCTCATGCTTTGAGTCAAAAAAGTAATACTTCATTAACCATGTTACGTTTGGAACGAGATCCTTTGGTTTTTGATTTGATGAATTATGGTATAGAAGTTGTCAGTGCGAGAAATTATTCTATTTTGTTTCAGGTGTAAGTGAAATCATCTCTATCATACAGAATAAAGCAAGCGTAGAAAGAAGACAGTGAGTTGTAGAAAAAGGTGGAGTTGGTTCAGAAGGGAAAGTTTCCTGATTTTAACATTTATAATGATTGTGTTTTGAGGTTTGGGAAGTGATTATGTGTTCCTTCTGATTCCTAGCAGAAGAATGAGTTGTTATGCGAAGCTCATAGTTCTACATTGTCAGTTCTTCCCGGAAGTACGAAGATGTATATAAATCTTCGAGAGTATTACTAGTGGGATGGAATGAAAAGAGATATTGCTGATTTTACTGTGAAGTTTTTGACTTGTCATAAGGTTAAATAAGAGAGAATGTTACTGAAAGGAATGATTCAGCCTTTATCGGTGCCAGAGTGGAAATGAGAAAATATATCAAAGGAATTTGTTGTGGGATTACCAAAGACATCTCTGGATAACAATGAAATCCGGGTTATAGTTGATCAATTGATTAAATATGCTCATTTCCTTCCTATTAGAGATACTTTGTCTCTAGATCAACATTCTCAGTAGTATGTTAAATAGATAGTCAGGTTTCATGGAGTTCCCCTCTCCATTGTATCTGATTGTGATCCCGGGTTCACTTATAACTTTTTGAAAGGCCTTAACAAGTCATTGGGTACTGAATTAAATTTTAGTAGATATTTTCATCCTTAATAATATGGGTAGTCAGAATGAACAATTCAGACATTATAAGATATGCTACATGCTTGTTTGATGTATTATCAGGGATGTTGGGACCAACATCTTTCTTTGTTTGAATTTTCATATAATAACAGTTTTCATTCCAGTATACAGATGGCTCCATTTGAGGCGTTATATGGAAAACATTTTCAAACTCCAGATTTTTGGGATGAAGTTGGTGAAAGGAAGATGATGGGACCAGAATTGGTACAATAGATGGCAAAGAAAGTTCAGTTGATTTAGAAGCACATGAGTACAACTCATAGCAGACAAAAAAGTTATGCAGATAACCGGAAGAAGGATCTTTCTTTAGAGGTAGGTGATCATGTCTTTTTCAAATTTTCTCCATGGAAAAGTGTGATGCATTTTGGTAAGAAGGGAAAGTTGAGTCATAGGTTCATTGGACCTTATGAAATTTTGGATAAAGATGGATTAGTTTCATACAGAGTGGCTTTAACTCCAAGTTTATCCCAGGTACACAATGTTTTTCATATTTCTATGTTGAGTAAGTATATTCCAGATCCATCTCATGTTTTGATCCCAGAGGTAGTTTAGTTGGAAGAGAATCTCTCTTATGAAGAACAACCAGTCCAGGTTATTCACCATAGAGATAAATTGAAGAGAAATAAGGTAATTCACCATGTAAAGGTTTTGTGGAAAAACTGTATGATTGAAGAGGCAATGTGGGAATCTGAAAATGCTATGAGGGATAAATACCCCCACTTATTAAGATAAGTGAATAAAAATTGCGAGGACACAATTACAAAAAGGGGGAAGGATGTAACATCCTAGGTAAATGAAGAATAATAAATATTTTATATTTATTAATATTTGTGAATTAAATATTAATTTTACTTTAAAAGGGTTGCTATGTTCGATAGCGTACCTGATATGCAACAACAAGTTTCTTTGGAATCTTACATTGCACACTAATAATATAATGTTATTATTTTAAATTGTAGTTAAATCCTAGCCATTGTATTGGAAATAATGAACAAAAATAACTACAATATGATTATACATGATTATTAAATGTATTTACATTTATCTAATAAAAATTTAGAGGCTTAAAATGTGAATGAATCTAATTTTAAGCACAATTTACATTAAAAGGTCGACTTACCACCTTTTAATGGAGAAACCTGTTTAAATATAGTTTTGGTCAAATTATTACATTCTAATTGACCAAATAAAATACTTCTTTAGAATGGGGACATCAAATTTTACTTTGGGTAATTTGTTTGGTATTTTTCTTATAAAGTTCATTTTTAATGAATAATAAAAAATATTGTATTTTAATTCAAAAGTTCCTTTTAATCTAATTTGTTTATATGGTTAGATTATATTTTTAATTGGTTTTAAAGTGAAATTAAAATATATTTTTACCTTTTAATCCAATGTTGGTCATTGTAATTAATTTCAGTTTGAAATTGGACATAAACAAGTATCATTCTTTTGATAGTTATTGTTTCTTAAAAACACGCTATTTGTTTTGATAACGGGAATTAATTTTAAAATTAATTAATGCCACTTATATGTTTTGAATTGGAAAAAATTGGCATCATTTTTGAATTTGGAATATCAAATATATCTTAGGCTGAATTTTTGGTATTTTTCTGAAATACATCAACTTTTGATGAATAGTGAAAACACTTAGTAGTAGTAAAGAAAACTGACTTTTTTCATTTAAATGAAATTTTACCACTTCTGTGAATTGAATTTCAAAAATTTGACATACATGGCTATTATCAAGAAGTAAAATGTGGTTCAATAAGATAAAAATAATTTTTTGTGAATAGTAACTTTTGACTTTTATATACCGTAGTTAAAGGTAAATAGGGTAATTTAAAGTAAAAATGAATATTATAATAATTAAAAATTACCTTAACACTTGTCCAAATGTTACTGGATGAGCATGACTGACCATGGGCATCTTTGGGTCTATTTTGGGATCCCTTTAAGCCACTTGGGAGTGATAATGACAATTTAGATTAATTAACTTAAAGTAAAGGCAAAAATGACCAAAGCAAATATATTTTAGTAAATTAATTTTTAGAAGGGGTTATATAAATTATAATTTCTACTATAAATATTAATTGGAAAACTAAAAATATTTACTACATAATGGTATTTTTTTTATAATTTTTAGACATCGAATAAACTAAATTATTTATGACACAATAATGATGTAGTAATTACCTCATTAATAAATGATTTAAATAAATAAGATTATTATGATTAAAATATTATCCAAAACAAGTCCAATTATGATTAGATGAATTTATTTCTAATATGAGTCATCTTATATTAGACTTTAATGATTTTTGGACCATTAGAAACTGAATATCATTATATAATAAAATAATTTTTTCACACTTTCCTAAAGAGCCCCTCCTCCCCCTTATAAAAGAAGACCACTTCTAACCAATTACTCACACCTCTCAAGCCTTTTGGATCATCCAAACTCTTCCCAATTAATCTCCATACATCCCTCGCCTCCACCTAGAAGCCTTAACTTAGGCAGAAGGCGCTTCAAAAAGTCCTTTGGTTCAAACCCAAGGGATTTACCCAAATTAAAGGTAAAGGTTTCTCTTAAATTGTTTTCTTTTATTTTACTTCTCCAACCCCTAAACTCTTTTTACTCCTTTCTTTTGTAACAACACCAGTATCCTCAATATACTAGGATGTTGTTATGAGAAGTATTCGAGCTTCACATACACACACCTCCATCTAATGGATGAAGAACATAATGTTTCTGTGGATGACAGACTAACGCCTCACGAAATGATGATTGTTCAAATATCTCCAACTGCCTCTCATAGTGGCCATTATGATGGTACTGTATTTATATATAATATATATTATGTTTATTTTTTTATGCTTTTGTAATTTCCATTTATAGCATGCCTTTATGGTTTTCATTATGGGTAAACGCGATAATCTCATTAGAGGAAGTGCGAACTACCGCCCCCTCAAAGTGATATGACTCGTTCATACCATATTTGGTGCATATAAAGGATAGATTTAATGATATTATATATGATAAAATACTGGAATTATAATACTACTATGTATCATTATGTTATAATTCCATTAAATATGAAATAGAAATGCAAGTAGCGTTCATGCGTACATACGGATTACCGTCTCCATGAACGCTGCATTTTATTTAATACCTCTAAATGTTATGTACTATTATGAATACATTTATATGATGGATATATATTATATATATGATTTCCAAATCATGAATATAATTCTGGATATAATGAACCTTTTTCCACATGAATAACTTGTAATTATAAGAAGTCCATTTTTGACTCAAGTACCAAATATAGACAAAACGAACATTATTAACTTAAATGATTACATAATGTTTATAAAATGGTAATAAGTTATATTAAAGGAAAAATAAATTTGAAAAAGGTTCTTAAGGAAGTAGAAATTAACTTTAGTTTATTATTCTGAAAATTAAAGAACAGCCGAGTCAAGTTAGACACGTGGTAAGGGACTTCGTCTCAATCACCGTTTATTGAGGCAAATTTTGTTTTAATACACGACTTTATTTTATATGCTGTATTAACACCCTTGAATTTTCAAATGGTATCTTTTCCTATGAATAATTTTACTAAATTACAAAAAGGAATGTTTCTTTTAACATAAGAGTTGATAATGTCCTTTTCCACCACAGAGAGTATTATTTGATCTTTGGCTTCCTCAACAAGCCGTAATGTTTTTAAAAGAAAATAAATACCATATAATCTTTTATGTATTTTGTTATTGAAAATGGTTTTGATAATGGATTTGTTATGTCAATATAGTTATGTGATATATTTTGATTTAAATGTTGAAATGTTTTATTTCCTTTATATTTGTTTTATGTCTTATGATTTTATAATGGTACTTGGACATTTGATGGGTAGTTACGTGATAAAACAAATGATGGGTGGTTCCTTGAATACCAGGACGGGTTGTTACGTTATAACCTCCAATTAATTGGGTATGGAAGTCGAATGTATGGCTATTCCATTTACTGATATGTGTGGAAGTTGACCGTATGGTTATTCCATTTAGGTATGATTATGTCCCAAGTTACCTTAATAAGTTTTTTGTTCTTTATATGGGTTTTATGGTAATCTTTTGGTCACAAAAGGTCAAGTAATGATCTTTTATTCAGTGAAGATTATTTACTACTTCATAAAGGTTAAAAGTGATACTTATCATTAAGTATTCATGGTTTACTTGTTGTTTTGAAAAACTAATATTTTTCCTTCTTTGTGTATCCCTTACTGATATTTTTATGGTCATACCAAGTGTTTGAAATGTTTTTGACATGACATAATGTGGAATAGGGTCAGTGATGGGATCAAGGAAAAGTCTTGTTGTCATAAACATGGAATGAAACATGACTCTTTTTTTCAAGAGTTCATGTTTTTTAAAAAAAATGGAAACTGTGTAGAAGTGTATACCCTGTAAATATTTTGAGATGTATTAGTTATGTCATAATTCTCTAAAACTCTAAACCTGAAAAGATCCTCAAGGTGAATTATTCATTTAATTCAATATTAAGAATGGTTTAAGGTCGAGTCCTTATATTGAAATATCCAAAGATTGCAATGTTATCCACATATGGATTTTAGTTTCTAAATAATTTATGGTGATTATCTATTCATGTTAGTTATGAATTAATTTTTTATGAGTGATTTTCAGTTATTGATTATGGATTTTAGGAATTTTTTAGACTTTCTATTAATATTTTTATGATTATCTAAACTCACTGAAAGCATATTGGGTTATAAAAAACATTCTTACCTAGAGAATTTCTAAATAAAAATGAATTGTTTTTATATTTTGATGATATATATAAATGGTTTTCTATTTTTGTATATGATGAGTAAATGATTTTAAATATTGTTGTTTGGAATAATGTGATGAAAACCCATTCCCTTCAGAGAATATTTTAAATTTCATTAAATTAGGTGGATCTCATGGAAACATTGAAACTTTTAATCCGTACTATTGATTTATCCTTAATTTTTGAGTTATAAAACATGTGTTAATGCTTCAAAACTAAAATCAATTTCTTAAAGGTGTTGGAATAATTCCATGATAATAATTATGGACTAAATTAAATCCTCTAAATTGTTGTTAGTTTCAAACATTCTTGATAAATTAGGTATATAATGAGTCTTTATTTATCTCATACCTTCATGGTATGTCATTTCATGTCTGAGGTGCACTTCCATGTGTCTCAAATGTATATTATGAATGAAATCACCTATAAAAATTTATTCGAGAAATATATACAACTAGAAAAAACAAAATTAACCACGGATAGTGAAAACTATTCTATGATGATGTGGTGGCCAAATTAACAAGGTGTGAAGAAGTGAACTCATATGAAAATCCTATTGGGTTTCCGTATTTTTATAATCATGATGACTAAAAAAATATTTTGTTTCATATGGGTTATATGTTTGTGAAACTTTTTTTTAAAAACCTTGTGTTAAAATTTATTTATTTTAAAAATAATATATTAAGGATATTTTCCATTTTTCTTCTTTTTAAAAATATTTAATTTTTTAAAAAAAATTCCTTCATTATTGTAAGTTAAAAAAATCTCATATTGGTAGGATTCCAAAAGGCAGATCAATGGTATATGTAGTTCTAGAGAAATGTTCAACCATTCATGAAACTCAGAGTGGCATGAGTCCAAGGCACTATTCAAGTCAATAGTTACATGAGAAAATCACACATCAATGATAATATGTGGTACATACACATGAGGTCTATAAATACACCTCTAACTAACAATGTAAGGTAATATACCATGTGTATTATACTAGTAAATCTCTAAGATTACACAATACCATTTTCATCTATTATTTAACCCTAAAAAATCTATATACTCTAACTGGTAAGAGTCTACACGAGCATACACATAATTGTTTTTCAATTTAATGACTTGTGCTTTAGATGTTTGCAATAAAATCCATTCCCTAAATAATAAGATTAAAAACCCTATGTTTTCATCCAATTCATGGTGTGACACAACACCTAACTTATGAAAAACCAATACCTTTGTAATACACTTGGATCCTGCACTCGAAGAATCAGTATTCATTAATGTTGATATATATTGGGTCATACTCCTATATGATTAGGTATCATTTATGCTAATTATATATACTTAATTGGTATCATCAACCCTCACCCCCAAACAGTTTTCACCAAGCATAGACTACGAAGTTCCATAAAAGCATATACCAATCATAGGCTATACCATACATTTTAATGTTTAAGGCCATACATTTTTTCCAAACTCCAAAGAATCACCCTGGTGTCCTAAATCACACCCCAAACCTTCCACTTTTCTCACCCCTTTCATGATACAAGTTTTATTACATCATAATTTTCAACTACATTGAACAATTTTATCATATGACCATAAAATATGATCCTTGAACTATGTTTTTTGGATTCATGCTTTCTAATAAGACACATAAGAAACATCATATTGGATTAATCTTCAAAATCATGAAAACATAATATACACCTTTGGAGGTTAGGTATTGAAAACCTGATCATCTTCCTCGATTGTAATAAACATCTCACCCAAACACTCCACCAGTATCCAGAGAAATTTAAACTATACTAATTCCCCACTAAATGTTAAATATGTGTTCTCTCATACATGATGAGTGTATGTGGATATATACCCACTACCTATTTACATGTCCCACCCCTTGGTGCTAATCATAACTAGATTCAACCATTATTTAATGATAATGTGGTGTTAGATAAGAAGAGTGGGGAAAAAATCCAACTGTGTATTCAAATATCGATCATTGGTTGAAAATACATGTGAACCATATGGGACAAGCCGACGAAACCATATATAATTTGAATAATAATCCTATGTTACAAGATTAACATTTCATTTACCTTCTGCTTTGTGGAAAGACAATTAATCCTCCTCTGTTGAACAAGTGATATATGCCATATTGGATGAGAATAAGTATAAAATGGGATGATAAAATGATCACTCTATAATCATGTTAGGTGACTTTCATAAAATTATTCCATTCCCTTTGTTAAAAGCTGTTAATACATTATGAGATAAGAAAATGTTACCACAGGTGATGAACCATTGATTCATTATTTGATGAGACTATGATTCATAGTGTGACATACATTAGATTCCTCATGAGATGATAATGTGTTTCATCATGTTATAAATAGGGTCTGCGTTGGTAAATATGATTTTTATTCCTTGTGTAATAATATTTGATTCCCAATTTTATGCGAACAAGATGACATTAACACCTAAACTAATGCATCATAAATTACATATATAGGTTTCCCTCATTTCCAAAGATGAGGAAGATAATTATAGATCCATATAATTTGCAATAATATCTAAAGATTTATGAAGACTCATCCAATCATACATGAGGTGTGCATATTACTAAGGTAGAAACTGATATAATTGTACTATGTCCACTTCAAGATGGAATTACGAACAAGATTCTCAATAATTCCAAACATCTGATAAGGTGACCTCAAATAGGTGACAAACTCAATAGAAAAATCCAAATAATGGGGGGCCTTTTTCATATCATCCCATTCAGATCAAGAAGATGTCTTCTTCAACCCTGATAGTGATAGGATACAAAACTCATGAAAATTGGAATGTATTACCTGGATCATGACCACCAAAGGTTCAATTGGTCAGGAAAATTGGATTTAGTGGAAAAATTAGAAAACTAAATGATAATCCTAACATGAATCCCATCTCCATAAATGATAACAAGATGAGTAATATTGGATTTCACCACTAACAAACATCACTGATGTTTTCCATTTTGGTAATTCTCATATTCAAACATGTACTCATAGTTGGGATTGAAATAAAATTATATAATCCAATCCTATATTTGTGATAACTGGACCCCCACCAATTTTAGGTTTGGGGGAAGGAGAGCTACACATATATTAATCCCACAAACATAGGATTTAGTGGTGGAATCTTAATCTCATATGGCTCAGGGGTAACCTAACCAAATATCCCTATAAGAAATTATACAATAGTGGGACATCAATGCCCATGATTTCCATTATGTATACTAGGGATTCATTCCTAATTGATTGATGGATCAGGTGTACATTGAATCCATGGTCCAATATTGGCATCTCGAAATATTGTTTTTCATCAGGCAATCCCCCCCATTACCACTTTCAAAACATTTAGTAGCCTCTCCCAGAATAACATAATATCAATTTTCCATAAATTAAGGATCCAAGGTGTAACACCCCAAGATTCTGTGAATTAATATTTTCGAATTAATTTAATCTTTTTGATATTTTTTATTTAATGCCACACTGAAAATAGTTTATTTTATATCAAAACACTATGTCTGGGTTGCTTTATGTGAAATAGAAATTTAACCATGCACTACATGCAAAAAATATTTTTAGATTTCTCTACATGGAACACCGAGGATAGCTTACATTATAGGAATGACTGGCTTTCCATGATGACTTGTGTAACACGCAAGACCAAGTGTTACTGAACAATAATTAATTATTAAAATATTATTATTTAATAGGATTTAAAATGGAAATTAAATTATAGATTATTGTATTAACTATATTATGAATATATATATAGTTGAATTCATTGGTTACCTATTAATTAGAAAATAATATAGAAATAAAATGAATATAAAAGATATGATTTTATAAAAGTCTATTTTTATGTGAAAAAGATGACTTATATGTATAAGTTAAATTTAATAGTGAAGGATATTACTTAAATTTACATGTTACATATTCCAAAATATTTTTTTGATAATCATATGATATATTTTATATATATTAGATAAGAGAAAAACCAAATTTTGTGTTCAAAATCCTATGTTTTTATAAAGGTAGTTTTACCACCATTTATTGGAGAACTACTTTTAAATGGAATTCTTGGAACTTTTATACATTTAATATGTAAAAATAAATATAATATTTGAAATAGAAACATAAATATAATGTTAGGATAAATGTTTTGTATTTTTCTATAATGTTTCTTTTTTTTAATGATTAGTTAAAAATAATGAATTCTATTTCAAAAGTGGGTTTTCATATAATTCATTTATAAAGATAAATTATATGTTAAATTGGTTGTAATGTTTAAATATATAATAATTTTTTAAATTAATCCAATTTAGGTCATTGGGATAAAATTTACATTGAAATTGGGTATAAAAACATAGAAAACATTTGGACATTTTTAATTAAAAAACCTCCAGTGTCATTCCATCAGCATGATTATTTTTTAAATTAACATCAACCAATTATATTATTATAATTTAGAAAAATGGATTCCATATTTGGAACCAAAAAAATTTATAAGGCAAAATAAGTTCAAAGTGTTTTTTGACCAAAATGTTTATCAAAAGTGATTAAAATTAATTACAGTGATTAGAAGAAAAATTAGGTTTACAGAGTAATAAAACATAAATTTTAGAACCAAAACAACTTAGTCACTTTTCCAAAAACCATTTTAAGACAAATATTCATCCATGAACCTTAATTTTTAGATTTGTTTGTTATTTTAGGAGTTTTATTAGGAAAAAATGTGGTTACACCTAACTTGTTTTAAAAAACGCCAATTGTTTCCTTTCCCTTCCCTATAAATGGCCAACACCTCTCCATATTTTTCAAACCTATCAAATCACTTAGGTAATGCCAATATCTTCCCAATACACAGTATAAAATCCCTCCATTATACCATGAAGCCTCCCATTGAACATAAATAAATCCAAATAATCCTTTTGGAACAAACCCAAAGGAGTTACCTGATTAAGAGGCAATGTCTTCTCTCAAGCTCCATTCTTTAATATTTATCCTCCACCAACTCCACTCAATTCATTCCATGATTTTATAAAAAACTATATCTAATATACTAGGAAGTTTTTATGCTGTAGGGTTTACCAAAACATACACACTCCTCTAACTAATGGTTAACAAACATATTTTTTATGTCTGTGGTGAACTAGAACCTCACAAAATGAGGATTGTTCATTTTTTCCTTACTAAATCTCATGGTAGACATTATGATGGAAAATATGTTTATATATTTTATATATTATATTTATTATTTACTTAATCTTTTTTAACCATTTTAAATGAAATATATTTATACATTTTATTTTCTGTAAATACGATAATTTTGTTTGAGGATGTGTGGACTACCTCCTCTTCAAAATGATGTCATTCATTCACACACTACATGGAATGTATTAAGGATGGGTTTAGTGAACATATATGATATATAAATACTATAGGATTAATGAAACACACACACACACACACACATATTTTATTTCCCTTATTTTTTTCAATACGACAATAAAAACCCAAATAACATTCATGCATACGTACGATGTAATGTCCCAGACCTAGGTACCACCCGATGTGGTGCCCAAACCTATTTGGTTAAATGGAATCAAGAACATCTCCCAAAAAATAGTGGTATCCAACTAGCTGTGAGGGGCTAGGTGAGTCAGTGGGGATACAATTCCCTCATTACTAGAGTATCACAGCAGAAGTCAAACATACAATAAATAGTGAAAGAGAAATAAACAGCAGTTAACTGAAAGTAAGTCAACACATGAATACATATAACTTACCAGAAGTGTCTCATATACAAAATGATGAAGATAGTAAAAGTATATAGAAACAAACAGAATAGTACATGTCAATGTAATACAGTACATGTCCCAAAATGAACAAAAGAGAAAAATGGTATCCCAGCATCATAAGCCTTAGCTTGGTTCTATGCTCCCCTACTCCAAATCCAAAATCAAAAACCTGTACCACGGTGATAGCTCCTTTCATATCCTGAAGCCATATAATCCGTTTGTGTCCCCAAGGTAGCCCAAACAGGGTATGAGATAAACATCACAGTAGGCAACCACCCCAATCTATACAGTTCTGACAACAATTCTACAAAAATTCTAGAATGTGAAAACAAGCAGTAAAGTAAAGATGGTTTTCCCTTTGAATAATACTATATCTGTAATTAAAACTAACCAGCCCTCAAGGATACCTTAAAAAGAGTCATATCCAAACAAGGAAGATAAAATAGATGTAAACAAGTCACATGGCTATTCCATACATCGGTTTATATTATGCAACACACAACCACATTGTACATAGAATTAAAGTATCCCACAGCCACACCGTATAGTGAATAGAATACCTCAATGGCCGGATCAAAGTTGTTAGCATATTAAGGAATCAATGTAAAAATTCTGGACCATGGAGGCCGAATCCAAGGAGCTTGTTCAAGGAATCCCATCATGTCTGATGGGCTCACTAGTGGAAACTCAGTCAGGCACTGGTTGGGGTCCTAGGTGAATGGTAATAGAATGTCATATTCGGGCCCATGAAAGCCAGATCCACATGGTAGCAAGGGCCGAAGAATCCCACAAAATCAAAACCGAAGGGGCAGAGTCATCCTAAGGCATCCACTACCACATTCCTAATCCATGGAATCTAAAAACCATTCATTCAATTTAAAAAAATATTCCATGTGAGTATAGCCACTCAAATCAACCTCCACAATGCATGAGAATACCCACTCATGCAAACCTTTTATCAAAACAAGTATATGGACCTACCCTCAAATGTAAACCATTTAACATGCCATTAGTTATTTCATATAGTTATAACCACCCATATTATCCTTTTAACACAAAAAATATCAAAATAGACAAGTCATAAGACGATATTCATTGAGAAATGAGGAAATACATCTCATAAACAGGATATTCAAGCTATCAAGGAATTAAGAAGCTTCCTCTAACTAAGAAATCATAGTCACACAAAAATTGGGTGGTTTAAACTAGAATAAACCAATATTTTTCCTTAAGGTACACCCCATGGGTGACCCTAAAACATGTAACGAGTGTCAACGCACCTAAATGGAACCTACGAGCATCCTCACACGGTCTGACTAAACCTACGATAAGCAGCTCGCAAAAAAATGAGGCCTCACCGGATATTCTGATGGGAGGGAAAAGGGATGAATGCTTCAATAGAAACCAAAAAACAAAAGAGAGTATTGACCACCTACCTCGCCTCAGTATTAGACATCTCATCTAGTATCACGTCCTGATTCATTATGGTTTGGAAAAATTTTGAAGAAAGAAGGAAGAACGAAATATTAGGGCATATGAGCCTAAATCCAAATAGCACAATTGTTGTTTTGATGGATCAAGAATGACTAAAAAGGAATTAAGTAATTATAAATTCCATTGAAATGAGACAAAAAACTATTTAATTGTAGTTCGAGAGGATTATAAATCTAAAAAACTATGTTATAAGTGTTTTGGATCTTATAAAAGTAGGAAAATAGCTATATTTGTCAAAATATGAGGCTATGGTCTCTTTTATAAAAAACCTGATGGGCTAGTACCTGACGTGTAGGCCAAGTACATAGTGTGTATTTCCCTTGTTTTTTATTTCCTAAACTAGATAGGATTCAAATCGTGATGGTCTAGTACACGATGTGTACCTGGCCTCTAGCCAACTTTCAGTCTCCTTTCCCATTTCTTTTCCGAAAACAACCCAACCGAACTACGACCCAACATGGGGTGTAAGATAAAAAGGAAATTGAACAAAATTTAACTTGAAAGGAAAAGTACATACCTAATTAATGACCCATGATCTTAAAATATTCCCCCAATATTTCAATTAGTTCTAGAATTTCTCATTTATGGGTGGTCAAGATTCGTCTGAAAACAACTCTAGACACCTATCACGTAGTTCGGCCTCCCTCTCCCAAGTCTCATCCTATAAACTGTCATGCATCCATAGCACTCATACTAGAGGAACTGGATCAAAATGGAGAAACTTTTTGATCCTTTCATCTATAAGAATTATATGCTTCTCAAAGGATGCATCAACCTGAAGCTCTTCCTCCTTGAGCTGAAAAACATGAGGTAGTTTTGAGTAATAGTGTCACAACTGAGATACATGGAAGACATAGTGCATGGCTTGGTACATATGAGGTAACTACAACTGATAGGAAACTAAACCAACTCTATCTATAATCATGAATGACCCAACATATCTCTGTGAATGATTACCCTATCTCCTGATCTGCCTATGCCCCAACCTTGTCAAATCATTAATGAAAACCCAATCCCTGACCTCGAACTCTAGAGGTCGTCTGTGATGATTGTCATATGAGATCTGATGATAATGTGCAGTAGATATCTTCTTCTGAATCATCTCGGCTAGCTCAGAAGTCTCCTGCACGAGACACGATCCCAGTAAAGCTTCTTCTCCAACCTTTAACTAGAATACGATAGAACGACATGGACTACAATAAAATCCTTGTAAGGTTCCATCTGTATCATCACATAATAATTGTTATTTTAGGTGAAATAAACCAGGTTAATGTTTCTCTCCCATGATCCCCCAAAATATTAGACACATGCTCATTGCATGACCTATAGTACCAATATCTTTTTCTCTGACCGGACATCAGTATAAGGGTGGTATGTTGTGCTCAAAAGCACATGTGTAACCAGCACACACTAAAAACACTACCAGAAACGAGATGTAAAGTGGACATATTTATCTGAAATGATAGTGCACGGGACCCAATGAAGTCGTACCACCTCTCATATGTACAACATTATAAGACCATCAACATTGAAGGTCTCTTTGATCGGTAAAAAATGTTCGACCTTGGTAATTCTATCAACAATAACCAACACAACATTATTACCTCGAGGAAAAGATGGTAAACCAGTCCCAAAATCCATTAAGACATCATCCAGTTTCCACTCTGGGATATTTAACTATTTTAAAATCCTAGTTGGTCATTGATGTTCCACCTTCAGCTGTTCATAGGTGGAAAACATCATAACAAAACCAATTACTTCTCTCTTTATTCCCAACCACCAGTACTGACATCCCAAGTCACGGTACAACTTGGTGACCCCATGATGCACTTCCCTAGATGAATCATGGAACTCACGCATCACCAACTCACGTATATCCACTTCAACCCAAACACATACATGGATACACAGAATCTCAGCATCACCTACCATCCAACCAAGATGAGGGTCCTCACCTACCAAGCCTTCTTGTATAGCTAGGCCTTATGAATATGATAGCTTCCTCATCCCAACTCTATCGAGTAAGGTGGATTTAATAGTTTAGGATGAAATAAAATTATACCCCTATCTATCATGAACCTCCAGCTGCATCTCAGAAAACAACTCCATAAGTATCCAATCACTACTACCCTACTGCACTGACTGTATATGAGTCCTCCAACTAAGTGCATCAAAAATTTCATTTCATTTACTAGTCATATAGGCATGATCTATTTCAGAGAACTATAGGTTCTCCACCCACCTTCATTGCCAAAAATTCAGGTCATGATGTGTAAAGATATACATTAGGCTTTTTTGGTATCTGTACACCATAAAATACTCTCCCAGTAAATAGTTCCTCAAATAGCGCAATGTATGTACAAAAACAGCTAATTCCAAATCATTCATAGGGTAATTCATATTGTGCGGCCTTATATTCCAAGACCATAACATATTGAATTGATCTCCCTACATCAGCATTACCCCCAACCAAATACCTGATGCGTCACAGTACAAAATTTATCTCTTTCCCTTCTATGGAAGTATTAGGAATGGTGCTGATTTCAACCTCCCTTTCAGTCCCTAAAAGGTTGTCTCACAATATTCTAAGCACAGAAACTTCACACCCTTCCTATTCAAGCCCATCTATGGAACTGCTAAGCATGAGAAGACCTATATAAAATACTAATAGTATCCATATAGCCCAATGAAACTCCATATGTCAAAAATGTTCATGTGGTTTTTCCAAGGAAACTACACCTCTCACCCTCTCTTGGTCCACTGACATTCTTGTCTTCGAGATGATGTGACCTAGGAAGTGAATTTGATCCATCTCAATGTGGCACTTTGTGAGCATAGAATATAATTGAAGATCTCTTATTATATTCAAAATGATCTCTTGATGATTGGAATGGTTGGGTCGATTGTGATAATACACCAATATATCATCCACGTAAACCACCACAAAAGAATAAATGCAAGCATGGAACACTCTGTTCATCAAATCCATGAAAAAAGAGGATGCATTTGTGAGACCAAACATCATAATCAGATACTCGTATAAACAAAACCTGTTACGAATGGTTGTATAAGGTATGATTGTAGTTCAAACATGCACCTGGTGATATCCAGAGCATGGTTCGATCTTCAGAACACTCAAGCTCCTCGAATCTGATCAAACAGGTCATATATCCTTGGAAAAGGATATCAGTTTTTAACCATATGTGTGTTATGTTACCAATAATCCATGCATATCCTAATAGTTTCATCCCCATTTTTAACAAGAAGCACCGGTGAAACCCAAGGAGATATATTGGGTTTGATAAATCCCTTTTTATATAAATCCTCTAGTCGCATCTTGATCTCCTACAACTCTATCGTAGCCATCCTATAATGAGAAATGGGTACCAGCACGGCTCTTGGAACTAGATGGATGAATAAATCCACCTCTCTCTCAGGAGGTAAACCAAACAATTTTTCAGGAAATAAATTTCTGAAGTGCCCAACCACTGTAGGAATATATTCCTAACTCTCTCTATGATCATCTAGAAAAAACTAGCAATCTAGGATGTCATCCCAACAATACCATGATGCTCACGAACAGATCTCATCTTCTAGATATCCAATTCTCCATTAGGGATAAACAATGTACCATCTGGTTATGTGAAAGTCATCCTCCAGCGATAGCAGTCAATGTATGCTCGGTAAGGCATGAGCCAGTCCATTCCAAGAATGACATAAAACCATGTAATCTCAAGGAAATAAAGATCTCAGACGATGTGACACCCTATGACCTCAAGGGGACACTCCTTACACCGGTGAACAACACCCATTCTGACTCACAACGGATTTTCTTGTTTCAAAACACCCTTAGAAATCAAAACCAGAAGCCCAAGGATTTTTAACACTCATATAAGGATAAAAATAAAAGATGAACCTATATTGAAAAGAACATATGAAAAAGTAGATGATAATAATATTGTACCTCCCAGTATAGACACTCTGGTATCCTTCTCTTGTTGGGTATATTGCACTATATATTTATGGCCTTTACCTTGGCCCTGGGACCCAACCTGACTACCCTGTGCTGATCCACCCTACTGTCTAGGAGAACCCGATGTCAGCCTACCATGCCCACGACCACCACTACACTGTTTGTTCTATCCTGTATTGCTCTAGATTCCATCTGGATGCATAGGTTAATAACATACTCCTTAACCCGATGTTAGAGATGACCCCAACCACTGGTAGTTTCATGGAAGGCCCTGAAAAACCATTGCATGTTCCCCATCCTTCTGCAAGATCAACACTCGACTAGGTCACGGTCACAATGATTTTTCACGTGGACTCTCCTACCACAGTGATTTAAATATACCATGCTTCATATACCCACGGTCTGACTAGAACTCACTTTGCGGGAATCCTCAAAACGAAGCTTCCTACTTGAAGACGTAGATCCACTTGTGTGAGAAAAAACACTCCCTTATTTTGTACACCCATATTCCCTCAGGTTTTACTTTGTAATCAGTGCCTGATTCACAATCTGAGTGATAGAAGGAATTTTGAACACATTTACAGGGGATTTGATAGAATAAATGAGTCCTTCCTCTAAGCATCTCACGCTCGATATCCCAACTATAATATACATCGTCACAAAAGCTACAAATCTGAAAACCATTATGACTATTCCATAACTATCACAGTTCCTTTCTCCAGACAGAAATTCTCACTATCCCACTCTTCTTGCAGATTCATGGGGGTAAAAGTAGTCGTATAAGTGGGTTTGGAATTCATCTCAACCAATATTTTTTTGGCCTTCAACATAGTTAAAAATGCTACACCAGTACTTTACTACTCCATGTAGCATATAGGTCATGAGGTTGACCCTCTTCTATGGAGGCATCTTCAAATGATAATAAATCACTAACATGGAATTTATCCATATATCTACAGCCTATGGTCCCCCCTCCCTTGATAACATAGGAGGATGATGCTGCTGGAACACCTGCGTCAGCTCAGTTAAAATCAAGTCTATCTACATTTCTCCTTGGATCACCTACATATATTTAATAAAGACCTCGTGGAACTCGTCCTCAAAACCTATGTCTGGAACAACCTTAGGTTCCACAGCTAACAATATAATAAGATCAACTAGTATACCATGGCCCAGCATATCTAAATTATGTTCATTGCCTCCCTCATGGAATACAACTGGAGGTCGTCGTGGTGGCATGTACCTATAATTACTAACATATCTTGTAGTAAATATTAACATCAATGCATATGGATCAAAGAATAGGACAAGTCAAAACACTCCTTGAAACCATGTTAACCCACAGCCTAATCGTAAATTCAGGACTGTATAAAGAATAGCCAACGAACTACTAGAAACTATTACTCTTTCCGACTAAAAATCATGGTCTATGTCAAGTGTCTATCCATTTGTTTAAGTTTCGATTTCCATTTTTAATTCAATTATTTAGGAAATTCTTCCAAGTTTTTACCAATTCCCAAATCCTTGAGGGCTAATAACACCTCATGAACCCAAAAAACGGTTCCCATTCAAACCATACGCATCAAGTTCATTTAATTTTTTAGAATTTCACTAGTGTATCATTTACCAATTCATAAGGTCCTATAAACCTTATGAATTGAAATTTTATGTAACCCTTTTATATATACTACACATAAATATCACAATAGTATGCACAACAATCACATAAACTATCACAACAACATGCAATATCTAATGCAACCTAGACAGAATTACATAATTTATGGAAAGTGATTCTAATAAGTGTCTATATGATGAATGAGATGGAATGACCTCATCTCATCCATATTAAACTGAAATAGAACCCACAACTTCATCAACAATAATAGTAAAAATCAAGTTCATCACCCAATGGCGAAATCAAATCAATAATAATAATCAAAATCTAGAAAATTAGATCTCAATTCGAAGAAATTGGGATTTTACCTGTATGTGGGGAAGCTAATCTCAGGCATAGTTTATTACCAAACTATATTTCCTTCTTGTCACTATCCATTTTCTCTAAACACTAAGTCAATCTAGAAAAAAACTTTCATTTGATACCACTTTATAATTTCCTGGATCCGGATGCCACTCGAAGTGGAGACCTGAGCTCGGTTGGCCACATAGCCTCAAGTGCATCTCCCCAAATGAAAGTGTCTATCAACTAGAAACAATGGCCTAATTGAGTAAGTGGGGAGCCTATTTCCTCAATACCAGAGTATCAAAATAGAATTAAATCATAAAATAAATAGTGGAAGCAATATAAATATCAGTCAACTGAAATCATGTCAAGGAATTCATACATATGAATGACCAAAAGTATCTCATATAAAAAATGATGAAGATGGTACAAGTATATAGAAATCATCTTGAAAAACACGTGGTAATTTAATATAGTAAAAATCCCAAAAATAACAAAAGTCTAAAAATGTTTCCCATCATCGCAAGTTTCGGCTTGGTTCTATGCTCCCAAACACCAAAGCCATAATCAACAACCTATAGCAGGGAATGTGCCTCTATTGTCACCTGCTACCATATAATCTGTTTGGGTCCACGAGGAGGCCCAAAATGGGTGTGAGATAAACATCCTATTAGGCAACCACCTAGGTCTATATAGTTCTAATAACAATTCTACAAAAGTGCTAGCAAGTGTAAATAAGAAGTAAAGTAAAGTGTGTATGCCCACATCATATGTCTATAGTAGTAAGTTAAACTAACCATCTATCCAGGATACCGATAAAAATGTAATCTCTAAACAAGGAATATAAAATTAAAGTAAAAAAGTCACAAAACCATTCCATACATTCATTTGTATAGTGATACCCACAACCATGCTATATAAATAAGTCAAGTATCCCACGACCACACAGTATAGTAAAAAATAGACCTCAAGCGCCGAATCCATGGTATCAGAAGACCAAGGAATCCATGTAATAATTCTATACCATAGAGTCCAAATCCAAGGATCTTTTAAAAAGAATACTAGATATTCCCATGGGTGTCCCTAGTAGAAGCTCGGTTAAGAACTGGTTGGGGTCCTTGGAGCGTTACAATAACAAGTCATATGCGACCCCAAGAAGGCTAGATCCACAGGGTAGTAAGGCCTGAGGAATCCCACAGAATCAAGACCCACAAGGAAGAGTCAACCCAAGGAATCCACTAATCCATTCTAGATCAATGGAGAGCAGTCCACGACATCTATCAAACCATTCATTTAATTTAAACCAACATTCGTTGTGAGTATACCCACTCACATCAACCCATAAAAGCCATGAGTATACCCACTCATGCAAACCATTTATCAAAAAACAAGCATATGGTCCTACCCTCCCATATAAACCATTTAACATGCCACTCATAATTTCATAATGGTATTCCCACCAATATTATCCATTTTAAATGCCAAACTATCAAAATAGACAAGGCATAACATGATATTCATTGATCAAGGAGGTAGTACATGTCATAAACATGCTATTCAAGATATAAAGGCATTAACGAGATTTATATAACAAGGAAACAAAAATCACACACCCATTGGTTGGTTAAAACTCGTATAAGAAACTATTTTCCCCAAGGAACACCCCATGGGTGACCCTAAAATGAGTAAAGGGTGTAAACACACATAAACAGAAACTACGGTAATCTTCACTAGGTCCTACTAAGCCTACCACAAGAAACTTTCTAAAAAATGGATCCTCGCTAGAATGTTCCATGGGAATAAAAAGGGAATAATGCATGAAAAAGTACCTGAAAAGGAAAAAGAAATTATATACCAACTACCTCGCCTCAGTAATAGATAAATCATCCAGTATCTTGTCCCGATTCCTCATGGTTTGGAAGAAATCTGAAGAACAAATGATGAATGAAATATTAGGGCATATGAGCCTATATAAAAATAGCACAATCATTGGTCCAAAGAATCCACCACAACTAAAAATAATCAAGTATATGACAATGTTGTTCCAATGAGACAAACCATGATCTAACCAGACTTAGGATAGCTAGTACAACTAAAAAATAGTGTTAGAGGTGTTTTGGCTCTCAAAAACTGAAGGAAAATAGCTATGTCCGTCAAAATATGAGGCTACTGTATCATTTATAAAAATACCTGGTGGGATTGTACATGGCATGTAGACCAAGTACATGGTTTTTACTACCCTAGTTTTTTATTTTTGGAACCATACATGCTACATGTCATGATGGGAAAGTACATGTAGTGTACTAGAAGTATAAAATGTGTAGGACAAGTACACCACCTTTATCGGGATTATAGCCTTATTTTAGCCTATTTTCCAAATTCATTAAAAAATCCCAAACTCACATGAAAATTCATCGGGTCTAATACAAAAATGAAATTAAAAATCATTTTTATCTAGAAAGGAAAGATCCACACCTAAAGAAATACCCAGGATCTGACATACAACTTACCATATCCCTGAAAGATGCATTCATTTCATACTTATATATTCATTATATTATTATAACACACATATACAAAATATAAATGATATTTATATAATTATTTACATTCTATAAATCATAATATAAGAATAAGGACCCATCATATAACAAATTAATACATAAGTGAAGAACAAAGAGAATATTACACGAAGTGAAGCCGTAACATATGATTGTTAAAAAGTGGGTAATATAAGGTTATAATTAAACCATATATGGTATTAGATATAATAATATGGTTTTATAAAATATTTATAATAAATTTAAAATTATTTTATAGGTGGTTGAATGAGTACAGTGAGACTCCTTATACAAGGTAAGGGAATTTAATCCCACTATTCATTTTTGTGATATATATGCTTTATTCACCACCCATTCCTTCTGTGTGCTGTGTATAATACCCATGGACGTATTCAATGATTTTTATAATAAAAATTATGGATTTTTACAGATCCATTTTATGATATTTATGAAATGGGATTTATTTTTAAGAAGGTACCATATCGATAATGTAATTTTGTCTTAATTTTCTTTCTTTGAGAGACATGCCATGTTATGCACATATATTTTTTTATGAGGTGTATATACTACATTTTAAATTTTATATAATGGATCCCATTATTATCATGATATTTTAATTTTTATGAAATTTTATTATCTCAAATCGAGAGTATGGTTCAAGGTTACCAAGTGGTAAGAGTTTATTGAAACAATCACATCACTTTTCAAGATTATTTATGTTGATGAATCCTTTGATGAAATATTATGATCCATATCTCAAGAAGATTCATGAATGTTCTTATACTATATTTATTTATAACATAATAATGTATTGATCCATTTTTCAAATATTGGGTACATAATATAGTTAATGTGGTGTTTTTAATATATATAAAATTCCCCCTCTCTTCATTGGGAAATCTGTTATCCTTCAAAACCATTTTTTTAAAAGGGTTTCAAATAATATTCAACTATTCTCCTATAATCAGTAGAATAAATTTTTTCCTTTTTTCTTATAATAATTTTTTAAAGGAATCATTTTTCACTTTTCAAACAAGTCATTTTTTAACCATTTACCTCACAAAAGGAATATTTTATGTCATATGGCATGTATGGATTTACGAGTTCTCATTTCTGTAAACTTTCCATTCCATGTTTAAAATTCTTATTTTTAAGACAATGTTTTTTAAAAAATAAGTTTTTTTTAAAAAAAATATTCTTTCAACTTTTTTTTCAATCATTATTTATATGTTTTCAAGGAAAATGTATTTCGAAATGATTTCATGATTAATCTATAAGTTTTAATGAAAAATGGTTAGAAAAAATGTTATCAATATTATATTAAAAGTTTTTAATTGAAATGGTGTCCAATTGTTTTCAAGATTATTTTATATGTTTTCAAGGAAAATATTTCTAAAAGGGTTTTCAAGGTTCTTTTATATGTTTTCAATAAAAATGGTTTTCAAAAATGTTTTTAAGCTTCTTTTATATGTTTTAAAAGAAAATGGTTTTTGAAATATTTTCAAGATTATTTAATAGTTTTTCATGGAAAATCATTCTCAAACTATTTTCATGCTTTCTTATTATGTTTTCATATTTATTTACAAAAACTGGTACAAAAAAGATATTATATTTTTAATAGTATTTCCAAATATAAAAGTATATTTTCCTCAAGAAATTTTTTTGAATGTGATTTCAAAATTATCTCTTATCTAAGATGATTTCTGTTGATGCTACTCTTTCCTTTCTAGGAAATTATCTAAAGGATCCATTCATTTTCATTCTCTAGATGGTTTATGTTTTTATGTCATGATATTTATGAAACCCATTTCAATTCCAAGGGATTTATTTCTCTGAAAGAATCTTCTTTTTATGTGATATAATTTGAAAAAATTAATATGAAACCTATCTCTTTCCCATTAGTTATGATAAGATTACATGTTTATGATACCCACTTCATTTAAGGGGATATGATATGATTTTTTATGATTTTTTGGAACATGTATGAGTGATTAAACTATGATATGGGTGGGACATATATCTCCCTTTAATGAATTTGGTAAAGAATAATATCTCAAGAGATTGACCAATATGGTATTGGGAGTGAACGTTGACTACTAAGATGGATATGAGAGTTAACCATGACTACCAAGATGGTATAAGGAGTTAACTCATGTTACTAAGATCACCATGGGAGTGAACCATGAAGGCCAAGATGATATGGGGAGTCATCCCATACTACTATGATGGTATTGGAAGAAATCCAATGGCTACTATGGAAATCATATTATATGATTATGTGTAAGAAAAAACACTATGTTTTATTCATATATTATGATTTCATGGCTAATATTATTTATTTACTTATGGTTCTTGTCTTATGAACTTCCAATATTTATTCCATGATTCACTTTTATGATATTTAATATGTAGGGCATAATATTCTATGTCCATGATCATGTCCTCATACCCTTATGTTCAGGATTATGCTTACGTATCTCTCCTATATAGAAATAATATGTATCAGAGGTCACCACATTTTTATGTTTCCTCCCCCCATGATAAGAAGATATTTATTATTCTCAGTATTTCTAAGAAGGTTTCTAGTCAATAAATACCTTGTTGGAGATGATGTAGCACATTTATGAATCAGTGTTTATGTTTCAATGTTTCCAAAAGCATTATACTAGTACGATATTTGGGATTCTATTTGTATAATGTTTTAATTATTCCAAAAATGTTATGTAATGTTAATTAATGATAACAGAGTGTTTCTATATTTGGAATTAGTGTAATGGTTATTTATCCATTGGCTTCTTGGATGATAAAACCATAGAGAGAACCCTAAGGACTTGTCTAAGTATAAGTCTAAAAAAATGGAAAGTATAAGAATATGTGTAGGAAAATTTGGTAATGGGTAGAGTGAGTGGTTTACTAGAAATAAATCCATGTCCGGATCTACCTAAAAAACACAAAAATATTTTTTGGGAATTACTTAGGGTAATCTGGTACATGAAAATGGGCCTTATTGTACACCTCCTTTGACACTCACTGGGGATATTGTTTGCTAATTCACAAACACTTCATGAAATATCATGAAGGATTTAAATATAATTTGGATATGAATAACCAATGACTGAAATAGGGTGTCTTAGATTTAGTAAGTTTTCATGATTTATACATCCTTTAAGTAATTCATATCATGATTATGTGTTTTTATGGTATGATATGTAATGGTCACATTATGCTTCTATTTTTAGTCAATGGAAAGAATATAAAGGAACTAGATTAACGTTGAATGTGATGGATGATTTTATAATGAGCAGTCAAGTGGTAAGATCACTAGAGTGAAAGGTATTTTTATAATTCCTAATTAGTTTTCACAGAATATTATTATCAATGTGTACTTTAACCAACTCTCGGACTCACCAAGGAAAATAAGGAATGAGTTCACTAGGAGCTCGGGTGATAGAGACAATGGAGGAAAGAAGATTTGATTTCATTCATGTTAATAATGAGGAAAGAATCACCAAATTGAATGTCTTTGATGAGAAAGAATATGTTTTAAATATGTGTAGAAAATACAAAAACATGTGACTAGAAGGGAAAAATTAAGAGTTAGGTTAATGAAATGGATGAGAATATTGGACTCCCTAATGAATAAATAAAGCTGACATGTTTTATTTGTATAATAAATAGTTATTATGAAATAAAATTTCCCCAGAGAAAATCTATTGAATATAATCAGAAAGGTGGTGTGAGTAATGGTTATATTACTAATGTTGAAGACACTACAGGTGAAATGTGAAAAGAAATAGGAATTAAGTAATAGGATGTGGTATCCTTATTATGGATTATGGATGATGTGGAATAATAAATATTTTTATGTATTTGGGATTCCAGAATTTAGTTATATTAATGGTGAAATAAAAAAGGATTGTTCAATTTTAGTTTTTTTCTAAGGATTTAAAAGATTATGTTGAATGTTTCTGATGGAATGGAAAATTTATTTAATAATAATGTGAAATTTGGACTAAGTAAAGTTATCCCGTAATATATTACATATGTTATTGTTGTCTGGATAATGATATGTGAGATATGAATAATAGAATTTAACAGTACTGATTACCTTGGAACTAATTAAGGACATGTTGACAAGTAGTTAATGCTATCATTGATGAAGATTACAACATATTGGATTTATGGAATATATCATGTAACCTATGGAATAAGGAAGCCTGAATATTTTGTAAAAGGATTTATGGAAATTTAGGTTGTTACCATGATCCATGATAATTTACCATGAGGGTATTCACATGTTTGGAATTTGACAACCGAGACCTACATTGTGATATATGGGGGATCAATGTTAAGCTGATTTTTGGAATTTATTTCTAATGTTTGGGATTTTCATCATTTATAAGGGTTATAAATATAACCAATCATGGAAATTTTATGTTAAAATGTTGTAGAATTATTTATGTATTGAGATTATATTTAAAATCTTAGTTAAAAAGATATTTAGTGATTAACCTTATCTTAAGGATGCAGATCATATTTATTTTGGAAATTATATTATGGTGGTTTTATAAAATGATATCATGTATGTTGGGTGACAATAAATAAAGTCTATAAAGGTTGTATGTCTTGAACACATGACTGAAGAACGATATGGGTTTCATGCCTACAACTGGCCTAAAAAATGTCCTGGTTAATGAATATTTATTTTTGATGAATAATTATTTATGATGAATAATTATTTATGATGAAGAAATAATATTTTTATTTTCAGTGATTAATGTATTAATCATATTTATTTTTAAGTATTTTTATAAAAAATAGATATACTTTTCATTCTTTTATGGGACTTAATATCTGCTAAAAGTGTATTTTATTTCTTCGGGCATCAAAGTTAATTTTTATACATCCATTTCATGATGTAATGAATAAATTATAAATAGATAAAATCAAAACCATAGAATGAATTATTTTTATAGAAACATTACATGTATGTATATTTCTGTATATTCTTGGTCAATAAAATAGTTCATCAAAGATAGGATAATAATCAAAAAAATTATGTTTCCCAAATAACTTAATTTGTTTTATGCCAATAGGCTTTTAAATAATAACATACTTGTGATTTTGGGTCCCTGAACCATTCATTAATTATTGAAATTTTTGTGATTGATGACCTTAATCACTCCCAATTAATATTTACAATTTTCTTCTAAGTCCATGTTTTCACATTCCACCCATGTTCTCATATGTGGAATTAGAATAATATGTTACAGTGGGTAACCATTAGGTTTCCAACATTCCATTTTTAACAGAAGTTTTAGGATTCAGTTTTACAATGTTGGTGTCTATGAAAGGAGATTTAAATAATTAAACCTTTGATAAACTAAATGAATATTGTGGGAGAAATTCATTTAGGGGGGTATAATGTAACACCTTGAGATATTGTGAATTATTTTTTTCAAAATTAATTTAATCGTTTTAATATTTTTCATTTCTCAAGATTGTTAAAATAGTTTATTTTATATTAAACCACTAAGTTTTTCTTGAGTTATACACAATAAAAATGATTACTATACATTACATGAAACATAAATTTTACCTTTCTCAACATGGAACACTGATGTTAGGTTACATTACAAGCAAGACTGACTTTTCTCGATGGCTTTCGTAATACAGAAGACTGAGTTTTACCAATCCAAAATTCTTTATTGAAATATTAATATTTAATTGGTTATAACACGACAATTATATTGAAGATTATATGAATAACTAACTTATGAGTTTATATAGTTTAATTATTGGGTTACCTATTTACTACAAAACAATACAGAAACCAAATGAATATAAAGAGTCTAATTTTATAAAAGTCTATGTTTGTGTTAAAAAAATTATATTAATAAGATAGATTTAGTAATAATAGTCAATGATATTAATTAAATTTATATGATATATATTAAAAATTATATTTTTGGTAATCATCCAATATATTTGTTAGATATGAGATAATAAAAAACCAAATTTTATTCTTAATAACCAATATTTTAATAATTTTAGTTTTACCGCCATTTAATTGAGAACCCATTTTAATCCATTTTTTGGAACTTTTATGGATTTTATATGTAAAAATAAAATTAATAATTGAAATAGAAACATATAATATTATGTTAATATATATTTTTTTTATCGTTCTATAAGATATACTTTTTTAAATGAAAATTTAAATATACTGAATTTTAATTCAAAAATTCTTTTTTATTTAATTATTTTATAAGGTAAAATGATATGTTAATTTTTTTAATGTTTAATTAGATAATAATTTTATAAATTAATCCAATTTAGGTCATTTTAATCAATTTTACTTTGAAATTTAATATAAAAATTAGATCAAACATTTGGAAGTTTTTTCATTAAAAACCCACAGCGTTGTCCCGTCAACGAGATTATTTTTTAAATTAATTTCTACCTCTTCTATTATAAGAATTTGGAAAAAGGGATTCCATATTTTGAATTAGAATTTTATAAAATGTATAATAAGGTCAACATTGTTCTTGACAAGAAATATGAGTTAAGGTGATTAAAATTAATTACAATGATATGGAGAAAAATTAGAATAATAAATTATTAAACCTCAAATGTAAGACCCAAAATGACATAAAAACTTTCTCAAAACACATTTTATGGATAGTAATCGTCAATAAAACCTAAATAATTTTCTATTTTGTTTTTTATTACTTTTTTAGTAAGAAACATGGGTAAACCTAACATGTTTTCAAAAATTCCAAGTGTTTCCTTTCCCTTAACTATAAAAGGACACCACCTCCCCCTCTTCTTCACACCTCTCAAAACACTTAGGGTTGGCCAATATATACCTAATACACCTCCCAAAATCCTTATATTTCTCCTAGAATAATCCCCTTGGGCATAAATTAATTTATGGAAACATTTTGACACAAGCTAATAGGAGTTACCGAATTAAGAGGTAACGTCTTCTCCCAAGCTCCTTTTTTTTTTATTTTCTTTATCCACCCCATACACTCACATTATTCCATAAATTTATAACAAACCCACTATATTAAATATAATATTAATTTTTATCCTAATTTTTAGACCTACACTTACCCACACCTCCATCTAATGGGTAATAGACAAACTGTTTATGTGTACAGAGAACTACCACCTCAAAAATAGATGATTGTTCATTTATTCCTTACCACCTATCATGGTGTAAATTATGATTGAAAATAAATTTATATATGTTAATAAATATATTTATAATGTATTCAGTAATATATAATCCTTTTACAACACATATCATTATACATTCCAATTTATATAAATACAATAATTTCATTTGAGGATGTGTGGACAACCGCCTCCTCAAAGCGTTGTGATTCGTAAACACACTACATGACATGTATTAAAGAAGGTTTTAATAAAATTATATGATAAATATGATATAATAATGATATTTTAATAATTATATATATACATATATATATAAAGATATTCCATTTACCTTCTTTCTTTCAATACGACGATACAAACAGAAACAACATTCATGCGTACTGACGACTAACCATCTCTATGAACTGTGTATTCCATTTCATACATCAATATTCTATAGATTATTATAATACATATATAATGAATATAAATTATATTTATATCATTATTTATATTTTGGAAATAAATATATAAGCATAGGGACCAAAATTATAACAAATTAAGACACATGTGAAGAACCAAGCGAATATTGCCCGAAGTGAAGCCTTAACATAGGATTGTTAACAAGAGGTTAATATAAGTTCAAAATCAAACCATATATGGTATTTGATAAAATAATATGATTATGAAATATATTTATAATAAATTTATATTTATTTTAAAGGTGGTTTGATGGAGTACAACGAGAGTCAAGACACAAGATAATGGAATTTCATCTCACATTTTATTTCCTTGAGATACATGCTTTATTCACCACCAAATTCATTTTGTGTTGTGTGTATACTATACGTGGATTTATTATATTATTTATATAATTGAAGTCATTAATATTTAAATATAAATTTAATTATCATTCTAACATCTAATTAAAATATCAAAAGTTACCAAATCGGTAAAGTATGTTTCAATTTATCTTTTTTGAGACAAATAACTTGTTATGAACCAATATTTATTAATTAGGTGTATATAATTACTTTGAAATGTTATACCATGAACAAAATTCTTTTCATTCTATTTTATGCTTTGTTTATTCTCATTTTATTTCTTGGGGAGTATGATTTAATGTTACCAAGTGGAATGATTTTATTGGAACAATATCGTCGCTTTTTGAGATTGTCTATGTTTATGATTCCTTTGATGAAATAATATAACCCATCTCTAAAGAAAATTCATGCCTTTTGTTCTCATCTGTTAATTACAAATATAATCATTTATTGGTACCATTATTTATCTATTTGGTGCATAATATTCTTAAGACAATGTTTTTAAGTAATCCTGAGATTACCCTCTCTTTGGATAGAAATTTGTGTTCCTTAAAAACCATATTTTCTAAAAAGTGTTTCTTATAATATTATAAAATTCACATATAATCATTAAAATAAATTTTAGCCCTTTTTTCTTTACTATGGTTTTCAAAGGAATCTTCTCATCTCTTTTTGAACAAGTCATTTATCTAACCTCTTACTGTGCGAAATGAATGTTCTTTTTTTGCTTCATACAACAGGAACATATTTACCCACTTCCTTTTCTATAAATCTTAAATTGCATGTTTAAAATTATTATATTCAATAAAATGTTTTTTTTAAATAAATTTCCCAAATTTGTTTCAATTTGTTTTCATGCTTATTTAATATGTTTTCATGGAAAATGGTTTTTAAAATGTTTTCTTGATTAATTTATACATTTTCAAGGAAAAAGGTTTTCAAAATTATTTTTAATATTATTTTATAAGTTTTCAAGTAAAATGGTTTTCAAAATTGTATCAATAAACTTTTATATATTTTCACAGAAAATAGTTTTCCAAATTTTTTCAAGATTATTTTATAAGTATTCAAGGAAAATGGATTCCAAAAATGTTTCCAAGATTCTTTTATATGTTTTCAATGAAAATGTGTTTCAAATGTTTTTAAATATTATTTTATTATTTTTCACAAAAAATGGTTTTAAAAATGTTTTCAAGATTCCATTATATGTTTTAAAGTAAAATGGTTTTTCATTTTTTTCTGTATTCGTTAATATGTTTTCAAGTAATATGGTTTTAAAAATGTTTTCAATATTTCTTCATACATATTCAAGTTTATTTTTATAAAAATGTATCTCAAATGGTTTAAAATGTTTTAAGAGATTATTATGTTGAGGAAAGGGTATTTTACTCAAGAAATGTTTTTGAAAGAGATTTTGAAAATATTTTCCATCTAATATGGAATTCATTGATTTTATTCATTATTGTTTAGTAAATGACATAAGGTTCCATTCATTTTCATTCTCTGAATAGTTTAGGTTTTTATTTCATGATTTTTATGATAGAAATTTCTATTTTATGGGTTATATATTTATGAACTTATTTCCCTTTTACGGGATGCATGTCTACAAAATATGTTTCTTTTCATAGGTTATGATTTGATGAAAGGATTATAAAACCCATATATTTTCCACAAGTTACGATAAGATTACATGTTTATGATAACCATTTCATTCATTTGTTATGATATGATTATTTATGATTTTGTGGCACATGTATGTATGATTTCACAATGAGATGGGTTGGACTTATATCTCACACCGATGTATTTGGTAAAGATTTATATCTCATGAGATAGAATAAGATTGCATGGGGATTGAACGTTGAATACATATATGGCCACTGTAGTGAAATATAACTACCAATATGGTGTGAGGAGTCAACTCATACATCTAAGATTGATGTGGGAGTGATCCATGACCACCAAGATGGTATTTGGAGTGAACCCATACTATTAATATGTTCTGGGATGTGATTACTTGGCTACTATGGAAATAATATTATATGATTATTTGTCTTCTATAATTCCATGTATTATTCCTATATTATGCATTCATGGATTTTGTTCTTTATATCCTTATAATTCATATCCTATGAACTACCAATATTTATGCCATGATTCATGTTTATTATATTGGATATTTAGTGTATGATTTTATATTTTCAGGATCATATTATCATACCTTTATGTTCTTATGCTTATTTATCTCCCTTATTTACCTTGACTGAGCATCTGAGTTCACCATTTTTATATTTCCTTCCCCAAGGTTATAAAAATATGTATAATGTTTTATGTTTCTAAGAAGGGTGATAATCAAGAATAACCTTTTAGAATATGATGTTGTTAATTTATGTAGCAGTGTTATGTTTCCATGTTTCCAAAGCCACTAGACTAGTAAGATCTTTGGGTGTCTATTTATAAAATAATTTTTGTACTCTATAAATTTTATGTAATGTTAATGTTTGAAAAGTGGGGTTCTCTCTACAAGGGATATTAAATATGAATCAATCCCCATTAAAAAACAAAACATTTCAAGGTGGGATTCCTCTTATTAAAGATTCTAATATCACAAGACCACTAATCCAGTAGATAAACAGGTCGAGCAAACCCATGCTCAACAATCTCCTATATTGATTAGAAGAAACCCACACTGGTGTTAGATACCAATAATTCTTTATGAGACACTGTAATGGATCTATTGTATACTACTACCATCGATGAATCACCAAACACATAAAAAGATCAATGGGGGTATACCAACTTTAAGTAGTGATCAGGACCCAATCCACCCACTAGTCATGTTGAGTTGACTCTATTAGACTCTAGACCCATCACCATAGATCATAAAGTTAATTATCATGTTAAAAAATTTCACATACCTAAAGTTTATCACTGAGGTAGGGGTTACCAACCATCATAGATGTTAATCCCATGAAAAAAGATCATGTGGGTAGGAACCCTACTAATTAGATAGGATCACACATAGGGAACTTCCATACCATAATGAAAGGAACTGTACGGGGAACCCATATATTTCTAACCATGATCATTAAAATTTTTTGGTCATAGAATATTCTACTAGTATGTTTCTGTGTACACCACTAAAAGTTGGTGAATACATCATTCGGATGAGGATTTCTATTCTTATGGTTGAGGTGCACATGGACCCAAGGTACCTTCTCATATTCTTTTATATTTATGATATTTTATCTTTATTATAATTACATCATGTGTATCCATAGAGAATGTTTTAAAACTCCTTTATCAACACTTATATACTAGATATATGAGTGATTTTAGTATCATACCTTACACTCTCAAACAAGGGGATTCATTTGGTTGTGACATTTTCACCTAATTATCTCCCGAAATGATAGGACAATGATTTAACCTCCTATGTTGGAATATTTTTTATGATTGGTCTATTTTTGTATAAAGACATCTTAATTTGGGGAATAATGTCTTAGTCAATAGAACCACCACATAAGAGTCCATATTAACGGATTTCATCAACACTCCCCTTGGTGACGTCCCATAAATTCACTTCCATGAAGAGGAAGTTTCTCCATGTGAAATAAACAAGATGATGACAGCTTATGGGAATACCTATTCCCATGATCACTTCTAATTTATTTATCGATGAATGAGAAACTCCATTTTTAAATCCTATAGCGTGTCACTAAAAATCATATGGAATATATCTGGAAGAACCTATTGGAAACATTTAATATCATTCAGTTTTAACTACTGAATAATACACTGAGCTATTATCGCCAAAATTTCCAAATAAATTATTATTTAAAGGTTTATTTCATCACACATCTAGTTGCTCGACATCTTAACTCCATTAGACATCAATTGATCATCTGATGAGTGTGCAACAAATGTCTCATGGTACTACACCAGATTGCTTAAGGTGTATCTCCCCCATGTAAATATGATGCTAGGTGTATTATTCCACTATGTATATTAGTCCTCTTAATTTGTGATAATTGATTCATTAATATAGAACACTCAATGATTTTAGTGGTTCTATACTAATGACCACCAGCATGGTGAATTATTTCACTATCATACCCTCTAATGATCATGAGTGTGAAACCTTTAATGATGAATTTGAGGAGGATTAATCCCAAGAGTATCTTTTAAGATATGTTAACCCTCTATTATATGTTCAAACATGTATATAATTCAAGTTCTTCGTCCGTGCAATTCCTTCTGATTTACTTCATTAGAACCCCATTTATTTGATCCTTGAAAATGTAAAAAGGTTGGTCATGTATTATACTTCCCCTAAACCCAATAAGGAAATTAACTAGAATCCAAAATCCTATATTGTGTCCAAGTGATAGCGATCATCATGAGGATTAATTATGATATCCTTACGGTATGTTGTTCCAATTTGTAGAATGATAATGATGACCCCACCAAGCTTCCTCTAGAACCCTAACATCCGATAGTTCTCATTCGACCAACCTGGAACATATATGGGGGACCTACAAAACTAGGAAATAGTTTTCTCTTCACTATGACTCAATATCAAGTAAATTAATGGGACTTATCAACCCTATATTAGGGTGTCTACACATCATGATCCATATAACTAGTTCAATGATATTTTTTTTCAACACACCCCTTTAAGAAAAAATCAATGCCCCCACTAATCACCAAGAATATTTGGAGACACAATGCACTATGTTTCACCATGGAATGAAAATTAACCCATAATGGTTTGACAATATTTACCAACCATGGGATTTTGGAAAGCCAATATTTTCCCCTGTGAATAGTATAAGTTACCCAATGAATCCCCACACCCACATTTCCACTTTTTTCCCTGATTCTGTGAATCCTAGAGTACTATAAAGCAATAAAACCTCTATTGTTTTTGTAGAAAATGTAAGGACTTTCTTTTTTATAGTATAATAAAATGGATTCAAGATCCATTACCATTATTTTGGAACTTATTTTTTAGTTCCTAAATTATTTTAGCTCCACCCTATATAGGATGAGCGTCATATACATCTCCATGTTTTGGAATAAAGGAAATTAATATTCCCCTAAATTCATCACTCATTTGATAATTGTGATGAACTCCCTCAACCTCAAACTTTCCATAGAATAGTTTTTTTGTGTTGAATATAGATAATATAAAATATTAACTAGTTATAACCCTCATATACTTATTTTATGCTATATGAATTTGAGATTTATCCAAAATATATTAGTGCCACTCATATTTTATGTTGAAAACTCTGAAAATTCTAATCCCATTACATCAATATCTACCACAATATTGAAGGATAGAAGAAAAATATACATCCATTCATAATCATTTCTATCATCCAATCCTTCATTTTTGGGATCTATATATTGGTCTCCATGATTTATTTTCTCATATAAGGAATGTATCCTAAGTTCCCTATTAGGATAAATAAAAATATGATTTAGTGAATTCAAAAACAAATTCTAATATTTTTTAATTGAAAATGTCCCTTGTTTCTTTATCTACATCATGGAGAAGAACTTCTTCAAAGATATAGTGATAAATTTTCCACAAGAGGATTAATTAAGGAACCATTCCAACTATTTACCCTACTTCTTATTCATTTGAAACCCCATTGATGATTGGTTTTTCATCAATGAAAATATCACACACAAGGTAGATCACAATGTATTGGAACAGGGTGATACTCCAATGTATGTCACATATATCTATAAATATTTTGATGATAATTATATTGACGAATTATTGAAATTCACCAACATATATGACATGAAGTTATATGATTTTATTGCTCAAATTTCAATCACTCGATCCCATGTAATTATTCAATATCAGATAAATCAACTAGCACCATCCTTTACCACCCCACATTCTCTAGTGGAACCATCATCTTTACAAATCTCCAAATCTCAAAAGACACATAAAATACATTTTAAGGAAATTTATAAATATTTTAATGTTCATAATCTAATATACACCTTTATTGAATTTATTCCAAATTCCTTGTAAATAAGATAAATGATTTGTTTAACTCTAGAGGACTCCTTAGAATAATAATTCTATTATTCTTCCTTCAAGCCCATTAGTTTAGTGGATCACTATATAGGGACAAAAAAGAAGGAATTTAGTCATATACTCTACTCCTTCATTAGAAATCCTAAGAAAACAGAAAACTACACACTAGTTAGCATAATTTCAGTATTTTTATCCTTGAAAATGATTACTATACTACAATTACCAAGAAAGTAGTGCTATATAATTCTCAACAAGTTACTCCATTCATTGTAGAATATACCAGTTATACTCCATAGAACATTCAAATAATTTGATGTTAGGAACAACTAAATTCATCTAACAATTATCAATTAACATCAAACAAAAAAAATATAGTATGTGTATGTTTAAAAACAATTCCTCAACCAACTATATCATCCATTATACATTTCATGGAGAGACCTCTAGTGAGATAGAACATTCCCCAAATAAGGTATTATGATTTTCTAAATAAACTCATCGTCGTTATGGCCTGACTCTTAATCCAAAATTCAATCCTCTTATTCAAGGAGCCTAATGAGACCCTCATTCAATCCTTAAATATTTATAAATATTTTAATAATGAGGTGTCATTTTCTTAATTCTACAATTAAGCGGGAGCTAAAAAATGGGGCTTCTAGGAGACAATATCTTTATCTATAGTGGATAATTCTGAAATAATCTTGGGGAACATACTCACCCTCTATGTCATAGGAATACTCATTGTTTTCCATGCCCATTTAGGAACAGTCAACACTAGGTATATGATAAATAACATCATGAATCATATTAAAAACAACTTGGGATGTAGAGATAATGACCTAAACATATATAGTTGAGACCAATTTGGCTGGAGGAGTTGTTTGAAATATGCTTTCAGGAATTTGGATGAAGAACTTTTTATGATTGGTGAATTTATTTTTTTGATTAATGTTTTTTTATCATTTAGAAAAATCACTTTACTTTTTATATTTTGGTAATTAAAAGGATTATCATACTCATATTATCAAACATAACTTTCTTAAGAAAGTGCATCCATTATGTTTTATGTTCTATGAACTGTTCATTGTGTGTTTTTATTTTCAAAGTCATATTACTAAAATGGATATTTTTAGAATATAACAATGAGTTGTATTTGAAACAGAACATTTTTTTGAGATGTTTGACATAAAATATAATGATGATATATGGATCTCAATGTTATAACAATCATTAAGGGTTCATGATACAAGTATAAGTTTGTGGAAGAAAAGATAAATGGTAATTTCTAGTTTTTCTATGATGTTGAACTTTTTATAATTCTAATCATTAAATCAAAAATAAATGATCACTAAAGATATTTAGAGGCTAGTAGTTTAAATTTTTTGAAGTCAGAAGCTTTTCAAAAGTGTTGATCAACTGATCTATGATACATGTCGATCCATCATATGAACCAATTCATCAGATAAATAGATCTATAAAATTAATTATTAGTTGTTGATTTTTTAGAAGAAACAAGTATCTATTTTTATCGATGCATCGAACAAGTTATAGATTAAAATAATTTATATCATTGATTTTCAATGATTAGGAATATGATATAGAGATCCATTTTTGGCAGGGCATTTGATTCTCCAAAGTTGATCAGATGAACCATGACTATTTATTGTGGATGAGAAGAAGGTTGATGACACCAATCTGTCTGAAAAAGTTATAGAGAAAGATCAATTTGGTGATCTTCAGATATTCATCCATTATATGGTAATCAGATACCAATCAATAAAATAAAATTTAAACACCAAACCATCATAAGAGATTCTGACATCATTCCATATTACAAGATGATGGATACCAACTAATTAGATGATCTGACTAACAATTATAAGTAATCTAATGATGATTTTTATTGGGAATAGTTTCATCACTTTGATGATTAGTTAAGAAAATGAATAATTTGGATTAAAAGGTATGAAATATTGAAGTATCTACTAAACTGTTGTGTAAGGGTTCTGAAGTCTTTATAAGTTGCAATGATCTTTAAGAAAAGATAGTTTTAGTTGGTTTGGAACATTGGAGTGAGAAGTATTGTGTTTCAATTAGGTCAATATATCTTCAATGAAAAAAAATTGTTCAAACATATATATTCTATACTATTAGATTCTGGGCCAAGAAGTTAAAATATCTCATTTAAATGAGGTGGGTATGTAGGATGTTATGTAGAAAAAATTATGTTTCAATAAGAATATAAAATATTTTATAAGACATAATAAATAATCAAATGAAGTTCGAATTTTCAAATAATTCATATTTGTGGATTTTTTTAGTGGGAATATCTTTTTGGTTTCGGTTCATTTCTATTTTTAGTTCACCTATATAAAGGGGTGAAAGTACAATTTACACGAAGACTATTCATGTGAAAAAAATATATCTCTAGAATAATGGTTTCACACTTGTTTCCAGATATAGAAATTGTGATTAGAGAAGATGTGGTGAGAGAACTTGTGGTTAAAACTTTTTTGATCAGAGGATTGGTAGTCATGATTCATTAAATTTTGTTGGGAAATCCAACAAATGAATATTACATATTTATGGATTAATGAATCAGATAGGGGAACCGGACTAAGGAATTCGAAATTTTTTAATATGATGTCTAGATAAGATGTTCCTACTTACTTCTAGATAAGAAATTAAAGATTTTTTTTTAATATTTAATAAAAACATAATTATTGATGAAACATAGTGATAATGTTCTGAACCTATTGGTGAATGTTTTGAAAAATGTTACAAAATATTATTTATATCATTAATGCTAGAAGAATACAATGTATTTTTGAATTAATCATTGTGATATAAAATTTTAATGGTATTTCCAATTTATTGTATCATCATAAAAATATTCTTTTCTAGTGGATTGTGTAGTATTGGATTATTTCCATACCATTCCAAGGATTAACTAATCTTATTTTGTAGTGAACCTTGTAAATATTGTTTCTCTTATAGATGTGTTTGAATGTTTTTTTCAATTAATATTTTATTTCTTTAACCAGAGGTGACAGTTTTT
Organism: Viscum album; assembly: GCA_963277665.1. Taxonomy (NCBI): domain Eukaryota; kingdom Viridiplantae; phylum Streptophyta; class Magnoliopsida; order Santalales; family Viscaceae; genus Viscum; species Viscum album. The sequence goes on from OY728122.1 coordinate 739,817,951, forward strand.
AATAATGTTATCATTAATGGGAAATGATATCACAAATTTACCCCTCCCAATCATAGTGATTACATTGATCCTAGCATGTGACTTTTCAGTTGGTAACATGTCCATGGTTCCATTTCTTTACTACTTTTTTGAATATTGATGATATTTTTTATGGAGAATGTGAATTTTATAAAGAGTATGTGTATTCTTGTTTTCTATATAGAAAACAAATATATATAGAAATATATAATTTTTTATATCTTACGTCTACTGGTTATGATATTTTGGTAGTTGATATAGTTGTATTACCTCCTCGTTCTGAAAATATTCCCTGATATCTGTCGATAAGAAAAATATAGTGACTGATTGAAGGGAAACAAATAATTTACATTCATAACCCAATGAAAGTGAATTTCATAAAGTGAACATATTTGTAAATATAACGGTATCCTGTAAAATACATAGAATATATATGAAGGTAATATGATGGTAAATAATTAAATATTACAAATATGGAGTCCTATGTATGAGGACCATTAAATGGTTTACTATTAATCTATTGGATACTTATTTACAAGGGTGAAGGATATTGTATAAATTATAATATGTATTGGTGAGAAGAAGGAAGATTCCACTATTGTTGAGAGTATCATAAAAATCCTTCCTGGAATGATAGATTACAAGGTTTAATCTTTGGAATATATAGATAATGAAAGTCTATCATTGGATTATTTACATTTCACTCCCATTACATATGAATTGAGAAGGGTGAAAGTTATGAAAATAAATTAAAATATTGATCAATAAATTACCTTCAAAGATTCCATGAAAATAATATCCAAGAATGTTCTCTAATATGATGAAGATAGTGACTCTGACACAGAAGATGATATTAGTGACAATATTTAAAATCATTTTTTTTCTAAAAATGATAAATGTCGCACATGTATGTACAAAGGAAATTTACCACTAATGTGATTTTACTATGGATTTTTTTGGATTTTTTTTGGAAATTGACCATAACAAAAGGTTGATGAAGAAATATATGCAAATGACATAATGTGAAGGAGATCCAAGAAGAAACATGTTGACTTTGAAAAAACATATTCAAAGTTAAAAGATGAAAGGTTCTCCAAATCCAAAAGATTTCTTTGTCTTAGGATAATAAAGATGATGACAGTTACATTGAAGCTGAAAAATCACTAAATTTTCTATCGAAAATATGTTTTTTGAAAAATTAAATGATGATGAGTTTTATTTTTTTGAACAAGGATGTTCCAAAAAATAGGAAACTTAGTTATAGTATCATCTGAAAAAAGACGTGATATAATGTGTTTCAAATTACCTCAGAATTGAGATAGAAATCCAGAAGTTAAAAAATTATGGTATATAGTAAAAATTAAAATAACATTTCCTAAAGATAAATCTATGTTATTTACATAGATTTATCATTTAATGAAATATCATTAAAAATCAGAATGAATAGATTGATGTAAGGATAAAATTAAATGAGTAATAATAAGAATATGTTCAACCAATGTCATCTAAAACTGAGTAGGGAGTTACAAGATTTAAAAACTGTATCTTTGAAATTTTTAAATGTTCTAGGAAGTTTGAAACAAAGAAATATCCATAAAATTTATCTTCAACAGTTGAAAGTATAAGTGAATGTATTCATAAGAAGAAGGAAGTTTGGAAAATCTTGAATGTAGCCAAAACAAAAAAAATTGAAAATTATACTATTTCGAAAACTTCAAAGTCTAAATAAACAATTAATATTACTAGTAAATATTTTGAATATGGGAAGAAATATGAGTCAAAGAAGAATATTTAGAGAGATAACTAAATTGTGGGGCTCTACAAATTCCTAATGTGGAACGAAATAATGTTTTGGAAAAAAAGTTCACAAATCTAAAAAGTAAGGATGTTTGAGGTAAAATATAATTTCTATGAATATTGATTATATTGTGAATGATATGGGAATAAAAAAAAATATTTTTTTGTTTAAAAAACAAAAATACAAAAATACAAATAATTACTATAAAAAAATGGTGTTGGGTTGGGGGGTGTCAACCCACACAAAGAGGGAAACATGAGAAAGTTAGAATAAAGACTAAAAATAGATTCCGTACTTTAAAAATTATATGTCAATTTTGTGAAACCCTTAGAAATATTTCTAAATTAGTTACTATTTTATTACATATATAACCATATTTTTATAACAAATCTAAAAATCTGGATGTGAAGGAAGATATAGGGAATGTCAAATACCTGCATCTAAAAACAATTCTCAATTCTATAAAATGATAATGAACTTTTAATTTATATATGGGTGATCTTCACATATGAAAAATTACTTGAGTATTTTGAAGATTGGGAATTGCAATGACCCAAACTTCTATCAATGAAAATTACTCTTGATATAATTAAATGTCTTATTATATAAAATGTTTGTATAACAAATGCACTTCCATGGTTTTATGTTTTTTTATTTTAAAAAACTGTTAAAAATTGTGATTATTGCTAATATAACTATTAAACAATGAACACATGATTAGTATAAATATAGGGTTTTATAAAATCCAATTTACCAAGAAAAAGGATGTGATGAAGTAATCCAATATAATTTCCCCATATGAAGCATATTTTTCGTAGTTCAGAAAGGTGGTGATGTCATTGGTCATTTCTCTTGAACAAGCCCAATCTGAGCTTCAACACATTAAGCTCAAACTGAACAACGTACCGGAGATGTGGAAGATGTTAGATATTACCACCCGAGAGATATTATCTGAGAAACCTCAAGAGTATGTCACCATCGCACACCTTACCCTTAGGTCTTATGCAGGTGTTATAAGGGGTTATGTAACATGACCCTAGAACTACAGTTTTGTACATTATTTTTTGTATAAAATAATGAATAAACATTCAATGTTACTTTGTAAATATTATTTTTAAAGCATAAATAGTATTTTTAGATAATATATAATTAAGAAATAAAATTTGATAAATTAATGTATTTTTAAATTAAAAAATATTTTAATAAAACATTATTTTTAAATTAGTTTTTATTAAATAAAAATGATTTTATAATTTTTATGAATACAATTGTAATTTTTATTAATGTTTGAAAGCCGTTTTTTGTCAAAACCAATGAATTTTTTATAAAAGTCGGTTTTTATTTTAAAAGTAAAAATTCACATATTTAGAAAATTATTTATATAAAATTAATATTATTTTTGAAATCAGGATGTCAAAATTACCCAATGGTGAATTTTTAATAATTTTCTAAGACAATATAATTTTTAGTTAAAATGAAATACCGTTTAAATATATAATGTGTTTTATGAAATCATAATGACCTAATAGTTATGCAATAAAATACTATAAAAAGATGTTCAGAAAATATATGTTTTACCGTTAAAATAATGTGATTTCAGGTTTATTTTAGTTATTTTCCAAATCATTAGTGGACCCTCCAAGACATATAAAACATTTTAACTTTTTAAATTGATTTCCCTAAGAGTGTGAATCACCTCAATATAAGAAATCCTAGTATTTTAAAAATATCTGAAATTGTCCTTATAAAATAATGTTTTCCACTACCCTTTGGCAAAAACCATTGGCAAAAACCGTGGGCTGGTTTGTCTTTTTGATTAGTTTAATTTGTGGTTTCCAAAACCTAAATAATAATGAATTCCCTATATTTTCCTATATAAACCCACCCAAGCCCCCACTTCCTCTCCTCTCAATGACTTTATAGCTCTACCAACCTCTTACATTCTCTCTCTATAATCCTCCCAAGGAATCCAAAGCTTCCAATAAACCTATCTCAAGCCTCCCACAAGCCTTTGATATCACACTTCCAAGTAAGGGATTTCTTCCTTTCTCATTTTTTCCAAATTTCATTATGTTGTTATACCATTTTAATTTCAGTTAAAAAAGTTTTGGAATGATTTAAAACCCCCCATACATCCCTCCATATGTTTTAATGATTATGTACCCCTTTCTCTCTCATTCATGCATCCCATGTACACTCCTTACCATGCAGAAATTTGGTAAGGTATTTCTCTCTTCTCATTTACATTCAATAAATTATATTATTTTATGAATATAAATTACATTAAATATGTTGGGAAATGTATCTATATTAACCCCTTAATATCAATTTCATTTAAATATGATGATACAACTATTTAACTTTCATCAATCATTTTTACCAATTCTTATGTCACGACGTTATGCTATTGAAATTGCACCGCGACTTTCCAAGACAAAGTCATTGTGTAGTGAATACCATGCTCATATCTCTATCAAGGGTATTCAACATTATGAACATTTAAATATTTATTATAGGGTTTCATTTATTAATTCAACATTTCTTTGTCATGGAATAAATTATGATGTTTAATGAATCCATGTTATATGATCCATGTGGCACACTTATGCACGAAACTAAATGATTAAGAAGGGTGTGCCCTGATAGTGCTACAATGAATTGGGTATAGATTAATATCCTGATACATCAACTGTAATGAGAGTATACTCATCCTAATTCAAGTACAATGAGAATTTACTCATGCTCTATGTGCAATGAGCATTGGCTCATGATAATACAATGTTAAGTGTTGTTTCCACATTTCCTTGTTATGTTAATCATGCTATATCTTGCCTTTATGTTCATATTTCTCTTATGATCCTTTGATATGCCTATTTCCTAGCATGTAATATATTTTTCAGGTTATTCATTGTTTAATTACTTATAGGGCTTCATATCTCACAATTTTTATGCATGTCCTCAGGTTATCCCATTCAATGCTAACTACGAAGGAATGTGTGTGGTCATGTAAATGAAGATATAAATAAAGATATGTATTCCAGGATATAACTTATTATGTAATGTCCTTAATCCCCAATGACACTAGACCCATCTATCTTCCATGTTGTATCAAGTCAAGGTTTTATGTAATAATTTTTTTTTATGTTTTTAATAATGAGAAAGGTTGTTATAGTCAGTATTAGAGGATATGTTTAGTTATTTTTTGGATTAGGATTGGAATAACTAAGTGAAATCCTAATGGATAAGAGTAAGTACAATAAAAACACCCCTAAATTTTGGTGAGTATTTATTAAGAGGTTTATCAATAAAATACATCCCAGTTTAGATACAAGAAGGAAGAGGTGGCTCTAACACAAATGTATCAAGGGGTAAAACACGAAAACAACGCTTTGAAAAAAAATTGAATGGTAATTGGTGCATAGAAACAAGCCTTGATTCACTCTTGGATACGACACTCCCATGAGATTTTCATTGGTAAATTAACAATTTTATTATGAACCATTGATAAGGGAATACAAAATCACCTAAGAATATATGTTGGGAAGTATATTGTGGATAACATAGATTAAAGCCTATAAATTCAAAAGTTAAGAAAATAAAAGTAGTTTATAAGTCACCCATTTTTGTCACTGTATTACCCTTTAACTATTACCCCAAACAATCATTTTATTCCATCTAATAGCTGGTAATAGAAAGACTCGGGCTAACAACCAATCTGAAGATCAATGTGCCGACTGTACTAAGGAGATTCCCAATCTGATGGGAGTGGGAATCACAATCTTTATCATGATACTCTCTCAGTTAAATCATGTTTGGAATAGAAACATGTGACAAGAGGAATTTTCAACCTTCCCTAAGAAATAATAAGTCATAATGGCGAGATTCATGAGAAAAAAGCCTCCTCCTTTTAATGGATCATTTGATCCCTCAATTACAGAAAAATAGATCAACTCTATTGAAAAGTTCTTCTCAATCATTCATTGTTCAGAAAAAGAGATGTTTCTTCTAGATTCATATCCTATAGAGGGTGAATCCAATCAATGGAGGACATTGAGAAAAAAATATGAAGCTTGAGGAGGAGATCGAGGCATTGTAATGGAAGGATTTCCTGAAAATGTTATTCGGAAAATATTTTCCTCACACCCTCTGACTTAAAATGTAAATGGACTTACATTACCTCAAGAAAAATGATGATTAATCCAATGAAACATACGAGGAAAACTTCACAATGATTGCACGATACACCTCTAACATTGTCGTTACCCACAAATTCATGGTTGACCGCTTCTTTGATGGGTTAAAACCTATCCTATGGAAATTCCTAGTGATCCATGACTTTGAGATCTATGAGGAAATTGTATGATGTTATATCAATTTCAAAATGGAGATCATCAAATATCAAGTGTATCATGGGGATAAGAAGCGTAAGGTGGAATTTAATTCTAGCAGTCCGATGGATAAATCCAACAGTGCTATGAAAATCCACACCCCACTTGCCAATGGTGTTAAAAGAAGCACCCCAAAAATTGGTTGAAAAGGATGAGAAAATTATTTAGGTGTATAAGAGAAGGGCATCGGGCTATTTACTGCCGACAAGAGAAACTTGCAGCTATGATAGAGGAAAGAAATGATCTATTAGACCCTAAACACATTGTTCATTGATTCAACTTCAATTAACAAGGACACTTTGAAAACCAGTTCCCTAAGACATGGGTTTTCTGAGGCAACCAACAACCTCCAAGGTAGTAAGGGCGAGCTTTTACTGTCACTGCCGTTGTAGTGAACCCCTAAAATGAATTGGTGACAGGTACACTATTTATTCATCCAAAAATATCCAACATAATTTTTTATTATGATTTTATGCATTATTTTATATCCCGATGGTTTATTAGAACAATCCCAACACAACCACATATCATCGAAGTAAAGATATCAGTGAGTACGGAAAATGGAGAAATCATTGAAACCCATGAATATAAATCCTCCCCTATCACAATTTGTGGATTGAACTTCCTAGAAAACCTCTTCATACTCCCTCTTGTGTAATTTGATGCAATTATTGGCATGGATTGGATTTCATTATATAGAGCCAACATAAATTTCCAGGAGACGGAAATCACTCCCCATATGGAGAATCGACCCTCGATTCTATACAAGTGCAAGGAGGAAGATGAATATTCTTTAGCACCATCATCTCAAGCATGAATATTATTGCCCTATGAGCATGCTTATGTGGCTCAGATTATTGAGTATAATGAAACAACCATCCTTGAAGAAATGCCGATTGTGAGGGAATATGAATAAGTGTTTCATGAGAAATTTTCTAGTCTTCCTCATATAAGAGATGATGAATTCCCAATCGATATTATACCTGGGGAATTTCAATGTCCGAGACTCCGTATAGAATGACTATTGTGAAGATTTAGGAGCTGAATAAAAAACTACAATAGAATTTGATAAAGGGATTATACGCCCATGTGCTTCACCATAGGGTTCTCTAGTCCTCTTTGTCAATAAGGTCGGGTCATTGCACCTTTTCATTAATTATCACGAGCTCAACAAATTCATGATAAAGAACAAGTATCCTCTGCCCCAAATTGATGAATTTTTTGATCAGCTATTTGGAGAACAATACTTCACCAAGGTGAATTTGGGGTTAGGATATTACCAAGTATTGGTGAAAGAGGAGGGTATACCCAAGACCGCATTTCGTTCAATGTATAGGAACTATGAATTCATAGTAATGCCTTTCAGACTCACTAATGCTCTAACAACCTTAATGGAAATGATGAATAGAGTTTTTAGAGATTACCTCGACAAATTTGTGGTAGTATTTATTGACGATATAATAATATACTAAAAAACTATAGAGGAGCATGAGGAGTATCTAATAATCTTACTAGATACCTTGTGAAAGGAGAATCTCTATGAAAATTACAGAAAGTGTGAGTTCTAGTTAAAGAGTTCTCATTCTTGGGTCATATCATCACAAGCAATGAGATATTTGTGCATCCCTCCAAGATAGCTACAATTGAGGGACGGCCATGGACAATATCAGTAATGGCTATCCAATGCTTTCTGGATTTAGATGGATATTATTTCTGATTTTTGAGAAATTTCTCATGATAGTAAAACCCTCTTTCCAATCTAACTCTAAAGGGAGTAAAGTATTCTTGGAGTGATGAATGTGAAGAGAGATTCATTGAGTTTAAAAAGAGCCTTAACATTGTGCATGTTCTCACATTTTCCACAGGTTGAGAACATTTTGTTGTATTTAGTGATGCTTTGAAGAATAGCCTGGGTTGTGTGCTGATGCAAAATGACACAGTAATTGAATATGCTTCCTATAAATTAAACGTTAATGAGAAAAAACTATCCAACACAAGATCTGGAGCTTCCTGCATTAATAATCACTTTGAAATTTTGCAACATTACCTCTTTGGGGAGAAGTTTAAAATATATAAAGATCAAAAAATACTCAAGTATGTATTCACATGGAATGAGTAGAACATGTGCCAACAAATATGGTTAGGGTTGATCAAATTCTATGACTACTTAATCCATTACCACCCTGAGAAATAGAACAAGGTGGAAGATGTTCGATGTAGAAATGAGCCATCAATTCTATCATTGATGATAATTGAAAAGGATCTAATATTCTTAGATTTGATGAATATGGACATGGGAATCATAAATAAGAGAACATTATTAATCCATTCAAAAATTATTTCTCAACCATATTTTTTAGAATAGTTAAAGGATGCTCCAAATGGGGATGTGGGAATTCAGAATTAAGTGGAAACTATTAGAAAAGGTAAATCCTCGATTTTCAATGTTTATGACGAAAGCATTTTGATATTCGGGTCATTACTATATGTTCTATCAAATCCAGAGTAAAAAAAAAAACTTTTGGATGATGTACATTTTTCAAATTTCTCCATATAGATAGGAAACACAAAGAGGTATAGAGATCTTCGATAACATTATTGGTGGGATAACATGAAGAAGGAGATCATTGAGTATACATTAGAGTGTCTAGTATATAAGCAAGTGAAGGCTGAGAGGCATAAGTCCAAGGGGATCATGCAACCATTACCCATACTAGCATTGAAATGGGAGAACATCACCATGGAATTTGTCACCAGACATCTGATTAAATCCAAAGGAAAAAATGATGTCTTAATTGTTGTGGATCCTCTTACAAATACAACACACTTCATAACCATTCAAGAGTATTTCTCATTGAATCTATTGGCATGGATATATATCAGAGATGTGGTAAAACTGCAGGGATTTCCACTATCCATTGTATCCGATCGAGATCCAATATTCACCTCTAGGTTGTATAAGATTCTTCAACACGATCTGGATACTAAACTGAACTTCAGTACATCTTATCATACTCAAAATGATGGCTAATTTGAGCAGACTATCCAAACACTTGAGGACATGATGAGATCATTCTCAATGGACTTCAAAGGAGGATGGGATCAACATTTTCCTCTTCTTGAGTTCTCTTATAATAATAGTTTCCACATAAGCATGAAAATGGATCGTTATGAAGCCCTTTGTGGGAAGAGGTGCAGAACACTGGCATGTTGTGATGAAGTTGGGGAGAGAAAACTCATAGGTCCATAAATGGTTGAATAAATGGTGCATAATTTTAAGACCATACAATAGTACATTAATGCTACTCAGAGACAACAAAAGATATATACTAATAATCAATGATGAGACCTATAGTTTGATGTCAGAGACAGGGTATTCCTCCGTAAATTAGCGTGGAAGAGAGTTATGGGATTTGGTAAGAATAGAAAGCATAGTCCATGGTACATCAAACCTTTTGAGATCCTTGATCGCATTGGAGTAGTTTATAATCAAATATCACTCCTATAAAACCTTTCTCATGTACATGATTTATTCCCTGTATCACCCTTGAGGAAGTAAATAACTGACCCATCACATGTACTCATTCCAGAGGTGGCAACATTATATAATGAACTCTCATGTGAAGAGAACAATGTGAAGATCCTAGATCGTAGGGAGAATGTTCTACAAAATAAGATAACGCCTTTTATCTCGGTGCTGTGGAAAAACCACACTTTTGAAGATGCAACGTAGAAATTTAAGGAAGTCATGAAGAAGAGTTACCCTCATCTGTTTTAGTGTGGGAAACGGAAATTTTGAGGGTGAAATTTCATAAGGGGGGAAGATTGTAACAACCCAAACTTCAATCAATAGAAATTACTCTTGATCTAATTAAATGTATTATTATGTAAAGTGTTTTTATAACATATTCACTTCCATGGTTTTATATTTTTTTATTATAAAATACCATTATGTATTGTGAACATTGCTAATGTATTCGTTAAATAGTGATCACATGGATAATATTAAAATACGGATTCAACAAATCTAATTTACTCAGACAAAGGAAGTGATGGCCTCATCCAGTAGAATTTCCCTATACAAAACCCATTTGTCAGAGCTCAGAAAGAAGGTGGTGTCATTGGTATTTTCTATTAACCAAGACCAAGCCAATATTTTACATGTTAATCTTGAATGGAACTGCCTACTAGAAAAGTGGATGTTTTAAGAAATTTCCACCCAACCAATGTTATCCAAGCCACCCCAAGAGTCTTTCTCCATCGCACACCTTACCCTTAGGTCTAATGTGGGTGTTATAAGGTATTATGTAACAATATCCTAGAACAATGGTTATGTACAATATTTTTTGTATAGAATAAAGAATATAAATTCAGTGTTACTTTGTAAATAGTTTTTTTAAAGTTCAAATGGTATTTTTAGTTAATATTCAATTATGAAATATAATTTGATGAATTAATGTATTTTTGAATTAAATAATATTTTAATAAAATATTATTAATAAATTACTATTTATAAATTTAAATGATTGTATAATTTTTAGGAATACAGTTGTAATTTTTATTATGGTTTGAAAGCTGTTTTAGTCAAAACCCATTAATTTTCGATAAATGACTTTTTTTTATTTTAAAAGTAAAAATTCACATATTTATAAAATTATTTTGATAAAATGAATATTATTTTTGTAATCAAGACATCCAAATTATCCAATGGTGAATTTTTCATAATTTTCTAAGACATTTCAATTTATGGGTAAAAATTAAATATCGTTTAAATGTATAATGTGCTTTATGAAATTATATTGATCCAATAGTGATATAATAAAATTATATAAATTGAAATTTCGGTAAATATATGTTTTATCATTATTATAATGTTATTTTATGTTTATTTTATTTATTTTACAGAGCTTTAGTGGACCCTTTAAGACTTATAAAACATTTTAACTTTTTAAATTGATTTCCTTGAGAGTGTGACACACCACCAAATAAGCAGGCATAAAAATTTAATAATTTTTTACAGTGGCCTTATAAAATAATTTCTTCCACTACCCTTTGGAAAAAACCATGGGAAGAAACTATGGGCTGGTTTTTTGGTTTGATTAGTTTAATGTGTTGTGTCCAAAACCTAAATAATAAAAGAATTCCCTCTTTTCCTATATATACCCACCCATGATCCCACTTCTTCTCCACTAAAATCCTTTAGAGCTCGACTATCCACTTCCATAATTTCTCTAGAATCATTCCAAGGCACCCAAAGCTCCCAATATTCCTCTCTCAATCCTCTCTCAAGCCATTTAGCTCACACATCCATGTAAGGGATTTCTTCCTTTCTCATTTTTGTCAGGCATTTTTTATGTTCTTATACCATTTTAATTTCAATTAAAAATGATGGGGTATGATTCAAATCCTCCCCCATACATCCTTCCTTATGTTTTAATAAGGAGAAACCCCATTATCTCTCATTAATTCCTCCAATGTACACCTGTTACCATGAACAAATTTCGTAAAACATTTCTCTCTCCTCATTTACATTCAAGCAATCCATTTTTTTATGAATATAAATTCAATTACATATGTTGGGAAATGTATATATATGACCCCATTACTATCCATTTCATGTAAATGTTATGAGACACCACTTTATCAAGCATCAACCATTTTTATGAATTTTAATGTCATGTCGTTATGCTGCCAAAATGGAACCACAATTTTCCAAGACAAATTCATTGTGTAGTAAATACCATGCCCATTTCTCAATCAAGGGTATTAACCTTTAGTCTCATTTATGTATTTATTATAGAGTTTCATGTATGAATTACTCATTCCTTTTTCATGGAATAAATTATTATTTTTAATGGATCCATGTTATATGATTCATGTGGCACACTTAAGCATGAAATGAAATGATTAAGAAGGGTTCACCCTGATAGCACTCCAATTCATTGGGTAAAGATTAGTATAATGATATTTCAAGTTCAATTAAAGTTTAATCATTATAATTCATGTTTAATTAGGGTTTAACCCGGATCCATGTGAGATTATTCTTCAGTCATGCTAATACCATTTTAAGGGTTATTTCCACATTTCTTTGTTATGATAATCATGGTATATCATGACTTATGTTCATGTTTCACTTATGAACCTTTGATATGACTATTTATTAACATGTAATCTATTCTTCATGTTATGTATTTTTTACTCCCTTACTAGGATTTATAGCTATGCCTTTTCTTCTGCATGTCCTCAGGTTATCCAATGCAATGCTAAATGTGAAGGAATGGGTGTGGTCTTGTAAAAGATGTTTTCAATAAAGATTGGTATTTCATGTTTAAAGTGGTTTTTTAATGTTACTAAGCCCCAAAGACACTAGACTTATCAATCATTTATGTTGTATTATGTAAAGGTTTTATGTAATAAAATATGTTTATGTTTGAAATAATGAGCAGGATCATTTTATAAATGTATTTAAAGAGGGTTCATTAGTGTTTCGAAATGATTAATATCTTAGAATCAAAGGTGTTGGATATTCTATTATTGGGGAATAAAAATTGAAATCCAAAAGTCCTTGTTTTCTGGTGGGTTTAAAAAAGGTATTGTTCTTAAGGACTTTTTGATGAATTCAATAATGATTTTTTTTATGAAATTATATTTTTCTACTGAAAATATAATAATATTGAATATTTTTATGAATGGCCAATATACGAAGGGGAACATGTTCCATGTTAGGGATTTATGTAATTCATTTTATCTATGCATGAGGGAAACAATCACTTGTGGCATAAAAGTTTAAGAAATATGTTTCTTAGGAATATGAAATTTTTTAAAAATCATGATAGTGCTATGGATATTCCTGATATTATAAGTAGAAGACATTAGTGTTGTAAAAACTTTTTTAAGGGGAAAGTTAAAAACACTGTGAACAATAAAGAAGAAATTCGTTCTCCTCATCCCAATGAGATTATTCGTTATGATATTTTTGGGTCTAATGAGTAAACATTTAACTTTTATAGAGAAGTAAATTATTTATTTCATGGATGATTTTATTCACATCTCAAGCATCTTTTACATGAATCATAAATCATAATCTCTAAAAATGTTTTACATTTTCAGGAGATGATATGAAAAGGAATGTATATATTATGTGATTAATTTTGGATCTAATAATTTTTGGGAGTAAAAAATAAATCATTCAAAAGTAATATTGAAAAACAATGTATTCATCATGAATTATGTGCACCATACAAACCACACCAGTATGGTGTTACTAAATGAGAGAATAGAATATTGTTTGATATGGGACATACAATGTTGATTGAAAATGGTATCTCTTTCTACATCCGGAGGAGGGAAATGAGTAAAGTAATTTATATTCTGAATTAGTTATTCTATCTAAAAAATCCAAATATAAATGCTTATTAAATTAAATACCATTTTTGAAAAAATTAATCATTTTTGGTAGTCCCCGTATCATAAAATCAAAAGTGTTAATATTGGGGAATTTTAACAAAGTGGTGATGATGAACTCTTTCTTGGATATAATCTTAATAGTGGATGGAATAGAAGTTTTATAAATTGAACAAGGAATTTATATGAATTTATTGATGTAAATTTTCTTGAAAAATGAGAATAAGAGGTTTCAAAGACATATATGGATGAATAAGATGAGGGTGTTTAGATAGCTGAGAGACATAAAAAGAAAATTATAACACTAAAAAGTTATAAAATTTTTCAGATATATGTTATTCATAATTTTCTAAATGGAGGACTTTCTGAAGAAGTTTATATCGAAAAAACATCTTACTTCTTAATTAAAATAGATGAAATATAAATCTTTGTGTTTAAAAAGGGGTTTTACAGGTTGAATATATATCTGAGATAAGAGTATTCCAAATTTGATTCCTTCATAAAGAAGTTGATCATTATGAAAGGAAGTGTTGACAACAATCTATACATGAATGAAAATTTGGATATAACTCTTATTATAATTATTTTAATTTATGAAATTATCTTTGGTTGGAATGATGAATGAAATTGTGAAATATTTGATAATGATAGGATGATGTCTTTTGATATGTTAATTCTTTGTGAAATGAAATATTTTCTTGTCTTACAATTATCACAATAGAAAAAGTATATTTTTATATCTAAAGAAACACATGCTAAAGAACATCTTAAGAAATTTTTCATTGAAAATTAAAAAATGGGCTCCATAGAAATTTCAGTGGGAACCAAGTTTTCTAATTATGGATAATGAAATTATGTGAATTATAAGAACTTTCAAAATTATATTGGTAGTTTGTTATATCTAACTGCTTCATGAATAAATATTTTATATTGTAACATTATTAGAAAGATTCCAAGGTTCCCTATAATATATTCATCTCTTTCTATGGTACTAAATTCTCATATATATCAGTGGAATAATATATTTCAGTATCAAATATGTTATCTCATGAATAATTGATTTGTTTCATTATACAGATGTCAAATGGGTAATGAGTGAGGATGATTGTAAATAATATATTTCGTGATATTTTCTTTATAGGGGAATGTTGTGTGAGTTGGAATACCAAAACGTATATTTCTATAAATATTACAAAATATTAATAGTAATTTGTTTCCACCACTCAATATATATCAAAACATATGTAAATTAAGACTCAGTTGGAAGATTTTCCAATTGAAGTGAAGTTACCTCTTCTATTGGGTTGTGATAATAAATTTGATTTAAACCTCACTACAAATCTTGTGCAACATTCTCATACATAAAATATTGATATCAAAAATAAACTCATCAGTTAGAATGTGGATAATATTGAAATTAAAATGGAGTATTTTCCTACAATAGAAAAATTTACAAACATATTCACAAAACCATTACCAAGGGAATATTTTTTCAAATTGATGTTTAACATGGGAATCCAACCTATTTCTCTCCATTGTTGAGGTATGCAGTTTTGTCACCCCTATCACCATGTATTTGGATAGTGTTGTAATGTTGGAGAAAAACAATGTTTCATAAATATATCTATTTTTATGTGAAAAAACGATTTAAATAAGCATGTATTTATAGGGTGTTTTTAAAATAGTTAAGCTGTGAGTTAAGATTGTGAATGTGTGAACTATTTTAACAATATATTGAAGTTCTTGTTAGAAACATTTTTATAGAAAATATGACAGGATTTAAATATATTAATGATGAAAATTGTAGAAGATATGTATTGTTGGATGTTCATGGTTTTGTTTCCTAAGTCACTTCTTATGGAAAATAATGTTTTTCTATTCAATGAATATTTTTTCACACATTAATTTCACTCACATGGTTATATAATTGTATATTAGTGATCCATATCTAGTGTTACATTATTCTGGTGATTTATGAATCTTGGTTGACAAAAAAATCCCAATGGGGATATTTTTGGGACCATGTTGGTTAGAGAAGTTGTTTCGAATAATTTTTCTTGGTGTTAGTGGAAGTTGCTTTTCATATAGGTGAATATTTTCATTTTAATGAATTTTTTTTGTTTCCATTATGAAAAATAACTTCACATAGTATATTATAGTAATTGCATGAAGGATTATCATTCTAAGATGATTGAACATGGTTTTCATAAGAATTATTATCCAATGATGTTTTTTATTTTAAAAATTATCTTATGTGTGTTCTTGTTTTCTGGCTCGTCTTTCAAGAATAGTGTGTTTTGGAATGGAAAAAGGAGTTTTATCTGATATAGAACATCAGATAAGATGATCAACCTATAATATGATGATTATATGGATATATTTATGTTCTAAACACCATGAAGAATTAATTATTAAAGTATTAGTATTTATAAGAAAAGACAACTGGGAATTAATGGTGTTTATATGGAGTTGAATTTTATTAAATGTTAGTAATCATATAAAGAAGAACTAGACAATGAAGTTGTTTTGAGGCTGGTTTTTAGAATTTACTGATGTGAGAAGCATTGAGAAGTTATTGATAAGCCAATATATTAGATGGTATGACCTATATGATAAACTAATTCATAGTATGAATTATAAATAAAATGTATTTTTATGTTTCTAGGTTTTGAAAATAAAGAGGTCCATTTTGGTGATGATGAATTGAACATTTCGTAGAAACCAATCCATCGTATGAATGAATTTAACCAAAATGACATCAGATTTGGAGTTGCATTAAGGAACAAAAACCATACTTCCCAAAGTGTATCAGATGGACCAGAGCCATTGATTGTGAATGAGATGAATGGTTTGGACACTTATCTATCATAAAATTTTGTAGACATCAATCAATCAGATGAGCTTCATATACCAATACATCAGGTTGGAATCAAATACTGGACAATTTGTTAAAATTTAGACACCAAACAATCAGAGAAGATTCTAATAGTGGTCCATAGGTAAAGTTGATTAATATTAAATCACTAGATGATCTAGATGACAATGAAATGTCATCAGATGCTGAGATTCATCAGACATTGTTTGATCTACCCATGGACCAGTTGAACATGTAAATAAATTGGTGGAAACAATATTACATGTAGAATATTTCAGAGCCTTATTTTTTATGGTTCTACAGTAATTAACAGTTTCAAAATGTTTTTTAATAAATATTTTTAGTTGGTTTGGATCATTTGAGTGAGAATTATTGTGTTTTAATTGGGTCGAGAGAACTGAAATGACAAAAAAATGTTCTTATTAAGATGTTCCAGACTATTAATTTTCGAACTGAGTAGTTGTAAAGTTCTTAATAATGTTGGTAAAGAAGTACGATGTTCTATAAAATTCAATAAAATTCAATATGAATCCACAAGAGTTGATAATCCATGAGAAATGTTCTAATAAATTTTAATTTTTGTATAATTTAGATCTATGAATTTGTTTTAGTGGGAAAATAATTTTTTATTCCTACCTCTTATATTTTTAGTGCTTCAATATAATCAGTTTCATGTAAAACATATACATACATAGTCCACATGCACAAAAAATTGATATATATAATTTTGGTTTCAAAATATTTTCTATACAAAAATATTGGGATTAGTGAAAGTGTATTAAGAGATGTTGTGGTCACAGAGGTTTTTATTAGAAATATGGTAGTTAGTATTCATTGGAACAAATTGGACATTCAGAATGAAATATCTGACTTGTTTCCATACTGATTAATTAGATTCAGTAATTGAACTAATTAATCAAACTGATTATTCAATGAGGTATCTAGAATAAGTTCCTACCTACTATTGGGTATGAAATTGAATTTTTTTTGATTTACAAAAAATTTGAATTTGTTGAAGAAGTATAGTGAATGTGTTTGAAACATTTTAGAGGATGTTTCTAAACATGTTATAACATCTTATTTACATATATAATGCTAGAATAATAACATGAACAGTTCTTTGGATCATATTTCTATTGAAGTGTAAGGGTATTTTCACCTTGTTCTATCCTGGAAAAAAGATATCTTTCAAGCGGATTTTGTGGTATTAGATTATTTTCAAACCATTCAATGGAGTGACAAAACTTATTTAATAGTGAATTTTTAAAATTCTTTTATACTTTTGAATGTGTTTGAATGATTTTTCATAAGACATTAAATTAAATTCCTTACTAAGATGGACATGGATTAATTGTCATGTACTTTTCCCTCATCATATCATTGGTTCCTCAAGTACATCCTTAATAGAAAACTAGTGGTACTTTGTGGTTATTCATATCCCTTTATAACTTTTGAACACTACTAAATTAATTCCATGTACTATAGTATTTATGTAAATAAACCCCAGATTGAAAAAAATGAGAAATTTAATTCTAGAAATGGATTAAAACCAAACTTTCTGATTCCATGGGAAGACTGGATGATAAGATTCTTACAACCCATTAACTATTTGGATGAAACAACTCCATACCTCCTTCACCAAATCATTATGCCTGAGAAAAATCATTTCACTTATATCACATTTTACACATATGATGGAATGGTTCCTCTAAATTCTAGAAAGACCATTTCCATTTCATAATTGTAAGTTTGGACTATGTCTATTAGCCAACGTATATATCATCTTTACTGAATGATAGGATTGACTTAATGAAATATCACAAGCCATATTATTTCAGTATTCTAGGTGGAACCCACCATACAAGTCTATATAGTATAGAATCCACAAAAAATTTCAGTATGGCCTCTATGGAACTTGAAATATAGGAACCACCTTTTGGGGGCTTCACCTCTGCAATGTGAATTTATTCCATACTATCAATGCATATAGACCAGGATCTAACTCCACTCACCATCCATCATTATTTTCGTATAGATGATTTAGATCAATCCCCTTTTCCATTTGAAGGAGTATCCACCCTTATTTATGAGTTGATATAGGTGAACCTTAACACGAAGCATGATTTAATGTTTATGTTGAGTAGTTTAATATTACATCTCAATGAGTAATATTAATAGATTAAATTCTTTAAAAAAATTCAGTATGTATTTTCATGTAACTACAAGGATATTTGAGGACATTGACCCTAATACACCATCAATTTTAATAACCTTACATTAGAATCCATGGATTAAAATAGGAACCCAAGAAGATGTATTCCAACCATAGTGACATGTTTGATAATGGGGATGATAAAATTAACAAATTCAAAATTTTTATAATTAGTATAATCCCCCAAACATCTAGAATAAATTATCTCAATCAAGAAGAAGAACCAATACATCATAGTCTTCATTAACTTTTAGGGCCTCTTCCACCACTTCCCAAAGAATGACTACCTCATCCCTATCACATAATTACTAGTTGATGAAACCATTAGATTTTTATATATATTCATCATGGAATAATAATTTAAATACTACCAAATATTTATTTCCCTTAAAGATAAAGGGGCTACTACATTCATATCACTCTGGGAGAATGTTCTATTATTAATTGGTGCACCTTGTCTTTAAGAACACTAAAGAAACCTACTAGTGGGACATGCATCATATCATTATTCCCCACCATTATAAAATGGTGTATTTTTATTATGAATACTTTGTTCTAAAATCACAATGACACTAATAAAATCTAAAGGTTCTAAATAAATGGTTCGTCTTTCTCCATACTCACCACCTAATAATAATCCCACTGATGTTTCCATTCACATCTACTATTTTTAAGATTCATAAATTCATTTTCTATTAAATAGGAATTTGGAAAAACCCATATCAAATGGATTTCATCATTTATATTCCCCTAAATAAATTATATGGGAGTTTTGAGGCTATTAGGGCTACATATATTATGTCCTCAATTTTTTTCACCAATAAAGTTGTAATATGTAACCCATTCTCTATGAAATTTACAAATGTAATCAAATACCAGTTGGATTAAGAGTTCTAGATCATATTCCTTGAAAAAAATTAGCATATATTGTGTCATACTATTCATATTCCACGTATCTATGGGGAAAAAATTTATTATATGTTAGGGCATTGTAACGGTCCTTCAATTACCTCCTAGATGAGAAGAATAATAAATTAATAGAGAAGTGTTTTATACTCTCCCAGTCAGGAGATTCTTTTAACTGAGAGTAGATTTTGTCATATCAATAATAACCTAGCATTCCTAGGTTTTTTTCCAAGTACCTATTCCCTTACCAATAATTCCATAATACCTAGTTGATCTCATGCATTATTCCAATGAAATATATATTCAACCATCCCATAAATAATATATGGATAGTATAATGGGGAGTGATTCTTTTGTATATCTAAATCAAGTTTATTTTCACGAATTCCATTTGGGGAAAAGTGTTGGAATACTTCCACACTACACATACTACATATATGTAATTTTCCATGGATGTTGACATATGTGATGAGGGAATTCTTTCTTTCAGTGATATCAAGGAATAATAGAAGATAAAAATTGATAGATCCTCTTAGATCCTAACTTAAAAAATAATGAACAACTCAGTATATGATAGGATCAACGTTAGAGTAGTATTCATCACTCTCTTAAAGTCCCTCATGTCGTACTCATTCATCGATTTATAAAGATTCACTATCAATATTGTTGAATACCATTCCCTCATCACTTATATAAAATTGTTCATCGAGATGTATACTACAGGCTTTCACATAATGGGTAACTCAAATATAGTCACCATAAAGGCCAATAGTGAAAAAATTGTATGAAAACCATAGATCATCACATTTCTATACAATAGTAATTAATTAGTTATTGAATTTCCCTTTAAGAAAAAAGTCCTTCGCATATTAATAACATAAGTTAATCATGTATATTACCTTATGATTGTTCATGTGTTTTTTAATCTAGATCATATTTATCTGGTAAACTATATCGAAAATTAAAAGATGATCTCCGTCATCACATTTAATGAATCATGTCATGAATTGAATAAAATACCCAATTTCTATTCTTATGTGGTTCCATAAAATTCCCTAGTGATAGAAGGAGAATATGATTGGATTACTAAATAGATCACATTATTATTATATGAATCCCTACCAACATTCCATCCCAATCATGATAAAATCCATAGAACTGTAGTGAATTTTTTAAACTATTCTAGACCTAACTAAGATAAATTCCATTATTGGTGTAGATTTTGTGGGATATTTATTAATTTTATTAAATTATGGGATATTACATAGGTATTTAATGATTTACATTATGGGACATGCATCTCTAACGGATCATGATTGAATCTCTCACACTAGATCTGAAGGCTAGGTGACATATGCACCACCATGGGTTTTGACTATATAGAATTCATAAAAAAAATCATGTCTACCATATTGAAACATATATCAATAATAATACTCTATAAAATATAAAAACTATGAAATATTCATGAAACTTATCCCCATGGGGGATCCATGTCATTGGTCCCATCCACCAATGACAGCTTGATAATTGGAGTTCATCCCTACTTCCATTGAATTTCATTTTGATGTTTTTTGAAGCCACATAATCAAGGAGGTTCATACCACTACCATGATATATTTTTTAAATCCTATATCATTCATTAGAAGGGTATCCCCCAACCTATTATTAGAAACAATGAAACTAACCTTCCAACTGAAAAACTTAAAAAGTTGTATGCCATGTACAATATCCATTCTAATGATACATCCTATTATCACACACGAGAAAATGGGAAGATTGAAGAATAAAAAAATCCTCTATACTATATTATGGAATACTATATATCATAATAAAAATAGTTTCCCTGAAAATCAATCTGAAAAACAATGGGTATATTAGGTGCTGAATCAAACTGACACCATAATGATTATTTTTCCCTTGTGTTTGAAAGAGAAGTATTGTTTCCATTTAACGGATAAATTCCATCCCATTAAATAAATCTAAAGAATACTAGATATAAAAAGGTTCTCCTATGTTTTTGAAGTTATGTTGTAATACCTTTATTAAAATAAGAACCATGTTCTATAAAACCTCTAGTTCCATCATAATTGCGTGTCTTTAGTATTTCACAAGAAATTTCACTTTTTATCATTTCATTTGTTTGAATTGGTGTTTTCATTGATATCAAAAATTATAACAAGATTAAAAAATTTATTCTCGATACCAAAATAAGGGATACCATCTCAATTAGAATAGAATATTCTAATGCTTTGTGTTTATTATTCTCCATTGATTTGGAGAGCATAAAGACTCACTCCAATTCTCAGATTATGAAAAGGAAATTTTTAAAAAAGTGATAATTTCTACAATTTCCTAACTATAAGATATTGAACGACATAAAAAAATTCCATTCTATATTAATTAAGAATAAATAGAACTCGTTCTCATGGAATAACACTAATCATCCTAACACAGGGTCCCAGTTGTATAACCTCTAATTTTTTTTGTGTATCGTCTTCAATGTATTTTTTTATTCTATGTGATTAATTTTTTCCCACATGATGTTTAAAATTATGAATCATGGTCCCAACTATAAAGTATTAAATAGTGTATCTAACATATATCTATATGTTATTTAATCTAAAGGACTATATTTGAATCTGCATATGAGGGGACCACCTTGTCATTGATGTTGGTTCATCATTGCACCTATAATATGAATAATTTATATATTTATTTCAACTTCATTAGATACATAGAGATGTTATGATCCCCTATCCTTATCCCCGATTCCACCAACTGGTTTCACAAACCTTGTCTTAATGATTGGTACCACCTCCTACCAGATATCGTGATAGATATTCTATCAAGAAATAGGTTTGAACCTCTATATTATAGATAAAACAATATTATGTTTTCAAGGTATGATATAATACCATCCATAGTGTTAAAATATACCAAAATATATTATCAAGTTCACTCTTACACTTAATTCCTTCCTTTATTTGAATCTTATTCAACCTTTCTTGTTTAAATGGATAATGTTGTAGTGACTGAACAACTCACCAATGTCCCACACCCCATATAAGAAACACATCCCATGGGATTCTCAGTAGTAACATAAGGTGATTCTTGTTTCATTGACATGGTCTACAAATGAACCTAATTTTTCCTCCTATTCATGATACTATAGTAGTGAAATATGTGTTTTGAATACAGGGTATGTAATCTTTCCCGACCCATTCATCACATCACTGTGATTAAAATAATCATGGTAACAATTTACTTCATGTACATACTACATCATTTCAGTGGAAATATTGAGACCTTGATGGCATACCCCTCATGCACCCATGCACATTGGTAAATGAAAAATATGATCCTAACCCATTATCCTATTTTTTGTTATCTCATGTGAAATGATTGATCTTATTATACTCCTTGTTTCCTAAAACAAGCATAATTAATGTGGTTGTTAGTGTTTTAGTGGATTGTTTCCCAACCTGATCGAGGCACATTCTATTTGAATGATGTGAGACCCCCATATTTTTCATAGTTTCATAACATTAAATTGTGTTTCCAACCATGTTATATATGTGCAACTTTATAATTCATAGCCCCATTTTCCATCCTAATTATGTTAATCTATAATATGTGGCTCTTTGTTCGGAACTTAACAAAGTACCATATTTTATAAACATCATAACCAATAATGATGCGTGTACTTTAATAAGGAAATATATATAATAATGAGCTATCAGTTCATTCCATATTTTTCATTTAACATTATGTTAATTGGAATATTTCACCCTCTTTATTAATATCTAAATGACCTTACTCATTGAAAATTTTCCTCATCATTACCATGGAATGTTAAACTACATGTTCTATATCCATCTCAAATAATGTTAAATTTAATGGTACATTCCCGATCGTTTATTTTAATGTTTCTTGATAAATTCAATCAATGCTTGAGAGGATATCGCCACATTATTTTCATAGTTATAGTATCCTAATAACAACCTTCATAAATATATGTCCATGATTCACATTCTATAAGATCTGTCGTGATTCATAGATCCGCTATCTCAGACCCAACCTGATATTTATATCCATCACCAATAATTCTAGGATCTGTAACCTTTAACAACTATTGTTATTTTAGTTTCATCACATAATCAAAAAATCAATGAATAATTTTATTTACCATTTTCTATACATGAGATAAATCTATATAGAAGCATCCATTAGAATGATGTGTTGAATGATTTTCATCCCACGAGATATGATGGAGATGACCTTATATCCTATCATAGGTCCAATTATAAATATCCATGTTCTTATACCAAGTCTTACTACATGACAATACTTATTCCCAATATTATTAAGGTGCTTCCATATTCTAAAGGATATGGTGCATGTATCATGACCTAAAATTTCATGTACCATCCAAGGGAACTAAAAATACTAGTATTGGCTTATTTAATTAATGTTATACATTTTTTCATAGATAGGTAGGCCTTAATCCACTTTGGATAATGTTGTATGACTATAAACTCCATCAAATCCACTATTTAGGGTTTCTCTACAATAAAAGGTACCACATAATTCCATCCATCATGAAAATAAACTATAAAATTTTACCCCTATTTCCTCTATATTTCCATTAATCCCTCAAATTCACATTCTCTTTGTCCAAACATATTTATACATAAACTACATCACCGATGGACTAATATCTAAAACCCTAAACTGTAAGTATTCTATAATCAAATAAAGATGACATTTAACCCTTCAAGGGGCCGACCAAGTTTTCCCAAGTCATGGTGAGACCTTCCCCATGTCTCTTGTTATTTTGACACTATATCAATCTTATTTAACCCCACTAATATTCCTAATGGATTATAGTGTAGCCCATGGGTGTGGAGACCACTCCATGAAAATTATCCTCCATTTTCACAATTTTTTCCATGTATTTTAAATTTCACTCTAATACTCTTAGAACTAAATAAATATCCTTATATTGACAAAAAAATGATCTACATTACCACATACCATTTAGGTTACACATCCAAGTGAATTCTTGGTAGTAACATGACGGGTCCCTTATATCAAATACATATTCCACGATCATCCTTATTTTTTTAACCTTTATTTTGGACAATATGGTAGTGGAATTCATGATTTCAATTGGGCCAATAGTCTGCCTCATCATATATGTCACCTCTAAGGATATTATGATTTTGGATGTAATAATTTACATTCATCCATTTTCCATTTCTTTACTGGATTCTAAACCCCACTATTATTACCCTATCTTATCATTTATAATATTGGTAGGGTGAACCAGCACTATGGAATCCCTCTTAACTGGTCTCCCCATTATTGTGTGTCCCATCAGTGGTCCATATATCATTCCTACCCAAGCCTTTATATCCTCATCTAAAACTCTCGTGTGTTATAATAAGGCTCTCATTTCCCATTATTTCTCACACCATCCATGAATCACATAATCATAGGATTTTAGGAGTGTTTTTCTCATTAGCACAATTGAGATTCCCCCACATGGAATCCCTGAACAACATGAAACTTCATGTCTGAAAACCATTTCATATGACATTAAATTATATA
Organism: Viscum album; assembly: GCA_963277665.1. Classification (NCBI taxonomy): domain Eukaryota; kingdom Viridiplantae; phylum Streptophyta; class Magnoliopsida; order Santalales; family Viscaceae; genus Viscum; species Viscum album. The sequence continues at coordinate 739,843,165 of OY728122.1, forward strand.
ATATCATCTATATCACAAGACTTAATCCAATGATATCAACTAATTTTCTTGATTGTGAATCCCCAAGGAAATGTTGGTCTCTAACCACAACCCTGCATTGGTGCTGATCATATATCATGATATAGAAAAAAATATGTGTGTATTAGTCCTCATTACTTATGATATATAGTATGTACGAATACACTGATATGGACCCAACCATAAATTCAACCCCAAACCACCATTAAACATGGCCTCCTTTTTTAACTCATGTTAAGCCAATTTTTTCCTCAACTCTTGGAAAATTCCACATTTCCATGCATATGATCACATAATTTATGGGAGATGATTCTAGAATTTTGTCTTCTAGAAAGGAGGCCATTAATTTTCATCATCTCTTCTCTCTTCCCAAATAAATCATTAATCCATCCCCATGTGGACAAGCCAGATCTGTATAAAGTGGACTTACAACAAATAAATATGTGTTTCCTAATTTGTGATCAAAGAGATTGGTAGTGATGTTTGGAAACCATATCTCAGAACCAAATAAAAACCCCTTATTCATCCCTAAATCATTTTAGTGCTCAATACCAATATAATGTTCCCATTTTACCATCCTAACACTGATAATATTCCATTACTTAATGATATAATACACATTATATAATCATAAAATATTACCCCATTTTGGTCAATGCCAAATGACCTTAAACTCTAATAACCCCTTAGTATGAGAACAACATCCTTTAACTAGGTTCACCTAATCTAATGGTTTTCCTAAATACCCTTAGCCTAAAAGATCCTATTATATTCTCTTTTTCTCTATTAATTTTCAACTTATATCACCCCTTATCCTTAGTTACATGGCATTAAAAGGAACACTATATATCTAATATTCAAAACATTAACCCATTATCCCCTAATAATATCATAAACATAACCATAAACTAAGTATTACATGGGTTATTATTGATTTTCTCCCTAGGGAATGATCAAGTCCAATTTTCATGTCTCTCACCCGGTTAGAATTTTCATTAACCTAATATCACATTCGACCATTATCTGCTGGTATTCTCCATCCATAATCTTAATGAATGAAATAGTGTCCCTAATATTTCTCAAACTCCTCCTGGTCATCCCACAAATTCATCAAAACTCTTTCTTTTCCAAAATTTGTATTGACATTTGTCAGTCGTGACCAAATGAGAACCCATATAGTGGAGAAAAAAAATCTCTAAATACTCCCCATTGACTCCATTTATATTCCCTATAAGAACTTTTTTCATCAACTCAGAATGGATTCCCCTATGGTGATCAAATAATTATCCAATGGCCCACGTTTGATTAGGGATACACATCTCAGAGAGAACATATTTTTTTATTTTATTATGGAAATTCATGATTATAATGCAGTTAAATTCATCTAGAATATATCATCATCATTTATCAAATAATTTAAACATCTATAGTAACAATTTACCATTCCCAACATTCCTTTTATTTAATGTAATTTTAACACCCATGGTGTTTTCCCTATATATCCCTCATTTTTGTAGGTTACGTCAAACTCATGGAATCACCCCCACACAATTAATGTGTCACTGTGGGACTTTCTCATGTCGATAGATGAAACATTTTAGACCTGAGATATCCACCACTATCATGTTCTCTCACATATATTAATAATATTCTATTGTCTCTGGTTTCTCCAATTGATAACGGATCACATGGCTATACATAATTTTAGTTCACTGTTTCAAAAATTGATTTAGCTAAAAATTTCAAAATAATGTAATTTTAATTGGTGATAAAAAAATATTAGTTTGGAAGGAATCACGATGGGAATAAAAAGATTGGAATTTCTCCTTTAGTATAATTTTTTTCTTAGATCAACACACAATATAGATTGCTTTAGAATAGATGAACATTCATTAGATGACTCAATAATGTGTTAAATCCTAGATGTTTCCTTCATTTCATCATCCTTTAGTGGAACCAAATTTTCATATTTCATAGGGATTTTCCATTTTTCATTGTTGTATTAAACTACTCAGGATTTCACCTTAGTGATCATAGTTTCAGAAATAATCAGCTTACCCACTAAGAGGAGAATGATGTTATTCTAGGAAGATCCAATGACATATTCCTAACCCTCCACCACTTAGTGGTGATCCTAATAATATTTTTGAAGATATTTCACACCCCTAGAAATGTATTTATACATGAAGGGTTCAAAATAAAACCATTTTAATTTCCCTATTTCTTAGCTATGAAATCTAGAACTATTGGATGGAATGTGGGATGGTCCACTCTACTCGTCCCCAGGGTCACAAGATAATGATGGAGGGTTCTCATATAAGACTTCACCATGTTTAACTATGTATAGGTGATATAGTTTTGAATGTACTAACATTTCCTACACTAGATCACATAGTTCTCCACAGATATATATAATCACAAGTCGTCTATTTCATTTATACTAGGCTCATAATATGGAAAGAAATCATCAAATATAATATTATTATTTGTTTTAGGTATCCTAGTTTTGGGACTAGGATCCATATTGAAGGGGAGGTTCTAATTTTCATCCTCTACTTTTATAGTCACCAGCTCCCAAGTTTCCTCTTCTACAATTTCAATCTCAACAATTACCATGACACTATTGGATGATCTTCCGTTGTGTCCACAAATTTATCTTGAATAACAAAAAACTATAGGCATTACCCAATCAACAACATGATGAATGGGCCACCATAATAATCCTTTGTTGGTTCGATAACCTACTCCCCTCTATCCCCTCCTAATTCATCAGTGTCCTTAAAGTTGAATATAGGAAAATCACTACAATCAATTTATACCCACCCAAGGAATGTGGAATCATGGGGTATATTTCTCTGAGAATAGAATATTATTAAAGATGATATTAGAATTATGATATAAAAATAAAGGTAAAAATATACCTATAGTGTAATGAAATTTCTATGGAAATATCTACTGGGTAGCTGGAAACAACATGAGTTTAGTCCTCCATCGGTTTTGGACCCATTCAAAGGATGAGACCCAATGTGCCAAATATGGGTTCCAACCATGGGTCCCATCAATAATAATAGAATGAACTGTTGATTCCACATGAGTATATTAATATTTGTGTGATAACTTTGTATTGGGGAGTTAAAATTATTTTATGAAGAGTATTAAAAATTCCCTAAAAATTATGTAATAATTTACCTTAGGAGTCTCATAGAAATTGAATTATTAATTATTCTAGAAGCTTCATTTCACTGATTTAAGATGATTCACTTTTAGAATTAGTTTGTGGTTTTACATTTATAGTTATTTTTCTCTAGGGATACCCATATTCATTCGTTAGTGGGTGTACCAAGTGATCGTACAAACCCCCTTCACTTGATTATATCTACACACATCAAAGTAAATAAAGTTTCATTTCTTATGTTTTAGTGATGAAATCATGATTTTGGGATACATCTATACATACCTCGACCTATGTCATCTCTTCTGAGTCATCAACCTATGGTTTCACCTATCTATTTCTTAAAGTCTCTAGGTACACATTACATACATATGAGTCTTCCATAACAAACTCCCATAGATATACATTGCGAACCTGGGTTCTGCGAGCCAAAACCACTTTGTATGGTTCGTTTTCAGGCCTCTCATTGAACTCGATGTCCACATGATCAAAGAAGGATCCTAGTTATCATGCCAATGTACTACCACCTCATGATCAAGGATATGAGACATACTCTCCTACTTGTGAGACCTAGTATTGATTATATAATTCCTAATTCAATGACCCGTAATTTCCATGTAATTTTTTTTAAAATATATGTGAATTTTATGAGTTCGGGAAAATTGACGACGCATGATTCCGTGGCTCGGAGTACCCGGAATGAATTTATGAACTGTTTTTGGGTACGTTCAGTAAACGTGTGAGCGGGTTTCTCCAACATTTGAACCGGTGCTCGGAATTGAAATCTGAGGGCACCGTTGAACTCGCAGCGCCATTATTCACTTAGGGAGACTTTCACTTTGATGGCAGATGGTCGAGGGTAAAAGTTAGTTTTTGGTTTTTTCATGAAAGATTAAAATAAAAATAAAAGTGTGTGACATTTTTATTTTTATTTGCAACACCCATGTCAGTGTTGGGAGGTGGGGTCCACCGGAACTAAACATCTTCTTCATGTTTAATTGTGGTGGGGACCACCCAAGTTTTCAATAACCTCCCAAATTGAATTTAGGTGTGGGGACCACCCAACCCCTATTTATGGGGGCATAAGAAACCACTCAACCCCCCTCTTTAATGTGGAGTAGCCTCTTGAGCTTCCTTCACAGTAATTATGCCAACCCACCATAATTAAATGTGCTAACCTAGGTGTTTAATTAGGCTATTTTGAATTTATTCCAATAATTAAAGTTGGTGGAAACACATTAGTTGGACATTTTCTTTTTGGGGGAACCTTGGGAGAAAAGATCTCCAACGAAGAACTATTTCTATGAATGAAGAACGTGTTCTTCCAATGACGAACACCGGATAAGAATGCCGACCCCGACTTCAACCTTCATCCTAAAGACTTCCTCCGACATAGGACGTCTTTGACTACGAAGAACCAATGCAAAAACCAACGATCGAGGAAAACGCTGATGACACCGTCGTCCGTCTTTTTCCAAATGATTCATCTTCCTCCCCGAGACTCTGTCGATTTATTAACCAGAGGAAGGGGTTTAATGATTTTTTTATCACTTTCCAGGTACTCCCTTCTTCTCTTGTATGGGATTGGGAATGATTAAATTAAGAAAGATCATGATTGAAGTTCGTTTCTTCATCCTTGTAAACCATATGCTACCACTCTAAATGCGAAGGGTGCGGGCTAAACTAACATGGCCTGACACCACTCCGCCGTTCTTCTTTGTGGTGTTCTTTGGAATGATGGAAGGCAACGAAGGTGATGAAGGAAAAGGCGCCACCACCCGCGGCCACCACAACCCCCGCCACCCCCACGGCGCTCCGGCCTCCTAGCCAAACTGGCCCCATGCTCACCGGCAGCACCACCCCGGTCGCCCGACCCCCCGGCCCGGCCGCCAACCGGCCGTGCCACCTACTGGCCAAGCCCCCCGTCGATCGCGCCACCCGCTGGCCATGCTTCCATGGTCGCGCCATCCTCCGGACGCGTCGCCCCGGCTCACGCCGCCCACTGGCCTCCCAAAACGGCATGTGCCCCTCGCAGCGCCCCGACGGAACCAGCCCCTGCCCCTCGTGGCACCCGACCGAACGGACCCGCTCCCCTCGCGGCACACCTACCAAACCGGACCATTCCCATCGTGGCTCCCTAGCCGATCCGGCCTTGCACCCTCACGGCACCCCCGCATTCGAGCAGCCCCGTGGCAGTCGCGGGGTCTACGGCCCCACACGGCCTGCTAGACCTCACAGCGGACCGGGCCACATCATGTGGCGGGCCTGACCCAGTGGGTCCTTCCGGGTAGAACCGAACTAGGTCGACCAATGCTAGGTCGGGCCGGGTCGGTCTGACCAGGTGGGACCGGACCTAGGCCCACATCGCCCCTTTACTTTATTTTATCCATATCATTGACACTCGACGTCTGTTTGACGAACCGTCAGTAGCGCTAGAAATATTGGAGCAAGATGGTCCGTTTGAGTATACTTCAGTAGAGTTTTGGTTTGATATGGGAAACATTCAGGTTCGATTGAGCACGAATCCAACCAGGCCCCCTGGACTAAAAGGCTAATAACTCGTAGACCGAGCGTCTGTTTGATGAGTTGTATATTGTTTTGAGAACCGTATGACGCGGAATACCTTTGAGATACTTCTTCATCGGACTTCATGATAGTTGGAGTATTGAACAGTTTCTCGTGGAGCGGATCATCTCGGAGACGAATGAGTATAGTGAGGAGAACTAGTAGCTGGATAAGACCTAACGAATACTGACCGTTTTTACTTGGAGTGACTCTAATAGCCCAGTGGGGAGTGCCTTGGTGTTGCGGAAGACCCATAATGGGGAGAGCCTTAGTGTCATGGCAGAACCATGATACTCGACAGGAAGAGTACCTTAGTAGGATATGAGGGGGAGCACGCTGGGTGACGTGGAAGAGCCACAATTGGGAGCATGCTTGGTGATGTGGTGGATCTACGGTACTCGATAGGAGGAGTACCTCAGCAGTCCAAGGTTAGTGGGAAGCGCTCTTGGTGTCGCGGAAGGCCCACTGTACTTGATACAGGAGGAGTTCTCCAGCAGCCGAGGTTTTGACAATGTGACTGGGGATGTTACTTGATACTACAACTAGAATAAAATCCTAGTTTGAGATGAGTCAGTTTTTCTATGTTTTCCTCATGACTGAGATGGATCACATGATAACTTAGGTATACGTATAGGAATATACCTAGGTAGGGTTATCTGTTTATTTCATTCTTTGTTGTTTATATTTGGTGGATTGTGGGACAAATTTAGGGTCTCACGGTCCCAACTGAGTATCGTTATACTCACCCCTACACGGGCTATGCCTGTACCATTTTGTGTTGGATGCAGATGATGTACATCGCTAACTAAGGCCGAGAGTACCAAGACTGGACTGTACCTAGAGTTGGACCTTATGAAGAGTCGGTACACAGAGGGGAAAGACAGATGAGGAGTGTTGAGGATGCGATTTGTACCTTCCATTCAGGTAGGATCCTAGGAGGATGACCCAACAACTATTTTCTTTTATCTTTAGCTGTACTTGTACTTTCCGTTTCTTGTACTTTACTGTTGGGCTTGTATTCCAGCCTCTTTTACTTTCATCACTCTTTTTTTATACAGTTTTAGTTGGTGTTTCGTATCTTGTTGTGTACTTGGTTACCTATGAATACATGTTATAAAGGCAATGCCTTCCCAGTTTTAAGGAATATGCCTTAGTGCTAGTCACCATCCCCTGGCCTATGGAAGGCAGGCTTGGGGTTAGTCACGACATGGGTCCCGAGGGATGAGTCGTGACAAATTGGTATCATAGGAGTCAGTTATACCATATAACTAGGACTCTGATATTTTTTGTGAAGAAATAGTGTTAAGTGTAATGAGTGCAGTTTTTAGTTCAGGGAGTCCAGTGTTGGTACGGCATATGATGTATCCATACACCAGGACCATGACATCTGATTTCCAACTCAGTGCATGAAAACACTGATTTCGTGTGTGTTTTCCAAAGTTTTTCTTTATGTCATCTCACATGGTCAGCTCACCAGGTATAACCTTTTAACCAGGGCACACCAATTTCATTTTAGGATGCCTCCATGCAGATATCTATCTAGTGTTCCCAGAGTTGTATGGATAGATATCCCACCAAGCGACGAGGCCTCAATGCAGGACCCTTTTCTAGTTGAGGAACTAGCAGAGGGACTAGTTGTACCACTCCACGATGGGCCATTAATGTAACCAACTCCAGCAGTAGACAGTGCATGCTGCTTGAGCGTGTTTCATGAGTTCCAGCACCCTAGGCCACCCAGGTTCAGGGGAGAGATGGACCCGCAAGCAGCTGAGGATTGGATGGAGGCCGTGGTGAGAGTTTACTGACTGGTCGGGACACCGGCCAATCTCATGGTGATTTTGGCTACCAACCATCTATAGGTAGCAGCAGGAATATGGTGGATCTTAATGCTCCAGGTCCATGATGAGGTGATGCTTCTCTGGGTAGACTTTCATAGCCTGTTTCGGGCAGAGTTTGTCCCAGAGACTCTCCGTGTAGTGCGCATTCAGGAGCAACATCATCTGTAGCAGGGCATGATGACTATATCTTAGTACTCAGTGAGGTTCACTAACCTCTCACAGTACTCCACAAATATGGTCCAGGACCCATTTTTCAGTGCCCGAACCATTGACTAGGGACTCAGGCGGGAGATCAGGGCTTCAGTGATCTCACTTAGCATCCTGATGCAGGCAGGGGTGTTAGAGAGAGCCATCTTGTTGGAGATTTTCCTAGATGAGTAGACACCAGTAGTGAGACCCACTATCAGTTATCACATAGTAGAGTATTCTATAGCTGGTAGCAGAAAAATGTCACAGAGGTCCAAGAGGACCAATATTATAGGTGGATAACCGCATAACTCAGGATCGGTTGTGCGGGGCACCCGAAGCAGAGACAGACATTCCAGGAGCGGGCAGTGGTTCACATGCGGCGGGCAAGGTCACATGGATTGTGACTGTCCAACCCGTCGTACAGATGATCAGAAGATGGTCGAGGGACTTCCCAGTTAGAGACAGAGGTTCGATGAATGAGGTCCGCAGGCTAGATGCAGACATGGCAGAGGAGCGGGCCGTACAGCAGGTAGAAGGTGATGTTTCGAGATATTATCATCACCCCCACCAAGAGGTCCACCCCGACCATAGGGAGCAGGTGGACATGGGAGATCTCAACTCCAGGCAGCTGAGGCCTATGATCACGGCGCTCCATAGATTATATGAGGTACAAACTATGTCCACTCCACCAAAGATGCAGTACTTATAGACACAAGTGTCAGTCATTCTATTATTGCCACTTCCTTCGTTCAGAGCTCAGAGATTCTGACGGAGTCGTTGGCTCAATCCTTATGGCTAGAGATTCCTACATGAGATGATTTGACAATTACGCACTGGTGCTGGTAGTGTGAGCTTACTCTAGGAGATGAGAGCTTTGGATGGGATCTCCTAGTAGCGGCGTCGAGTCCTTACGACATCATCTTGGGTATGGACTGGTTATCTACATTCCATGCTCAGATTGACTGTATTAAGCGCAATGTGCAGTTTGTGTGCACGGATGGGACCAGCTTTACCTTAACCGGAAATAAGGGAGACTTTGTAGTGCAAGATGGATATACTTGGCGGAGAGTGCAACTAATCACTCATCAGTTGGCTAGACTTACCCTTGGAGCTGTTGATGTGGAGAGTCTAAGGTATCCTATAGTTTTGGACCTGTATGCAGATGTTTTCTCTATTGATGTTCTATGACTACCTCTTCACAGAGAGGTGTACTTTTTAATTGACTTGTACATTGGTACAGAACCAATATCTACACTAGTATATCAGATGGCTCATGCGGAGCTTCGTGAGATGCGAGTATAGATAGAGGACTTGTAGGAGAAGGGATTCATCCTGCCCATTGTTTCTCCTTGGGCTACCCCGATTTTGTTCACCAAGAAGGCGGATGGGAGCTTGAGGCTTTGTGATGACTATCGGCACCTGAACCAGTTGACCGTGAAGAACAAGTACCCACTCCCAAGGATTGACGACCTCTATGATCAGCTGAAGGGAGCCTGATGGTTCTCGAAGATAGACCTCAGATCAGGTAATCACCAGCTCCGAGTGCGAGACGAGGATGTGCAGAAGACGACCTTCAGATGTCAGTATGGCCATTAAAAGTTCTTGGTTATTCCATTGGGCATGACCAATTCTCCAGCAGTGTTCATGGGACTCATGAACATGATCTTTCAACCATATCTTGATCACTTTGTAGTTGTCTTCATGAATGACATTCTGATCTACTCGACTACTGAGGAGGAACATGCCTACCATTAGCTGGTAGTACATGACACACTCCAGGAGCACCAAATTTATGGTAAGCTCTCGAAGTGCCAGTTCTAGATCCAAGAGGTTCACTTCCTGGGACATGTCATATTAGAGGCTGGATTTGCAGTGGATCCAGTGATGATTGAGGATTTACATGCTTATGATCCACCCAGGAGTGTGATGGAGGTACAAAGTTTCCTGGGTTTGGATCGATATTACTGGATGTTTGTTCCAGACATCTCCAGATTTGTAGCACCACTATCATCCTTGATAAAGAAGGGGAAACCCTTCGTGTGGTCCGAGAGATGACCTCAAAGTTTTCAGGAGTTGAGGCAGAGGCTGACTAGTGCACCCAACTTCAGGCTAATGGAGGAGGGTGTAGGGTACACAGTCTACTGCGATGCATCAGGGACTGGTCTCGGATGTGTCCTGATGAAGGAGCGAGCAGTGATCACATATGGTTATCGATAGCTAAGACAACATGAGCAGAACTACGCTACCCATGAACTAGATTTAGCAGCAGTGGTCTTTGCCTTGAAGATGTGGTGACACTATCTGATGGGTGAGCGCTTTACAATGTTCCCAAATCAAAAGAGTCTCATGTATATCTTCTCTCAAAAGGAACTAAACCTGAGATAGAGATGCTGGATTTAATTCCTCTAGGACTATGACTTTGAGATATTCTATACTCCTGGGAATGGAAATGTTGTAGAAGATTCCCTCAACAGGAGGACTGGTATACAGTTTCTAGGTGAGGCGACGGAGCAGCTGGATGGTTTTCAGATATCCTTTGTGGATAGAGATTGAGCAGTTTTCTTTCAGTCTCTGACAGTCACTCCCCCACTTCTTCAGCGAGTTGGGGAGGCACATAGTGGGGATGATGACTACGAGAAATGATGTGCTCAGATATCCATAGGACCGACACCTGATGGATTTTCTGAAGTTGGGGAGCACATCATCCTCTTCAGGGGATGTACCATGGTACCAGTGTCACTTCAGGAGGAAGTGTTGAGGGAATTCCACACATCCCCTCAAACGGTACATCCAAGAGTGGTGAAGATGTACATGGACCACCGACAATAACACTGGTGGTTGGGAATGAAGAAAGTAGTAGCATAGTTTGTCTCTTGGTGCCTCACATTCCAGAAAGTGAAGGCGGGGAATCAGGTACCAGCTATCTTGGTTCGACCTTTAGAGGTCCCAGAGAGGAAGTGTGATGGGATATCCATTGACATGGTGATAGGATTTCCATATAAAACCAGGGGTCATGACTATATTTGGGTGATCTTCGACCGACTCACTAATTCGGACCACTTCCTACTAATTAGAGAGTAGGGTTCAGTAGAGAGCTTGGGACGCCTCTATGTGTAAGAGATTGTGCGGATATATGGAGTACTCACTATGATTGTCTCAGATCATGATACACATTTTACATCCCAAATATGGAAGGGGTTTCTGGAGGCTTTCGGGACGCAACTTCATTTGAGCACCACCTTCCATCCTCTGACGGATGGTCAGACTGAGTGGACCATTCAGACCCTCGAGGACATGCTGCATGCTTTTGTCCTCGACTTCGATAGCTTCTGGGAGAATCACTTACCTTTGGTTGAGATTTCATACAACAATAGCTATCAATACATCATTGGGATAATAGCTTTTGAGGCGTTGTACGAGCAACCTTGTGGATCCCCTTTGTGTTGGAATAACCCAAGGGAGTCAACAATAGTGGGACCAGAGATGGTACGTGCTACCACAGAGAAGGTGCGGATCATCCAAGAGTGGATTAAGACTCCATAAAGCAGGCATAATTCTTATGCCGATAGGAGATGGAGACCTTTGGAGTTCGAGTATGGCGACCACATTTTTCTAAGGTTCTCACCCTGATGAGGTCTAAAGAGATTTGGTCGATGCGGTAATTTATCTCTAAGATTCATCAGACCTTTTCAGGTCCTCAGTAGAGTAGGTGAGGTGGCTTACCCCTTAGCTCTTCCACCTTAGTTGCACCAGGTGCATGACGTCTTCCACGTATCCCAGCTGAGGAGATATGTGCATGACCATTCCCACATCATCGACCACGGTGAGATGGACATCGACGATGGGGAAACTTTTATGGATGTTCTAGTAGAGATTGAGGATTGACAGGAGCGATTCCTTTGTGGACGGTTGATACCTCTGGTGCGAATTTTCTGGTAGCACAGGAACCTCCAGGAGAGCACATGGGAGAGGGAGGCTTAGATGCATGCTCAGTACCCCCACTTGTTCCCTTAGATTGAGTTGTGTCTTACGGGGATGTAAATCCCTAAGGTGGGGAGAATGTAAAGACCCGGAATTTACATGTATTTTTTTTAAATATATAGGAATTTTATGTGTCCACAAAAATTGATGACGTGTGATTCTGAGGCCCAGAGTGCCATAAATGAATTTCCGAACTTTTTTTCAGGTACGTTCAGTAAATATTTGAGTGGGTTTTTCTGAATTTTGAACCAGTGCTCAAAATTGAAATCTGAGGGCACCGTTGAACTCACAACACTGGTATTCACTTAAGGAGACATTCACTTCGACGACAGATGGTCAAGGGTAAAAGTTAGTTTTTGTGTTTTTTCGTGTAATATTAAAATAAAAATAAATGTCTGTGTCATTTTTATTTTTATTTGAAACACCCATTTGGGTGTCGGGAGGTGGGTTCCACCTGAACTAAACCTCCTCTTCATTTTTAATTGTGATGGGGACCACCCGAGTTTTCAAAAACATCCCAAATTAAATTTAGGGTTGGGGACCACCCAACCCCAATTTATGGGGGGAGAAGAAACCACCCAACCCCCCTCTTTAATGTGGAGGAACCTTTTGAGCTTCCTCCAGATTAATTACACCAAACCACCTTAATTAAATGTGCCAAAATAGGTGTTTAATTAGTCTATTTCGAATTAGTGCCAACGATTAAAGTAGGGGGAAACACATCAGTTGGCCATTTTCTTTTAGGTGCAACCTTGGGAGAAAAGCTGTACAACGAATAACTATTTCTCCGAATGAATAATGTGTTATTCAAATAAAGAATGCTGACGAAGAATGCCGACCCCGACTTCCACCTTCTTCCTTGAGACTTCCTCCGACATAGGACCTCTTCGACTATGACAAACTGACGCACAAAACGACGATCGAGGAAAACGCCGACAACACCGACGTCCGAATTTTTCCCAACGATTCATCTTCCTCCCCATCACTCTATCGACGTATCAACCTGAGGTAGGGGTTTAATGATTTTTTTTTCAATTTCTTGGTACTCCCTTCTTCTATTATGTGGGATTTTAAATGATTAAATTATGGAAGATCATGGATGATGTTCTTTGCTTCGTTCTTGTGAACCGTTGCTACCACTCTAAATGCGGAGGGTGTGGGGGGAAATTACAAGCTTCGAACCCCTCCACCATTATTCTTTGTGATGTTCTTTAGAATAAACGATGGTGGCGAAGGAAACGAAGGCAACAACACCACCACCCACGACCATCGTGCCCCGCACCCCCCCTGCGGCGCTCCTGCCTCCTGGCTGAACCGGCCCCGTGCCCACCGGCAGTGCGACCCTAGCCACGCTACCCCCCGTCCATTTTGCCAATCAACCGAGCCCTTTCCGGCCGTGCTACCCCAGCCACGCCTCCCACCGGTTACGCCACCCCGTCCGTTTCATCCACCGGATGAGTTGACCCGGCTCACACTGCCTGCCAGCCTCCTGAAATGGCCCATACCCCTTGCAGGGCCCTGTACGAACTGGCCCGAACCCCTCGTGGTGCCCCGGCCGAGCCAGCCCATGCCCCTCGCGGAGCCCCTACCGAACCGGCATGGTCCCCTCGCGGTGCCCTGACCAAACCGGCCCCACGCCCTCATGACACCCCCGCGGCCAAGCCGCCCCATGGCACCCGCAGGCTCCGCGGCCCCTCGTGGCCCGCCCAGCCTGATAAACATCCCAATGGACCGGGCCGCTTCATGGGCCAGGCTGACCCAAGCTAGGTCAACCCATGCCAGGTCTGGCCAGGTTGGACTGGACCCGGGCCCAATTTTCCCCTTATTTTCTTTTGTCCATATCTTTGATATCAGACGTCCGTTTGAGGAACCGTCAGTGGTGATGGATATTGTGGAGAAAGAAGGTCCCTTTGAGTATACTTCACTAGAATTTTGGTTTGAGAAAGGAAATGGTCAGGTTGGATTGAGCACAAATCCAACCGGATCCCAAGACTAAAAGGATAATAACTCACAGACATGGCATCCGTTTGACATCCCGTCTGTTGCGTAGTGTCCCCTATGATGCGGAAGACCATTGAGATACTTCTTCGCGAGAATTCATGATAGTTAGAGTATCAACTAGTAGCTCATGGAGCAGATCCTTCTGGAGATGAGTGGGCATAGTAAAGAGACCTAAGAGCTGGCTGAGGCCTAACGACTGCTTACCATTTTCACTCAGAGTGACTATACTATCCTAGTGGAGAGATACTTGGTGTCGTGGAAGACCCACAGCGGGGAGCACCTTGGTGTCATGGCAGACCCACCGTATTCGACAGGAGGATTACCTTAGTAGGCTATGAGGGGGAGCGTGCTTGGTGATGCGGCAAACCCACGGTGGGGAGCGCTCTTGGTGATGCAGGAGATCCACAATACTCGACAAGAGGAGTACCTCAGCAGTCCAAGGTTAGTGGGAAGCACGCTTGGTGTCACGTCATGCCCACTGTACTCGATTGAGGAGGATTTCTCTAGCATCCAAGGTTTCGACAATGTGACTGGGGATGTTACTTGATATTTCCCCTACAATAAAATCCTAGTTTGAGCTGAGTCAGTTTTTCTGTGTTTTTCTCATGATTGAGATGGATCACTTAATAACTTAGGTATATGTATGGGCATATACCTAAGTAGGGTTATCTGTTGATTTATTTCTTTGAGGTTTATCCTAGGTGGATTTTGTGAGACCTTGAGGGTCTCAGGGTCCCTACTGAGTATCATTATACTCACCCCTGCATGGGCTATGGACGCACCATGTTGTGTTGGATGCAGATGAGGGACAGTGCTGACTGAGGCCGAGAGTACCAGGACATGACAGTACCTGGAGGTGGACCTTACGAAGAGTAGGTACACAAAGGGGGTGGATGGATGAGGAGTTTTTTTGAGGTGATCTAAACCTACCCTTCAGGTAGGAACGTCGGAGGATGACCCAGTAGCTATTTTCCTTTTTCTTCAGTTGTACTTGTACTTTTAGTTTCTTGTCATTTACTGTTGGGCTTGTATCCTGGCATCTTTTACATTCAGCAATATTTTATTATACAATTTTAATTAGTGTTTCGTATCTTATTGTGTGTTTGGTTACATGTTCTTGCATGTTATAAAGGCAATGCCTTCCCTGTTTTAGGGAATACGCCTTGGTGCTAGTCCCCAGCCCCTGGCCTATAGAAGGAGGGATTGGGGTTCGTCATGGCATGGGCCCCGGGGGACGGGTCGTGACACCTAATCATTTGAAACTCTATGATGGGGGATATAATCATCCACCACAATGGTCCCACTATGAATATCATCTAATCATAGTCACACTTCAACTAAATATAAGGGATGGTCTTTTCCTTAGGAACTTTCATTATGTATCAAATACATTTACTTGGTGTTTTTTGAATAACAGTTGTAGTTTTCCTTGGTACATCTCAATGATCTTGAATTTGGATTCTTATAGCATTTCCTACTTCAAATGCATCACCCTGATAATAGTTAGGACGAATCGAGATGCTATCTGTATCTGTAATTGGTTCTAAAGTATTCAACGTTATTTTTGTATAATTCACACCATGTTGTAGAAAACATTCTACCAAGATACCCCCATCATTTTCTAATGTATTCTTCTAGACCACCAGTGACTATATAGAAGATCTAGGATAAGATACAATCCTTCATTGATTATTCTTTCAGACCAAAATTATTGGGGATCATTCCATTTTCATCATTATCCATTCATTCTGTCCCCCATGGGAAATCATACACTAGATCTATTGCATTACTATGGGAAGACTCACTAGGAAAACCCTAGTGTATACATGAATCATTATTGGATGTAGGTATTATAAATTTAGGAAATTCTATATAAATTGGATGGATAAAATTGTGTATCCAAAAATTCAAAAAACAGGTGTCCCATCCTCGATGGGTAGTAAGTAGGACCTCAGTTTGAGGCTACCTCTCTACTCATCAAATAAACTACCCAAATATAATAGGAAAAGGTTGAGAAATGAAGTTGTATTGGAAACTAATCCAATACACCAATACTTGTTCATAAATATAAATCATGAACACTATATAAATGGTAAGAATTGACAGTCTAAATATAGTTTCAATACGGGTGATGTAGTTTGAAAAATCATACCATGAAAGTGAGTGGTGACCCATTCAAATAAGAACTTGGGGTTGAAAATGTAAATTAGCATGTATCTCTGGATGATGTTATCCCAATAGGTCATAAATTACCTCCAAAACTAAAATAACAAGATTGATTTAGATTCCACTATATAATTTTAATGTTATGAAAAATGTTCTCTTTTACAACCCATATATTTTCATCTAAAACAATAAGTATCCATCCACTATAGAATGTCTACAAAATTATTATAAATATTAAATTGAGAATCCATTATTTTAATATATATTTCCACTATTCATACCAAACTTTCCATAAAATTATTAGTTATCATTTGTTCCTTTCTTAATATTAAACACATGGGAGTTGTTTTGATAATCAAAGAATTTGGTCTTAATACATGTTGAGGAAAATGTTGGTACATTTCTTGAAATGTATATTTTAGTAAAGGGAGAAATTTCACTATAAAACCCACTATGTGAACTCAATAAACACCTTTAAATGTACCAAAATCTTATTTTTATCCACTCAGGAACTGAATAAAAAGGAGAACAGATCATACCTAAATCCAATGACTAAGATTCCTTCAATTTTATGTAGTAACCACATGGTTATCCCAAACTCTCAGAGGTGGTGGGAGAGGGTATTCATGTTCACTGACCAAATTTATAATTTTTTGGATATCAAATTTAGATTATGATTAATGTGTATTTGAGAATACCACATCCAATTTGATAACACACCACTCTAAATCTCTTCCCCAAAATATTCAAAAAAAAATTGGACCATGTATTACCATGAATAATTTTCAATAATGTTTCCTACATGATAAAAATACCAATTATTTGAAAATACATGGATGATATCCTTGAGGATCCCCTATAAAATTAGAGATTAATATATCAAGAACTCCAGAACAATTTTTAATAGTTCATTTACTATCCTAGTAAGATTCTAGTTTATGAAAAGGTCAATCAAGATGTGGTATATACCAGTCTGCCAAACGACAGTAACATTCCAATGAGGAGTATATTTGATATTTTGAACTAGAACACCAATAGTTCAATATTGGAATCTAGGATGATGACTATTCCACACAAACCAAATCCATACTTAGGTATTTTGTTTTTTAGGAGGTATTCCATCTACCACTCTTTGAGGAAGTTATCCATCATTTGATACATATATTGGATCATCATAGATGAAGTGATCTTAAAGATTTCAACCACATCCTTAATATTGATGGAGTAAGCTTCATCTTCATGATCTTCTATTAAGTGTATTATATGGAAATTCATTTAATATGGCTCATGAAAGTCCATATAATATCACATACTTCTTATAATATCATCGTAGTGTCCTCATGATGTCTAATTGGTGGATGTATATTCATGGATGTTTGTTCGCATATGTGGGTGTGGTTAAAACATAAAAGAATTACATAATAGGATATTAAAATTAATCAATGATTTATAAAAATATAGTATCCCTCAATTATATGTCAAGATCTTTTGGTTACCTTTGGTAACCTCTCCCAGTTTATAGTCGAATGTTAAACCCATTTTTTTCTAACATAGAAGTGAATATTCCACAATTTTAGATTTTTTCTCATAATTTTATCTCCATATTCCTTAAAAGCTACCATTTTGATGAAGGGAGAGAATTATATAGTGGGGAAAATGAATCTCATATGGATTTAGTATGAATAATCATTAGAAGATTTAGATGTAGAGGAAATTCAATACATGTGTAGAACTCCTTATTATTTGAGTCTATAACAATAGGAACCACACCGACCTATAATTTCATGGGAACTATTAAATTCAGTATGATTCTATTTTCCTTGAAACCAAGGCCTATATATACACCCTAATGAAATAATATTTTGGAAATGGAATTTATAAATCTATGGAAAAATCTATCATATCATGAAAATACATTTTTTACAAATTATGAACACCCAAATCCATCCATAGACACTAACTGGTGAGAATTTATTTAAACTACCTAACAATGTCCATAAAAGTATTAAATTGGGAAGGAAATATTATCATTAAATTCCATTTAATTATTGAAATGTTTCAAGTAAAACCCAAAGATTAATTATTTTCATGGTATCACATAACACTTAACAAATAAAAAACACATACTTTGGTTATCCAATTGAATCCATCCTTTCACGCCACCCATATTAATTAAAATTTATATATCATGGGTATTGTGACTATATGACCTAGCTTTAATCATAAAAAATCTATACACACAACCTGTATTATTAAGCCTGACCCTCAAATATTTTCCACAATCCATAGGATGGGAAACACCCGTTCTTATGGCTCCCAATCCCATAATGTGCCTCCCACATACATGTGTAAACTCTACTCAATCTCTACATTCTCCCATATAACACCTAGGAATCCAAAAGGAATAATCCCAAATCCATCCCCATTAAAACCCCTTTTATAATATAGTTTTTCAATCCACATGACATTAAACTATATAGTATGATCCTTTCACATTACCTTAAACTGCGAACATAGAATTACATGTTCTTTGACTCATTTTTTCTAGCACGTCACATAGTAAAAATATTTGATGTTCAATCCTAAAATCATACACAATATATATTTCCCCTCATAGGGAGTATCTCCAAATCCTAATAATCATATAGGTGTGTATTAAACCTCTCATCCACACCTTCCTCCAATATCTATAGTATTTTAAACTGTAGGGAATCCCTAATATAAATTATATGTTCCTATCTAAACATGATGATATATTTTGATATATCCCGAAGGAAAATTATACTATTCATGAACTTATGTGGGAATCAAAAGTGAATTACCACTGTTATGATGTGAATGATGTGTTTTACATGACCAATGTAGGGAAAACCTCTACTTGAAAATTCCAAAACCCGACCATAGGTGATGATTCTTGAGATCCTTTAGTGATGAGCCTAAAATGACTTTTTTATGAGTATAAGAGGAATTAATAAAATGAATATGATAACATTTAACTTAATTTAGGTGATGATCCTAATATTATTTTGTTATTTTATTAGAAAATTATTCTTTATGTTAATATAATAATAATACCTAGTGATGAACATAGAATCTCTTCACCCTACCCCAAGGTGATGAGCCTGTGATTCTTCCCATCCCAATATGAAAATAAAAAGATACCTTGGGTAACATGTATATGATTCCTAAAATAATGATATAAGGATACCAAAACTGAAAAACCTAAGATTCCTAACGTGATGGTAATTGGATGCCTCTTGTGAAATACATGAGTTAAATTTTGTGAGGGGTATAATTTTCCTCACACTACAAACTATGAAGGGATTGGATAGAAAACATAAGGGTCATTCTGTAATCATTATAATTTTATCTCTGTCATGAGAATAGTGTTTCATGAGTTCATAATATATGATTCCCAAGGTTAAAAAGTAGTATCCCATCATGGGACATCATGGCCCACCATGAGGATGCTATTTACAAATACCAAGTATACTAAACAATGTCTAATGGTTCCTGAAGACTCATCTACTCCATCCAAATGTGTTCACACTACTATGAAAATATGTGGTGTAATTAACTAGATTCCACAATAAGATTTCATTGGGAATATTATTGATGATCATGTGTCAAATCTATGGTGGATACATGGAAATGGAAATAAACTGCATATTTGAATCCATAGAAGGACGATATAAAATACAATCATATTTTCCAAATCCTAGATTAAACAGTTTTATCACTAATAGTTATTGGAATACCATATATGGAATGCAGGAATGAAATACCCGATCTTTGACCATTTGGGGAACATTATGCAATGAATTTGGGTCTCATATAAAGCCTCAAAAAAAACTACAAACCTTATTTCCTATTCTAAAAAATGTTCTTAAATAATTTTAAATTTTATCAACTATTGGATTTAAATATATAGAATATAATGAATTATTAAAATGAAGAATTAAAACTACATTTATATATTAAATAATCCAACATCAAATTATTATCCTAGTTATAGGTTATTCCTTTCAAATGTTTTTCCAAGAACTTCCACATGTATTCTATAGTCTATAACCATGGTTAGAATAGGTTCACTCAGTTGGTATTAATGTCATCAAATATCTACATCATTAATTTATACCTATATAGTATGTATTTGGGTTATAGTGTTTCAAAACCATGTGGTTGCATTGGAATTTACCTTGAATGTTCTACTAAACCATGTCCAATTTTTTTCTCTCGTAAACTTATTTATTCCTTAATATCTTGTTTAGATTCTATATTTATTTCTATTATCCCAGAATGATACTGTGATTGATTGTATCTTGATCTTGAATGTAGTGTCTTGTTTTTATATGTCTTTTATATGGTTTTATAAACTTTTGGATGAGTGATATGATATTTATATCATATTGAGAATGGATACTTACTGATACATAATGATATTTAGAGAAAGGCATCATCATTTCATGTTGAATTATAAAACATGTTTATATATTTGGTCTAGAGTGTGTTAATTTCATGGAATATACATAATATAGATAATTATATAAAATTATGGTATAAAATATTCATTTTAGTATAATATGATTTGGATCATGATGTTGGAATAGTATTTCATCAGCTATAGATTTTATTCCCCTCCCCCTATTCTCTAGGAAAGATAGGAATTGTTTTCTCAATATAGTATTCACCATTTCCCTTCCCCATAAGAAGATAATTTTCATTGATTACTTTTCTTCTAGGTTCACTAGGATGGGTGATATAATTTCCCTTCCAT
Source organism: Viscum album (assembly GCA_963277665.1). Taxonomy (NCBI): domain Eukaryota; kingdom Viridiplantae; phylum Streptophyta; class Magnoliopsida; order Santalales; family Viscaceae; genus Viscum; species Viscum album. The sequence goes on from OY728122.1 coordinate 739,863,872, forward strand.
GAATTCATAATATTTTTTGATTCACCTAATGAATGTAGAACTAGTATGGAACATCTCAATACATGTAGTAATAAATTATAATTGTTATGATTATAGTGACGCCCATTTATTATTAGCATAATTATTTGGTTCAAAATATATTTCCATATCTGATGTGATGACTAGTGATATATATATATATATATATATACGAATGTATAATTGTGTTTATTCATACACAGGTTATTTCACAACTATGTTATGACACCATTCGTGGAGTCCTCTTCGCAATGTCACGACCAGTCCTCGGGGCCCGTGCCGTGACTACCCCAAGCCCGACTTCCATAGGCCAAGGGCTAGCGACTAGCACTAAGGCGTAAATCCCGGTAAAGGGAAGGCATTTCCTTTTTATATTAAACCACAAACACCATAGAGAAAACGGGAAGTAGAAGTAAACACTAAGTAAAACTGAGTACAACAGTAAGTGAGGAAAGTAAGTGGGCCAGTATACAAGCCCAAACTGAAAGTAAAGTACAACTGGAAGGGAAAACAAAAACTGAAAAGTAAGCCACAGCGTCGAGCCATCCACTGGGACTCCCACCTGAAGGGTGAGTACAGATAGCCTCCACAGCTCCTTAGGTCCAACTGTCCACTCCGAGTACGTCCCACCAGTGGTCCACCTCCAGGTATTGTCCTGCTCCGCAAGCCTCAACCACGATCAGCGTCGTCCGTCATCTGCAACCAACACAACGTAGTGCGGGCATAGCCCATGCAGGGGTGAGTATAAGCTTCTTAGTAGGGACCCCGAGACCCCCGAAGGTCTCCCAGAATCCACAAAGGATAATCCCAAAAGGAAAGATACAATCACGAAGTAACATCCGACAATGCTTTGGTATATGCCCATACATATACCTAAGTCATCAATTCTCATTCGGCACCAAAATCCGAGCTCAAGTACAACCCAGTCCACATAGGAAAGAAAAACGTAAATCCACATAGGATAGCACAACACAATCCACAAAGGAAAGCAAACAGGTTTCAGTTCACACAGGTATACTTCTTCATATGACAATAAAGATGACCAGATATTCCCACAGATTCATCTAATCCATCGGACCCACAAAGGATCAATAGGTACTAAGCCCCGCAATGACCCACAAAGGATCTGACCCACAAAAGATCGATAGGTAACTAACCCTCGCAATGACCCACAAAGGATCTGACCCACACAAGATCGATAGGTAACTAACCCCCGCAATGACCCACAAAGGATCTGACCCACACAGGATCGATAGGTAACTAACCCCCGCAAAGACCCACATAGGATCGGACCCACACAGGATGGGTAGCACTGATCCACAGAGGATCGCTGAGTGATGTAGTCATCACCGTCGAATCCACTGAGGATCTCTGCACAGTCGTCGTCGTCGTCGCAGTCGCAGCCAGCTCTAGGGTTCCCGCACACAGCAAGCTCGTTCAGAAGGGTTCGCTCCATGAGACGAGGGGATGATACATAAACTGAAATATAGTCTAGATTTGATGTATCCAAAAGTTCCGTTTCATCAACAGGAACTCAACGTCACAGACGGCGCGTCAATCGGACGCCCGGTCTGAGAGTTATTGGCTTTTTCGTCCCAGGGGCCCTGTTGGTTTTTAAGGAAAAACCAGCCCGAACGTACTCCAACTGCATCCAAAACTCAGGCGGAGTAATCCAAGTGATTTGTCTCACTTAGAGGAAAATAAAAAAGTCGACGGTACGTCAATCGGACGTCCGGGGCTCAAGATATAAGCGTTTCCGCTCCGAGGGCCCAGTTGGTTTCGTGTACGAACCAACCCGGCCAAATCCAAATTCCTCTGAAACCATGAGTGCGATATAACGAAACGACCGTCTCGATCCAAGGATCGCATCTCCACTGACGGTGCGTTGATCGGAGGTCTGCAGCCCATGATATGGGCAAAAGTTCGAAAAGGTCCGGAGGTTGGGGTTTCGGGCCCGGACCGACCCGGCCCGAGACCCCCAGGGTCAGCCCGAACCGGGTCGACCCGACCTGGGTCTGGGTCCGGCCCGGTTGGGCGTGGCGCGGCCCGGCTGGCGAGGCCCATCCCGGCTTGGGTGCGTCCCGGCCCGGCCTGGGCGCGGCCCGGTCGCCTGGCGGCTCTGCCGTAACGGCCGAGCGGGTGCAAGGGGGGCGCCGCCTCCTTGATTGTTCCGCGACACCGTATGGGGGACCGCCTCTCGCCAACGGATGCGGCAAGGCCGCGTCCCTACTTCACCAGTCCCGTGTGGCTGCGGGACGGCCGGCCCGCCGCCACAGCTTCAGCCGCGACGGTTCTTCCCGGTGGCGCGCCGGGCGCCGCCGCCTCTCGCCGCCGTGTCGACGTGGCGCGCCGGGGGGTTGCTCCGTGGACCACCGGACAAGTTCCGGTGGTCGGAAATTCACGTCGTCTTCGCCAAAGGTCCTCCCGGGGTCCTTCCTTCACTGCGAGGACCCCGCATCGCCGGTGCGACCTGCTTTTTCGACGTCCGCCATTTCACACACCAAGAACGAAAGGAGCGGTGGGTTCGGACTTGTTCGTTAGTCCGCACCCACCGTTTAGTGGTTTTAAAAGTCACACAAAAATTATTTAATCAACGCCGCAGGTATAAATCACAAATATTTAAATAATTAAAACCCCTACCTCATCGTAGTCGTCGAACGAGAGTTCTTCGCGGAATTGATCGTCGCGGGAGAAGAGGTTAGTCGCGTCGCGGAAGGGGTGTCACGTCATCGCGGTACACGGCGTCGTGTTGATGATCCCTGAGGGTTAATGAAAACGCACAGATTTAATTTCACTAATTAAATCTATGTTGAGGATAAAATCCATATAGGAAATTTAAAAGATCTGTAATCCCCTACCTCAAATGGTGTTGTTCGAAGGTTGCCGCGGGGAAGGATTGTCGCAGAAGAACGTCACGGGAGGAGAATCGTCAGCGTCGCGGAACACGGCGTCGCATCGTCGATCTCCGAGGGTTTGGCGTTCTTCATCGCCTTTCATCGAAGGTCGGCGTTCTTTGCGTTCTTCGCGTTCTTCGCGAAGGAGGATGAATATCTCAAGCCTTCGAGTCTTCTCCAAATCCTCTCAACGAGCAATCCTCAAGAAAGACATGCGTTGGTCTTATTTTATTAACATGCCAACAATTTGAGAAAAAAGTTAAGAAACGAACCATTAATTCGGAGAATTAATGGTAACGTCTTAACTGTCCAATTAATAGGGGCGTTAAGAGTTTTAGAAAACGCACCAGTTGACTTTCATTAAATATGAGTTTTCGCGGGTGCGTTACTTATAGGAAAAGAAATGGTGGGGCTCATGCGGGCCCCAACTCACAAATATCCTACCAAGAGGTTAGGATATTTTGGGTTCCACCCTATCCGATTATAATCAGTTTAACTAGCATTAAGTGGCTTTAAGTGGATTTAAGTGAAATAAAATAATGTTGTCGCACCACTTTATTTTATTTTCTTCACTTAACCCCAAAAATTAAAAACCACACCCGAGCAAACGAAACTCCAGAAGAGGATTTTCTAACCAAATACCGGTGCTAAGATTCCATCGGTGCCCTCAGAATTCGATTCCGAGTACTAATTCAAATGTTAGAAAAACCTGTTCGTTCGTTCACCGAACGTACCCGAGCCAAACTTCGGAAAATGATTCTGGGCACACCGGTCCTCGGAATCACGTGTCGTCAGAAACTGCATTCTTGTAAAATTCCAAAGAAAATTAAGAAAAAAAATATCCTTGAAATTTACGGGTCTTTACATCACTCCCACCTCAGGGATTTACATCCCCGTAGAGATACATCATAAACTAGGGAAACAATAGTGGTTACTAAGCATGCATCTAAGCCTCCCGCTCCCAAGTTCTCTCCTGGAGGTTCCCGTGATGCCATCGGATGCGCACTAGAGGAATCGATCTTTCACGTAGGACCCGCTCCTGTTGATCCTCGATCTCCACCGGGACCTCCGCAAAAGTCCCCCCATCATCAACGTCCAGCTCCCCATGGTCAATGATATGCGTCGGGTCGTGCACGTATCTCCTCAGCTGAGATACGTGGAAGACATCGTGCACCCGGTGCAACTGAGGTGGTAGAGCTAGGCGATAAGCCACCTCGCCGATCCTGTTGAGGACCTGGAATGGTTCGATGAAGCATGGAGAGAACTTGTCGCCTCGTCCAAATCTCCGTAATCCACATCTAGGTGAGACACGCAAGAAGACGTGGTCGCCATCCTCAAAATCTAGTGGCCTCCGCCTCCTGTCAGCATAAGACTTATGCCGGCTCTGAGCTGTCCTCATCCGCTCCTGGATGACCTAGACCTTCTCTGTCATGGCCTGGACCATCTCTGGTCCCACAAGTGCTGACTCCCCAGGGGCTATCTAGCACAAAGGAGATCTGCAAGGTCTGTCGTACAATGCCTCATATGGTGTCATCCCGATGGTGGAGTGGTAGTCGTTGTTGTACGCAAACTCCACCAAGGGTAGGTGGTCCTCCCAGCTGCGACCAAAGTCGAGGACACAAACGCGGAGAATGTCCTCGAGATTCTGAATGGTCCTCTCTGTCTCACCATCCGTCTGAGGGTGAAAGGCAGTGCTCAGACGTAGTTGCATCCCAAATGCCTCCTGCAACCCCTTCCAAATCCGAGAAGTAATGAGAGAATCTTGATCGGAGACGATAGATAATGGCACACCGTGAAGCCGTATAATATCTGGAACGTAGAGATGTCCCAAGCTCTCCATAGAGCCCTTCTCTCTGATGGGTAAGAAGTGAGCCGACTTGGTGAGTCGGTCGACAATCACCCAAATGGAGTCGTGACCTCTGGAAGTGCGTGGAAGTCGAGTCACGAAGTCCATAGATTTCTCGTCCCACTTCCACTCCGGGACCTCCAAGGGATGTACCAAGCCTGCTGGTACCTGATGCTCTACCTTCACCTGTTGGAAGGTGAGGCAGTGTGAAACGAACTCTTCCACAGCCTTCTTCATGCCCGGGCACCAGTGCTGTCGTCTGAGGTCCTGGTACATCTTCTCCACTCCAGGATGTACCGCTAAAGGAGAAGTGTGAAACTCTCTCAGTACCTCCTCCCGTAAAGCAACCGGTACCAAGGTATGTCCTTTGAAAAGGACGTCGTGCTCTGCTCCAAAGGAGAAACCATCAGGTGCCTATCCTGAGGATTTCTGTGCACGCCGCGTCTCACAGTCACTGTCCCCACGCTGTTCCTCTCTGACCCACTGTAGTAGTGGAGGGGTGACTGTGAGAGACTGAAGGAAAGCCGCTCCATCTCTATCCATGAAAGATATCTGCAAAGCGGCTAGCTGCTCTGTCGCCTCCTCAAGTAGCTGAATTCCCGTCCTCCTGCTGATAGCATCGGCTACTATGTTTCCCTTCCCAGGAGTATAGACTCTCTCAAAGTCATAGTCCTAGAGGAACTCGAGCGATCGCCGCTGTATCGGGTTCAGGTCCTTCAGAGAGAAGATGTTCTTGAGACTCTGATGGACAGAAAAGACTGTAAAGCGCTCGCCCATTAGGAAGTGTCGCCAAGTCTTCAGAGCGAAGACCACTACAGCTAACTCCAGGTCATGGGTAGCGTAGTTCTGCTCATGCGGCCTCAACTGACGTGATCCATAGGCGATCACCGCCCGCTCCTACATCAGGACACATCCGAGTTCGGTCCCTGATGCATCACAGTAGACTACGTACCCTACTCCCTCCTTAGGCAACCTCAAGATAGGGGTGCTGGTCAATCTCTTTCTCAGCTCTTGGAAGCTATCCTGACATCTTTCTGACCACACAAAGGGTTTCCCCTTCTTCGTCAAAGCTGAGAGTGGTGCCGCAACTCTGGAGAAGTCTGGCACAAATGTCCGATAGTATCCAGCTTGTCCCAAGAAACTCCGCACCTTCGTCACGCTCTTGGGTGGCTCCCAAGCTAGCACTACCTCGATCATCACAGGATCCACTGCAAATCCTGCCTCAAAGATGACATGCCCCAAGAAGTGGACCTCAAATAACCAGAACTGACACTTTGAGATCTTTCCATAAAGCTGGTGCTCTCTGAGTGTGTCTAGTACAACACGCAAGTGGTAGGCGTGCTCCTCCTTAGTCATCGAGTAAATCAAAATGTCTTCGATAAAGACCATGACAAATCAATCGACGTATGGCTGAAAGATCCTATTCATGAGGCCCATGAACACTTCCAGAGCGTTGGTCACGCCGAAAGACATAACCAAGAACTCATAGTGGCCATACTGACATCTGAAGGTTGTCTACTACACGTCCTCGCCCCGAACTCTGAGCTGATGATAGGATAACCCAAGGTCTATCTTCGAGAACCACTGCGCTCCCTTGAGCTGATCGAAGTGGTCATCAATCCTCAGTAGTGGATACTTGTTCCTCACTATCACCTGGTTCAGGCGATGATACTCGACACAAAGTCGCAATCTCCTGTCTGCCTTCTTGGCGAACAATATCGGGGAATCCTAGGGTGAAACACTGGGTCGGATGAATCCCTTACCCTGCAAGTCCTCCAACTATACACGTAGCTCTCAAAGCTCAGCGGGGGACATCCGATATGCTGGAGTTGATATCGGGGTTTTCTTGAGGTACAGGTCAATATAAAAGTCTATCTCTCTACGAGGAGGTATCCTTGAAACGTCGTCGGGAAAGACGTCTGTATACTGATCCACCACTGCAGGAAAACTAGGACTCTGCACTTCAACTACTCCTAGGATGAGGCTAGCCAACTGATGAGTGATGGGCTATCCTCTCCTCTGCAAGAGTCCATCCTGTGCTGCGAGGGCTCCCTTCTCGCAGGTGAAGGTGAAACTTCTCCCCTCAGTGCGTACACATCGCACCTTGCGCCTAATACAGTCAATCTGTACATGGACTGTAGATAACCAATCCATGACCAAGATGACGTCGTAAGGCCTCGACGCCGCTACAAGAATATCCCAGCCGAAGCTCTCGCCTCCTAGAGTAATCTCACACTGCCGGCACCAGTGCGTAATCGTCAAGTCTGCTTCAGTAGGAGTCTCTAGCCGTAAGGATCGAGCCAACGGCTCTGTCGGAATCTCCGAGCTCCGAAAAAGGACAGCGTCTATAAAAGAGTGACTCACTCCTGTGTCTATAAAAACTGCATCAAGCGTGGAATATACACAGATAGTACCTCGAATCATCTCGGGTGCACCGTGGTCGTAGGCCACCACTGCCTGGAGCTGTGCCGGTCTCTGCTCACCACCTCCAGGTGGTCGGGGTGGACCTCCTGGTGGTGGTGGTGGTAGTGCCTCAAAGTGTCGCCCCCCACCTACTGCTCGGCCAGCTCCTCTGCCTCGTCCACCTGCTCCCTGTAGACCGACACGGTCGACCCTCTGCCTCTGCCTGGGTGGCCCCTCAACCATCTGCTGCTCCTCGGCACGGTGGGTCGGGCAGTCACGAGCCATGTGGCCCTGCCCACCGCATGTGTAGCACTACCTGCCTCTCGAAAGACTGGCTCCACGCTGTGTGCCCCGCACTGCTGAGCCAGTGTCCTGAGGTCGTCTGCGTGAGGGTCTAGTCTACCTGGACCCCTGAGTCATCCGTCGACTGCCTGCTGTAGAAGACTCTGCTACGTGCCACCCCGCGGTAGGTCTCGCTGATGAAGAAGGCTCAGCAAGGAAGCTCTCGATCAAAAGGGATCACTCCAGTACTCCTGCCTGAGTCGGAATGCTGAGGGAGATCAGAGATGCCCTAATCTCATGTCTCAGTCCCTTCTCAAAGGTCCGAGCCCGGAAGAATGGGTCTCGTACCATGTCTGTCGAGTAGCGTGAGAGATCGGTAAATCTCACCGAGTACTGGGCGATCGTCAAGCTGCCCTGCCGCAGCTGAAGAAGCTCCAAGATGCGCACCGCACAGAGGGTGGTCAGGACGAACTCTGAGCGGAAGAGGCCCTCAAAGTCTGTCCAGAGAAGAGATAACTCATCGTGCACCTGGAGCATCAAGCTCCCCCATTGGCCAGCTTCCGTGTGCAGTAGGATCGCTGCGAGGATCACCATGAGGTCTGCTGGTGTCCTCACTAACCGGAAAACTCATACCACTACCTCCAGCCAATCCTCGGCTTCCTGGGGGTTTGTCTCCCCATGGAACCTGGGTGGTCGCTGGCGCTGGAACTCATGCAGTGCACTAAGGCGACGTGCATCGTCAGCGTCTGGGGCTGGAAGCATCGGTGGCTCGGCGGGTAAAGGTACCATTGGTGCCTCAGCTATCAAAGGCCCCTGTACCGAGGCCTCGTCGCTTGGCGGGCTGTCGTCATGCTCAACTCTCGGAACCCTAGCTGGCTGTCGTCGTGGGGCCGTCTTGAAAAGAAACAGGTGTACCACGGTCAAAACAGTATACCTGGTGAGCAGACATAAAGTAATCACAAAGAAAACTTGAAACACACACATGCAATCAATGTTTTCGTGCATTAAGTCGGAAATCAGAAGTCAGGGTCCTGGTGTACGGATATGTTGGCCGCCGCACCAACACTGGACTCCCTGGACTGATTAACCACACTCAATACGCTTAACACTATTTCTTCACATAGGAAATGATCATAGTCCAAAGTTCTGTGGTAGAACCAAACTCCTCTGATACCAATTTGTCATGACCCATCCTCGGGGCCCGTGCCGTGACTACACCAAGCCTGCCTTCCATAGGCCAGGGGTTGGCGACTAGCACCAAGGCGTAAATCCTGGTAAAGGGAAGGCATTGCCTCTGTAAAGTAAACCACAAACACCACAGAGAAAGCAATCAGTATAAGTAAACACTAAGTAAAACGGAGTACAACAGTAAGTGCGGAAAGTAAGTGGGCCAGTATACAAGCCCAAACTGAAAGTAAAGTACAACTGGAAGGGAAAACAACAACTGAAAAGTAAGCCGCAGCGTCGATCCGTCCACTGGGACTCCCACCTGAAGGGTGAGTATAGATAGCCTCCACATCTCCTCGGGTCCAACCGTCCACTCCGAGTACGTCCCACTAGTGGTCCACCTCCAGGTACTGTCCTACTCCACAATCCTCAACCACGATCAGCGTTGTCCGTCGTCAGAAATGAACACAATGTAGTACGGGCATAGCCCGTGCAGGGGTGAGTATAAGGTACTCAGTAGGGACCCCGAAACCCCCGAAGGTCTCCCAGAATCCACAAAGGATAATCCAAAAAGGAAAGATACAATCACGAAGTAACATACGACACTGCTTAGGTATATGACCATACATATACCTAAGTCATCAATTCTCGTTCGGCTCCAACATCCGAGCTCAAGTACATCCCAGTCCACACAGGAAAGAAAAACGTAAATCCACACAGGATAGCACAAAAAATCCACAAAGGAAAGAAAATAGGTTTTAGCTCACACAGGTATACTTCTTCATATGATGATAAAGATGACCAGATATTTCCACTGATTCATCTAAGCCGTCGGACCCACAAAGGATCAATAGGTACTAATCCCCGCAATGAACCACAAAGGATCTGACCCACAAAGGATCGATAGGTAACTAACCCCCGCAATGACCCACAAAGGATCTGACCCACACAAGATCGATAGGTAACTAACCCCAACAATGACCCACAAAGGATCTGACCCACATAGGACCGATAGGTAACCCCACAAAGACCCATACAGGATCGGACCCACACAGGATCTGTAGGCGCTGACCCACACAGGACCGCTGAGTGCTGACCCACATAGGATCGGTAGCACTGATCCACAGAGGATCGCTGAGTGTTGTAGTCGTCACCGTCGAATCCACTGAGGATCTCTGCACAGTCATCGTCATCACAGTCGCAGCCATCTCTAGGGTTCCCGAACACAGCAAGCTCACTCGGAAGGGTTCGCTCCACAAGCCGAGGGGCTGATACATCAACTGACACATAGTCCAGAGTTGATGTATCCAAATGTTCCGTATCGTCAACAGGAACTCAATGTCGCAGACGGCGCGTCAATCGGATGCCCGGTCTGAGAGTTATTGCCTTTTTGTCCCAGGGGATAGGTTGGTTTTTAAGGCAAAACCCACCCGACCGTACTCCAACTGCATCCAAAACTCGGTCGGAGTAAGCCAAAAGATCCGTCTCACTGAGAGGAAAACAACAAAGTCCACGGCACGTCAATCGGACGTCCAGGGCTCAAGATATAAGCATTTCCGCTCCGAGGGCCCAGTTGGTTTCGTGTACGAACCAACCCGGCCAAATCAAAAGTCCTCTGAAACAATGAGTGCGATATACTGAAACGACTGTCTCGATCCAAGGATTGAATCACCGCTGACGGTGCGTCGATCGGAGTTCCGCAGCCCATGATATCGGCAAAAGATCGAAAAGGTCCGGAGGTTGGGGTTTCGGGCACGTACCGACCCGGCCCGAGACCCCCTGGGTCGGGCTGAACCGGGTCGACCCGACCTGGGTCCGGGTCCGGCCCGGCAGGCGCGGCCCGACCCATCCTGGGCGCGGACCGGTCGCGTGGCGGCTCGGCCGTAACGGCCGAGCGGGTGCAAATGGGGCGCCGCCCCCTTGATTGTTCCGCGAACCCACATGGGGGGCCGCCTCTCGCCAACGGACGCAGAAAGGCCGCGTCCCGCCTTCGCCGGTCCCGCACGGCCGCGGGACGGCCAGCCTGCCGTTGCGGCTTCAGCCGCGGTGGTTCTTCCTGGCGGCGCACGGGGTGCCGCCGCCTCCCGCCGCCGTGCCGACGGGGCGTGCCGACGGGTTGCTCCGTGGACCACCAGACAAGTTCTGGTGGTCGGAAATTTGATCCGTCTTCGCCAAAGGTCCTCACGGGGTTCGTCCTTTACTACAAGGATCCCGCGTCACCAGTGCGGCCTGCTTTGTCGATGTCCTCCATTTCGCACACCAAGAATGAAAGGAGTTGTGGGTTCGGACTTGTTCGTTAGTCCGCACCCACCGCGTTAGCGGTTTTAAAAGTCACACAACAATTATTTAGTCAACGTCGCAGGTATAAATCACAAAGATTTAAAGAATTAAAACCCCTACCTCGTCATAGTCGTCGAACGAGAGGTCTTCGCAGAATTGATCTTCATTGGAGAAGAGGATCGTCGCATCGCGGAAGGGGCGTCGCGTCGTCGCGGTACACGGCGTCGCGTCGACGATCTCCAAGGGTTAAAGAAAACGCACAAATTTAATTTCACAAATTAAATCCATGTTGAGGATAAAATCCATAAAGAAATTTTAAAGATCCGCAATCCCCTACCTCAAACGGTGTTTTTCGAAGGTTGATGCGGGGAAGGATTGTCGCAAAAGAACGTCGCGGGAGGAGAATCGTCGGCGTCACAGTACACGGCGTCGCGTCGTCGATCTCTGAGGGTTTGGCGTTCTTTGTCGTCTTTCATCAAAGGCTGGCGTTCTTCGCGTTCTTCGCGTTCTTCGTGAAGGAGGATGAAGATCTCAAGCCTTGGAGTCTTCTCCAAATCCTCTCAATGAGCAATCCTCAAGAAAGACATGCGTTGGTCTTATTTTATTAACATGCCTACAATTTGGAAAAAAAGTTAAGAAACGAACCATTAATTCGGTGAATTAATGGTAACGTCTTAACTGTCCAATTAATAGGGGCGTTAAGATTTTTAGAAAATGCACTAGTTGACTTTCATTAAAGAGGAGTTTTCACGGGTGCGTTACTTAGAGGAAAAGAAATGGTGGGGCTCGTGTGGGACCCACCTCACAAATATCCTACCAAGAGGGTAGGATATTTTGGGTTCCACCCTATCCACTTCAACTCAGCTTATGTAGCTTTAAGTGGCTTTAATTGAAATAAAATAAAGTTGTCGCACCACTTTATTTTATTTTCTTCACTTAACCCCAAAAATCGAAAACCACACCCAAGCAAACGCAACTCCGGAAGAGGCGTTTCTAAGCAAATACCGGCGCTACGATTCCATCGGTGCCCTCAGAATTTGATTCCGAGCACCTGTTCAAAAGTTAGAAAAACCCGCTCGTTCGTTCATTGAACATACCCGAGCCAAACTTCGGAAAATGATTCCGGGCACACCGGGCCTCGGAATCACGTGCCGTCAGAAACTGCGTTCTTGTAAAATTTCAAAAAAAATTAATAAAAAAAACTTCCTTGAAATTTACGGGTCTTTAAATGCTACATTATTCTCACACACTATATGAACACTTTAGTGTATATGGAACCTCAATTGTGTTTCTTTTTGGAACTTACAGTTACACTAGTACTTGTTGGGTATTTTTTACTTCTTCCCATGGTTCACTTTGAGGTGTGATTTATTCTTGGTTTAATCTCAGAGCTTACAGAGGTGGTTAGAAGTTTTGTGTATTTCATCCCTTATTCTTCCTTTGGTGTCGCCTTTATTTTTTCTATTTTTTCAGCCACCTTTTTCATGGATGTATTTTTATGATATGAGTATTCTATTCATTCAATTTATGTGTTATGAGTTCTTTACATTAAAATAATCATTTTTAGGAACTATTTAGTATGTGTATTATTTTTTGGGACATCTGAATTATGTGAAGTTCTTTCCATTTTTCCAATAGAGATCAACCTGAATTATATTTAATAAAATTATGAAAATCATTCACCAAATAATACATTAATAATCATAGTGTTATTCACCATCCCAGGGGGGGTTGATATGTTCTCTTAGGGTCGTAGCAATCTGGTTTTGGTATTGTACTTGTATCAAAATTAGATCTGCTACATTATGAAACCTAATAAAATATAGATTCATGTTTTTAAAAAATATATTATCTAATTTTTTTCAAAACATTTTCATGGTGGTAATAAGTGCTCTACAGAAAGTTTTTATTTTTTTTTCAAATTTCATAAAAACCATCATTGCCCTAGGACCTCAATATTGGCACCAAATTTCAAGGGTTGATTTCAAATCATTTAATTTTATTTAAAAATATTATCTACTGTTAAATTATATTTTTATGACGAATAATTTATAATGTTTTTACCAAAATTATAATTTTATTGAATATAAATGTGTTTTTATTATTTATGAAGAATTCATAAGTGAGAGACCAATATTTATAACGAATGTATTTGTTTACAAATTATTTAAACTATACTAAATATTGTTTAGGATAATTTTAACAAAGTATTAAATAAAATAAAAATGGTGGTATTTATTTTAAATGTAGTATTTACCTAAAATTATAAATGTCTATATAATTATGATAATTCTCCTAAAATATCACATGTTGGGTATATGAAGTAGTTCATCAAAAATTCCATGTAAGTGAAGAATATGAAATATTTAATTTTAAAATAAATTTGAACTATTTACAATTATATAATTTATGAAATTTACAAGATTCATGTTAAAATTGTAAAGTGTTTATAATTTTACATATTTATGAATTTTACTCAAAGGATAATCTTGTGTCCAAATTTATGAGTTGTTCATATGTTTAGTATTATTATTGGATTTACATATATAAATTGAATAATTATAGTCTGAATTAATAAATGAGTTATTTTAATTTTTTATGATTCTTCAACAAATTATCATACATGTATTTGTAGAGTTATTGGTTTGGTATGATAATTGATTTAGTTTTATTATACATAAACATTTTATTATATTATACTATGGGAATGGAAAAATAAGTTAGTTATAGTCAATAAAAATTAGGTGGTATAATTCAAATGGAATTTATGTCACTCTTAATTATAGAACCATGGATATTAGGGCTTTAGACCAGACTACAAACTAGCATGGGAGTTAGGAACATTATATAAAAGTGGGGGTTGACTTCCTATCTCTCCATGTTTTCTCAAATAAGTATTATTGATTTATATTATTATATTCCTTTATATGAATTTATTTCATGTTCATTATGGATATGATATTTTTTAATATGTGTAAATATATTTTTATTTTTATTTTTTCCATTATTATATTCTATAAATTTTATAAATTGTTAAAAATCAATATGTTTTAATCATATTGAATTTTTAGAAGATACAATGACACAAAAACTATGTCATTTTAAGAAAAAAATACTTTTAAAATTAATACAAGAGACTAGATATTGGGACAAAAATCCCATTTGAATACCCAGTGTTGTATTCCTTAATAATTAAAGACTTGTTAAGACCACGATCATCCAATTAGGTTGGTTATATTAATGTAGGGTTCCCTTGAACTATCATGTATAAGAAAAGAAAAATATAAGTGACCATAATTGGATTATTTCCCATATTTGGGGTATGATTTAGGATAATAGTGTCTTCATTACCCAAGATATTAGGATTAAAAATGAATAGAGTTAATAAATACCATCTTATAAATTAAGTAAATATTTTTCCACTCAATTATTCAATATAAATATATGGTACGATCTGTATGATTCCCTACCTATGTTTCTAATTAGTAAGGATAATTTAAAATCACATATAATTAATTATTGAGGCTTGGATCATGGTTAAATAATGGTAATTATGTAAATAAAAAGGGTTTATCATTTTACATGGAGAAATTTTAGTAAATGTTAATATTAAATAGATATAAAATATGGTAAACATCTGGTAAATTATTTTGTTATAGATAAAACAATATCATCATTATTGAAAAATACTTTGAGATCAATATTAAAAAAGAGAATATTAAAAGATTTAATTTTCATTAACGGTATATAAAATTAATAATAATTAATAATTAATAATTAATTATATACATGTTAGATAAAAATAACAAGAGAATCCTCCTGTTGAGGAATCAAATCATAATGTGAATGACACTTATTGTAAAAATTTCAATGATTTTATTGATATATCCAAATTGATTATTTATTATATATATCCAAAGATGAAAAATTAATTTTTTAATATTAATGATTTATATATTATAAACAACATAATAAGTATCTATAAATAATAATCTATACATGACAGATATTAATTTTTAAGGGAATTTGTTCCATGTATGATGGATGAGGTTTCTTCCATCTCAACTCATATACTCTATATAATAATGTATGAAAATAAATTGGAGTTATTGGATTAGAACCTATTATTTTTATTTATAAAGACTTAATTATATAATAATATAGAGACCCATGAATTTTTAATCATATTGTAAAATTATTCTTAAACATAAAAATATATTAATACAACATAAGGACTACAAATTCCTTCTATCTTTGGAATACTGGGTTCATAATACATCAAAAAAACCGAAAACATAAAATCCTTATTATATTTTCAATATTTACCCCCTAAAGTACATTTGAGATCCTAAATAATAATTTGATTACTTATGAAATACATGAACGTAATGGGTGTGCTAAAAACCCAATAAGGGAATAAATATGAAAAGGAATCTAAACATGTGAGTTAAAGGTATAACCTAATATCATAAAAGTTATGGAACCTGTTTAATCACATGTAAATGTAACATAAAGAAAAGGTATCATATGAACAAGGAATCATATGAATTTTGGTGGAAACAAAAACCATGAAAAAAGAAAATGTCAAAGATAACTATCAAGAAAGCATCACATGGTAGACATAGTGTCATAATGGATTTAGGTCACTCCCTAATCCTATAGATGAAGTCCAATGAAACTCAAACATTACCCAATGAATTGAAGGGATATATAATTCTGATTGAACCCATAATATTTATTTCATGTATATTAATATTCATTCCACATAAGGATATTGATCATAAGGAAGAAAACTACTGACTACCAATGAAAATAAATGTGTTGCATTATTATGTATCATTACATAATCAAAAGAGATTCCTTGTAGAATGGATATTCGATATGATCATAAGGAATATATTTCACTATAAACGGAAGGGAGAATAATATAGGTATTTATGTGAGATATATAAATATATAATAATGAATCAATCCAATATTCAAATAGAGATAAATTGAGTTAGAGAGGGAATGATCATAACCTGAAGAAAAGGGTGGCTTATAAAGTTCCCTTACGTCGAGCCCTATTTTTCATGTGTGTACATTATATCCATCAATAATAAACATAAGTTAATTATTGAAATTCTTAATATCATTTTTATGCTTATTTTTCTTTTTATATTATTCATTTCCATGTAATATTAAATTACATAACCAATTAATCTCCCACCATACAATTTAATGATAAACGGTTCATATGTGAGGAATGTAATTGGATAGTTGAATAAGGTCAAAGATATTTTCAATTAACCATATACTTAATGGTAAAAAATAAATAATAATCATTTTAATATATAAATAATAATTTTAAACTAGCCATAGAATATGGTTATGAAAAATTAAATACATTACAATCTCGGAGAGGGTATGTTGTACATATGTATGATTATGGTTTCCATTTATCAAAGATGATGATATAAATATGTAAGTGTTATTTTATCATTTCTCAATGACAATTTTATCATAAATATCATGTTATTTTTTAAATACCATTAAACTTACCATTAATTTAATACAATAATAAAAATAAATCACATTTTTTCATAAGGCGCTATTCCACCATAAACAAGAATGAAATTATCATTTATTTAATGAATGATAAATTAAGAAATTATGTCCAATTTTTATTTTAAATAAATATTAACATTTATTGAATATAAAATATGAACAGATAAATAATAATTATTAAATAAAATGTAATGTGTAAGTGAAAATCAAATCATATTGCATCACGAGGCGGTAGTCCGCCGTACACACAAGCAACATTATCGTATTATCTATGGAATATAAAGTAAGAATATATATATGGTATTAAAATTATATAAGTATAATTATATTATTAATATCATATATAATCATTAGATATATCATTATATATTGTTGTGCATTACAGTGGTGGAAAATGAATTACATCAATTCACGAGGTAGTAGTTCGTCGTACACAAGAACAACAATGTTTTGCCATTTTTAGGGACGAAAACATTCCTATAGGTAATTAACATAATATAAAAACATATATTTAAATTTGAGATATTAACTTTTTATATGAGAATTATATAATAATAATTTCAAGGAGGTGGAGGTATAAATAAAATAAAAATGATCTATTAAGAATGTTACCGCTTCTTCAAAAAACGTCATTTTGTTTGTAAAAAAATGATTTCCTAGGATGCCTTTATGATCAAACTAGGGAATCTATGATTTAGTAATGAAATTAGTGAGGTCATTTGGGATTTTATTGGATTACAAAATGGGTTATGTATGTTTTTAAAAAAGATGAGATCGGGTGGCCTTTTATTAGCAGAGGAGAGGAATCACATTGTTTTGTTAAGGAAGAATGACACAAATTTTTCTCATGATAAATGAATTTGAATATTGAAACTACTAAAATAATAGAATCAATAAGGTAAAAATATGACCATATAATAGTAATTTTTCAATTTTTGTTTCATTTTAATCCTTATCTATTGATTTTAACCCCAGGAAAACAGTTTTCATCGAAACTGTGGTAAATAATTTTTATTGTTTTTACTATTCATTATGGTCAAAAATTATGTTGAAATTATTAGATAATATAAATAATAATTAATTAAAATATGTAATTAGTTTTTCAATATTTTTTAACCTATGTTTCCTTATTTTATTTGAAATTAAGCCTACAAACATTTCAAAAAAATAGTTTTTCAAGAATTTAATTTCTTTAAAGAAATGATGATCCCTTATTAACTATATCAAAAAGTAATATTAATTAGATTTATTTAAATTAATATTTATATATTTATTATATAAAAATATAATATAAAAAATTCCTCATTATATGTTTCTTTATTATTTTATAATGGATTAAAATTACAAACTTCAAAATAGTTTTTTTAGAAAAATGGTGTTTTAAAGCCTAAAAGTGAAAATTTAATAAAATTCAGTATAAAAATGATTTAATGGTAATTAATTAAATTTAATATAATTAAATATGAATTTATTGTTTTTATTTACAATTAAAATAATATTGGGACATAATTTTTAATAATAAAGTTCAATTTTTTGAAAATGGTATTTTTCACTATTGGCTGAAAAATAATATTTTTTGAAAAATCACAAAATGTAACCCTATGTTAACATCAATTTGATAATTTAAATAATTATTTTAATTTGATAAGTTCTTTTCCCAAAAGAGGCAAAAATTAATTTTCAATTATGTGTGGAAAGTTCCATTATACCATTTTTTAGAAAAATTTCTTTTTCCTAGAAAACATTTCTTCTTCTTTAAAATAGTTCTTATTTTATTTATAATGAATAGATAATGAATGGATTTATTTAATAAATGATTAAAACACATAATTATGTCAATTTATTTAGTTTTATTCAAACTAACCTAATTAATATCTAGTCAATAATGATATATTATATTATGGTTCATTTAGATTTGGGGTTGCATGTTCCCCAAGGTTTCAAAGAGATAGAATATATTTAAAAATAAATATATCACAAATTCTCGAGGTGTTACATTCTATTATTATTTTGGTTTTTCTTATCATATAATATATATAACATGATCTTACTCTTCCAAATTCATTTTTTACATTCTACCCCCTTAAATAACTTATTTCCTCATAATTTAATCATGATCTTAGAAATAAAGTGTTTGAAATTATATGATTTCATTATGGAAAATCCAAATATTCAAAAAATAAATAATAAAAAATTATCTTATAATTGGGAATGGGAAATTTAATATTCATCACAGAACAAGGTTTCCACATAGAATAACATTGGTGGAAAGTGAATATATGGACACTGATGAAAAGAATAAATAGTTATGAGGATTGTAGAGATCATTTTTTATAAAAATGTTGGGGCTGAAGCCTCATTTATTATTAAAGAAAATCAAAGGCCTCTTTAACTAGGTAGTGGGAGACCCATTACAGATCCTGAAGGCCCAGTAGGCATTTATCCCATTAAATGGCCCGTAGGCCCATTTTTTGGCCCAAAGCCCATTCTGTGAATAGTACTACTACTGTACCCTCGCTGCTACAGTGATGCATAGTACCCACCACTACTACAGTACATTTCCGCCGCTATAGTGTCCTACTACAGCTACAGTTCCCGTCATTTATATAGTGACGTCGCTGCTATAGTGCTCTACAGTACTGCTACAATACCTGCGCCCAATGGATGTATACATACTTGATATGTAAAATTTCATCATTTATCCAATTTCCACCATAATAATATTTTATTCTCCAAATTATGAGTATTCAAGATGAATATTTATCCCCAATGAACTAAAATATTCTTCTAAAAAATAATATATACCAAAAAACAACTTATTCCTCCAATTTTTTCAAAAACAAAAATGATTATCATGAGTTTTACCAGACATTGTAATCTAATCCCTCAATAAGGACACCCAAATCCTAAAATATTCCACATAATAAGTATATATACTAAAAAACCTTTATCTTACACCTCTGAAAACATAATAAAATTCATCCAAAATAATCCATTTCATGTTTCATAGAGTTTATAAATACATCAACTTATTAAAAAATCTCCTGAAATATAATTAATCACATAAAAAATATTATATAAACATGATATTTATTTTTAAAATCATTAATATTCAACCAATTTCATAAAAAATAATATATATTGTAGTTATCTGGTATAAATTTCACCATGATCTCCCTTCTATTTTTGGTTCAAGATCTGCATTAATACTGGTTGAAATGGGTTGTCACCCGACATGCAAATTATACATTCTCTAAAAAATTTAGAAAAATAATGTGATAATAATATTCACAATTTTCCCTAATCCTATAATGTTATCATAAATATGATGAAATTACTCACACATACATTAGTCATCAAATAAAGTTTTTGGACACTTTATTCTTATATAGCTCATTCTTCTCCACAAAAACAATTAATTTTAATTGATGACAATTACCACATTATCAAGAACATCTCTATAATTAACCTTTTATAAATTACTTGTTGTTCCATATAGAATCACATTATCATTAAATACCATTTCTTGGATATTAGTACCATTTAACATATTATTGGAAATACATAAATAAAATCTAATGTAAAAAATCCTTACAAGTATCATGGACTTATAACTAGAATAAAATTTAAAAAAATACACCAAAAACATGAATCTTGTCTTCCAACACCTAAAAATTCCATAATTAAGCATTAATTATTTTCATATCATAGTCCCTTAAAACTTAATCCTTGGATTATGACATTGGCTTATATAATGAACAATTTATACAAATTTATGAAATTGAACTGTAAGTCTTTCATTAGTTTGAACATTATTTCCCTACATCTTGTTAACTAGACTCTTTTTTTAATCAGTAATTATATACATTGTGCACTCCTTTTCTAATCCTGAAGCATCTTCTAGTTCAATTACGACATTTTCCATGGTTCCTCTGCCCACATTTTTTTCATGTGAAAAATTTAATCTTCATTTAATCTTCATCTTTTTCACTTAAAATTTCATAAGACATCATACATATCTTTTTAATTCCAATATAAATCTAACAATGTCCTAGTAGTTGCTAATAATTAAAGATACCTAATTTGATCAATTCACAAGATCTATAACTTAAAAAATCATTAGGATAGTCATATCATTTCAAAATTAATTACATCTTACATCATATTCCTTTCTAGTATTCTTTCTCTTATTTCCCAAAATTGGTTAGAAAATTTTAAAGTGTAAAGATGAGAACTCATTAACATACCAAAGTGGATCTTATAAACAAATAATGAATTAATTATAAATTATATGTTTGTTCTTAATTATGGACCTATATTTTTCATTCAATTTTATTCATGGTAATGATTTATTTCATGATTTATAAACTAATATTCATTCATGTACTTCATAATGTTTCGTAAATTATTTGTGAATTTAAAAATTATATCCCTTGGGAGTGTCAAAGAAGGTGCACCATAATGGGTTATTTAATTTACAAGGTAACCCTTGAGTCAACCCTGATATTCCTTTTTTGATGTTATTACCCCAATCTGCATATGTTCCAAAACCATGTCTAGTTTAAGTATCTTAATATAGACGTAATGTCTCAAAACCACTCACTAAATACTTCACCAATATTTTAGGATATTTTTTTATTCGTAGTCTTAACCTTAGCCTTATCCTTCGACATTTCCCTAGGGATTTCACGAAGGTTTTATTCTCCATGATTCAAAAGGGAACCTAATTCAATACTCTAATATAAACTATAGTGACCAAATCATTTTTACCCATATTATTAAATTATTTTTAAACATAAATATAAATTATACCCCACAAGGATCATAAAGGATTATAGTATTTGGATGAAAAGGATCACAATACATTAAACGAATCCAAACAGGGAATGGTTAATTTTTATTCCAAATTGAGATGCTAAAATCCATTTGAGATCCTAAATATGCATCTCATAAATTGGGGAATACATTAACGAATGGGTGAGCGTAATATCCATGTAATGTAATAAACATGGTAAGGAATCATAACATGTTATTCTAAGGTGTGACATGATATCATAAAAGATAAGAAACATAAATAATAACATGGAAAATAACATCAATAATATGTTATCAGAAGATCATGGAAACATAAAATATATTTATAAAAAATATAAGATGAACTAATAATTATTCAAGGATAACTTCCAAGATAACATCATATGGGGGAAAATATCCACAAATGGATTATGTTCAATATCTATTCCTATACACGACATCTCATGAGACAAAAACAATTACCCCTTAAATTATAGATTTATATAATTCCAAGACCACCAATCATAGATTTTTCATATAAATTAATACGTGTGACACAAAAGTTTATAAATCATATTTCATAAACATAAGTATTACCCATGAAAATTAATGAGTTGTATAGTCTTGTATTATAACACAATCAAATGAGTATCCTTAAATATGGAATTTGGGAGACAATCATAAGGATTATTTTTACCAATAAAATGAATAGATATTAATCTAGGAATACATGTGAGAAACATATATAAATAATTTAAAATAATTCCATAACATTATTTAGATAAAAAGTGTGTTTGATAGAGAATGGTCATAGCCTGATGAAAAGAGTGGGACAAAAATCTCGCTTAACTTCAGCACGATAGGTGATGTGCATCTTCGACTCCCTAAAGAAAATATTTAAGTTAATATTTAATTTCTTAATAACCATTTTCAATATTACTTTTAATGTTATTCTATTAATTACAATTCCATATTTAATTACTTAACCAGTTAATTTCACATTATCTGTTTTAATGATAAACGATACATATGTCAAAAATCACTTTCTAAATTGACTAAGAACAAAGAGATTATTAATTAATCATCTCCATAATTATAACCACGAAATACATATTATTTTTATAAATAAATTATAATTATAATAAAACCATGAAATATGGTTATAAAAATGAACTATATTAAAATCATGGAGATCATAATGCGCACCTATCCTTTAGTAACATTTTTGTTTTTCATTAAACATGATGGAAAATAGTATGAGTCATTTTATATTTAAATAATGTTTATTATATCATAAATGTCATATTATTTATTAAAATACCCTTTCACAAACCATTTATTTTTTTAGTAAAAAATATATATCACATCTCTTCGCAAGGCGATAGTGCATTGCGCATACAAGTGAAGTTATAATTTATTCAATGATTGATTATGTAATAAAGTATATCATATCATTTAATTATATAAAATTTCATATTTAAATGATATCTTATATAAAAAACCAATTAATCCTTTTATTTTATATTTAAATCATATGTGAAAAGTGAATCACATCGCTTCACGATGTGGGAGTCCACCATATACATGACCAACTTTATTGTATTTTATACAGAATAGAATGTAAGAATATGTATATGATATTATAATTACATTAATAAAATTATTTAATAAATTTCATATATAATGATTAAATAATCATTATATCATTCCATGAGAACGGTGATGGAAAATGAATTACATCGGTTTGCGAGGGAGTAGTATATTGTACACATGATCAATAGTTTAATTTCCCATTGAGGGATGAGGATATGGTTATAGGTAATTTAAATAACATTAAAAAAGTTATTTATTACAATTATGATATTATATCACGAGGGTTTAATAATATTTAATGAGGTCATGAAATGAATTAAATAAAATTCTCAGTTTAGGGCAGTACCTCTTCATCAGAAAACTTCTTTTGGATAGCTCCAAAATACTTCCTAGGATGGATTTTTGATAGAAAAAAGGATTATAGGATGAGTGTACATAATTGAGTAATTTATTGCTTTAGTTATTCGTTAATACAAAGGGTTTTGGGAGTGGAGAATGTAGTGGGTAGGGGTGGCTTTTATAAGAGAGGGGGAGGACACAGTTTTTATTTTTTTAAAAGAATGAAATACAACCATGTTTTTCTCACAGAAAAAGGCCCAAAATTGTAAAATTTTATACAATTATAATTTATAAGGCCTAAATAAGATCACAAAATATTAATTATCATTTATTTAGATTATAATTAACCCTATAAGTTTAGTTTAAGCGTCAGTAATAATATTTTTACCTTAATCACTGTAAATATTTTTTAATGTTTTTAGTGTTAATTGTGGAAAAAAAATTATGTTATACATATTAGATAATATAAATTATTATTATTACAAATATGGAATCTATTTCTAGAAATTATAACCATAAAAGTTCAGGAATTTATTTCAAATTAAACTCACAGATGTATTGAAAAAATGGGTTTTCAAAAAATGTATTTTTTAAGGAAATGATGACCTAATATTATTTATATTAAATAGAGTACCAATTTTATGAATTTAAATAAATAGTTATTGATATATAATATATAAGTTTCATTTAAATCATTCCATTTTTAGAGTTATTTTAATTTTTTAAAATGGATTAACATTATACACTTTGAAAACTATTTCAGAATAAAAAGTATTTTAAA
Source organism: Viscum album (assembly GCA_963277665.1). Classification (NCBI taxonomy): domain Eukaryota; kingdom Viridiplantae; phylum Streptophyta; class Magnoliopsida; order Santalales; family Viscaceae; genus Viscum; species Viscum album. Next base: position 739,887,816 of record OY728122.1, read on the forward strand.
GCCTAAAACAATTATATTAAAATATTGTGTAAAGATGATTTAAATTTAATTAGTTGAATGTTATATAAAAATATAATAATTATTTTCATTTTAGATAAAATTAATAAAATAATGCGTCATAATTTTTAAAAGTTAAATAACTATTTCATAAAAATCAGAATTTTTCATTATTCACAAAAAAATTAATATTTTCCAAAATCCCCAACATTTCATCCTAAGATAATATAGATATTATATTTTCAAAAAAAATTATTGTTTTATAGAATTTACTTCCTAATAGTGGTATAAAATAATTTTAAATTATGTGATCAGAGATATACATGACAACCTTTTAGAAAAATACCATTTTTCAGAAGACATTTATTTTTTCATTTAAATGGTTCTTATTTTATTTATAATCAGCAGATTACTATTCAATTTACTTTATAATTTTTTTTTAAATAATTTTTATTATTTAGTTATTTCAACTCATACCTTCCAAATTAATTTCTTGGTTATAGTGGTATATTTTAATACGATTCACTTAGATTTGGGGTTACATGTTCAATAAGCTATCAATGATATTGAATTTATTTAAATAGAAATATATGATAAAGTCTTGGGGTGTAGAAATTTTATAAATGATTTTTTACATTCCATATACACTATAGAGCATGATGTTACTCTTTTAATATCTCATGGTGTTACAAATCACTTTCATAAGTCATCAAAAGATTATTTTGAATTACAACGTGAATTAATTCAAAACAATTTCACCAAATATCCTCAAATATTGAGGATTAACAGGAAAGTCATGGAATTTCAATGATAAAGTAAAATCATGATGATATGGAAATTAATTTTTGAAATTTATATCTAAATTGAAAAACAATGAGTACATAGTGAGTCCACACAAATATCTAAATTAAATAATTGAGCTTCCAAGGATGGAAATAATTTTCACTTTATAAAAACAAAACATAGGAGGAAGAGTTTTCTAAAATTCATTAAGGGGTTAAATAAACTCCATTGAGGTTATTTTTGTGGTTTTTTTGTTATAACGTAAATTCGTATATTTTTAATTGTATATGATACCTACCATACATCAATACATTATTGTGAAAATATATATTGGACATCAAAAATTTATTGACGATTGATATATAGATGTTTATGTATACATTAAATGGATAGATAATATATATATATATATATGTGTGTGTGTGTGTGTATGTAAGTTGGATATTTTTTATTAATTTAACAAACTATTTTATGAAAATAAAGGTTGTTTGTTTCCACATTTTTCCCTCATATTTTCTAAGATGTGTTATGTAATCAAAGAGTTATTATCAATAAATGTGGTGATAATTTTGATACACATGGTTCTGATTGATCTAATTCTACAATATGAAAAAAATATGATGATAAGAATATTATATAGATATAAAATTATTTTATCAGAGTTATTGGGTAAAATACTACAGAAAATGACCCCACTCCCAAACAGTGACATATTTTATAGAATAAAATTCCCTTTTCAAAACATTACTCTAAACATATTGAATATTGTATATGATATTGATATAATATATTATTTTTTAAATATTCCCACTAAATTAAATAAGTTATATTTTATGACACTAAATATTTTATTAATCATAAAATGATATTTTAAGAGAATAAATTTTTAGTGAGGGTACTAGGATTATGTTTGGACTTAGATAAGTCAAAGGTATGAAAACTAAATGATTAAAATTTCTAAATTTATGGTCAATGTAATATTACATGTTATGTTTTTAGAGTATGTTGGTATGTAAATTCAATATAATGAGTTAATTATAATTTTAATTAAAATATTTAATGGACAATGATTCAATATGATGTTGATGGAAATGGATGGTTTTATAAGTAGGAAACTAATGTAGAAAAGATCGTAACATTCAATGTTGTAAAGTTGATACATTTTAATATGATTATAAATGAATGAAAGATAAAAAATTTCATTCTAAAGTGTCAAAATTATTCAATAAAATATAATTTATAGATTTTAATCACTAAAGTAGTATAGTGTGTGGTTTTATCATATGGTCTGTGACAATCGCGGTATTTTATTACACAATTAAACACAATTTATTACATAAACATCACTTAATACAACATATAATATTTATAGGTCTAGTGTCTTTGGGGATTAGTATAATTACATAACATCCTAAAACATGAAATAAAACATCTTCATTGAAAACATCCATTACAATACCACTAAATTACTTCGTACATAGCATTGCATGACATAACTTGAGGACATGCATAAGAAAAGGGTGAGCTATAAAGCCCAGTAAGGGAATAATCATAGAATAACATGAAGAATATAATACATGTTAGACAATAGGAATATCAATATATCACAATATAAGTATAAACATAAAGGCAAGATAAAGCATTATAATCATAACATGGAAATGTGGCAACAACACTTAACATGGAATTAGCATGAGCCAAATCTCATTGCATATAGAGCATGAGTAAATCCCTATTACACATGAAGAATGAATAAAAACTCATTTTACTTGAATTAGCATGAGTAAACACCCATTTTACATGACCTGTAATGATACAATAATTTACCCAATGCATTGGTGCCCTATAAGGGAGCACCCTTCTTAAACATTTCATTTCATGCATAAGTGTGCCGCATGGATCTTATAACATGGATTCATAAAGAAGAATAATTTATTCCATTATAAAGAAATTTTTAATTCATACATGGAACTTTATAATCAATAAGTAAATTTTCATAAAGGTTAATTCCCTTGATTGATAATTTGGCATGGTATTCACTATACAATGACATTGTCTTAGAAAATCGGTGCAATTTCAGCAGTGTAACGACGTGACGTAGGAATTCATAAAAATGGTTGATGAGATATAAAGGGGTTTATAACAATATGTACATGAAATGGAAATTATGTGGGGTCATATAGATACATTTCCCAAAAAATTTAATGGTATTTGGAGTCATGATACAAAAGAATTTCTTGAATGTAAAAGAAGAGAGAGAAATTTCATTCTGAATTTTGGCATAGTAACGGGTGTAGATGGGAGGAATTTAATGAGAGAGAAAGGGGTATAATATCATAGAAAAAAACGAGGGAATTACGGGAGAGGTTCAAAACCACACCCCAACATTTATAATTGAAATGAAATGGGCGTAACAACATTAAGAAAATTGGACAAAAAAGAGAAATTAAGAAAAACCCTTACTTGGAAGTGTGCTTCCAAAGGCCTGAGAGAGGCTTGAAAGAGGCTTATTGGGAGCTTGGGACACCTTGGGAGGATTCTAGAGAGAGTAGGGTAGAGGATGGATGAACTAAAATCACTTTGAGTGAGCATAAAGTGGGCATTTGGGTGGGTTTAAATAAGAAAGGTGAGGGAATTGTTTATTATTTAGGTTTGGGACACCTCACATTAAACAAATCTTAACCACAGACCATACCATGGTTTTTCCCATTTTTTATGGAAAAGGGAAGTGGAAAACAATATTTTATAAGGCCAAAGTCTGAACTTCTTAAAATAATTGGGTTCCTTATGTGGAGGTGAGTAACACTCCCAAGGAAAACAATTTAAAAAAAACAAGATGTTTAATAAGCCTTGAAGGGTCCATTATTACTTTTTAAAATAAGTAAAACAAACCCAAAATAAAATTATTTTAATAATAAAACATATATTGGCCGAAAATAAAACATATTTTATTTTATTACATCACTATTGGATCATTATGATGTCATAAAACACAATATGTATTTAAACGGTATTTATTTTTTACCCAAAAATTTCATTGTCTCAGAAAATGATGAAAAATTCACTATTGGATAATTTCGACATCCGGATTTCAGAACAAATATTTATTTTATCTGAATAATTTTCTAAATATGTTAATTTTCACTTTTAAAATAAAAATTGACATTTATCGAAAATTCACAGGTTTTGGAAAAAATGACTTTCAAACCTTAATAAAAATTACGATTTCATTCATAAAATTATAAAATCATTTGTATTTAATAAAAAAAAATTATGTAATAATAATAATATTTTTTTAAAAGATTATTTAATTCATAAATCCATTAATTCATCAAAATATATTTATTAGTTGAATATTAACTAAAAATACTATTTGTGCTTTAAAACCCATCTACAAGGTAACAATAATTAAATGTACATATATTCATTATTATATACCAAAAGAAAGTAATTGACCATAGTACTAATTTATTGTTACATATCCCCTTATAACACTGGCTTAAGACAGAAGGGTTAGGTGTGTGCTGTTGACCGACTCTTGGGGTGGCACAGATAACATTGCTCGGGTGGTAATCTCTATCAACTTCCACTTCTCTCATAGCTGGTTCTGCTCGAGCTTAACATATTCAAGATTGGCTTGGGCTTGGTCAAGAGAAAAGCCCAAAGTTGCAACCTCCTTTCGAGGATCTGAAAAATGGTCTTTGTATGGGGCACATCTACTAGATGAGGCCATTGCTTCCTTTATCAGAGTAAATTGGATTTGTTAAATCCCTATATTTATACTAATCATGTGATCACTATTCAACGACTATATTAACAATGATCACAATTATTAATATTATTTTAAAATCCAAAAACATAAAACCAAAAAATATGAAATTTTATATAAACATTTTACAAAAAGATACATTTAATTAGATTAAGAGGGATTTACATTAATAAAAGTTTGGGTCGTTACAATCTTCCAGCTTAAAAAAATTCCTCCCTCGATATTTCCTTTTACCACACTAAAACAAATGTGGGTATCTATGCTTCATCACTTCCTCCGATTCCCACATCGCTTCATCAAACTTTTGGTTTTTCCACAACACCTTGACGAGGGGTATTCTCTTATTTCGTAGAAATTTTTCTCTATGGTTTAAGATCTTCACTGGTTTCTCCTCATAAGAAAGATCATACTCTAACTGTACCATCAATGAAGAGTGTACATGTGAAGGGTCTGGTATGTACTTCCATGGGAGGGTTACATGAAAGCCATCATGTACTTTGGCCATGGTAGGTGAAAGTGATATTCAATTGGCTACATCCCCGACACGATCAAGAATCTCGAAGGGGATGATATACCTTGGACTTAACTTCCCTTTTATTCCAAACCTCATGACCTTCTTCAACGAAGATATGTGTAGAAAAACCATGTCTATAACATTAAACTCAAGGTCTCGTCGACGGTTATCTGCATAAATCTTCTGTCGAATTTGGGCTTCCTTGATATGATACGGAATGTTTTTCACCTTCTCCACCATTTCTTGGACCATTTCAGGTCCAAGAAGCTTACGCTCACTGACCTCATCCCAACACACTGGTTTTCAGAACCTTTTCCTATAATGGGCTTCATATGGTGCCATTTGGATGCTCGAGTGGAAACTGTTATTATAATAGAACTCAACCAGAGGAAGATGTTGATCATATCCTCTATTTAAGTCCATTGAGCATGCTATGAACATTTCCTCAAGTGTTTGGATAGTCTGCTGAGATTGACCATTAGTTTGAAGATGATAGGCCATACTGATGTTCAGTTCAGTATTTAGAGAATGTTGAAGCCTCTTCCAAAACATAGAGGTGAATATTGTATCTTGATCAGACGCAATATATAGTGGTACTTCATGCAGCCTTACTACTTCCCTGAAATATATTCTTGCTATTTGATCCAATAAGAAATCTTCCCGAATAGCAATAAAGGGTGAAACCTTTGTAAGACGGTCCACAACAACCCATTATGCATTACTGCCTTTAGATGTCTTCGGAAGTCCAGTTACAAAGTCCATGGGGATGTTATCTCATTTCCATTCTAGTATGGGCAATTCTTTCATCCTCCCCTTATACTTCTGCCTCTATTCATTCACATGCTAACACACTAGGCACTTTGATGTATATTTAGCGATCTGCTTCTTCATATAATCCCACAAATAATGCTCTCAGAGATCTCGATACATCTTTGTGATTCCTGGGTGAATAGAGAAATTCAAATGATGTGCATCATCCAAAAGATTATTCTTCAGTTCCGGACAAGATTGAACACAAAGTCTTTTCCAAAATCTCACAATTTTTTCTTAATTAACATTAAACTCCGAGGATTTCCCTTTCTGATAGCTTCCACTTTTTCCTGAATTCCGACATCATCTTTTTGAGCATCTTTTAACCTTTACAAAAGTGACGGTTGAGCAATAATTAGTGAAAGGATTGATGATGTTCCCTTCTTTATGATTATCATGTCGATCTTTATCAAATCTAAAAATATTGGATACTTTTCAATTTTCACCAATGATTGAATCTTTGGCTCTTTTCTACTTCGGTAATCTTCCACCTTCTTTATTTTCCCAGGGTGGTAATGGATTTAGCATTCATAGTCTTTGATTAGCTCTAACCATCATCATTAGCACATGTTCAACTCTTTCTGTGTGAATATATACTTGAGGCTTTTGTGGTGTATATATATTTCACACTTCTACCCAAAGAGATAATGCCACCAAAATTTCAAACTGAAGATCACTACAGCCAACTCTATGTCATGTTTTGGATAGTTTTTTTCATGAAACTTCAATTGCCTTGAATCATAGGCAATTACATTTTCATTTTGAATCAACAAAAATCCCAATCCATTCTTCGAAGCATCACTGAATACCACAAAAAGTTCTCCGATTGTGGGTAAAGTGAGCACGAGTGCAGTGATAAGCCTCCTTTTTAACTCCTTGACGATTTCTTCACATTCATCAAACTAAGAAAACTTTACTCCCTTCTGAGTTATCTTGGTATGATGGTTGGAAAATTGTGAGAAATTTCTCACAAATCGTCGATAATATCCAGCTGACCCCAAGAAGCTACAGATATCTATTTCTAATGTTTACCTCATCCATACCTCTATTGTAGCTGTCTTCGAGGGATCCGTAGATATCTCATTGATTATGAGGATATGGCCCAGTAATGAGACCTAATTCAACCAAAACTCACATTTTTTGTACTTTGCATAGAGCTTCTCCTTCTTCAAGGTCTCTAGTACAGTTCTTAGATGCTCCCCATGATCCTCCTTGGTTTTGGAATATATCAGAATATCATCTATAAAGACTACCATATTTTTTTTGATGTAATCTCAAAAGAATCTATTAATCAAGTCCATGAAGATTGATAGAGCATTAGTGAGTCCGAAAGGAATTACTATGAATTCATGGTGCCTGTATCTTGTACAAAAATCCGTCTTGGGGATATCTTCCTTCTTCACCCTTTCTTGATAATATCTCGGCAAAAAATACACCTTGGAGAAGTATTGTGGTCCATGAATCTGATCGAAAAAGTCATCAATTCACGGGAGAGGATACTTGTTCTTTATTGTGATTTTGTTAAGCTCTTGATAATCGATGCAAAGGAGCATTGTCCCATCCTTGTTTTTGACGAAGAGGACTGGTGCACCCCATAGTGAAGCACTCGGTCTTATAAACCCTTCACCCAGATTCTCCTGTAGTTGTTTCTTCAGCTCCTCAATCTCCCCAATAGCCATTCTATATGGAGTCTTGGATATTGGAAATACCCCAGGTATAAGTTCCATTGAGAATTCAACAACTCTTCTAGGAGGAAGACCAGGCAATTCATCGGGAAAAACTTCAGTGAATTCTCTCACAATATGCATGTCTTCTTTGATGGTAGCCTCTATAGACTCAATCATCTAAGCTAGAAACGAGTGCTCATAGGTTAGTAACATCCATGCTTGAGATTATGGAGCTAAAGAAGATTCATCTTCCTCCTTGCACTTGTAAATAATCGAGGGTTGATTCTCCACATGGAGAGTGATTTCCCTCTCACGGAAATTTATGTTGGATCTATATAAGGAAAGCCAATCCATCCCAAGAATAGCATCAAACTTCACCAGAGGGACTACGACGAGGTTCACCTAGAAGTTTAATCCATATATTATGATAGGGGAGGAGTTATATTCATGGGATGCAATGATTTCCCCATTTTCCATACTCACCGAAATCTTCACATACCTATTTTTTGGTGGTGATAGGATTGTTCTACTAAACATTAAAGTTATAAAAGAATGTGTAGAACATGAATCAAAAAGTATGTTCACTATTCTTGAATCAATAACTAGAGTACTTGTCACCACTTCATTGTTGGGGTTCACTTCGGTAGTAGTGATGGAAAAAGCTCACCCTTGATGCCTTGGAGGTTGTCGGTTGCCTCTAAAAACCCTTGGCTTAGGGAACTGATTTACATGATTCCATGGATCTCTGCAGTTGTAGAAATGAAAAACGAATTGAGGTTCGAATGGAGCATTCCGCTTTTCTGTTTCAGCCGCAGGTTTTTCTTATCGGTAGTTAATAGCTAGGTTCCCTTCTCTTCCACACCTAATGCATTTCGTTGTCCCCTTCAGGAAATTTCTAGGGTGCTTCTTTCCACACCTTTGGAAAGTGGGGTGATGGATCATCTTAGCGCCATTGTATTTATCCATCGGACCCCTAGCATTGAATTCCACCTTATGCTTCATGTCCCCATGATTCCCCTGAGATTCTATGATCTCCATTTCGACCTTAAGGGAAAATCAGACAATTTCCTCACAGCTGTCGAAGTTGCGGATCGCCAGCACTTTTCCAGGCTGGGTTTCAGCCCACCAAAGAAGCGTTCAACCTTGCATTTGGGGGTAACAACAAATCTGTAAGTGTATCGGGCAATACTTGTGATGTTTTCCTCGTACGCTCCAATATATTCGTTGTCTTTTTTCTTGAGGGCAAGGAAGTCCCTTTCCATATTAAGACAGAGGGTGCGCGGAAAATATTTATCAAAACAAATATTCCAGAAATCCTTCCATTCCAACGCCTCGATCTCCACCTCAAGCATTTTATGTTTTATCAACATCCACCATTGATCAGCTTCACCCTCCATATGATAAGCAGCCAGGATAACCATCTCTTGTTAAGAACATTAAAGGATGGAGAATATCTTTTCAATGGAGTTGATCCATTGTTCAATGATTGAGGGATCAGTTGATCCATTAAAAGTAGGAGGCCTTTGTCTCATGAAGCTCTCAATAGCAACTTGTTCTTTCTTGGGGGGGGGGGGGTTGATCATTCCTCTTGAACCATGTTTCTATTCAAATCTTGAGTTAGATGTGAGGGAAGCGTGAAAAATTTCGCGATTCTCGCTGCCATCGGATTGGGCATCTCATTAGTACAATCGTCACATTGATCTTCACATTGGGTTTTAGCCAGAGTCCTATTATCGGCTATTGGCTGGAATAAAAGGAAATTTAGGGGTAACACATAAATGGTAATCCAAGGTCAAAACTAAAGACTTATAAATAAATATTATTTCCTTAACATATGAATCTATTGTCTTCAATCTATGTTATCCATGACATTCTTTCTAACATATATTCTTAAGGAATTTTTATGTCCCTTAATAATGGTTCCTACTAAGCTTGTGAATTTACAAAAGAATATCCCCCGAGAGTGTCATAAACAAGAGTGCAGCAGGGCCCATTGTCATGCACCAGTTCCTGTTCAAGTCTATCTCAAAGTGGTGTTTTTGGGTTTTACCCCTAGGATACATCTGTGCGAGAGTCGCCTCTACCTGCTTGTATCCAGACAGGGATGTATTTTCTTGATAAACCACTTACTAAATACTCAAAAAAACATAGGGTTGTTTTTATTATACTTAGTCTTTCCTCTAAGGCTTCACTAGGGTTTTCTAATCCTAATCCCAAAAATAACTAAACTTATCCTCTGATACCAACTATGACAAACCTGATCTTTTATTACACAATTAAACATAATTTATTATATAAACTTCACTTGATAAAACATAGAATACTGAGAGGTATAGTGTCTTTGGGGATTAGGATCATTACAATACAACTTAAAACATGAAAAACACCATAATTATTGAAAACATCCTTTACATGACCACTACATTCCCTCGTACTTAGCATTGCATGGGATAACATGAGGACATGCATAAGAAAAGGGTGAGATATAAATCCTAGTGAGGGAATAATCATGAAATAACATGAAGAATGCAATACATGTTAGAAAATACGAATATCAACATATCACAAGAGAATCATGAATATAAATGCATGATAATGCATGATAATCATAACATGGAAATGTGGCAACAACACTTAGCATGGAATTAGCATGAGCCAAGGCTCATTGCACATGGAGCATTTGTAAATCCTCATTGCACATGAAGCATGATTAAAACCTCGTTGAACATGAATTATCATGAGTAAGCACCCATTTCACATGATGTATCATGATACTATACGTTACCCAATGCATTTGAGCGCTATAAGGGTTCACCATTCTTAAAAATTTCATTTCATGCATAAGTGTGCCACATGGATCATATAACTTTGATTTATAAAACATAATCATTTATTCTATGATAAAGGAATGTGGAATTCATACATGGAACTTTATAATCAATATGTAAATGTGAATAAAGGTGAATACCCTTGATAGAGAAATGGGTATGGTATTCACTACACAATGACATTGGCATAGAAAAGCGGTGCAATTTCGGTAGTGTAATGGCGTGACGTAAGAATTAATAAAAAAGGCTGATGAGAGAGAAAGAGGAATCTCATCATATATACATAAAATGGACTGTATGGGGGGGAATATAGATACATGACCCAAAATTTTTAATGGGATTTAGAGTCATGATACAAAATATTTACATGAATGTAAAAGAAGAGAGAGAAATTTAGTTCGGAATTTCGGCATAGTATTGGGTGTACACATGAGGAATTTAATTAGAGAGAAATGGGTCTCCCATCATAAAAACATAAAAAGGGTAGTGGGGGGTGGTGATAAACCACAACCCATCATTTATAATTGAAATTAAAAGGGCCTAACAACATTATGAAAATTAGACCAAAAAGAGAAAGGAAGAAAAACCATTACTCAGATGTGTGCTTCCATAGTCTTGAGAGAGGCTTGAGAGAGGCTTCTTGGGAGCTTCTGGAACTTTGGGAGGATTCTGTAGAGAGTATGGCAGAGGTTGGACGAACTAAAATGGCATTGGGTGAGGACAAATTGGGAGCTTGGGTGGGTTTATATATGAAAGGTGAGGGAATTCTTTATTACTTAGGTTTGGGACACCTCACAATAAACTAATCCAAACCAAAAACCATCACATGGTTTTATCCTATGGTTTTTGGAAAAGGGAAGTGGAAAAAAAATATTTTATAAGTCCAAAGTCATGACTTCTTAAAATACTGGGGTTGTTTATGGGGAGGTGAGTCACACTCCCAAGTAAAACAATTTAAAAAGACAAGATGTTTAATAAGCCTTGAAGGGTCCTTTAATGCTTTTTAAAATAAGTAAAACAAACCCAAATCACATTATTTTAATGCTAAAACATGTATTGTCCAAAAATACGACTTATAGTATTTTATTAGATCACAATTGGGTCATTATCATGTCATAAAAACATTATATATTTAAACGGTATTTAATTTTTACCCAAAATTTTGACTGTCTCAGAAAATGATGAAAAATTCACCGTTGGATAATTTCAATGTTCTGATTTCAGAAAAAATATTTATTTTATCTAAATAGTTTTCTAAATATTTCAGTCTTTACTTTTAAAATAAAATCCTTCATTTATCGAAAATTCACTGGTTTTGGCAAAAATGACTTTCAAACCTTAATAAAAATTATGAATGAATTCATAAAATTATACAATAATTTATATTTAATAAAACATAATTAAATTATAATAATAATATTTTATTAAAATATTATTTTAGTCAAAAATCCGTTAATTCATCAAAATATATTTCTTAGTTGAATATTAACTAAATATATTATATGTGCTTTAAAAACAATCTACATGGTAACAATAATAAAATGAAAGTATATTCATTATTATATACAAAAATAATGTACATGACCATAGTGCTAATGTCTTGTTACATAACCCATTATATCACCCGCAGAAGACCAAAGGGTAAGGTGTGTGATGGTGACCAACTCTTGGGGTGGCTCATATAACATTGCTCGAGTGGTAATCTCTAACAACTTCCATTTCTCTCGTAGGCGGTTCCGCTCAAGATTAACATATTCAAGCTCCCCTTGGGCTTGGTCAAAAGAAAAGTCCAAAGATGCAACATCCTTTACGAGCTCTAAAAAATGGGTTACGTATGGGGCACGTCTATTGGATGAGGTCATCGCTTCCTTTTTTTTGACTAAATTGGATTTGTTACAACCCTATATTTATAGAAATCATGTGATCATTGTTCAATGACTATATTAAAAACAGTCACAATTCATAATAGTATTTTAAAATCTAAAAACATAAAACCAAAGAAGTTGAAATTTTATACAATCATTATACATAAAGAGATATTTAATTAGATCAATAGGGATTTACATTAATGAATTTTTGGGTCGTTACATGGTCCCATAGAGGTGTGGTAGGAATTACAAAGATAAAAAATGAGTTTAGAAATAAAATTAATGTTCAGTGAACAACATTACTATATATTGATATATTGTATAGGATATGACTAAATTGGTAGATATGTGTGATTTTTTAGTATTATGAATGTATTTTCACAATATAAAATGTATCATGTTATACAAACAGGGAAATCCGCTTCATCATTGTTTCATATTGGCAGTATAAAAATTATGATGTGAAATATTAATTATCCTCTAAAAGTATGACATTGGATTATACCTTACCAATGTTCATCATATATTAATATATATATATTGGTGAAATATTATGGTTATCATTGGTACGACATCATAAGTAGATATAAAATATTTTCAGTAGATATAAAAGATATATTTTGTTCTTGATGACCCACAATAAACACAACATGGATTTTCATACATTAAATATTTGATATACCTGTGGTGTATATTAATATTAAATAAATATTATTTAGGTTTTAAAGATACCTAGAATGATATCATTTATTCTTTGATTCCATTCTTTACACTATATTTTTGTAAAATCTAATCTGATGGATACCGGGTATATTACTAACCATGTCACTATTTGAGGATTAAGAAAAATTATATTTCCCCTTTGATATGGTGATTATGAAATATGATCCCTTAATTTGGATTGATTTAGAATGTTTATGGTCATACCATGATATGGTTTATTTGATTTTCCAATCTATTTAGATAGGGGCATGTGATTTGATTATCAACTTGTGTTAATGAAATTACATGTGGTTATCTATCTATTTAGTATTTTCATTGAAAAAATATTATATATGAATATACCATTTTGGCTTCACATAATCATTGTCTCATGGTTATATGATGTCTTGAACAATGATATTTTATGATTATGTATACTTTTATATGATATATTTGGAAAACATAGGTATCATGAAACATATGTTTGATAATGACCATTCGAGATACCTTGGTACCTTGAGTAGAATAAATGATTTTTTCATCATATATCTTTCATTACATTTAGGGATTGTGTAATTCATAACAGTTTTCCTTGATTAAAGTATTACAGGGTCACACTTTTTTATTGTGTGAATTATTATTATCTTTTTTTATAATATATTTCTATATATAATTTTGAGCTGTAACAAATGTTGTTTGGAAGACATATAAAATATTTTTTGGATGTATGTTCAATTTTTTTACATATGATGAATCATGTACAAAAATTAAATATTATATTTACCCAAAGTAATTTGGAATATATACCCGAAATGTTTTCTATATATGTTTTCACATATTGCTACATATAATGTAACATAAGCTGAATGTGCTCTATATATTAGTAGAGTTTAGTAAAAGTGGGAAATTTATTTAAATATGAACATAAATATGATACCATAGTATAATGGATTAGTCAATGTCGTGTTCTGTGCTAGTTTAGACCATAGTATAGTGGTGATGTTTTTTTAGATTTATTCTCCCACCAGAAGCTATGTCATCTATTTATTATCATATGATTATAATATTATAGATTCTTAATGGAGGAATATGAATCGATTAGGGAGTTAAAAATTTCATCATTCATTTTCCTGGTTAGAGAAGGATTGATTCCATCATTATTATTATTATTTGTTTTTATATAGTTTTGGTTATTGAGGAGTCTACCCGGTTCCTATATAAGTAGTCCAATACCATTTCATGGTGCATGATTACTATATTGAAACCCCACTATATAATATCTACCTCTATCTCCATTTTAGCTAAATCCGTTTAATCATGGTTCTAGTAGTTCATGGATTAAAGGTGTTCCAAGCTGAGGGGAAGGGACCCATTGGGTGGGTTTTAGTAATATTTTTTAGGATTGTGTGTTGTATCTCTATAATGCGAAATAATAATAGAATATGTAACCTCATTATTTATCACAATTTTTTGTATTCAATCTAATATGAATGGAAGATAATGTGGATTTACTGGTTAATTTTGAAATTTTATAATGAATTTTAATAATCTATATTCCCTAATAATCCATACATGGTCTATTTTACTTTAAAATTTATTGTGAAAAAATAAAATAAAAATCCATGATTATATTCTGATGTTTGAAATAATAAATTTAAAATGAAACATTCGAATTATTTTTTTAATTATTGTAGTACTAGATTAATGATATTCAATGGGAAGACATTCCACTTTATATTGATTATTTCTTAAATCATAACCATGTATAAATAAATGATAATAGAAAACATTACTATATATATAATCTCCCTATGTAGAGGAGTATAAAAAATTTAAAAGATAAAGATAAAAATGGAAATTGATTGTTTATATTTTAGAAAACAAATAATTTGATTTATAAAAAACAAATATTTTTAAATTAGTGGTTGGGTAAAATGTCAAAAAGTTAAATTTAAATTATTATAAACTAAAAATATATATCACATTATTTTCCATAATCTTGAATATAGTGGATCATATCATCAATGTGATCTTCTCATGATTTATGTAAAAAAATTCAAATGTAATTTAGCCATAGTGTTGTGACATGTAATTGGAATTTGAGTAAAAATATAAACAATATCCTAAAGTGTATTTTTTATCTATACCAACTTGAAAAAATAATATCCAGGTGTTATGTATTTTCCACCTCCACTAGATGTTTCTATGGAGTATATCAACTAAATAAAAGAATAAACTAGTGAATCACTATGAAAATTAAAAAATCTAGAAATACTCCTCATGTATAGTCTAAATATTCTGAATTTAATATCTATAATAATATATTGAGTAAAATCTAATTATGTAGGATATAAAAATTCATGTTTTTAGTTTTTATTCATATATAAAAAAACTATATTCTATTTCATTTATATAATTTTTATGGGTCTACTTTTAAATAATTTCAAACCCAAAAATCAATTATCTCCAATTTAAATTTAAGGTAAATTATGTTTTTTATCATACCCATATATATATATATTAAATTTATTAATTTTCCATTTTAATAATTATAATGATTACAAGAAGTGATTATTATGGTACAAATACATGACACATTTTCTAAACCAAAATTATCCTGGATATCTATGTTCTATTTTTCAAATATTTTTTTTTTCAGAGAAAATAAGAAACCCTAAATGAATGTATTAATGTCAATCATACTCCTCTCTCACACAATTTTTATATTATTTTAAAAAAAATTGGGGAAGTGTGGATGATTTAAAATATTATATCATCAAAATGTATATATATGATTATTTGATCCCTAAAAACAATTTTGAAAAAAAATATTAGAATCTACCACATCTTTTTAAAACTCGTTTTTATAAATAATGTTTAATAAACATTCATACTATAATATTAGATGTTGTTTCAATATATAATGTTCAGTAGTATGTTAAAATATGTATTAAAACAAATATATATTTAAAAATATGAATTTTATTTAACATAAACATTATCTTGAATAAAAAATATTTTTTAATTAAACATTAATATCCATTTTAAATAAAAATATTTGATATGGCATAAAATCCAGTAATTTCTAGGTATATTAGAAATGTGTTTTTAGAACACAATTTTCTTCATAATCAGTTACCTATTCTTGGTTCTATTCCAATGAAAAAAATTAATCATTATTCTAGATGATGGTTACATTTTCATCACACTTTTCATGGAAGACCCAGGTTTTCAATAACTGAAATCATTTTTTTCTATTTCACTAAAAAAGAACACTATGCATTTTTTTATGTAGGGTACATTATGATGGATTCCCACTGAAAATAAATTTTTCAAAATGTTAATCCATCATAAATATTTCATTTTTTAAAATAACATCATATTTGAAATTATTTTCAATATTCTATGATAATTAATCTGAGTATCACACTATTTATGATGTCAATAGTTTTCCATAAAAAATGTTATTGACAACGAATTATGAAGTCTAATGAAAATAATTTTATTCAAACTTATGTAGTTCTTATTACCTTAAATATAAAATTTATTATATAAAATAAATTTTATTTAAAATTTTATTTTATATTGGAATTGTAAATATATCAAAAATAGTATTCTGGAAACATATTTCCAATAGATATAAATTTCCATCACAAGTATAATTTTTGACTAAAATATAAATACATTTTAAATAAATCAATATATATATATATATAATATTATTTTTCATTAGAAAATAAAAACTATTAATATTATTAATAATAAATTTTAAAAAAATTTAATAAAACAATGTTCATAAAATGACTATAAAAATAATTTCATTGAATATGATGCTGATCAACTCCATCCAGAGTAGGGAGTTGAATCCCTAAAACATGTTCATGTAATCAGGTAAACTATATCATCTACTACTTCTAATTATATTGGTTCTAATGATTATACTCATACTACCATCATTTCTCTTTCTGATCTCCATTCAATCATTATAAACTCTCATCTTGAGATTGTTTCCTTGCATCAATCTCTAAAATAGTGAAGATGGATGATCCCATATGTACTCCAATAGTTTTGAATGATGACATATAATTAGTATTGTAATAACTATCTAATATTGATTGTGGTTGAATACTGATTAACCATAATTTCTCAATACCACTCTCGACACTAAATATTATCTACTTCATCAAAACACAACTCACATGAATCCTTATAATCCCATTAGTACATCTCTCCATGACACACATATATCTAAAAAATCATTTCCTAATATGTATCCTAAAAATTTATAAATTGAAATAAAAAAATTAATAATTTTATATTATATACTTTTAAAAAAGTAAAAGTAAAATTCTAGCCACTAATTATCACTTTCTCTCACTTGAAATATTCCCAAAACTATAATTATGGTATATTATTTTTTACACAAAAGACTCTTTCTTAGTTGCATCAACTACAAGATGCATAAATTTTCGAACTACATTTACTATTATAAATACCTATATTTAAATTGTTAAATTATTTTATTTAGAAATTGTAAATGATATATATTAAATGAACAACTCCAAACTCTATGTGTCACATTCTATATCCATTGATTCTATCAGCCAAATAATGATCACATCATGGATACTTCCCATTTAAAGTGTGTAACAAATCCCACCCAAGGATGGGAAGGGATGTAGTTGGTTCATTAAGGCACAAAAGTGTCTGCAATTGAAGTCAATGATAATCTATTCATAGCTCTATTACTAATGTTTTTGAAAACATTATGGGATTGTCACTCATGAAAATAAAATGTACTACCTAAATGGAGTGTATAATTTAATCATCAATAAGAGACCATAACACTATTAATATTTAATAATATATTTAATTATAAATTAAATGAATTTGTAACTAAATATATTTTTCGTCTATCTATCTTATTTTTCTCTAACATGTGATGACATGTGTCTTTCTAAATCAATCCACCTAACTTCCACAGATTAGAAAAATAACTCCTCCGAATAAAACTACCCAAAAATTGTCTAGATGTGAAAAAATAGGATAAAAAGTATAATTTTTTAAAAAATTAATAAAATTAATAAATTATATTAAAATTAAATAAAATTAATATTTTGACATTATACCTCTAAAGAGGGAAAATATCAAGAGGCTGACACCTCTCAGTGTTATGATAAAAGATAATAAAACGTGAAATGCCACAACCCTCTTAGTTTATGGTTACATGTCATCCATGTAAACTAACAAAATAAGAGGCTAATCATTGGTTATTTAATCATTATTCAAAATATATATTATACCATCAAAATTATATTAATGTATCTAAGATGTATAATTAATTTCAAAATAAATTATTCATTTTATATACAAATAGGTATAAAAAACACAGAACATTTTTAAAAATTAACTGTGAGAAAATAATGTAACCTGAATATAATTTTTTGTAATTATAATAAATATAAAAAACTGATAAATATTTAATTTTATCAAATTGTATATATTTATTATGAAAATAATTATTATTTAATACATAATTCCATATATTCATATTAATATTTAGATTAATTGGTGTTTATTTCGTCATCTTCCTCCTCTGTATCCTCAATTCAAGAGTGATCTCTAATATTGTGGCACCCCAAACACTTCATGGTATGTTTCTCTTAAATAAATTGAAGTTATATCCTATATTTGATGAATCACTGAGCCTATATGGAACAAAACCTGGTTTCTTATAGGATATATCCATAACCTATCCACTAAACTTAAATTTTCCAACACTATGATTTGAATTTTAAAAAGATGGCATACACAGTTTTGTTCAAGATGATATTTAGTGTCTGGTAGAATTAACTTAATTATTAGTGAACATTAACCTACCCTTATGAATAGAAACCTAACTATATGAAGAGTAAATTTCCCTTATGAATATTAATACGACTCTTATGAATGGTATCCATGCCCTTGATGGTATAAATGAATTTAGGCGCCTTAAAAATGAAGATGTATATTTTTAGTGTTTATATTTTTCAAATAAGTAATTATTTTAATTAAATATTTATCTAATCATATTTAGAAAATTATTTTGGAAAAATTGACTTCATTTTTGGATTATACACGTCGAAAAATTGTTTGGGTGAATTTTAGGTATTTTTCTGAAATACTTAAATTTTTGATGAAGAGTAAAATGCAATAATTTACGATAAATGCTAAATAAGGAATTTATTGAGTCATTGATGATGATATGCAGATGTAAGCCCAATTGGTTCGAATTGAGATGAATATATTACTATTATTTCTCATGGAATACTCACTATTGGTTGTCTTGAGAAAAAATAATAAATTAATGATTATAAAATTAAGAAAACTCCTCTCCCCGCCACTATATAAACCACCCTCACCCACTCTTCCTCCCACACCACTTAATCTTCAAGGTTTACCTAAATTCTTCCAAATACTCTTCCCAAGCCCTCTCCCCTAGTCTAAGACCTTCTGGTCTCACCAAAAGGCCAAAAACAAAGGCCTTAAGGAGATTCTCAAGGAGGAGTGCTCAAGAGGTGAACCTTCCTTCTCTTTTCTTTAAATTTTTTCTACAATGTTCCATTCTATTGTTCTCCATTCTCACCTCCCCTCATATAAATTCCATGATAATTCCATTACCTTACAGGAACTAGATTTTCATTTTTATAATGGAATATTATTTCATAATATCTCTTTTCCCCTCCTTTTATACAAAAAATGCAAACATCGTTCGAGATGTGTAAATTTATCACACTCAAGGAAGAAGAGTTTTCAATTTGAATTGCTATATTCATTAATGGTCATGAGACCTTTTCAATGGTTGAAAAAGGTCACAATATATTTATTTTATCTTTATTAATGTTCTTTAATATTTACACATTCATAATATGGAATAATAATACAAAACATTTTTATTATGCACAAAACCTCCAAGCCAAATCCAAGAGTTTATTTTAACTCATCGAATGAGTCATCCTAGTGGTATACAACCAGAATCATTATAAGATAATTTATTTATTTTTAATATCACTAATAATGTATATTAATAATTCTGGTTGTTTAACTACATTTCAATCATACATCCATTCAAGAATACGGGTAAACGGATCTTGAAAACCAAAGAAGAAAATGCTACCAAAATAAATAAATTTTATTCTCTTAAACCATCATAAAGGCCATTAATGAACCTAATAAGGTCATAAAATATAAAATATATGTTGATGAGGTTCTGTAATTTTTAATTAATTAAGCTAAATTGGATTATTCAGGTCCTTAAGAACCATCAAGAACACCTTCGAGTATAAGGTTAGGGATCCTCTCTCTCACTTTTGTTCAAGAATCTCCCATATGTTGTGCCATTTTATTTTTAATTCCTAATGATTGGGTATGTTTTCTCACCTTCCCCATTCTTCCCTTGTGACATATAGATAATGTAATAACATTTTACCTCTCATTAGTCCCTCGCATTAACACTCGTTACCATGCTGAAATGTTTGTAAGGGGTTTCTCATCTGACTATCATTTCTGTGAAATTTTTCATTGTTCGCCACTTATTTCTTAAAGGTGGTGTATTTTTACTTAAATTTGATATATAAAAAACGGTTCTCTTTATATTCATGTTATTCAATTATTCATTTGAGGGTTATTATGTTTTGGTCATATGATTCGACCAAAAACATTGTGGTAAAAGACTTTGTCTCAACTACTAGTTTGTTGTGACGAACATTGTATTGTGCACCTAATTATCCTAATGTGGAGTACCTACTACCCCTTTGAGATCACTTTTAATTTGAAATTATATTTATATTATTTATCCATTAGATAATATCCTGGATATGTTTGTTGTTTAAACCGTAAACCATTTTACATACGGTGTTTATTCGGAAAGTTGTTTTAATTATGGAAATATTGATGAAACTGTATACTCTACTATATAAAGATATTGAAAAGGAATATTTATCTTATATTGAATTATTTTATAAATAATTATTTGGACATGCAGTGGCAGGTGGGGACTGCTACATCCCCTCAATGCATTGGTAGGTCTCATGAGAAAAATCAGCTGGCGACAAATCCATCGAGTTTGTTTCAATAAATCAGACGGATTTATACCCACAGAACTAAACCGTTTTAATGGTATTATGGTTTCATGTTCCAGATACCTGAATTCCAATTAATAGGCATTATCTTTATTCATTATTAGTTATTATTTTTATCCATTAGGTTTTTACTATGAACAAATCTGTGGATGCAGTTTAATTCGCAGTTTATTAATGGCATTAGTGTTTCATTTATTCACCATTCCATATAGATTATGTCAGATTGACTAGGATTCACTTATTATTGTATTCATGATTCTTCTATTTTTAACCCTTACTGAGCATTTTATCTCACCCCTTTCATTTTTTAATTTCTACATGTGACAAAGATGAGATCATTTATTGAGTTCTTGTGGATGCTGTTTTTATTTTTCGTTATGTATTGTATTTTGTAAACATTTCCAATGTAATTTGAGTAACATATATGTATCCAGTTTCCTCAAGACTACTAAACTGATCATTCTTTTGGTATTTTTCATTCCATATAACCATTCCAATATCACAAGTAATGCACTGGCTCCATCCTAGAGGGGTTGGGGTGTTACAGTTAGTATCAAAGGAAGTTTAGTTGGAAACATGGAAACTAGAGTAGGTAATATATAGTAGGGGACAAAGACCTAATGTAGTATTTGAGGATAAATTTACAATAACGTCCTGGTATATTGTTAAGTAATAGATTATGTGAATATTTCTAGAAAATACATCTCTATCTGGATACGAGCAGGTAGAGGTGGCTCTGGCACAGTTAACTAGGAGTGAAAACTCTGACAAGGAGTTTCAGGCTTGACCTTAGGGATACTGGTACATGACAATGGGCCTTGATGCACTCTTGGTTACGACAGTACCAGGGGATATGCTTAGGATAATTCACATTTTCTTTAAAATCCATTATGAAGGTGTTTAATGTAAATTTTTAGAGAAACCATGTTTATAAGATAAGCTATGCATAGAATTTTAATCTATGTTGAGTTCTTTTCTGTTTGAGATTCATTAACTAATATGGTGTATCCCATTATTTTGAAATGGTGTCTAACAGAATAAGGGGAATCAATACTCATGGGAAAGGAAGGGATCTCCATACTGAAAAAGTCAACACTATTAATGTTGAATCAGATCAGATCATGACCATATTGGGACAACTTACTCAGGTTGTAACAAATAACCATTCCACACCTGTGTTTTATCATTTCATGCGGCAGAAGCCCCCATTTTTTAGTGAGACTACTAACCCAGTGGTTTCTAAGCAATGGATCAAGTCCCTTGAAAATATATTCATGAAATTAAGATGTAATGAAAATGAAAGGGTAGTACTGGTAGTATATTGTCTCAATGGAGACGATGATCAATGGTGGTCCTTGATTCAGAATTCCATGGAAGAAGAAGAAATATAAGATATAGAATGGAAAGATTTTAAGGAAATATTATTCAAAAAATATCTCTCTTGTGATAAACGAGCTGAAATGAAGTGGAAATTCCTTATCTTAAAACAAAGGGAAGAAGAAAGTATTGCAGAGTATGAGGCTAAATTTGTAGAGACCCGAAGCTTGACGTACATAGATATTACATTAATTTTGCAAAATACATAATACATAACAAAAACAGACACACATGGACCGTAATAGTTTAATGTCTTTGGAAACATGGAATGTAATATTCTAATCGTGGTGAAATATCTTCAACATCTCCCAAAAAGATCTTCCACTTTTTGTTTCCTTACCTAAAACCTTTCTTTTAATCTTGGGGGAAAAGAAAACGTAAAAAGGGAGAGCTCAAATGCTCAGTAAGGGTAAGCATGGATAAAATAAAACATACCATATACATTTTAACTTAAAAACCTGAACATAATGTTTAAACGTCAAAATCATGAGCAACGACTTAAAACATTGAAGTACATAAGGCATAGATCATAATGGAACATAAATCATGATAACATAGCATGGGAATAAAACATGTAATTGTGTCATCCATTAAGCACATGTAAAGATTTCTATAGGGAAGTTTAGAAGACAAATTGGGTGGTTTTGGCCGATCTTGAAGGCTCAATGTGGTGTGAGGAAGAGAGGGAGGAGGTTCCCTTTTATAAGGGAGGAGAGGGGCACCTTTGGAATAACTAAAAATATTATTTTATTATAACGTCATATTCGGTTTTTAATAGCTCCAAATTGATTTATTTCAAATATAAGGTGGGGGTGGTTCTAAATCATCTCATCCAATATAATTTAGACAAGATTAGGGCATTATATTAACCTTAACTTTTAGTTTTAACTCTTAGTTAATTAGATTGACATTTACCATGTCACTTTGTATTTTTATATTATATAGTTAATAAACTTACCATATACAACCAAGATACCCCCAAGTGGTCCATTAATTATACACCTATCATGATATAAGTATCTTGGATGATCCTTAGATATTTAGGAATATAATAACAATTAATAATATAATATTTGTTTTAAAAACTATTTTATGTCAATTTTGACACTATTTGGTAATTGATTTTTTTGAAAATCATTACATAATTATTAGCTCTAAAAAAGTTAATTAAATCAATACTAACATGTCATATTAACATATAAAATTATTTTAATTCAAAAAAAGTCTCAAATTACATTTATTTGGGTATTTATAACATCAATTATGTCAATATTTCATAAATAAGATAATTTCTGCATCATCATTGTTTCATAAATAAGTTAAATTATTTTAAGTCTAAAAATTACAAATAAAATACCATTATGTAGTAAATATTTTTAGCTTTCTAATGAATATTTATAGGAGTATTTAGCTTATATATAACCATATATTAAAAATGATTTAGTTATTAATCTTTGATTTTAACTATTTTATCCCTT
The DNA here is from genome assembly GCA_963277665.1 of Viscum album. Classification (NCBI taxonomy): domain Eukaryota; kingdom Viridiplantae; phylum Streptophyta; class Magnoliopsida; order Santalales; family Viscaceae; genus Viscum; species Viscum album. The sequence goes on from OY728122.1 coordinate 739,911,729, forward strand.
CTTTAAATAAATTAATAATAAATGTCCTAATCTAATACAAGTGGGCCTAAATGGTCATATTATATTCCTAAGGTTGTTTTTGGCCGAATTACACTTATCCAGTAGAATTAGGACATGTTTTAGGGTAATAATAATATCATATTTACCCTTAATTACCCTATTTACTTTTAACCGTGGTAAAAAAAGTAACAAGTTACTATTCACCAAGAATTATATTCATCTCATTGAACCACATTTTAGTCCTTGATATTAACCGTGTCTCTTGGATTTTCTAAATTCTACTCACAGAAGTGGTAAAATTAAGTTTTATGAAAAACTCAGTTTTTTAACTACCACTTAGTGGTTTCACTATTCATCAAAAAATGAAAGTTTCTAGAAAAATACCAAAAATTAGGCCTAAGATATATTTGATATTATGAATTCAAAAATGATGTCTATTTTACCAAATTCAAAAAATATCAGTAGCATTAATTAATTAAAAAATTAATTCCCGTCGTCAAAACAAATAGCGTGTACTTAAGAGATAATAACTATCAAAAAATTGACACTAGTTTATGTATGGTTTAAATGTAAAATTACATCCAATGACCAAAATTGTATTGAATTTTAAGAATATATTCTAAATATAATTTAAAACCACTCAAATTAATAATTTATCACAATTAATTATTTCGATTAAAAAAGTTTTTTTAATTAAAATTTAGTAATTTTCACTATTCATCAGAATATGAAAGTTATCTGAAAAGTACCAAAATTTCACCCTAAGCTAATTTCGATATTCTGAATCCAAAAATGAAGTTCATTTTGAATGATAAAATTTATAAAATTTCAAAAAGTGGGTATTACTATTCATAACGCCTAGTTCATAATAATATTATAATAATATCTCGTTTAGTGAAACTCAATATTGCATACTACACACTCTATCGAGGAAGGTCGTGATTGCGTGTACTGAAAGGAAAGTCAGGGATGCGTGTTGTGCTAGCTCCTTTTGGTGTAGCATACAACACAAGACATTAATGAAATTAAAAAAATATTTTTCATAAAATCTCGGGGTGTTACATTCTACCCCCCTTAAAATAAATTTCAGCCTCGAAATTCGTCGGGGTTATAAATGGTTTACTACTCAAAAGTTTATTTAATATAAACCCAAATCATAAAAAGGAATACAAAAACTTGGCTATAAAAACTAAAGTATGAAACTTAATGGTTACCCAAATTAACTCATCACTGGGATTCCACGTAGGAGAACATAGGTGAAAATATGGATATGGAAGAAAAATCTAACCATCAAGTTCTGATGGAGAGTGGTAGAGAACATGGCTATGAAAAAAGCCAACAATCACAAAGCCATAAATTTGTGACGATCTAAGGTACCATTTGATTCATCGAATATAAGAGTACCAGGACAACATTTTTGGTTTTCAAGATCATTTCCCTAAAGTTGATGAAATTGGAATTAGAAGAAATACTTTCGTGATTTTGGTACAGTCTCACCGTTGGTCATTCTTTGGACAATTTCCACTTCATGTCTTAAAGAAATGAAGTTGAATTTGTCATTCCCGTTGTGTTAGCAGATCATGTGATAGAATTATGGGTCATTTCATCTGTCTCAAAAAAATGATTAGAAAAGTTATCAAAAAATATATAAGTCCATCTATAGTGAGATTAATCATATATGGTTCCTAAAATGGACTTATACTTCATATATCATATTGCTTAATATAATAAAACTAGTTTCTACTAAACAGGTACTTCTTGTAGGGTAGTGGTAGGTGATAATGGTCAGTCTCAATTCGGTTGTGGGTTTTATTCCCACAGCCTTGTCTGACACGATGGGCTGTCGCCCATCCTACAGGATGTCCTTTTTCTAAAACTACATTACTATAACATCCCATCAATAGTATCGAAAAATCTTCTATCCATAAACAATAATAACTTCTGTCCAACATAATCCATTCCAATCTTTAGGCTTATCCAAAATACTGTTGTCCAATCTTATATTATAGTGAAAACGATTACCAAAGAGTTCTTATAACAAGAATGTTAATACCATCGTTGATCCCCATATATCATGAGATATGTCTTGTTGGTCACATTCCAAACATTCCAAGGCCTTAATCAAGTATTCTCTTGAAAAATGAATACCCATTGAATCTTAGTGAAAACATGAGTGCTATGAAAAGTTAACTCTTTTCATATACCAAAACCTCAAACCATGATATAACTATTTCCTTATATCAGTCATGAGATCATGAATACTGTCAAAAATTTCATTTTCTCCGTATCCCTTCATTATGAACTTATCATATTTTCTCCAAAAATATCTCAATCACTTTCCATGGTTACCGGTAGCATAAAATTATTGAAAACCACAATAGACCAATACATAAATATTCCAATATTCCATGATACTATATACAACATTATTTTTGAATCCCATTACATAAACACTTAATCATTCCACCACATCGTTGTCATATTCAACATCACCAATAGTGATCGCATGTGACTTCCCTTTGTCCTTTTCCTTAAGCGGTTGCTCATGTCGATCATCACTAACCCTTGGATTAGGGAATTTATTAGCATAATGCCCCATTTCCTTGCACTTGAAGCATTGAAGTTTTGGTGGGGTGTTCTCTGCAGTATTTTCTTTATTCACATCATTAGAAACCCATTTTCCATTACTTCGACACTCAGCTACTTTATGACCTTATTTTCCACACCTAAAACATTTTCTAGTCCCTTTAAGAAAATCTCCACCATGCCTCTTTCCACACTTTGAGCATATGGAACCAGTCATCTTCTTTTCACCATAATTCTGAGATTTCTCCTTGAACTTCATATTTCGTTTCTTGTCAAAACTATGAGATGGATAAGTAACACATACTTCCATTTCTACCTTGATAGCACAACACACAATTTCTTCATAGCTACTGAAGTCTTTTATAGATAATTACCTTTGACGATTTGGTTTTAAGCCAATGAAGAATCGATCAACTTTACATTCAGGTGGGATGATAAAGCCAGACTCATACCTTTCAAGCCTTGTAAAATTCGCTTCGTATACACCAACAAATTCATCATCCTTTTTCTTTAGTTCAAGAAACTTCTTCTCCATCTTTGTTCGAAGAATACAAGGGATGTACTTATTGAAAAATAAGTTCTTGAACTCGTCCCATTCCATGGACTCAATTTCATCTCTTGGCCTCGTATTCTTGATAAGATTTCACCATTGATCAGCTACACCTACCAAATGATATACTGGTAAGATGACTTTATCATGTTCAGAAAATTGAAGAACCGAAAATATCTTTTCAGTGGTATTGATCCATTGTTAAGAAACAAGTGGATCAGAAGACCCACTGAAAGAAGGTGGACGTTTCCTCATGAAGGACTCAATAGAATATTGTTCCCTTCTCTCCTCATTTGGAAGTCCAGAATGATTCATAGCTTGTGTAAATATAGAAATAATATTTTGCACTCCATCTCCCATAACATTTGTTTTTTCAGGAGGACAATCATTTAATTGTCCATTGCATTTATCAACACGGTTCCTTCAGGTTCTAGCCATCGTCTAAAACCCAAAAATAATAGTGTGAGAGGAAAATATCATGCTAGGGAAAACAACAAAATAAAGGGGGATTACCTTCAATATCTAACATCTTAGGTTTAATTCTAAGATCATTACCGTAATTCTAGGAATATAAACTATACTTATACTTAACCTTAGAGACATCCCTAGACATACCTCAGATATATCTCTAGGGATCTCAATAAAGTTCTCGCATCTTAGTTTCCAAAAGTTGACTAAACCTTTCCTCTGATACCAACTATAGAGACCCAAAGCTTGACGTACATAGATATTACATTACTTTTTCGGAATACATAATAAATAACAAAAACAGACACACAAGGACCGTAATAGGTTAGTGTCTTTGGAAACATGGAACGTAATCTTCTAACCGTGGTGAAATATCTTCAACATCTCCCATAAAGATCTTCCACTTTTTGTTTCCTTACCTAAAACCTTTCTTTTAATCCTGGGGGAAATGAAAACATAAAAAGGGTGAGCTCAAATTCTCAGTAAGGGTAAGCATGGATAAAATAAAATATACCATATACATTTGAACTTAAAAACGTAAACATAATGTTTAAAAATCAAAATCTTGAGCAACGACTTAAAACATGGAAGTACATTAGGCATAGATCATAATGGAACATAAATCATGATAACATATCTTGAGAATAAAACATGTAATTGTGGCATCCATTAAGCACATGTAATGATTTCCATAGTATCCAAGGCATTGCTTCCAAGACCGTCTTAGTGGACAAAGTCCCTTTCTGAATCGAGTTCACTCCTCGTTCCAGTCCTGTAATACTAAACCATATTATCTTACCATTCAAGTCATATATCTCTCATGAGATATAAATCATTACCCAATGCATTGGAGGGAGATATAGGTCCCACCCATCTCATAATTAAATCATTCTTACTTGTGCCACAAAATAAACATACATCATTCATAATAACCCAAAAAATAAAATGGGTTTCATAAAAACCATCCCATAATAAAATAATCCATATAAAATAAATGGATATCATTTCATAATAAGAAAAGATAAACCATGTAAATCATAGAGACATGATACTTGAAACATACACATGTGAAATAATGTCATCTTAGATGAAAATGGTTTTGATAAAACACTTGAAATGAATTCTTGAGGAAACTATCCTTTTTTCTTCAAAATCATTTTCTTTTCACAAAATGTCATGAAATTTTAAAAGAAAACGATTTTTTTGAAAATAGTCATGAAATATTTTGGAGGAAGCTTCATGAAAATAAGTCGTTATAAAACTGTAAATATCTGTTTGTCCCGTATAAGTTAAAAAAACATTCTTCTAGTACTTTTCCCGGAAAAGTCAAAAATGTACCTCGTAACGTAAACAAAAGAAAGATTCCTTACATACCATGTAGTAAAAGGGAAAAATGGGTAAAAAGGACTTTAAACATACATGAAAACATTTTTATAAAACATGTACATGGATAATAACAATAACCCCAGTAAATACCTACGAATAAACAATCTCGGATAAGAATGAGATTAGAATATTTATCCCTTACCTTAGGTCCAATATGCTTCGTACGTATCTAAACCTCCTGTAAAATGATTTAAATAATTTCATTGACTTATTACAGAATCATATTCATTGTAATGATATCATATATGGTTCACTTATGTCTTTATATTACCCGTTCTTTTGTAAATTCCATGTTAAAGAGCGTTTTGGGTAAAATCGTTTCATTTGTCGTCCGTGTTTTGACTTTTAATTATTCATATGATTACTTAGATCATGATTACTTAATTCCAGAATATAAAACATGATTTATATATAATATATATTCACAATATACATATATATAATAGATTGATAAATGGAAAGAAATACACCGTTCATGAAGACGGTAGGCCGTACGTACACATGAACGTTGTTTTCGTTTCCTCATTGAATTGAATGGAATTAAATGGATGACATACATATATATATACATATATACAGTATCATTATTATGTCATATATTTCATGATTACTTATTATATATACTTTATAATCATTTATGAATGGTTAATCATTGAGATTGAATCTCATCGCGTTGTGGAGACGGTATTCCGTACGTACGCACGAGCGATGATATCATTCCCATGATCGTGGAATTTTATTGGACTACATGTATAATATTACAGAATCAATATCACATTAAAATAATCATATATAGTTATTATTTACACCATTATACCCATCCATGTAAGGTGGTGGTGGAAAATAGATTACACCACGGCGTGGAGACGGTATTCCGTACGTACGCACGCGCTGTGATTTCATTTTCCGTAGGATGGATAGATAGTGAAATAGGTTTGTTTCATAGTTATAATAATATATAAGTATATTATTGATACTGATTTTATTACTTCATAATTAAAAAACCTAATAAGAAGAAGTGTAAGAAGAAATAAAGTTGAAAGATTCGGTAACGAACATTACCTCTTCTTTGAAGAGCCTCTTTGAGGCCTCCTCTTAGGGCACTAAAATTGGTCTTTAAAGAAGACCAGGACCTCTAGGATGTTTATAGGTAAGTGGAGAAGAAAAATTGAGAGGGTTTTTCCGATCTTGAAGGCTCAATGTTGTGTGAGGAAGAGAGGGAGGAGGTGCCCTTTTATATGGGAGGAGAGGGGCACCTTTGGAATAACTAAAAATATTATTTTATTATAAAGTCAAATTCGGTTTTTAATAGCTCCAAATTGATTTATTTCGAAGATAATGTGGGGATGGGTCGAAATAATCTCATCCAATATAATTTAGACATGTTTAGGTCATTATATTAACCTTAACTTTTAGTTTTAACTCTTAGTTATTTAGATTGACATTTACCATGTCACTTTGTATTTTTATATTATATAGTTGATAAACATACCATATAAATTTAAGAGACCCCAAAGTGGTCCATTAATGATACACCTATCATTCTATAAGTATCTTTCCCGAACCATAGATATTTAAAAATATAATAACAATTAATAATATAATATTTGTTTTAAAAATTATTTTATGTCAATTTTGACACTATTTGGTAATTGATTTGTTTGAAAATCATAACAGAATAATTAGTTCTACAAAAGCTAATTAAATCAATACTAACATGTCATATTAACATATAAAATTATTTTAATTCATAAAAAGTCTCAAATTTAATTTATTTGGGTATTTATAATATCAATTATGTCAATATTGCATTAATAAGATACTTACTGCATCATCATTGTGTCATAAATAAATTAAATTAGATTAATTATAAAAATAACAAATAAAATACCATTATGTAGGAAATATTTTCATCTTACTAGTGAATATTTATAGGAGTATTTATCTTATATATAACCCTATATTAAAAATGATTTAGTTATTAATCTTTGATTTTAACTATTTTAACCCTTCTTTAAATAAATTAATAATTAATGTCCTAATCTAATCCAAGTGGGCCTAAATGGTCATATTATATTCCTAAGGTTTTTTTTTCGAATTACACTTATCCAATATAATTAGGACACGTGTTAGGGTAATAATAATATCATATTTACCCTTAATTACCCTATTTACTTTTAACTGTGGTAAAAAAAGTAAAAAGTTATTATTCACCAAAAATTATTTTCATCTAATTGAACCACATTTTAGTCCTTTATATTAATCTTGTCTCTTGAATTTTCTAAATTCCACTCACAGAAGTGGTAAAATTTTGTTTTATGAAAAATTCAGTTTTTTAACTACCACTTAGTGGTTTCACTATTCATCAAAAAATGAAAGTTTATAGATAAATACCAAAAATTAGGCCTAGGTTATATTTGATATTATGAATTCAAAAATGATGTCTAATTTACCAAATTAAAAACATATCATTAGCATTAATTAATTTAAAAATTAATTCTCATCGTCAAAACAAATAGCGTGTTCTTAAGAGATAAAAACTATCAAAAGATTGACACTAGTTTATGACTAGTTTAAATGTAAAATTACATAAAATGACCAACATTGTATTAAATTTTAAGAATATATTCTAAATATACTTCAAAACCACTCAAATTAACAATTTATCACTATTAATTATTTCTATTAAAAGAGTTGTTTTTAATTAAAATTTAGTAATTTTCACTATTCATCAGAATATGAAAGTTATCCGAAAAGTACCAAAATTTCACCCTATGCTAATTTCGATATTCCGAATCCAAAAATGAAGTCCATGTTGAAAGATAAAATATATAAAATTTCAAAAATTGGGTATTACTATTCATAACGGCTAGTTCATAATAATATTATAATAATATATCATTTAGTGAAACTCGGTATTGCGTACTACACACGCTATCGAGGAAGGTTGTGATTGCGTGTAATGCAAGGCAAATCAAGGATGCATGTTGTGAAAGCTCCTTTTGGTGTAGCGTACAACACAAGACATTAATGAAATTAAAAAGAGTATTTTTCATAAAATCTCAGGGTGTTACATTCTACCCCCCTTAAAATGAATTTCAACCTCGAAATTTGTCGGGGTTATAAATGGTTTACTACTAGAAAGTTTCTTTAATAGAAACCCAAATCGTAAAAAGGAATACCAAAAATTGGCTTTAAAAAATAAAGTATGAAACGTAATAGTTACCCAAATTAACTCATCACTGGGTTTCCACGTAGGAGAACATAGGTGAAAATATGGATATGGAAGAAAAATCTAACCATCAAGTTCTGATGGAGAGTGGTAGAGAACATGGCTATGAAAAAATCCAACAATCACAAAGCCATAAATTTGTGACGATCTAAGGTACCATCTGATTCATCGGATATAAGAGTACTATGACAACATTTTTGGTTTTCAAGATCATTTCCCTAAAGTTGATGAAATTGGAATTAGAAGAAATACTTTTGTGATTTTGGTATAGTATCACCGTTGGTTGTTCTTTGGACATTTTCCACTTCATCTCTTAATGAAATGAAGTTGAATTTGTCATTCATGTTGTGTTAGCAGATCATGTGATAGAATGATGGGTCATTCCATCTGTCTCAAACAAAATGGTAGAAAAGTTATCAAAAAATACATAAGTCCATCTATAGTGAGATTAATCATATATGGTTCCTAAAATGGACTTATACTTCATATATCATACTGCTTAATATAATAAAACTAGTTTCTACTTAACAGGGACTTCCTGTAGGCCAGTGGTAGGTGATAAAGGCCAGTCGCACTTCGGTTGTGGGTTCAATTCCCACAGCCTTATCCGACGCGATGGGCTGTCGCCCATCCTACAGGATGTCCTTTTTCTAAAACTACATTACTATAACATCCCATCAATAATATCGAAAAAACTTCTTCCATAAACAATACTAACTTCTGTCCAACATAATCTATTCCAATCTTTAGGCTTATCCAAAATACTATTGTCTAATCTTATATTATAGTGAAAATGATTACCAAATAGTTATTATAACAAGCATGTTAATACCATCGTTGATCCCCATATATCATGAGATATGTCTTGTTGGTCACATTCCAAACATCCGAAGGCCTTAATCATGTATTCTCTTGAAAAATGAATACCCATTGAATCTTATTGAAAACATGAGTGCTGTCAAAAGTTAGATCTTTTCACATACCAAAACCTCAAACCACAATATAACTATTTTCTTATATCAGTCATGAGCTCATGAATACTGTCAAAAATTTCATTTTCTCCTTATCCCTTCATTATGCTCATATCATATTTTTTTCAAAAATATCTCAATCACTTTCCATGGTTACCGGTACCATAAAATTATTGAAAACCACAATAGACCAATACATAAATATTCCAATATTCCACAATACTATATACAACATTATTTTGGAATCCCATTACATAAACACTTAATCATTCCACCACATCGTTGTCATATTCAACATTGCAAATAGTGATCGTATGTGACATCCCTTTGTCCTTTTCCTTAAGTGGTTGCTCATGTCGATCATCACTAACCATTGGATTAGGGAATTTATTAGCATAATGACCCATTTCCTTGCACTTGAAGCATTGAAGTATTGGTGGTGTGTTCTCTGCTGTCTTTTCTTTATTCACATCATTAGAAACCCCTTTTCCATTACATCGACACTCAACTGCTTGATGACCTTATTTTCCACACTTAAAATATTTTCTAGTCCCTTTAAGACAATCTCCACCATGCTTCTTTCCAGACTTTGAGCATATGGAACCATTCATATTCTTTTCACCATTATTCTGAGATTTCTCCTTGAACTTCATATTTCGTTTCTTGTCAAAACTATGAGATGGATAAGTAACACCAACTTCCATTTCTTCCTTGATAAAACAACACACAATTTATTCATAGCTAATGAAGAGTTTTATATATAATGCCCTTCGAAGATTTGGTTTTAAGACAATGAAGAATCGATCAACTTTACTTTCAGGTAGGATGATAAAGCCAGATGCATACCTTGAAAGCCTTGTAAAATTCGCTTCATATACAGCAACAGATTCATCATCCTTTTGCTTTAGTTCAAGAAACTCCTTCTCCATCTTTGTTCGATGAATAAGAGGGAAGTACTTATTGAAAAATAAGTTCTTGAACTCGTCCCATTCCATGGACTCAATTTCATCTCTTGGCCTCGTATTCATGATAAGATTCCACCATTGATCAGCTTCACCTACCAAACGATATACTGCTAAGATGACTTTATCATGTTCAGAACAATGAAGAACCGAAAATATCTTTTCAGTGGTACTGATCCATTGTTAATCAACAAGTGGATCAGAATACCCACTGAAAGAAGGTGGATGTTGCCTCATGAAGGACTCAATAGAATATTGTTCCCTTCTCTACTCATTTGGAAGTCCAGAATGATTCATAGCTTGTGTAAGTATAGCAATAATATTTTGCACTCCATCTCCCATAACATTTGTTTGTTCAGGAGGACAATCATTTCATTTTCCATTTCATTTATCAACACAGTTCCTTCGGGTTCTAGCCATTGTCTAAAACCCAAAAATAATAGTGTGAGAGGAAAAAATTATGCTAGGGAAAACAACAAAATAAAGGGGGAGTACCTTCAATATCTAACATCTTATGTTTAATTCTAAGATCATTACCGTAATTCTAGGACTATAACCTATACTTATACATAACCTTAGTGACATCCCTATAAATACCTTAGATATATCTCTAGGGATATCACTAAAGTTCTCACATCCTAGTTTCCAAATGTTGACTAAACCTTTCCTCTGATACCAACTATAGAGACCCGAATCATGACGTACATAGATATTACATTACTTTTTCGAAATACATAATACATAACAAAAACAGACACACAAGGACCGTAATAGGTTAGTGTCTTTGGAAACATGGAACGTAATCTTCTAATCGTGGTGAAAGATCTTCAACATCTCCCATAAAGATATTCCACTTTTTGTTTCCTTACCTAAAACCTTTCTTTTAATCTTGGGGGAAAAGAAAACATAAAAAGGGTGAGCTCAAATGCTCAGTAAGGGTAAGCATGGATAAAATAAAACATACCATATACATTTGAACTAAAAAATGTGAACATAATGTTTAAACATCAAAATCTTGAGCAACTACTTAAAACATGGAAGTACATAAGGAATAGATCATAATGGAACATAAATCATGATAGAATAGCATGAGAATAAAACATTTAATTGTGTCATCCATTAAGCACATGTAATGATTTCCATAGTAGACAAGGCATTGCTTCCAAGACCATCTTAGTGGACAAAGTCCCTTTCTGAATCAAGTTCACTCCTCGTTCCAGAATCATATTCATTGTTATGATATCATATATGGTTTACTTATGTCTTTATATTACCCGTTCTTTTGTAAATTCCATGTTAAAGAGTGTTTTGGGTAAAATCGTTTCATTTGTCATCCGTATTTGGACTTGTAATTATTCATATGATTACTTAGATCATGATTACTTAATTCCAGAATATAAAAAATTATTTATATATAATATATATTCATAATATACATATATATAATAGATCGATAAATGGAAAGAAATACACCGTTCATGGAGACAGTAGGTCGTACGTACGCATGAACGTTGTTTTCGTTTCCTCATTGAATTGAATGGAATTAATTGGATGACATACATATATATATACATAAATCCAGTATCATTATTATGTCATATATTTCATGATTACTTATTATATATACTTTATAATCATTTATTAATGGTTAATCATTGAGAATTAATCTCATTGTGTCGTAGAGACGGTATTCCGTACATGCGCACGAGCGATGATATCGTTCCCATGATCGTGGAATTTTATTGGAGTGTATGTATTCTATTACACAATCAATATCACATTACAATAATCATATATAGTTATTATTTACAACATTATACCAATCCATGTAATGTGTTGGTGGAAAATAGATTACACCACGACGTGGAGACGGTATTCCGTACGTACGCACGTGCGGTGATTTCGTTTTCTGTAGGATGGATAGATAGTGAAATAGGATTGTTTCGTACTTATAATAACATATCATTATATGAGTGATTCTGATGTTATTACTTCATAATGAAACAAACTAAGAAGATTAAGTGGAAGAACAAATAAAGTTGAAGGAATCGGTAACGGACATTACCTCTTCTTTGAAGCGCCTCTTTGAGACCTCCTCTTTGGAGACTAAAATTGGTCTTTGAAGAAGACCAGGACCTCTAGGATGTTTCTAGGGAAGTGGAGAAGAGAAATTGGCAGTGGTTGGCCGAGCTTGAAGGCTCAAAGTGTTGTGAGGAAGAGAGGGAGGAGGTGCCCTTTTATAAGGAAGGAGAGGGGCACCTTTGGAATAACTAAAAATATTATTTTATTATAAAGTCATATTCTGTTTTTAATAGCTCCAGATTGATTTATTTATAAGATAAGGTGGGGATGGGTCGAAATACTCTCCTCCAATAGAATTTATACAAGTTTAGGTCATTATATTAACCTTATCATTTAGTTTTAACTCTTAGTTAATTAGATTGTCATTTACTATTTCACATTTTCTTTTTATATTATATAGTTAATAAACATACCATATACATCCAAGAGACCCCCAAGTGGTCCATTAATGCTAAAACTATCATGATATAAGTATCGTTGCCAAACCTTAGATTTTTAGGAATATAATAACAATTAATAATATAATATTTGTTTTAAAAACTATTTTATGTCAATTTTGACACAATTTGGTAATTTATTTTTGTGAAACTCAAAACAGAATGATTAGTACTAAAAATGTTAATTAAATAAATAATAACATGTCATAGTAACATAGGAAATTATTGTAATTCATAAAAGTCTCAAATTACATTTATTTGGGTATTTATAACATCAATTATGTCAATATTTCATTAATAAGATAATTACTGCATCATCATTGTGTCATAAATAAATTAAATTATTTTAAGTCTAAAAATTACAAATAAAATACCATTATGTAGGAAATCAGTTTATCTTTCTAATGAATATTTATAGTCGAATTTATCTTATGTATTAATCTATATTAAAAATTATTTAGTTATTAAACATTGATTTTAACTATTTTAACCCTTCTTTAAATAAATTAATCATAAATGTCTTAATCTAATCCAAGTGGGCCTTAATGGTCATATATTATTTCAAAGGTTTTTTTTGCCGAATTACAATTATCCAATAGAATTAGGACATGTGTTAGGGTAATAATAATATCATATTTACACTTAATTACCCTATTTACTTTTAAATGTGGTAAAAAAAGTAAAAAGTTACTATTCACCGAAAATTATTTTCATCTCATTGAACCACATTTTAGTCCTTGATATTAACAGTGTCTCTCGGATTTTTGAAATTCCACTCACAGAAGTGGTAAAATTAAGTTTTATGAAAAATTCAGTTTTTTTAACTACCACTTAGTGGTTTCACTATTCATCAAAAAATGAATATTTCCAGAAAAATAAAAAAAATTAGGCCTAAGCAATATTTGATATTATGAATTCAAAAATGATGTCTATTTTCACAAATTCAATACATATAAGTATCATTAATTAATTTAAAAATTAATTCCCGTCGTCAAAACAAATAGTGTGTTCTTAATAGATAATAACTATCAAAAGATTTACACTTGTTTATGTCTGGTTTAAATATGAAATTACATCCAATGACCAACATTGTGTTAAATTGTAAAAATATATTCTAAATATACTTTAAAACCACTCAAATTAATAATTTATCACTATTAATTATTACGATTAAAAATGTTGTTTTTAATTAAAATTTAGTAATTTTCACTATTCATCAGAATATGAAAGTTATCCGAAAAGTACTAAAATTTCACCCTAAGCTAATTTCGATATTCTGAATCCAAAAATGAAGTCCATTTTGAAAGATAAAATTTATAAAATTTCAAAAAGTTGGTATTACTATTCATAACGGCTAGTTCATAATAATATTATAATAATATCTCGTTTAGTGAAACTCGATATTGTGCACTACACATGCTATCGAGGAAGGTCGTGATTGCGTGTAATGCAAGGAAAGTCAGGGATGCGTGTTGTGCAAGCTCCTTTTTGTGTAGCGTACAACAAAAGACATTAATGAAATTAAAAAGAATATTTTTCATAAAAAATCGGGGTGTTAAAACATTCACAGGGCTGGACAGGTATTCCATAGATTACGTACGTGACTCGGTAGACAAGATTGACCATTTATTTGAAGGTCTTAAGCCATGTCTTTGAATGGAACTGGCTTCTCAATCATTTTCATCATATGATGATATTGTATCAACTACCATCAAAATAGATAGGTAATTTTCTAGATTAATTCATTTCAAAGGAAACCAAGATAATAAGTTGTACTCTGATAACAAAGGAAAAGGAGAATCACCAAAGAAGAGAAAGGGAACAAAGTTATTCCCATTAAGTGAGAACTGTAGAATGAATCATCTCAGGAAATGCTTGAAAGGAATGGGAGTATGCTATAATTATAGAGAAAATGGGTCATCGATCTGATGATTGCAAGGGGAAGAAACAATTCAATGATATTCAGTGCTACAATTTCAGAGATATGGGACACTATGAAAATGAGTGTCCTAAGCACCAAGGAATCATGACTCAGAAAAGGCCAAGAGAGTAAGGGAGATCCCATGCAATTACAACCGTGGAGGTTGAAGTTCATAATGACGTGGTGGCAGGTACTTTAATTGTTTCCTCAAACTTATCCAACACTTTATTTGATTCTGGATCATCACATTCATTTATATCTTCCCAGTTTTCCAAGAAAATTAGATATGTCCAATTTGATTTAATAAAGGAGATGTTAGTCAAAGCTCTCTAGGGATGTATCATAGCAACAAAGGCATGTCGACTAGTCCCCCTCCAGACACAAAAACGTGCTTCATTTGAAAACGTTATCATCATAACGATGACTGAATTTGATATAATTCTCTGTATAGATTTGCTGCCAAATTATGATGCAAAGATTTATTGTAAGAAGAAGGAGGTTACAATTTTAGAAAATGGTGTAGAATCCATTTTATTTAGGGAAAAAACTTCGCCAACTGATTCTTATCTAGAACCAACCCCAATAGCTCTACTGAATGCAATACTTGGAGAGGAAGATAAACCAATATATCTGGGCAAGGAAAGAAATATTTACATTGAGGTTTTGCACATAGTGAAAGAGTACATTGATGTATTTCCAGAGGATTTACCTAGACATCCTCTACAGTGGGAAGTTTAGTTCTCTATTGATTTAAGTTCTGATTCAAGACCTATATCAAAGACTCCCAATAGAATGGCCACTGTGGAATTAGTAGAGCAAAGAAACAACAGGAGGATTTGAGTGAATAAAGGATTTATTCAACCTAGTGTTTCTCCATGGGGAGCCCCTAGCTTCTTTGTCAAGAAGAAATATGGATACATGAGGATGTGCTTTGATTATAGGGAAATAAAGGATATTATAATACAGAATAAGTATCCTCTGCCCCGTATTGATGATTTATTTGACCAACTTCATGGATCTAAATACATTTCTAAGATTTACCTTTGATCTGGATATCATCAGTTGCGTGTGAGGAAAGATGATATTCCTAAGACCGAATTTTGGACATGGTATGGGTATTACGGGTTTAAAGAGATGCCTTTTGGAATGAAAAATGAACCCTTTATTTTCACGGATTTAATGAATAGTGTTTTCAAGGAATATCATGATAAATTTTTTGTGGTATTCATCGATGATATCCTTGTATACTCAAAAAGATTTTGAAGACCATGAGAATAACTTGCGGGTTATTCTGGGAATTCTTAGAAGAAATAAATTATATGGGATGTTTAGCAAGTGAGATTTCTAGCTTCAATGAGTTTCTTCTATAGGCTATATTGTCTCTAAGGATGGAATCCTAGTTGATCCTACGAAGACAAAGGCAATCCAAGATTGCCCCATGCCAACAAACATAACTGAGGTACGCAGTTTTATTGGCTTAGCAGGTTATTATCAGTTTGTCTTTCAGAATTTCGGCCGACTGTGTAACCCACTAACCAAGCTCACATGTAAAGGAGTTAAGTTTGTGTGGACAAAAAAATGTATAGAATGCTTCAAATAATTGAAAAGAATATTGTTTAATGTTCCAATTTTTAATCTTCCATCTGGAAGTGATGGATTTGTAATATACAGCAATGCATCAAAGAATAGATTGGGATGCATCCTTATGCAAAATGAAAAATTATTTCTTATTCATAAAGACAATTGAATACTCATGAGAAAAATTATACAACTCAAGATATTGAGTTAGCAGCTGTAATCTTTGCTCTGTAAATATGGAGGCATTATCTCTTCAGAGAGATATTTGAGATTTATACGGACCATACGAGTTTGAAATATATTTTCACAAAAAAATAACTCAACATGAGGCAGAGAAGATGGATCGAGTTACTCAAAGATTATGATTGTTCAGTACACTACAACCCAAGAATGGGGAATAAGGTGTAGGATACATTAATCAGGAAAGATCATGGCCTTCCAACTCAAATGAGGATTGAAGGAGATCTTATGTTCATGGATCTATTGAAGATGGAAATGTGAATTCTTAAGGAAGGGGAAACGTCACTCCTCCTTCAAATGAATGCTAATCCATCTTTACATGAGAAGATAAAAATATCTCAATCCGATGATGAAAATCTACACAAGAATATTTTTGTTGTTAAGGATGGGAGATTTGAAGTCTTTGTTTATGAGAAATAAGTTCTGAAGTTTGGGAAGAGGTTATGAGTTCCATCAGTACCTAAGCTAAAAATGGAACTAATAGATGATTCTCATAGCTCAAATTTCACTATACACATGGGTATCACAAATATGTATAGAGATCTAAAATAATATTTTTGGTGGGATAATATGAAGCGGGAAATTGCTGACTACGTGTCAAGGTGTCTTGTTTGTCAACAAGCGAAGGTGGAGAGACGAAATCCAAAGGAGTGATGCAATCTCAACCAATTCCTATGTGGAAGTGGGAAAACATTATGATAGATTTTTTCACCGGACTACAGAGGACACCTAGAAGGAATGATGAAATATGGGTAATTGTTGATCATCTTACAAAATCAGCACATTTCATTCCAATAAGAGAGGATTTACCACTTGAGCGTCTGGAAAGACTTTATATTAATGAAGTTGTGAGACTTAATGTTGCAACTATATCGATTGTCTCCGATCAAGATCCCTGGTTTACATCAAAATTCTGGAAGAGTCTCCAGAAGGTTTTGAATACTGAGCATTGTATGAGTACTGAATATCACCTCCAAACTGATGGATAGTCTGAAAGGACCATTCAAACTCTAGAAGATATGATGAGGTCATTTTCTCATGATTTGAAAGGTATATGGGATTAATACTTGCCTTTGGTGGAATATTCATGCAACAATAGTTTCCATTATAGTATTCTAATGGCTCAATATGAAGCAGTATAAGGAAATAGATGTCGAACTCCAACTTGTAGGGATGACGTTGGTGAGAGGAAACTTATAGGCCCCTAACTTATTGAAGAGTCCACAAAAAGGTGAAGAAAATACAAGCCCATATTAAAGAAACCCAAAGTTTTGTTTGAAGAAAGAAGGACAATATTAATGACGAAGATCAGTATCCATACATAAGCAGAGCCATGAAGTGAAATTGTCCAGCCATAACTGGTTGACATCGAAGGGGCCGGAGGCTTCCATCTGATGGGACACATTGTTTCCTTCCCTTTTGGTAAAAGAGAAGGTGCAACAAGATAATCCTTGGCACAGCGAGCAGATTTTCCTGATGACGAAGCCAAAGGGATGGAGTCCGACGTCCTTGTGTTCAATCACATTGATGACAGAGAGGCAGTCATACTCAATGATGATATATGAACATCCATGTTCTGTAGAGAGCATCATGACTGCAAGGACGGTAGAGGTCTCATCAACTGCAGGTTCCCAGAAAGCATAATGGGATTCATATTTTGCTTCAATAATCTTCCCCAGATGATTTCGCGCTAGGAGGCCGAGAGAAATGGGCCCATCTTTGGGGAGAAAATCATCCACATTAATCTTAAGACTCCCTTCCAGTGGGGAGGTACAATGAGGGGGGTATGAGGGGGTAAAAACCTACATAACGTGTCCTTTACGGTCCTTCCAGCCCTCAATCCATGAAGTAGCTCATTCAAACCCGAACTCGGGAGGTTGATGAGCATCGTGGAAGACCGAGTCATTACAACGAACCCAGATGATCCCATCCAAGGTAAAATAAGAGCTTGCATCTGCCGATGAAAGAGAGGAACACCAGTGCATCAGAAGTTGAGGGAGGTTAGAGACACGACCCAGAAATGCATCCGACACCGGGCCCAATTTATTCCATATTCCCTTAGATTCCGGGCAGTGGATGAGGTGTTCCATGGAGTTTTTGGAATATTCGGACAGAAAGGGAAGGATGTAGCACTGCCCATGTGTCGAAAATCCAGGCAGCTCATGGTAGGGAGAGTTGCCATGCACACCTGCCACCAAAATTGGCATATTTTTAGGGGGGCATTGAGCTTCCAAAGCGCATTCCAAGGACCCCCATCACGGTTGAGAGAGTGACTGCCAAGAGCCATTTTATAACCGGATCTCACCGTGTAATCGCCTGAAGCATCATTGGTCCAAAAAAGACGGTCGAGGCCCGCATCAGAGACACATGTGATGCTCAGAATAATTATTTGGTATCTTTCATTAAACCAATCCTTGATATTTTCCACACACCACCCGTCCCCTGGTCTGAAAAGAGGCAGTTGACAGTGGCGACTTCGAGACCTGGTTGGATGGTGATGTGGCCCGTGTACCATCCTTATCGACAAGACAGTTATCGGTCCAAATGTTTACAGATGATCCATTTCCAATCCTCCAGCCCGCCCCTTTCTCCAAGAGATTTCAAGCCCCCCAAATACTTCTCCAGAGGAAGCTAGGATGGGGGCCAAGAGAGGAACCAAGGAAGTCCGTTTGGGGAAAGTACTTTGCATGGAGTACCCGCGCACACAATGATGATGGGAGATTAAAAAGGTGCTAGCCTTTCTTGTCCATTAGTGCGTCATTGAAAAGGAGAAGGTTCTGGAATCCCATCCCCCCTCCAACGTGGGTTTGAAGAGTTTCTCCCCAGCCAACCAGTGGGGTCTATTTCTTCCATCGTTTTCCCCCACCAGAAGTTGGTAGTATGATAATGGATCAGGTTGACGATGGCGGTCTGGATCTTAAACAAAGACTTAAAGTAGCTCGGGATAGACTGGATGACCGCTTTAATGAGGGTTCCATTTCCAGCATTGGAGATGCTTTTTGGGGTCCAGCCTTGAATTTTTTTCTCAATTCTATCGACCAGAGTTGCAAATTTTTTTTTTGGACCGACCAATCACCGTAGGAAGTCCGAGATATTTTTGGTGTTTATCTACCATATAGATTCATGTTGAAGCACAAACCTCATATCTCTTGGTAGGAGGCACCCCTGTGCTGAAGGAGATTTCTGATTTTCCATGATTGATAGACTGTCCTGACACCCACTCATATTGCTGGATCGCATGGCTGATCACCCGTCACTCATTAATAGTGGCTCTGGAGAAAAGGAGGAATTCGTCAGCGAAGAAGAGATGTGACACTTGTTGGCTCTCGTGGAAGTCCTTTTCTCTGTGAATAGATGTATTGGAGGCGTCCCTGGAGATATGGTTAGAGAAAACATCAGCCACCAAGATAAAGAGAAAGGGGGAGGGAGGATCTCCCTGATGCATGCCTTGGGTTGGGGAGAATCCTCTGTTGAGCTCCCCATTGACCTTTATTTTAAAGGAGACGATCGAGATGCATTGTATGACGATATCAGTCCATTTAGTGCAGAAGCCCATTTTCCGCATCACAGATCTTAGGAATTTCCATTCCACTTTATCATAGGCTTTTGTCATATCCAGTTTCCAGGACATGGTTCTTTTTTTTTGCAGTGGAGCACGTTTTCATAGAGTGGAACACTTCATGGGCCACAATTGCATTATTAGTAATCAGCCACTTGGCCATAAGGTGCTCTGGTTTTTGGAGATAATATCCGGAAGCCAAGGACGTAGACTATTGACAAGGATTTTTGAGAAGATTTTATTGGAGACATTACATAGGCTAATAGGTCTAAAATCCGGAATTGCCTGAGGTTTCTTGGTTTGGGGGATGAGGACGAGGATAGTTTCATTGATGGAGGCAATACTTGTATTCCCTGCCCAGATGTTTTTTATCATTTTGTAGATGTTTTGTCTGACAATGTGCCAGTATTGTTTAAAAAATAGGGCATGAAAACCATCCAGTACAGGGGCCTTAGTGGGGTGGATTTGATTCATATCATGGTGAATCTCATCATTCGTCACATCTTTTGTAAGCTTCCGGTTAATCTCATCGGTGATCATGGGTTTGATGCATTCTTCCACTTCATCTCTCATGAAAGGCGTACCTGTGGCGAAAAGGTTCTAGAAATATCCTACCAATGCTTTGTGGATGCCACAGGTGTGAGTAAATTTTCTTCCATCTGGTCGAGATAAGCTCATTATAGAGTTTTTCTGACGCCTAGCTGACGCTTTTAGATCGAAGTACCTCGTATTAGCATCACCCTCGTTAATGTGGATGTCACGTGCCCACATAGCCCAAAATCATTCCTTAACAAGAAGGGCCCCGTCCAGCTCTCTTTGAGTAGCACCAATCCTGGAGATGTTTCCATTGAATGGGGGTTTCCTGAGTAAGTTGTGCAATTTCTTTTCAAGGGAATTACAATGTCTATCAGGTTGGTAGAATTTTTTGTAACTCCAAGATCACAGACTGCAAGAAACCTTTTGGAGGTTGAGGTCAACATCTTCATGGGACCTCTTCCAACATGATCGGACCACCTCTTCACATTCCTAGTCATTTGACCAAAAGCTTTCAAATATGAAGGGTCTACTGGGATGTCTCTTTCGTTCATCTTGCAAACACTCAATGAAAATTGGGCAGTGATCTGAACTGTTAAGGGCCAAGTGGCCCACATGAAACATGTTGAACAGATTAGTCCAATTAGTAGAGCCCATGAATCTATCAAGACGCTCAGCAATGCGGGTGCCTTTAGTGCTGCCGCGGAACCATTTAAAAGGATTAACTGTATACCCCAGATCAATCAGGTTTTCCCTAGTGATTGCATCCTTGACGTTGGACATCGATGTTGGGTGTCGAGTCCTTCCACATCGCTTTTCCTCATGGAACATGATCTCATTGAAATCCCCTCCAAAAAAGAAAAGGGAATGGTAAATCATGTCTCAACATGCCCAGAAGGTCCCATGACTGCATCTTATCAGCCTGGGATGGCCATCCATAGAATCCCACAAATGTCCAGGGTGGGTGCAATGAAGTTTGAATAGTTGCAGCCACATGATTAAAAGAGAAAGAAAAAATTTAAAAGTCAATTTTGTCCTACCAAAGGAGACATAGGCCCCTAGAGTGGCCTTGTATGGGCACCAGAAATCAGCCTTGGAAGCCACACTTTAGAGCAATACCGTTGGTGTCCTTATTTTCCAGAATGGTTTCGAACAGAAAAACCATATCGGGGCGACTTTGAGTGCAATTGCGCTGAAGAATACGAACTGTTCGTGGGTTTCCAAGCCCACGACAGTTCCATCATAAAAAAATCATTTCTCTAGGTGGTGTTGGGTCCCACCGGCCACCGACTTTGATTCCTCTAGGCTTTTTTCTCCACTTATCGTTTTCCCTCTCTTGGTGGGACTCCTCCCCAATTGGCCTAATTCAGTTTGTCTTTTCCTGACTTCGGGGATATGGTATTTCACGCGATCAGCACTTCCTCCACGTTGCATCCTTTTACATGTGCGATGGGTGGTTGGGCCCATCATTAAAGTTACCATCATTCCATGGGCCTCTGTTAGTGATGTGTTAATTACAGATGATTGTGGAACCGGATCTGGATTCGGATTTGGTGGTTCGAAGTGTATCGGCTTTATCGTAGAACATTTCCTTGTTTTTTCTTTTTGTTTCGCCCCCGACCATGTGGGTGATTGAATTTTGTCCTTCAGGGGGATAGGATGAATGTAAGCTTCCCTCTAAGTGGGATAGTCAACATTGGAGAAATCCGGAGGTCCCAGCATAATGACTTGTCCATGTGTGGGTTCCCTCCGACTGGTATGTGCGAATGTGATACGGTCACGGTACTTTTGTTTTTCCATTTCAGGGATAATAGAAGATTTATTCGTTTTTGAAGGAAGCCAAGAACCATATTGGATGATGATGTCACCTGATCCATTCTTAGGTTTGGTGGATCACATTCTTTCCAGGTGGCCATGACGACCACAGAAAAAGAAGAAAAGTGGGAGTTTCTAAAATTTGAATGATATCCAGGTGTTGGCGTCTCCGATTTTCAGGAACATTACCCTCATTAGGGGCTATGATACCTCGATTTCTGCTCTGATACGAACCTCAGGACCCCACTCTACTGGGTCTGAGCAATCCCATTCAATAAAGTGGCCTAAATAATTCCCAGTTTCCCACATTATAAATTCCGTTCTTGCATGGAAGGGGATACCTTTAATTCGTATCCAGATGGGGCTCTGGTACCTTGATTTCTCTTCACGGCTCAGAGTTTCCTCCTAGGGTTCTCCTAGGGCCGGCATCTCCTCCCTCAGAGATTTGGTCTACGGCGTCGATCCAGCTCTGTCGAATCTTCCATGGTTGTAGTGTTTCCTTTTCTTCCTCTGCGAACGCATTCCCCACCTCTGTACCACTCCTCCTTTTTGCGCGGCGAAGCATCTTTTCCCGGTTGACTCCTGGTCGTTCCTGGATCATCTTTTCACCCCTTGGCGCAGATCCGGCTTTCCATGGGACCGTGAAACCCTCCCTGCACCATCATCCCTTGTGGGATTCAGATCTGCGTGGGGGAGATCGTTTCCTGTTCGTTTTCTCTTCAACATTCACCTTCCTCACAGATCCGAGATTTTGATCGTCTGCTCGCTGGTCAGAGGTCCCGTTGCCTTTTTATTCTACTTCGCGAAGATGGCAGAGGTTCAGAGGTAGGGCTCAGCTTCCAAGATGGTGAGAAGGTCCCATGTTTTAGGGTTTTCCCCGCGCTGCCCCCCCCCCCCATGATGGTGCACTGAAATTGATCATCCGCAAAGAGGTTGAGGCACGAACAACCTGACGCGAAGAGGTTGTTTTGCGAAGGGAAGATTTCGTGAAGAATCGGCCACGAAGGTGGTGGTGCTGAGTGTTTGTGATGTGTGTGATTCGCGAAGATGCTGCTGTGGAGGATTTTGGTGGTGAAGGGGTGTGCCTTTTTTTGTTCATGAGGTGAGTTCGCGAAGGGGCCGACTCGCAAAACACCCACAGCGTAGGTCAGAGGTGTTTCTTGATCGCAACTGTGCTTGGCTCGCGATGTTCATTCAGCGAAGAACTGTGGTTTTGTGTGCCCACGAAGAGGTGGTGTCATGAAGAACCCACCACGAAGAGGTTGTTTCACAGAGGGGAGGTTTCGTGAAGCATCCACCGTGAAGGCTGCGGCGTTTCTGGGTTCGTGTTGTGTCTTTTCCGTTAAGCTTCTGCTGCAGAAGCCTGTCCAAGGAGGGTGGACCATGTTCGGGGATGAGTGGTGGGTTTGACCTATTTTTTGGACCGAGTCTCATCTGCTGTGAGGGTGGATTGGGACCCACAATGGTGTCAGCCCCTAAGGTGGATAGTGCATTCAACATTTGATTTGCGCTATGGATGCTGATTTTGTCAACCAATGTAATAGGTTTTCCCTGACAGATAAAGAAACAGCGGCTATTGAGGCGTGAAAAAATGAAAACCCACATTTGGAAAAACCCATGTCTCTTCTCATTGTGGGAAAGTTCGTTGAAGAAAATTCAGATAATCAGGGGGCGCTCAAAAACACTCTTCAGAACATTTTGAAACTCGATGCAAGAGTGGCTATTCGGGAGGAAGGAAACAATCACATCATATTCGAGTTCTTTAACGAGATAGATAGGGGCAAAATCTTGCGTGGAAGACCGTGGTCCTTCGATAAAGCAACCCAAAGTAGGCAGAAGAGTTATGCTGACAACCAGAGAAAGGACATGGAATTCCAAGGGGGAGATCATGTATTTCTGAAAGTATCTCCATGGAAGGGTATCTTATGTTTTAGTAAGAAAAGGAAACTGAGCCCCAGGTACATCAGATCATTTGAAATTTTGGAAAGAATCAGAGATGTAGCTTACTATTTAGAGATTCCACCAAATCTCTCCCAAGTTCATGATGTGTTCCACATATCATTGTTAAAGAAATACATGCCAGACCCAACGCATGTACTCACACATGAAAAAATAGAACTGGAACCTGATTTTTCATACTGTGAAAATACTATCAGGATTCTTGACACAAGGGAGCATGTATTGGGAAATCGAGAAAATCATCTAGTAAATGTTTTTTTGGTAAAACCAGAATATGGAGGAAGCGACATGGGAACCAGAGGATGTTATGAAAAAGAATCACCATCATCTTTTTGGTGAGCTTCTTACATAAAATTTCGATGATGATATTTCTGAAGGAGGGAATAATGTGGCACCCCAAAAAATTAATGGTATGTTTCTCTTAAATACATTCTAGTTATAGCCTATATTTCATGAATCATTGAGACTATATGGAACAGAACATGGTTACTTATATAAGATATCAATTACCTAGCCACTAAACTTAAATGTGCCAACTTTCTGATTTGAATTTTAAAAATCTAATATACACGGTTGTGTTCAAGATGATATTTAGAGTCTGATAGAATTAACTTAATTTTTGGGGAATGTTAACCTACCCTTATGAATATTAACTTACCCATATGAATAGTAATATAACTCTTATGAATGGTATCCATTCCCTTGAAGGTATAAATTAATTTTGGAACCTTAAAAATAAAAATGAATATTTTAAGAGATTATATTTTTTGATAAAATAAATATTTTAATTAAATATTTCATTATTAATATTTAGGAAATTATTTTTAAAAAATGGACCTCATTTTTGGATTCTACTTGTCAAAAAATGGTTAGGGGTAATTTTTGGTATTTTTATGAACTACCTAAATTTGTGATGAATAGTAAAATGCGATAATTTACGATAAATGATAAATAAAAAATTTATTGAGTCATTGATGATTATCTGCTGATGTAAGACCAATTGGTTCAAAGTCACATTCATATATTACTGTTATTTTTCATGTAATACTCACTATTTGTTTTCTTGAGAGGAAATAATAATTTAATGATTATAAAATTAAGAAAACTCCTCTCCCCTCCACTATATAAACCACCCCTCACCCCCTCTTCCTCCCACACCACTTAAGCTTCAAGACCTACATATATTCTGCCAAATACTTTTCCAAATCCCTCTACCCACGTCCAAGAACTTCTGGTATAACCAAAATGGCAAAAACAAAGGCCTTAAGGAGATTCTGAAGGAGGAGTACTCAAGAGGTGAACCTTCCTTCTCTTATCATTCAATTTCTTCTACAATGTTCCATTCTTTTGTTCTCCATTCTCAACACCCCTCATCCAAATGACATAATAATTCATGTAACTTACAAGTACTAGAATTTTATTGTGCTAATGGAAAATTTTATCACAATCTCTCTTTCCCCCTTCCATTTATACAATAAAGGAAAACACCGTCCGAGATGTGTAAATTTATCACACTCAAGGAAGACAAGTTTTCTGTTTGCATTACTATCTTCAATAATGGTCATGAAACATTTTCAATGGTTGAACCAGGTCATAATATATGTATTTTAAATTGATTAATTTTTTATAATCTTCACACGTTCATAATATGGAATAATAATACAAAACATGTTTATTGTGCACAAAACCACCAAGCCAAATCCAAGCGTTTATTTTAACTCATAACATGAGTCATCCTCATGGTATATTACCAGAATCCATATAAGATAATTTATATCTCGTTAATATAACTAATAATGTATATTAACAATTTTGTATTCTTAATCACATTTCAAACAAACATCCATTCTAGAATACAAGTAAACATATACTGAAAAATCAAAGAAGAAAATTCTATCAAAACAATAAAATTTAATCTATTAAACCATAAAATTGGAAATTATTGAACCTAATAAGGTCATAAAATATAAATTATATGTTTATTAGGTTCTATAATTTTTAATTAATGAAGCTAAATTTGATTATTCAGGTCGTTAATAACCATCTAGAACACCTTCGAGTTTAAGGTAAGTGATCCAGTGTCTCACTTTTGTTCAAGAATCTCCCCTATGTTGTTCCATTTTATTTTTAATTTCTAATGATGGGGTATGTTTTATAACCCCCCCATACTTACCTTGTGACATATAGATAATGGAAAACCCCTTTACCTCTCATTAATCTCTCACATTAACACTCGTTACCATGCTGAAATGTTTGTATGGGGTTTCTCATCTCACTTTCATTTCTGTGAGATTTTCATTGTTCGCCACTTATTTATTGTATGTGGTATATGTGAACATCCATTTTATATATAATAAAATTGTTCAATTTATATTCATGTTATTCAATGATTCATTTGAGGCTTATTATGTTCTGGTCATATTATTCGACTGATTACATTGTGGTAAGATACTTTTTCTCAACTACTATTTTGTGGTGACTAACATCATATTGTGCAACAAATAATACTTATGTGGAGTACCTACTACCCCTTTAAGATCAATTTTAATTTAAAATAATACTTATATTAATTATCCATAATCTCATATCATGGATATGTTTTTTGTCTAACCTGTATACCATTTTACATATGATGTTTATTTAGAATGATGTTTTAATAATGTAAATATTGATGAATCCATATACTCTACTCTATACGGATTTCGAAAAGGAATATTGATCTTATATTGAATCATTGTATAAAGAATACATTTCACATGCAGTGGAGTGTGGTCCCCGCTACAACCCCTCAATGCATCTGTAGGTCTCATGAGACAAATTAGCTGGTGACAAACTCTTCGAGTTTGTTTCCAAAAATCAGACGGGTTTCTACCCACAGAATAAACCGTTTTAACGGTATTATGGCTTCATATGCCAGATACATGATGTCCGATTAATAAGAATTCTCTTTATTCATTATCAGTTATTATTATTATCAATGAGGTTTTCACAATGAAAAAAATCTATGGATGCAGTTTCATTCTGAGTTTATTAATGGCATTAGTGTTTCATTTATTCACCTTTCCATATAAATTAGGTCAGATTGACTATGATTCACTTATTATTGTGTTCATGCTTCCACTATTTTTAATCCTTTCTAAGAGTTTGAGCTCAACCCTTTATTTTTTTACTTTTAACAGGTGACAAAGAGGAGATCATTTATTGAGTTCTTGTGGATGCAGTTTTTAGTTTTCGTTATGTATTATATTTTGTAAACATATCCAATGTAATTTGAGTAACATATATGTATCTAGTTTCTTCAATACTACTAAACTGATCGTTCCTTTAGGATTTTTCATTCCTTCTAACCATGCCAATATCACAAGTAATTCACTGGCTCCATCCTAGAGGGGTCGGGGTGTTACATATCTCATCATCTATCATTCATTAAAATTCATTAATTACTTCATCGATGTTATCAACTCCACCGATATATAACATTAGGGAATTCTTATTGATATCTATATCTCTTTGTTTAATATTTATATTTATCAACGTCTTCTAAAAAATTTCAATATATTTCACTTGTATAAATCCACATACATTTTCCATAAAATTATTTTCCAAGTATTCCATTTTTATTACACTAAATTAGTAATTTAAATCTAATTCTATATCATAGAATTTTTCATCATAAATATGATTTGATTGAATTAACAATATAAGTGGTTAATTTACTACAATAAGATATTTGTATTTAATTTCAATAACTCCATTTAATGGATGAACCTATAGCCCCCAATAATTATTAAACCAATGACATTTAAATCATTTTACATTTTATATACTAGATAAGATAACTCTATTATTTCATCCAACATAGAACAAATGTCTTCTTAAATTTAATTTTGATGAGTTTATTTGAAAAACTCGTGTTCACTTTTTTTTGATTCATTATATCTTATTGTATGAAATCAAAATCCATTAACCACATAAACATTAAAAAATTTTCAAATTTTGTTAGTCAGTTTCAAAGTGACAATAATAACTATCTTTATTATTTCAATAGTGTGAACTAAAAAAATAAATACAATACATTCAAAAATATATTTTATATGTTGGAAAAAAATAATTTAGAATAACATCCATTGAAAAAAATATTAAAATTTTCATTGATGATGCTCATTAAAAGAATGGGGTATAATTTGGGAAGATTGTTTTGTGATATTATAATTCCACAATATAATGTATAATTAATATAAATGTAAATATAAAAAACACTTTAAAAAATATATGTAAAAGTGTCACATTGAGGAAAAATAATTTAGCATCATTATAATTGAGTAAAACAAATGTATGAAATTGTCATTGTTCAACATCTGAAATCCATCATTCATTATCACTCATAAAACCAAAGTCGGGATGATTAATACTAGTAATAAATTATATATGACATCATCTATATTTCTACCATTATGACCCATTATAATATATTTTTATATATATTAATATTTGAAATAACAATATAATAAATTAAAAATATACTCATGAAAGCACACTTCTCTAATTGAAACATCAACTTAGGATTTGTTATATACATTTTTATCAAATTTTTCTTACATATGTTTTATTGGTACATCCAATGAAACAATATTTGAACTCCATATTAACACTCATATAAAAAAATTAATATTAAATGTTTTAATGAATCAATGTTGATAGGAAGAAATATTTTTTATCTAATCTACCGAAAATTAAAATTTTATATTTTTACAGCATCCTCAATGAATCATTTTATATTGTTGAGGTATAATTGTATTTTAAAAAATATGAAATTTTAGTAAACATACCTCTAATTGAAGAATTCAATGACCCTATAAGATCAATAGAATGTAATATTTTCATTATGACAAGGACATATTTACCTTTTAACTCAATAATATGACCATTTTAAACTAATGTTACAAATTAGATGCAGAGAAATCTTGAAACCTAAAATATATATTTTATATTAGGTGATTTTGGGTACAATTACCTTAAAAACAAACACACCACCCACACATAGGCCTAAGAGTCAGGTAATATCCCCAAAGTATAACCCACCCAACTAGAAGCTTTATTATATTATATATATTTCGACCTGAAGGCCTAGTGGGTATGAAGCCCATTACATGGATCATAGGCCTAAAACTTTGTCCCAAGGCCCATTATATGAATAATACTACTAGAGTAACCCGATTTTTATAGTATCTATTACAGTATCACAGCCACTAAAGTTCCCATAACTACAATAGTGTTGCCCACATCTTCTACAATACTAATATAGTGTTTCTACTGTTCCTATACTCCATGTGTTTTGAACCCCAACCTTCAATGTAGAATTATGGGGTTCATATCACTAATAAAAACCCCAAATACACCTCATATATGTAATCTAATAATAGAATAAAAAATGAATTTGTTTCTATAGTTCAAATACTAGTTTTAGAATATCTCAACGTTTTCATTTTATATTCCCAAATTAATCGTGTTTAAGATGCCTAAAAAATTATGAAACATTGAATTGTGAAATTATAATATATTTATTAATAATACTTGATTTCAACATGGTATAAAATTTGATATTAAAACATATATTCTCAATATTCGTTGAATCATACATATGATGGGATAGTGAATTAAAAAATATAGCATGTACGAAAAAATACATTGTTTTATGTAGTTATAATTACATTCAGATTGGCCTATTTTTTTTTAATTTTTTGTACCTATTCAAAAAGTAATATGGGATAATTGAGAGAAAATAAATTTTACCAAAATAATTGAGAGTATTACAAGAGTCTCATGACAATTTTTTATACATTTTGAAAATTTATTTGGAATTCATTGAATTATTAATAAAATTAAACTACGATTCCATTATAAATGTCTATGGAGGTAAGTTATACAGTGTTAAAGGAAAAAAACATACAATAATATTTACTTTTATATGAATAAATGGAAAGAAAACATTAGTATAGAAACCAAACCATACATTATATGGATACAATGAAATTTATTTAATAACTAGATCATAATTTTTCAATGAGTAACCATCTCTTGGATTGTTTGTGATTTTAATTATAGAAATATCTTATCTATGTTGTCACATCCCAACCTGAATCACCATGTCCAAACCGGAATTTTATGTAGGCTCACGTGTTCTTCCCCATACGAAATTGGTTTCTGATTAGTGATGAGGGTATCAGGTGGAACATTGGAGAGACTATACCCCCATTAACATGTCATAAGATGAGATAATCAAACAACAATATAATAAATCAGAGTAAAAACGAGGAATGTAAATATGGAATAAAACCAATATAACGACTCATAATGTGGAGAGAAAAATAAAGTAAGAAGTAAATAAACCCATAATTAAATCAATATTTTTATGAAGAGTTACTTGGTTCCTATCTCGGACTACTTACACTCAATGCTACATTGGTCAGCGATCTACTCATGCCCGAACATGTTTTTGGGTACTGTATGGGAAGTGGTCATATTAGATGTGTGTATCCCAAACATTACTAACTATAAGGGAGTAGTATAGTAGAATTGTGGGGTCGATCCCATTTGGAGGAAAGTATTATTATAGAGGATCACTGGATTGGGACCCTTACAAGATTAATTTTATGTTACGTTGTTGTTTGGAAATTTTTACTAAATATCTAGTTGTGAATAACATCAAGTAATTAATTAGGCGTTGAGATCAAATTTGTTTATCTAGAGAATGGATGACCCTAATTCTAATCATGTTGTGGTATTAAGGATTAGGCTATTATAAAAATGGTGGTCGCTAGTTGACATTGGTCAATTCACCTAGTTCTACCTAAGATGTGACTATTTCATGACCGAGAGATAGTAATAGCCTAAGTGAATTATGTATATCTTGTTTGGAAGAATGTATCATGGTCTAGTGATCGTATCCTAATCTAAATTAAACAGGATAGAGTCCTTTCTTTGAATATCCCATGGACATGGATGTTTAGTTAGTGTCACAATGTGTATTGAGCCTTCATGACAAAATGAATGTTTCTTGTTTTAATTAATGTTGCAATACGTATTGATCCATCATGACATGTACTGGATATTTCCACTACTGGCTTTGTGTCTTGTTCATGGCTTGGCTCATGACTTTCACATGTTGTGAGATACCAGTACATGATGTTTTTGTACTGTTCATAATGTGTACTAGCTAAAATCTGCATTTTTCTATATTTTCTCCTTGGAATCCTTTTAAGCCTCCTTCATGCAAAATTTAACATATACCAAGTGTATTATCTAGTAAATCATTGAAAAAATCTAAACAAGTGAAAGAGAAATGTGTATATAAATTTTTTTTATCAAATCCCCCCACACTTGAACAATTGCTTGTCCTCATGAAAGGTTGTCTCAACTATGATTTCAACAAAGGATAAAAAAGTTGTAAAAGAAGACACATTAATTATTTCTAGTTAATTAAAATTATGTGTAATAAAACAAGATTCAGTATCTAGAAGTATCCATTCCTAGAAAGTTAACCATTCATCCTAATATAACTTTTTTTTAAAATATTTTCTTTTAATTGTAATCCTCCAATTGTTACTTGAGTTATATGCCCATTTTAAATTTACCTCTCAATGAATTTTCTATCACCACATAGGGTAGAATGAATTTGTATTTTTACTCATACACTGAGTACATGTTCCGAACCAAAGACTTGCATTGGTTTTATCATCTCCACTATGAAAATACAAGTACAACTTAATCATGAGGGAATCAATAGTAAGGTTCTGACAAATCTGAGGATGTGGGTAGGTGCAATATAAATGATAATTTAGCTCTAAAGGAGGGTAAGATTTGAATCATAATTCTTGAGTTTCATGATTATTGTAATAAAATACCTCCTTTAGGATAATCAGGTCCATACTCCAGCAGCTCTGGTTTGGTCCCTAAATGGGTCATGTATGTATACAATGATGATTCTGTTACTTACCATTTACATTTACATTTTTATTTTTTGAAATTCATGCCACGGATTGATCTCAAATCCACCCCATAAACACATATGATCCATTAATGTATTCATTGGTCATAAAAATTTTGATTTTTGACCTTCATAGTACAAAAACCATATCTATTTTTCTTTTTAATTATATTTTCAAAAGAACAAAATAGAATGAATTTCTTAAAAATAGATATGGATCACAACTAAAAAGTATGATGATTACAAAATAGATCTCCTACTAGTAAAATCATCCCAGATATTTGAATTCCTCCCCCACATTTGTTCAAAAGTAAAATCATTCATTATACATGTAATTCCATGACCCTAGAAGCCCGGAGCCAGTGCATTATTTTAATACATTAGCATGATTACAAGGAATCTAGTCTTGAAGGACCGATCAGTTTAGTAGTCTTGAAAAATATATTACATACATGAATGTTACATTACACAATAAATCATTAAACAAAACATAGTTAATCCATTGATAATGCCATTATTCTTCTAGCTTAACCCTTCATATCAAACATAATACACTTCTTGGAATCCTGGGAAAACAAAACATAAGAAAGGGGTGAGTCAGATGCTCAGTAAGCGTAAATAGTTTAGAGGAATCTATAAACATTAAGGAGAGATATGTAATAAAAACAACAGCCTTTTAATCATAAACGTGAACATAATATGGAGAAAATAAATCAAACATTACAATATAAAAATGAACATGGATATTCTACTAGTCGAATAATCACTTTTAATAATTAATTTAATAATGATGGAATTCCTAATGCCAGACATCATTACCACATAGTCAAGGCCTTGTACCAAGATTACAAATTAATGTTTTGTCCTGGGATTGTTCCAAGACACTAGTTTATCTCATAAGACCTCTCAAGGCATCGAGGATCTATAGTGGGCTTTACTCACCACTTACTATGTCCACTACATTCCTCATATGAAAATTTTCAAACATAACATAAACATTCAAATTTAAAAATGCATACAAAATGTCAATACTTCAACCATAAACCATGAAGGGTACAAAAATAACACATCCACTGTCAAAAATATCATAATTCATTCAATAAAATATGGAATATTGTATTTTAATAAATCAACCCTACTCAAAAATAATATCCAGTAATGGATGTTGACATAGTTGAAAATGATCAATAAAACATTTTGAGAGAAATATCCCTTTTGTGAAATAATTTAAGAGTCACACATTTATAAAGGATGTCATCAAAAAGATATTTTTGAATCAAAGTGTCCCATAAGAAATTGAATCTTTTGAAAGGAATTAAAATTTTAAAACAATCATTTCTATATAAATAAATCCTTAAAACCATTTGAAAACAAGGACATTAATTAGAATGATTTAGAAGAACAAATATTTTAAAAATTTAAACTGATTTTTTAGTTAAAGAGTACCTTAAAAGAATAATTATGAAATTTCTTTTATGAAACAAGGACATGTATAATAAATATTTCAGAGAAAATACATACACATATTCAATCATGGATAAAAATGATATTGAGGAATTAACCTTTACCTTGCACTTTCCTTAGGTCGAAGGTACGTTTAACCTCTTGTATAATGACCATAGTATGTTATTAAATTATAATAAAACCATGTTCATATTTATTATATCATAAATGATTCATTTATGACTTTATACTAACCATTTAATAATTATTTCCTTGTTAAATTAACATTTGGGGGTAATAATCACTTTCTTTATTATACGTGTTTTAACTTGTTATTCTTGATCATATCATTTAGATCATGATTTAAATAATTACAGAATATAAAACATGATTTATATATAATATATATTTAGAATATAAATATTTATAATAAATAGATATATGAAATGTAAAACACCATTTATGGAGATGGTTTGACATATATACGCATAAACATTGTTTCCGTTTTCATATCGTATTGAATGGAAGTAAGTTAATAAG
Source organism: Viscum album (assembly GCA_963277665.1). Taxonomy (NCBI): domain Eukaryota; kingdom Viridiplantae; phylum Streptophyta; class Magnoliopsida; order Santalales; family Viscaceae; genus Viscum; species Viscum album. The sequence goes on from OY728122.1 coordinate 739,945,979, forward strand.
AGATATGTATGTACAAACACACAAACACACACACACACACAAATATATATATATATATCTAGAAGAATTATTATGTCTTATATTAAATACTTATTAAAAATATATATTTTTATTATCATCGTTGAATGGTGAACCGGGAAATGAATCTCATCGCATCGTGGAGATAGTAAGTTGTACGTACACACGAGCGATGATATCATTTTCTTAATGATTAAAAGGTGTGGAATTGGATAGTAAATTAATTGTAAAGGGAAAATATCATGTTATTTTAGTTATTTATATACATATTACTCATCATTATATCCCTCCAAATAACATAGTGTTGAATAAAAAATTACACCACAACGTGGAGACGATAAGTCGTACGTACGCACACATGGTGACATTATCGTTCATAGGATGGATAGAATAATGAGTATGGTTGTACCATATTTATAATAACATCAATGTATGTATAATGTACTATAGTTATTATTTTGGTATGTAAATAACAAATAAAGTGAATGTTGAAGAAGAAATGAACTTTGAAAGAGGTGATTAAATCATTACCTCTTCTTTGGGTGTTCCCTTTTGATTTGAACAAAAGGGGTCCTTAGGTTAACTTTCTTCTCAAGGGAATCCCTCTAGGGTTGAATCTAGGGATGTTGGGAGGAGATTTGGGAAGAGGTTGGACAATTTAGATGGCTTTGGAGGTGTAATTTTGAGATAATGGGAAGTACCCTTTTATAAGAGAGGTGGGGGTCGCTTTAGGGAAAGTTTGAAATATTATTTTATTATAAAATCATTTACTGTTTATAATGTCCCAAATGGATTTATTTTCAAGATAAGGTGGTTATGGGTCAAAATACTCTCAAACAATAGGTTTTTGAGAAGTTTATGTCACCATATTTACCCTATCATTTAGAATTAACTCTTACTTAAATAGTTTAATTTTTACCATGTACTCTTGTATTATTGTAATAAATGGTTAATAAACATACTATAAAAAGAAAATTGATCCCCAAGTGGTTCATTATTGGTATATATAACATTATATTAGTACTTTGGGTGATCCTTATATTTTTATAATTATTATATCAATTAATAATATATAATTTTTTTAAAACTCATTTATATCAATTTTGACACTATTTGGTATTTTGTTTTTGTTAAAGTCATAAAAAATTTTCACTTCAAAAAAAATACTTGATAAACCCAAAAATTTCATATTAACGTATAGAATAATTTTATGGCATAAAAATCCTCAATTTACATTTATTCTTATATTTATAATATTTGTTATTTTAATATTTCATTGATAAAGTAATTACTTCATCATCATTGTGTCATATATAAATTTTGTTATTTAATCACAAAATATTATAAATAAAATACTATTATGAATTAAATATTTGTATCTTTCTAAAGAATATTTATAGTCGAATTTATCTTACGTATTAGCCTACATTAAAAATGGTTTAGTTATTAAACATTGAATTTAACACTTTTAACTCTTCTTTAAATAAAATGATAATAGATGTCCTAATATAATCCAAGTGGACCAAAATGATCATATTTTATTCATAAGGTTGGTTTTGGTCTAAATACACTTATCCAATATAATTAGGACATGTGTCAGGGAAATTATAACCACATTTTTACCATTAATTACCCTATTTAATTTTAACTGTGGTAAATAAAAGACAATAGTTACTATTTAGTGAAAATTATTTTCATCTTATTGAACCAAATATTAATTACTGATGCTAAATGTGTCTCTATGTTTTTTTATATTCAATTCAGTGAACTGGTAAAATTACATTTTACGCAAATTTTCAAATGTTCCTAAAAGGTGGGTAAAAGATGTTAAAAAATTAAATAATGTTTTATACATAAAATTTTATTATAAAATTACTAAAATGAATTAAATTTAACTTATATAGGCATTATATATCTATTTTTCTTAAAATAAATTAAAATAAAATAAATAATTATTTAAATAAAATGTTGGTTTTAAAAAATAACGTAGTGTTTTTCACTATTGATCAAAAATTGAATGTTTTTAGAAAAATACCAAAAATTCACCCTAAGATAATTTTGATATTATGAATTCAAAAATTAATTATATTTTACCAAATTCAAAACATATATGTTGCATGAATTAATTTAAAATTACTGTCATCAAAACCAAAAGGCATGTTTTTAAAAAGTAAAAACTATCAAATGATTTACATGTGTTTCTGTCAAATTTAATTGTGAAATTACATATGATGACCTAAATTGTATTAAATGATAAAAATAAAATCTAATTATACTTTCAGACCATTAAAATTCATAATTTTACACTATAAATTATTTTTATTAAAAAAGTTGTTTTTAATTTAAATTTAGTATTTTTCAGTATTCATCAAAACATGAAAGTTATCATAAAAGTACCAAAAATTTATCCAACCAAAATTTTTATGCCCCTATTCTAAAGAAGAATTTAATTTCACTAAATTTAATATATAAAAGTTTCAAATATTTGTTTTAAAAAGGTTCACCATTAAAAGGATTTAAAATTACATTTTTTGAAAACTAATTATTTCATATGAAAAAAAGATGAATTGGTTCATATATTATGTCTAAGAAACATATAATATTGATTATAATTTTATATGGAGTATATATAACATAAAATTCTGTTAATAATATTAATAAATTCTTTTTGAACAGCTAGTTTGGTAAGTCATGGTGCACTCGAACTCAGTGATGCTTGTAGCACAAGTTATTGAATTACTTCGAAGAGATAGCGTACTATGAAATATAGGGGGGTTACATTTACCCCTCCTTCAATAAATTGTTTTTTCGCAATTTGAAATTGTTCTTAAAAAAACGGTTAAAAATAGAAAAATACCTTTTTTGAAAACCCAAATCGGAAATTGGGTTAATAAAATTTAGTCTTAATAAGAGGGAAAGAGAAATGAAAAATTCCCCACCAAATTATGATCTCAATTTATAGAACATTTGTGGAAATTTGAAACACATAATTGGAAGAAAAAATGTAAATATTTATAACAGGTGATTGAGGTCATAAATCACAAACAAGTGTAAAATTGATGGTCTCAAAGCCATGAATCTATAATTATTTAAAATATAATCGGTTCAACCAAACAGAAGGTATTAGGATAACACATTTTTGGGTTTAATATCCCTTCCCTAAAGTTTAAGAATTAATTTATTCATATAATATGTGGGAAAAATTGTACGTTAAAATTAGAGTTTAACCCTTCAACTAATTCCTACCACGAACTCATCTTTCACTCCAAAAGATAATAGAATTTAAAAATATTCTATTTATCATAATCTTATAGGGTTCCAAAAAAAATTAAGTTATAAGTCATATGTCATTCCATTGAAAAAACATTATACAAACCAACAAATCATGTAGTCCAGTGGTAGGTGATGCACCCTTGTCGCCCTTCGGTTATGGGTTCATGTCTCGTGGCCTTGCCAGAACCAAGGGGTTGTCAACTGACCTCTGGGTTATCCTTTTTACAACAATCCAAACTTAATCTTAAGAATTTTTTTAACCTTAAACAATAGTATCCAATGTCCAACATAATCCATTCCAACCTTTAGACATATCCCAAATACTTCTTTCCAAACTCAATGTCCATAATTTACAAGGAAGGTAAACATAATGAAGATATATTTTTCCAGCTAATTATATGTGAATACATTCATCATGTATTTTCTTATAACATGATAATGACCTGAATAACCATAAAACCTTATTGAATACATTCACACTCCTATTTTCCTTATAGAATACTGTATATACTCTTTAAATCCAAAAATTTTAAATAATCAAATAATGACAGTATAAAAATACCATTAATCAGTTCCAAGGATGTCAATAATATCCAATAGAATTTATGCAAATCAATTATCTCTTATTCCAAAATCAATAGCTAAGTATCGGGACCATATTATTGTTTATCTTTCCTTAAACCATGTATTTTTTAAAAAGTTTAACTTTCTATTGAGTCACTTTTATTGGTACCACACAATCTCAAATACTTAATTAAATAGTATTATAGTACAATCCTTATTTATTTCCATAATTCATATAACCATTACAACGTTGATATAACACTCAAATGAAATAATTTTTTAATAACAACATAATAACACTAGTCATTGTTCTTTATTTGTGGTAGTATCATAACATGATTATTATCCAATGGCATCATTTGGGGATACTCTGATGATTTGGAAATTGATTCGCATAGTGTCCCAACACCTTGCAAATGAAGTATTGTACATTTGAAAACATTTTCTTACCTTTTCAATTACGTACTTGTTGTCCTTTTTAGAAAAACTTATAACATACTCCCATTCACTTCAAGAATTTTCCAAGGTTATTCATTCCACAATTATCATATGTGGAAAAATCCTTCTTTTCATTCTTCCCTTTATCCATCTTACTCTCTATAATCCTTTTCTTCTCAAGAATCCCTTCAAAGGCATAGGGCTCATAGAATTTTTTACTAATCTTATTAACACATGTTACTACTTCTTCATCTGATGAGAATATGTGGGAGACTATTTCCCTTCTGAAATTTGGGTTAATACCATGAAAAATATGACCCTTCTTACTCTTTAGATCATGCGTATTGTTGGAGTTCTCATTCCTTCTTCTAGGTTCCATTTCTAAACAATGGCGTACAATAGGTTAGTTTATGAATCAAAATGCATAATTACAAACTAGTAAAATACCTAACATAAATTGAAAAGGTTATGAATATAATATATAATCATAAAACAAAATTTCTTTGTGCAATTATTTACTCTTAAATACTTCATAATGGCTTATAAATAAAATATGAATTATCCTAAGAATATCCCCTAGGAGTGTTGTAACCAAGAGTGCAGCAAGGCCCGTTGTCATGTACCAGGATACCTCGGGTCAATCCCAAAAATCATTGTCAGAGTTTTCACTCTTAGGTACATATGTTTCAGAGCTGCCTCTACCTTCTCATATCTAGATAGGGATGTATTTCTTTAAAAATACACAAAATATCTACAGTACCAATATTCTAGAAAGTTATTCTATACTAATTCTCATTGTCTATCTTAGGGTAATGTTTTCTAATTAGATATTTTCTAAATCTAGTTTCCAAGGTTTATACTAAATTTCCTAGGATACCAACTCTAACACCCCGACCCTAGAATTGATGAGCATGTTCATTATTTAAATACATTGGCATGATTACAAGGAATCAAGTCTCGAAGGACCGATCAGTTTAGTACTCTTGGAAAATAGATTACATATATGAATGTTACATTACACATTAAATCATAAAACACAAAGTAAATAATCCATTGAGAATACCATTATTCCCCTATCATAACCCTATATATCAAACATAATACACTTCTTGGAATTCTGAGAAAACAAAACATAAGAAAGTGGTGAGAACTGATGCTCAGTAAGGGAAAATAATTTAGCCGAAGCTATAAACTATTAAGGTAAGACGTGTAATAAAAACAACAACCTTTTAAACATAAAATTGAACATAATATGGAGAAAATAAAACAAACATTACCATATAAACATGCACAAGTATATTCTACTAGTCTAATAATCACATGTAATAATTAATTTTAAAATAAGGGAATGCCTAACACCGGATATCATTACCACATAGTCAAGGCCTCATACCAAGACTAAAAATAAATTTTTTTTCAAGGCCTTGTGATATTACAATAGTTTGTCTCATGAGACCTACCGATGCATCGATAAGATGTATCAGGCTCCACTTGTCACTTACTAAGTCCAATGCATTCTACATATGAAAATGTTGAAACATAACATAAACATTCATATTAAAACTCTCATTTTAAATATAAATACTTAAACCATAAACCATGAAGGGTATAAAAATAGCACATCCACTATAAAAAATACTATAACTCATTCAATACAATATTGAATATTGTATTATAATAAATCTACCTTAATCAAGAATAATATCCAGTAAATGATATTGATATAGTTGAAAATGATAAGAAAAACTTTTTGAGATAAATATCCTTTTTGTGAAATAATGTAAATAACACACATTTATAAAGGAAGTAATTTAAAATAGATTTTTGAATCGAAGTGTCCCATGACACTTTGAATCTTTTGAAAGGAATTAACATTTTAAAAAAATCATTTCTATATAAACAAATCCTTATAACCAATTTGAAAATGTGGACATTAATGAGAGAGATTTCGAAGAAGAAATATTTAAAACATTTAAAATGATGTTTTATTTAAATATTACCTTACTATAATAATTCTGAAATTTATTTTATGAAACATGTACATGTATAATAAATATGTCCTAGAAAATATGTACACATAAACAATCTCAGATAATAATGAGATTGAGAAATTGACCCTTACCTTCCACTTTACTTTGGTTGAGGGTACATTTAACCTCCTATATGATGACAATAGTATGTAATTAAATTATAACACAACCATATTCATATTTATTATATCATACATGATTCATTTATGACTTTAAACTACCTATTTAATAAGTATTTCCATGTTAAATTAATATTTCAGTTAATAATTTCTTTCTTTATCGTACGTGTTTAAATTTGTTATTTTGGATCATATCATTTTGATCATGATTTAAATAATTCCAGAATATAAAAAATTATTTATATATAATATATATTTAGAATATAAATATGTATAATAGATAGATATATGAAATGGAAAACACCTTTTATGGAGACGTTAGGCCGTACGTACGCACAAACGTTGTTCCCATATTCATATAAAATTGAACGAAAGAATGTGAATAAGATATAAGTATGTAAATACATATATATATATATATAAATTAGTATTATTATGTCATATATTACATAATTATTAAAAATATATATTTTTATAACCATCTTTTCATGGTGAACCTAGAAATAAATCTCAACGTGTCGTGGAGATGGTATGTCGTACATACACACAAGTGACGATATCATATACTCAAAGATTAGAAGGTGTGGAATTGGATAGTATATTAATTTTATAGAGAAATTTTCATGTAATTTTCATTATTTATATACATATTAAGCATCATTATATCCATCCAAATAACAATGTGTGGAATAACAAATTACACCACGATGGGGAGACGGTAAGCCGTACGTACGAACGCATGGTGACATTATCATTCATAGGATTGATAGACTAATGAGGATGGTTGTACCATATATATAATAACATCAAAGTATGTATAAGGTACTTTAGTTATTATTTTGGTATGTAAATAAAAAATAAAGAGAAAGTGGAAGAAGAAAAGACCTTTGAAAGAGGTGATAAAATAATTACCTCATCTTTGGGTGATTCCTTTTATTTTGAGAAAAAGGGAAGAATAGAATGGCTTTATTCTCAAGGGAAGTCCATTAGGTTGAATTGAGGGAGTATGGGAGGATATTTGGGAGGGTTTTTTCAAAGAAAAATATCTTTGGAGGTGTGATTTTGAGAGAAGGGGAACTACCCTTTTATAAGAGAGGTGAGGATCACTTTAAGAAAAGTTTTAAATATTATTTTATTATAAAATAATTTTCGGTTTCTAATGGCACCAAATTGATTTATTTATAATATAGGATAGGGATGTGTCGAAATACACTCAACAAATAGATTTTATACAACTTTATGTCACTATATTAACCCGAACTTTTATATTTAACTCATAGTTAATTAGTTTAACTTTTACCATGACCTCTTGTTTTATTATAATAAATGGTTAATAAACTTACTATAAAACGCCAAGATAACCCAAAGTGGTCCATTATGGATATACTCTAATCTTATCTATGTATGTTTTCCAAACCGTAGATTTTTTGAAGTATTATATTTATTAATAATAAAATGTTTTCTTTAAAAACTCATTTATGTCAATTTTGAAGCTATTTGTTTTTTTGATTTTGTTAAAGTCATAACAACTTTATCACTTAAAAAAATTATTTAAACAACCCTGAAATTTCATATTAACCTATAAAATTCAGGGATGGCATAAGAAGCCTCAATTTGTATTTATTTTTAAATTTATTATATCAATTATTTTAATCTTTCATTGATAAAGTAATTACTACATCATCAATGTTTCATTAATAAATTTTAGTATTTAATCTCTAAAAATTATAAATAAAATACCATGAAGAGGTAAATATTTTTTTTTCTAATTAATATTTATAGTCGAATTTATCTTATTTATAACCCTACATTAAAAATGGTTTAGTTATTAAACATTGAATTTTTCACTTTTAACTCTTCTTTAAATAAAAGAATAATAAATGTCCTAATCTAATCCAAGTGTACCAAAGGGATCATATTTCATTCCTAAGGATGGTTTTGGTCAAAATAAACTTATCCAATAGAATTTGGACAAGTGTTAGGGTAATTATAATATCAATTTTTCCTTTAATTATCCAATTTACTTATAACTATTGTAAATGAAAGTCAAAAGTTACTATTCATCGAAAATTACTTTCATCTTATTGAAAAACATTTTAAATAATGATGTCAACTGTGTATCTCAGTTTTTTGATATTCAATTCATAGAAGTGGTAAAATTAAGTTTTCTGGAAATTTGAAAATGTGCCAAGAAGGTGGGTAAAAGACATTAAATAGTTCAATAAAATTTTATTCATTAAATTTTAAAATAAAATGAATCCAATGAATTAAATTGAACATATATAGGTATTATATATCTATTTTTACATAAAATAAATTTATGTAAAATTTTTGTATTGAAATAAATAGTTGGATTATAAATAATAACGCATTGTTTTTCACTATTCATCAAAAATTAAATGTTTTCAGCAAAATAAAAAAAAATCACCGTAAGATAATTTTGATAATATAAATTTAAAAATGAATTATATTTTACCAAATTCAAAAAATATAATTTGAATTAATTAATTTAAAATTATCATTGTTAAAACCAAAAAGTTAGTTTTTAAAAATTACAAACTATCAAAAGATTTACATGTGTTTATGTCAAATTTAAATGTGAAATTACTTATAATGACCTAAAATGTATTAATTGATAAAAATATAACATAATTATACTTCCAATCAATTCAAATTCATAATTTTCTACTATAAATTATTTCGATTAAAAATGTATTTTTAAATTTAAAATTAGTATTTTCACTATTAATCAAAATATGAAATTTATCAGAAATGTACCAAAAAATTATCAAAAATAAAGTTTTATGTCCCTATTATAAAGAAGAATTTAATTTAATTAAATTGAATATATAAAAGTTTCAAATATTGGTTTTAAAAAGGGTTCACCATTAAAAGTCGAAAAAATTACATTTTTTGGACAATATTTCATTTATCTGAAAAAAGATGAATTTGTTCTTATATTATGTCTACAAAACACATAATATGGATTCCTAAATTATATGGAGTTTATAAAATTCAAAATTCAGTTAATACTATTAATAACTACCTTTTGAACATATAGTTTGGTAATTTGTGGTGCACTCAAACCCACTATTTCATGTAGCGCATGTTATTCAATTAATTTGAAGAGATAATGTACTATGAAATCTTGGGGTGTTACATTCTCCCCTACTTTAATAAATTGCATCCTCACAATTTAAAATTGTTCTTCGAAAATAGAAGGTTAAAAATAGAAAAATACCTTTGTGGAACACCCAAATTAGAAATTGGTTTAATACAATTTAGTCTTAATAAGAGGGAAAGGGAAAAGAAAAAGTCACCCACAAATTATGATCTTGAATAAGAGAACATTATTGGAAATTAGAGACACATATTTGAAAGAAACATGTAAATATTTATGAGGAGTGATTGAGGTCATCAATCACAAACAAGTGTAAAATTGATTCCCTGAAAGCCATCAATCTATAATGATTTAAAATATCATCGGTTCAACCAAACATAAGGTATTAGGATAAGAAATTTTTGGTTTTAGAATCCCTTCCAAAATTTTTATGAATTAATTTATTCATATAATAAGAGGAAAAAAATATACTTGAAAAGTATACATTCATCCTTCAACTAATTCCTACCACAAACTCATCTTTCACACCAAAAGATAATATAATTCAAAAACATTCTAATTATCATAATCATATAGGGTTCCAAAAAAATGAATTTATCAATCATCTCTCAGACCATTTAAAAAAATACATTATAAAAACTATTACATCACATAGGCCAGTTGTAGGTGATGCACCCTTGTCTCCCTTCAGTTGCAGGTTCAAGTCTCGTGGCCTAGCCAGACGCAACGAGTTGTCACCTGACCTCCAGGTTTTCCTTTTTACAAAAATCCTAAAATAATAATAAGAAATGTTTTAAACATAAGAAATAGTATCCAATGTACAACATAATCCATTCCAACCATTAGACTTATCCAAAATACTTCATTCCAAACTCATAGTCCAAAATTTACAAGGAAGTTAAACATAATGAAGATCTCTTTTTCCACATAATAACATGTGAATAACTTCATCATGTATTATCTTAAAACATGGTAACACCATGAATTACCATAAAACCTTATTTAATACATTAATGATCCCTTTTCCTTATATAATACTAGAAATACACCTTAAATACAAAAAAATTGAATACTCAAACAATTATGGAATAATCAAACCATTAATCATTTCCAAGGATGTCAATAATATCCAATATAATTTATCCAAATCAATTATATCTTTTTCCAAAATCAATACCTCAATATCTAGTCCATATTAAAGTTTATCTTTCCATCAACCAATTACTTTTCAAAAAGTTTAACTTGCTATTGAGTCACTTTTCTTGGTACCATACAATATCAAATACTTATTTAAATAGTACTGCAGTACAATCCTTATTTATTTCCATAATTCATATAAGCATTACATCCATTGATACTACACTCAAATGAAATAATAATTTAATAACAACATAAGAACACTAGTCATTCATCTTTATCAGTGGTGGTATCATAACATGATTATTATCCAATAGAATCATTTGGGGAATACTCTGATGATTTGGTCCATGATTCGCGTAGTGTCCCAAATCCTTGTAGATGAATCATTGTACATTTGAAACCTTTTTCTTACCCTTGAAATCATGTACATAGTGTCCTTTTTCTCTAAACATATAAAAAACTCCCATTCCCTTTAGGAATTTACCATGGTGATTCTTTCAACAATTATCACATATGTGAAAAATCTTTTTTTACCTTCTTCCCTTTATCCATATTTCTATCTACAATCCTTTTCTTCTCTGGTATCCCATCAAATCCATAGGGCTTAGAGAATTATTTACTTATCTTATTAACAAGTAATACTATTTCATCATATGATGAAAATATGTGGTAGACTATTTCCCTTGTATATGTTGTATTAATACCATGAAAAATATGATAATTCGTACTCTTTGGATCATGCCTATTGCTGGATTTCTTCTTACTTATAATAGGATTCATTTAAAAACAATGTAATACACAAGGTTATTTTATGAATCGCAATTCATAATTCAAAACTTGTAAAATACATAACATAAATTGAAAATATTATGCATATAATCTATAATAATAATAAAATGTTTTCTTTGAGGAAGTATTCACTCCTAAATCCTTCATAATGGGTTGTACAGAAAATTTGAATTATCCTAAGAATATCCCCCAAGAGTTTCATAACCAAGAGTGCACAACGCCCGTTATCATGTACCAAAATACCCTAGGTCTAGCACGAAACTCCTTGTCAGAGTTTTCAGTCCTAGGTACATATGTTCCAAAGCCGCCTCAACCTGCTCATGTCCAGACTGGGATATATTTTTTTGAAAATACACAAAATATTTACATTACCAAAATTCTAGGAAATTTTTCTATACTAATCCTCAAATTCTATCTTAGGATAATGTTCTATATTAAAAGTTTTTCTAAGTCTAGTTTCCATGGTTTGTACAAAACTTCTTCTGATACCAACTGCAATGCCCCAACCCCAGAAGCCCGGAGCCTGTGCATTATTTTAATACATTGTCATCCAGAATTACATATCAATTTAGTGGCCTTGAAAACTATATTACATACATGAAGGTGAAATTACACATTCAAACATATAACACAACCTAAATAATCTGTTGATAATGCCATTATTCCCCTAGATTAACCCTGCATATCAAACATAATACATTTTTTGGAATCCATGGAAAACAAAACATAAGAAAGGGGTGAGATCAAATGCTTAGTAAGGCTAAATAATTTAAAAGATGCTATAAAATTTTAGGGAAATATGTCTAAAAAAACAACATCCTTTTCAAAATAAACTTGAACATATTATGGAGAAAATAAATCAATCATTATTATAGAAACATGCACTTGGATATTCTACTTGTTGAATAATCACATGTAATAATTAATTTCATAATTATTAATCCCTAACACCGGACATCATTACCATTTAGTCAAGGCCTCGTACCAAGAATAAAAATAAAACTTTTGTTAAGGCCTTATTCCAAGAAATAAGTTTATCTCATGAGACCTACCGATGCATCGAGGAGATATAGCTGGCTCCACCCATCACTTACTATGTCCACAACATTCCACATATGAAAATGTTAAAACATAAAATAAAAATTCATATTAAAACTAGTAGACGAAATGTCAATACCTCCACCATAATCCACAAATGGTATAAAAATAGAACATCTACTGTCAAAAAATTCATAACTCATTCAATACAATATGTAATATTTAATTATAATAAATCAACCTTAATCAAAAATAATATCTAGTAAAGGATGTTGACATAGTATAAAATGATCAATAAAACGTTTTGAGAGAAATATCCCTATTTGTGAAATCATTTAAAAGTCACACATATATAAAGTAAGTAATTTAAAAGAGATTTTCTAAGTCAAAGTGTCCCATACCACATTAAAACTTTTTAAAGGAACTAACATTTTAAAACAATCGTGTTCATATAAATAAATCCTTAAAACCATTTTGAATATATGGACATTAATGAAAAGGATTTATAAGAATAAATATTTAAAACATTTAAAATGATGTTTTAGAAAAAGTGAACCTTAAAAGAATCATTTTGAAATTTTTTTATGAAACATGGACATGGATAATAAATATGTTCCAGAAAATACTTACACATAATCAATATCAGATAATAATGAGATTGAGGAATTAACCCTCACCTTCAACATTCATTTGGTCGAGGGTACATTTATCCTCCTGTATAATGACCATATTATGTTATTAAATTATAAAAGAAACATATTAATATTTATTTTATCATACATGATTCATTTATGACTTTATAATACCCATTTAATAATGATTTTCATGTTAAATTAACATTTTAGGTAATAATCGCTTTCTTTATCGTACATGTTTTACCTTGTTTTTCTGGATCATATCATTTAGATGATGAATCAAATAAATCCAGAATATAAAACATAATTTATATATAATAAATATTTAGAATATAAATATGTATAATAGATAGATATATGAAATGGAAAACACCCTTTAGGGATACGGTTGGTCGTACGTACAAATAAACGATGTTTCCATTATTTATATCGTATTGAACGGAAGTAAGTGAATAATAAATATGTAAGTACATAAATACATAAATACATACATAAAAACATACATATATAAATATATCCTGTATCATTAATATGTAATATATTACTGACTTATTAATAATATTTTTTTTTATAATCATCATTGAATGGTGTACCGGGAAATGAACCTCATCGCGTCGTGGAGACAGTAAGCTGCACGTACACACGAGCGACGATATCATTTTCATAATGATAAAAAAGGTGTTGAATTGGATGGTATATTAATTATATAGAGAAAATATATTTTTATTCTCATTATTTAGATACATTTTACTCATCATTATAGACATCCAAATAACATAGTGTTGAATAGAAAATTACACCATGACGTGGAGACGGTTAGACATACATACACACACATCGTGCCATTATCATTCATAGGATGGATAGAATAATGAATATAGTGGTACCATATTTATAATAACATAAAAGTATATAGAAGGTACTGGATTTATTATTTTGTTATGGAAATAACAAATAAAGAGAAACTGGAAGAAAAAAGAACTGTGAAAGAGGTGATAAAATAATTACCTCTTCTCTGGGTGTTTCCTTTATTATTTGACCAAAAGGGATCCATATGTTGGCTTTCTGCTCTATGTAAGGCCTCTAGGTTAAGGTTATTGAAGTTGGTAAGAGATTTGGGAAGGGGTTGTCTGAGCCAAATGGCTTTGGAGGTGTGATTTTGAGAGAAGAGGAAGTACCCATTTATAAGAGAGGAGAGGGAAACTTTAAGAAATATTTGAAATATTATTTTACTATAAAATCCTTTTCAGATTCTAAAGTCTCTAAATTGAATTATTTCAAAGCTAAGGTGGGTATGGGTCTAAATCCTCTCAACCAATAGTTTTTAGACAAGTTTAGGTCACCATATTATCCCTATTTTCTAGATTTAACTCTTTGTTAAATAGATTAACTTTTACCGTGTCCTCTTGTATTATTATATTAAATGGTTAATAAACATACAATAAAAAACCAAGATAACCCCAAGAGGTTCATTATTGATATATATAACCTTATCTAAGTAATTTTTCTAAACCGTATATTTTTATAAATATTATATCAATTAATAATATAGTATATGTTTTAAAAACTCATTTATGTCAATTTTACACTATTTGGTATTTTTTTTGTTAAAGTCATAACAACATTATCACTTCAAAATAAAACTATTTAATTATCCATTAAATTTCATATTATCCTATAAAATTATTTTATGGCATAAAAAGACTCAATTTACATTATTTGTGTATTTATAATATCAATTATTTTAATATTCCATTGATAAAGTAATTACTTCATCATCATTATGTCATAAATAAATTTTATTATTTATTCTCTAAATAATATAAATAAAATACGATTATGAATGAATTATTTTTAGCTTTATAAAGAATATTTATAGTCGAATTTATCTCATTTATAATCCCATATTAAAAATGGTTTAGTTATTAAACATTGAATTTAACACTTTTAACTCTTCTTGAAATAAAATAATAATAAATGCCGCAATATAATCCAAGTGGATCAAAAGGATAATATTTTATTCTTAATGTTGGTTTTGGTCGAAATTAACTTATCCAATAGAATTAAGACATTTTTTAAGTTAATTATAATATCATTTTTAGCATTAATTACTCAATTTACTTTTAAACATGGTAAATAAAAGTCAAAAGTTACTATTCACCCAAAATTATTTTCATCTTGTTGCACTATATTTTACTTACTGATGTAAACCATTTCTCTCATATTTTTTAAATTCAATTTAAAGAAGTTTTAAAATTACGTTTTAGGCCAACTTTAAAATATTCCTAAAAGATGGGTAAAAGTCGTTAAAAAGTTAAATAAAATTTTATACATCTAATTTTATTATAAATTTAATCCAATAAATTAAATTTAAAATATATAGGTATTATATAAATGTTTTTAATTAAAATGAATCGAAATAAAATAAATAATTTTTTAAACAAAAGTCTTTTTTAAACAATAATGCAGTGTTTTTCACTATTCATCTAACATTGAATGATTTCAGAAAAATACCAAAAATTCACCGTGAGCTAATTTTGATATTTAGAATTCAAAAATGAATTCTATTTTACCTAATTAAAAGAATATAATTTGCATTAATTAATTTAAAATTACCATTGTCAAAAAAAAGCTGGTTTTTAAAATGTAATAACTATCAAAAGATTGACATGTGTTTATGTAAAATTTAAAGGTGAAATTACTTATAATAACCTAAATTGTATTGAATGATAAAAATATAATCTAATTATACTTCCAAACCATTCAAATCCATAATTTGAAACTATAAATTATTTCGATTAAAAAAGTTATTTTCAATTTAAATTTAGTATTTTTCAATATTCATCAAAATATAAAAGTTATCATAAAAGTACAAAAATTTACCAAAACTCACTTTTTATTTCCCAATTCTAAATAATAATTTAACATAATTATATTTAATATATAAAAGTGTTATATTTTGGTTTTAAAATAGTTTCTCCATTAAAAGGCGGTAAAATTACATTTTTTAAAAAATACTTCTTTTTCTGAAAAAAGATGAATTTGTTCATATATTATGTCTTATAAACACATCACTTTGATTCTAAAATTATTAGGAGTATATAAAATTCAAAATTCAGTTAATACTATTCATAACAACTTTTTGAACGTCTAGTTTGGTATGTCGTGGTACGCTCGAACTCGGTGTTTCTTATAGCCCATGATATTTAATTACATTGAAGAGATAACGAACAATCAAATCTTGGGGTGTTACAATACAAGAATTAGGGTAGTAAGGGAAAATAGGCTTGGAAAATCTTCATCCTATAAGGTCATACATGGAATCTATTGTCTAAAAAAGGATAGATTTAAAGTGGTTCTCATGAAAAATTGCAATCAAAGAGTGCCTCAATCATTTTAAATTTGTACTTGTTCAGTCATAGATTAGATAATATCTCAATGAATGTTATGGTAGGTAGACATGTCCCATGTATATCCCAATAAATATTCATAGAAAAGAATGTCTAATTGAAGAATTAGAGTCCTCTCGGGTAATGGAAATAAAAAAACTAGCATATAAAATGGCCATAAAATTTAAATAATGGGTCAATAAATCATAATTTCAAATATATTAAATTTGATTCAATTTTATAAACTCATAAATCCATATAAAAATTTTATAAAATGAACAAACATGGATTCAAACATCTTCTAACAAATCATTTTCGTTAATTTTAATGGTCTTAATGTTCTTCAAATTTTAAAGGATGCATAAAATTTTGAGAAATGCCGCCTAGAAAGGTGATAAAAAAAAAATAAAATGCATTATGAGTGAAAAACATGAGAACCCCCCCCCCCCCCCCCCCGCACACAAACAAATAAACATAGAAATAGACAATGTTGGCACTATCCATTAAATGTCTGTGAAACTGTTATGGAAAGAAAAAATTAATGAAATTGGAATTGAATTTTTGAAAATTGTAAATGACGGAATGAAGAGTACCCTAGATAAAGTGGTATTCAGCGAGGGAATTTGATATGTTGGTATGATAAGTCTTGGAACATGAAAATGTGTTAGAGAGAAAATCTTTCACTTTAAAAAATTTTATTCTATAGGTAAAATATGTTTATCAACAAAATAATAGGTAGGTGTAGAGTGTAATAACTATAGATAACCATTTTTATTGAATTTGTTATAAATTTTTACAATGTACTTCAATTATAAATGAAAATGAAATATGAAAAGATAAAATTATTATGTATACAAATAAATAAAAGATAAGCTATGGGTTTCCTCCCATAAAGTACTAACAGGGCGTCAACCTCCAAATGGATGGACCAAGATATTCATTAGTGGTTGAACCAGATCAGTTTCTCATTATCCTCTTACAGTTATTGGCAGCTGTATCTTTGAGCTCTCATCGTCGCTTGGTGGGATGATAACTTCTGGTGGTTTAGCATGAGAATTAATGAGGAGAGGGAAGAATGGAATCTTGGGCGGTGGTGGTTGTTATTGTGCATTTATTTCAATGGATAGTTCTTGGATTTGATGTGCCACTTCTCTGACATTTTGATGTACCCTCTATTCAATAACAAATGGTGGGACTGGGCCATCGGGAACCAAAAAATATTTGGAGGAGATATAAATTTATATTTACAAAAAGAAATAAGTGATAATCAACAAAAAACAATGGGAAAATAAAATCCCATATATAGATATCAAAAGCCAGTACAAATGAAGGGATAAAAAGATAACAAAAAATGAATTTCCAGCCTGATAAAAAAATAGTCCAAAAATCCCAAAAAGGAATAAAACAGAAAGATCATGTTTTTGTAATGAAGATCTCTTCCAGTGTAATCCTGAGATCATGGGGTGATTCCAGTTATCCGGTGAGGTTAGCATCTACAACAGCATCAATAGTCCATGGAGTGGTGGCTGCAGTGGACGGTGGGGTGGTGGAGGAAGGTAGCTAGGTTGGGGTGGGTTGTGGATAGGTACCGATACAAACAAAGTCTGTGACTAAGGAAGATGGGTTTACAAATGGTACCTCAGTGGTGGAATTGGTGGCTATCCACTTTCCCAATCAGGCCTTCTCTGGTACAAACTCTTGCTAGGTTTTTGGGTCAGTAAGTTCTGGTGGCAAGTCAGGGTGGAGATTATGGGGTGGGGGAATGGGGGTAGATGATGGGTCGGATGGGGTGGGTGGTGTGGTGAATGTCGGAGGCTCAATGAATTAAATATGGAGGGGAGCGTAAATATAGTTTAGATATTACAAGATATACTTCTAGTTCACCTAGATACCATTGATTGGGTGGGATGAAGTAAGAAAGGTATATGGGGTAGAGGTAGAGGTGGTTGGGGTATGGGTAGAGTAGGTGAGGGAGTGTAATGTAGATTAAAATGTAGGTATGATGCTACTGTTGTGGATGGTGGTGGCTCATGAGGTGTTAGATCATTTACTCTTTATGCCCAAAAGTAAACATAATCCTCCCTCACTAACAACTTCATCTTGTTCACCATCGCAAGAACGATCATATCGATAGGTATAAAGGAGGAGATGGGTAGTGTTATCTCAAAAATATAATGGTTTTGGGACAAATGAGTAATGATTGATCCACCCATAAATTTACTATGATTCCTCTATGTCTGAATCTTGTAGTACCCTATAATCTAGTAGCCATGTTTATGGGTAAACTGCCCATCACTACTGCAAGAATCAAGACATCCAAATCGCTGACGCTTCCATGATTCTCACCTCGGGAAAACCAACCTTGTGCCATGACTCTATGCAAGATTTTTAGTGCTGGACCCCGTAGCTGAGTAGACTTCATGAGGTGGGGGTCGTGGTATGATTGTGGGTCACGATCTATCATCAACCACTACTATGGGGAAGAATCATGAGTTGGATAAAGCTGAAGCGTGTGATAGTTATATGAAATGACAAACTCCTCAATGTAGAGGCCTGGCTTGATCTGAAATTCAATAAAAGATATATCATGGGGTCTGCCACCTAATCGGAAACAAAGGCAGTCAATGGATATCACAAAGGTGGAAAAAATTCTATAAAGAACTCCCAAAAGGATTCCTCAAATAGCTCTAGAATTTGGTCAATGGGTTGTGTCTCTAAGAGTTCCATGATAGAATTAGTGATATTTAATCGGGCCAGAACACGCACATCCATTGTCATGTTGGTATGCGTTGGTTTTTCTTACAACTTGATAAGATTGACCCAATATTGTGGGTTAGTGAAATAGTGAATAGGGTTCCATTGTAGGATTTCAACCATTGACGTGGAGGTTGTGTCATCCTAAGGAGTGGGGGCAATGCGGTCTGCAGGTGGTGTAGATGCATCGACAGGTGTAGCACGGTGTAACGACCCAATGATTTAATAATGGTAATTCCTTTTGATATAATTAAATTTATTATTATGTGAAATGGTTATATAACAAACACACTTCTTTTGTTTTATGATTTGGGATTTTTAAAATCCAGTTAAGAATTGTGACTATTGCTAATATAGCAGTTGAACAGTGATCACATGATTAGAATAAATATAAGGCTTTAACCAATCCAATTTACTCAGACAAAGGAAGTGATGGACTCATCAATTAGACTTTCCCTATATGAATTCCATTTTTCAGAGCTCGGAATGGTGGAGGAATCATATAATTTTTCTCTTGACCAAGCCCAATATGAGCTTCAACATGTTACTCTCAAACGTAACCACCTACGAGAGAAGTGGAATTTGATAAATATTACCACCCTAGAGTTGTTATCCAAGCCAACCCAAGAGACTGTCACCATCTCAAAACTTACCCTTCGGTCTTATTCTGGTGTTATAAGTGGTTATGTAACACGACCATAGAACTATTATTATGTAAATTATTTTTATCGAGAATATAAATTCATTTTATTGTTGTTACTTTGTAAATAGTTTTCAAAGAAAAATTAGTATTTTTAGTTAATATTAAACTATGGAAAATATTTTTATAAATTAATGGATTTTTTAATTAAATAATATTTTAATAAAATATTATTATAAGATTATTTTTTATTATTTATAAGTGATCGTATCATATTTATGAATACAGTTGTAATTTTTATTGCGGTTTGAAAGTCGTTTTATCAAAATGCATGATTTTTTGATAAATATTGGTTTTCATTTTAAAAGTGAATATTAATATATTTAGAAAAATATTTGGATAAAATTAATATTATTTTTGGAATCAAAACATCGAAGTTATCCAATGGTTAGTTTTTCATAATTACTTAAGACAGTGGAATTTTTGGGTGAAAATTAAATACCATTTAAATATATAATGTGTTTTATGAAATCAAAATGACCCTATAGTGATGTAATACCATACTATGAACATTATTTTTCGACAATATATGTTTTAACATTAAAATAATGTGACTTTATGTTTGTTTGATTTATTTTTCAAAGCCTTACAGGACTCTCCAAAACATAAAAAAAACATTTTAGCATTTTATATTGATATCCTTGAGAGTGTGACTCACCTCCAAATGGGAAACCCTATTATTTTAATAAGTTAGGCCATTGGACTTATAAAATAATTTTTCCACTACCCTTTTTCCAAAACCATGGGAAAACCCTGAGGCTGGTTGTGGTTTTTATTAGTTTAATGTGTGGTGTCCCAAACATAAATAATTACGAATTTCCTCTCCTTTCTTATATAGACCCACCCATGATCCCACTTCCTCTTCACTCAAAGCCTTTGGAGTTCTTACAACCACTACATACTCTCTCTATAATCCTCCCAAGGCACCCTAGGCTCCCAAGAAGCCTCTCTCAAACCTATCCCAAGCCTTTTGGATAACACTTCCAAGTAAGGTACTCCTTCCTTTCTCATTTTTTCCAAGATTATTAATATTGTTATACCCTATTATTATCAATTAGAAATGTGTGGGTATGATTTCTAAACTCCTAAATACAAAACTATTTATGTTTTAATGATGAGGTACCCATTTATCTTCCATTAATGCCTCCCATGTACACTGGTTACCATGTTGAAATTCCGTAAGGAATTTATCTCTCCTCATTTACATTCAACAAATTATTTTGTATTAGGAATCAAAATTCCATTAATTATGTTAGTACATGTATCTATATGAACCCCTTACTATCCATTTAATGTAAATATGATGATCTAATCCTTTATCTATCATCAACCATTTTTAGGAATCTTTATTTCATGTCGTCATGCTCCCAAAATTGCAGTCCTCTTTTTCAAGACAAAGTCATTGTTTAGTCAATACCAAGCCCATTTCTCTATCAAGGGTATTCACCATTAAGCACATTTACTTATTGATTATAGAGTTTCATGTATGATTTAAACATTCATTTATCATGGAATAAATGATGATGAATCCATGTTTTATGATCCATGTGCCACAGTTATGCAAGAAATGAAATTTTTAAGAAGGGTGCGCCCTGATAGAGCTCTAATACATTGGGTAAATATTAGTATCATGATACGTCAAGTGAGATGGTTATTTAATCTTTATAATTCAAGTGAAATGAGGATTTAATCAAGAAAATTCATGTGCAATGTGTTTTTACACATTCTCTATGTGCAATGAGCCTTGGCTCATGATAATTACGTGTTAAGTGTTGTTGACACATTTCCATGTTATGATAATAATGTTATATCATGCCTTTATGTACAATTTCTTTTATGCACCATTGATATTCCTATTTCCTAACATGTATTTTATTCTTCATTTTATGTTTTTCTTTACTCCCTTACAGGGCTATATAGCTCACCTATTTTACATGTATGTCCTTAGGTTATCACATGCAATGCTAAGTACGAGGGAATGTCATAGTTATGTAAAGGATTTTTTCAATAAAGATGTTGTGTGTTTTATGTTTTATGTTGTTATGTAATTTTCATAAGCCCAAAAGACACAATAATTCTTGATCATCCATGTTTTATCAAGGGAAGAGTTCATGTAATAAATCATGTTTAAGTGTATAATAAAAAGTTGGGTTGTTATAGTTGGTATCAGAGGACATGTTTAGTTATTTTTGGTATTAGGATTAGAAATACCATGTGAAGACTTATATAGAAGACTATTTATAATAAAAATATCCCTAAAATTTTGTGAGTATTTAGTCTATGGTTTATCGAGAAACTACATTCCTCTCTGGATACGAGTTGGTAGAGGCGGATCTAGCACAGATGTATGGAGGAGTGAAATCTCCGACAAGGAGTTTCGAGCTTGACCCGTGGTATCCTAGTAAACGACAATGGATATTAATTCACTCTTGTTTGTGACAATCCTGGGGGATATGATTCATAAAATCCAAAAGCATAGTATGAACAATTATTAAGGGAATTAAAAAAATACCCCAAAGAATATATGTTATAAAGTAGATCATGGATAACATAGTTTGATGCCTATAGATTCATATTTTAATGAAATAAAAGTTATATATAAGTCATTATTTTTGTCCTTGGATTACCCATTATGTGTTAACCCTAATATTCCATTTATTACATCTAATGTCCAGTAATTGGAGGACTTGGACTGAGAACCGATGCGAAGACCAAGGTGATGACTATTTTAATGAGATACCCAATTCCATGGGAGCAAGAATTGAGAACTTTGTCATGATACTCTCTTTGTTAACTCAATATTTTAATAGAAAAATGGGTCAATAAGAATAATCAACCCCCATAAGAAAAAACATGTCACTATTGTGATCTTCATGAGACAGAGGCCTCTTACTTTTAATGGGTCATCTTATCCCTCAATCATCAAACAATTGATAAACTCCATTGAAAATATCATCTCCATACATCAATGTTCGGAACAAGATAATGTTCTTCTGGATTCTTATCGTATGGATGGTGAAGCCGATAAATGGTGGATATAGATCAAAAATAGGATCCCTGAGGAGGATATTGAGGCATTAGAATGGAAGGATTTCCCAAAAATGATTTTTGATAAATATTTTCCTCACCCCCTCTAGCTTAAGATGGAAAGGGACTTCTTTTCCCTCAAGAAAAAAAGAAAACGAATCCATCAGAGAGTATGAGGAAAAAATCACAAGGCTTGCACGATACGCCACTAGATTTTTCGATACCAAAGAATTCATGTTTGACCGCTTCTTTGGTGGGTTGAAACCTAGCATGCATAAATCCCTAGCGATATATGACTTCAATAGATATAAGTAAATTTTCGGATGTGCCTCATGGTCGAAATGGATTTCGATGAATCTTAAGGATATCATGGGGATAAAAAGCATAAGGTGGACTTCAATTCCAGGAGTCTGATGGATAAATCCAACGGTTCTATGGAAATATAGCACCCCACATTCCAATGGGGTGGAAAGGAGAATCCTGGAAATTTCCTAAAGGAGATGAAAAAATGCTTTAGGTGTGGAAGAAAATGGCACCTAGCCATTAACTGTGGAAATGAATAACCTACGGCTACAACAGTGGAGAAGAACCTTCTTTTCAAACCTCAATGAATTTTTCATCGCTTCAATAGAAAAGAAACATGGCGCCTTGAAAATTAGCGTCCCAAGACAAGGGTTTTAGGAGGTATCCAACAACCTCCAAGGAATCAAGGGTGATATTTTTCCATCACAACCACCGATTTTAACCCTGACAAAAAAGCGGTGATAAGTACGCTCGTTATTCATTCATTAATAGTGAATGTAGTTTTTTATTCAGGTTATGCACATTATTTTTTCCATGAAATTTTTTTAGAACAAAACAAAAACCACCAAAAATCAAGGAAGTAAAGATGTTAGTGAGTATGGAAAATGGGGAAATCATTGCATCCCATGAATATAACTCCTCCCCTGTCATAATTGGTGGATTAAACGTCCTGGTGAACAACATTACACTCTCTCTTATATAATTTGATGCAATTCTCAGAATGGATTGTTTTTCCTTATACAAAGCAAACATAAATTGTTGTGAGAGGGAAATCACTCTCTATATATAGAATCAAACCTTGATTCTATACAATTGAAATGTGGAAGATGAATCTTATTTAGCACCATCATCTCATGTGTGGATATTTCTACCCTATGAGTATGGGTATTTGTCTTAGATAATTTAGTCTAAGGAGGAAACCATCAATGAAGATATGCCTATTGTGAGGGAATTCAATGAAGTGTTTCCAAAGAAATTACATGGTCTTCCTCCTTTAAGAGATGTTGAATTATCAATTGACCTTATACATGGGGCATTACTAGTATCCAAGACTACGTATAGAATGGTTGTTGTGGAGCTTGAGGAGATGAAGAAACATCTATAGGATAATATGGATGATGGATTCATACACCCATGTGCTTCACCATTGGGTGCACCAATCCTCTTCATCAAGAAGAAAGATGGGTCAATGCCACTTTTCATCGATTATTGTGAGCTTAAAAAATCATGATAAAGAATAAGTATCCTCTACTACTAATTGATGACTTATTTGATTAGCTGCATGGAGAACAATACTTATCCATGGTAGATTTACAGTCATTATATTATCATGTAATGGTGAAGAAGGAAGATATCCCCAAGACTACTGTTCGTACAAGATTTGGGAACTTTTAGTTCCTAGTAATGCCTTTAGGACTCACTAATTCTCTAGATATCTTCTTGGAATTTATGAATATAGTATTTAGAGATTACCTCTAAAAATTTGTGGTAGTCTTTATAGATGATATTCTAATATACTCTAAAACCAAGGAGGATCACGAGGAAATTCTAAGAACTGTACAAGAGACCTTGTGAATGGATAATCTCTATGTAATGTATAGAAAGTGTGAGTTCTGGTTGAAGGAAGTCTCATTCTTGGGTCAAATATTCACAAGTAATGGGATATCTATGGATCCCTCTATGAAAATTTCAATTGAGGGATGTCCATGTAAAACATCAGTAACAGATATCTGTATCTTCTTGGGGTTAGCTTGATATTATTGCCGATTTGCGAGAAATGTCTCATGATTTTACAACACTCTTACCAAGCTAACACGGATAGGAGTAAAGTTTTCTTGGAGTGATGAATGCGAAGAGAGATTTACGGAGTTAAAAAGGAGACTAATCAATGTGCTCGGGCTCACATTACCCAATAGTGGAGAAAGTTTTGTGGTATTTATTGATTCTTTGATGATGGTCCCAGGTTTTTTGTTGATGGAGTATGATAAATTGATATCATACACCTCAAGGTAGCTGAAATTCCCTGAGAAAAACTATCCTACACATGATCTGGAGTTGGCGGATGTGATCTTTCCATTGAAAATATGGAAGCATTATCTCTATGGGGAGAAGTGCTAGATATAAACTGATCACAAGAGCCTAAAATATATATTCACAAAAAAAGAGAAAAATATACAGCAACAAATATGGATAGAACTCATCAATGAATATGAATATTCAATCCACTACTATCCTGGTATGGAAAACATTGTGGCAGATGATCTATGTAGAAAGGATCTTGCATCCTTATCAATGATGATAATTGAAAAGGATCCAATCATATTAGAGTTTTAGAGGATGGTCATGGGAATCATTAAGGTAGGAACATCATCAATCCTTTCTCAAATGATTTCCCAACATTCCCTCATAGAGAAAATAAAGGATTCTCAACGAAAGGATGTGGAAATTATTAAAATGGTGGAAGGTATTTGAAATGGGAAATCCTTATAATTTGTGGTTGATAATGATGGAATTGTGTGATTTGGGTCATGATTATGTGTACCATCCGATCCAAAGATAAAGAAGAATCAGTTGGATGACGTGCATAGCTCATCCTTCTCTATTCACCTGGGGAGCACAAAGATGTATCGAGATCTCTGAAAAACATTTGGTGGGACAATATGAAAAGCGAGAATATTAAATATACATCAATGTGGATGGTATGTCAGCAAGTCAAGGATGATAGAAAAAAGTATAAGGGGATGATGCAACCACTACCCATACCAACATGGAAAGTGGGACAACATTACCAACGACTTTGTCACTCGACTTCCAGGGACATCCAAAGGAAACAATGCTATATGGGTCGTTGTGGATTGTCTTATAAAGACATACCACATTATCGTGATTCAAGAGGACTTCTCATTGGATGAACTTGAACAGATTTACATCAAATAAGTGGTAAGGCTGAATAGAGTACCATTATCTATTGTATCTGATCGTGATCATAGATTCACATCGATGTTCTGGAAAATTCTCTAACTTGCTCTAAGCATTGAACAGAACTTCTGTACGGCCTATCATCCTCAAAATGATGGTCAATCTAAGTAAAGTATTCAGACACTAGAAGTTTTGTTAAAATCTTGTGGTATGGACTTCATAAGAGGATGGGACCAATATTGTCCAATGGTTGAATTCTCCTACAATAACAGTTTCCACTTGAGAATATGAATGGCACTATATGAATCCCTTTATTGGAAAAGGTGAAGAACACTGATGTGTTGGGATGAAGTCGGCGAGATTAAGCTACTAGGACCTGAAATGGTCGAAAAATGGTGGAGAAGGTGAAAACCATTCAAAAATATATAAAAGTAGCTGAAATTCGACATAAGAGTTATGGAGATAATCGTTGAAGAGACCTTGGATTCAATGTTGGAGACATGAAATTTCTATGCATATATTCATGGAATAAGGTCACAAGTTTTGGAATGAAAGGGAGGTTAAGTCCTCGGTACATCATCCCCTTCGAGATTCTTGATTGTGTTAGGGATATGGCCTATCGACTAGAACATCCACCCACCATGGCCAAAGTACATGATTTCTTTTATGTATCCCTCTTTAGGAAGTACATACTAGACCCTTCACATGTACTCTATTCAGAGGTAGTGTAGTTAGGAGATGATATTTCTTATGACGAGAAATCAGTGAAGATCATAGATTGTAGAAAAAAAGTTCATCAAAATAAGACAATTACCCTTGTCAAGGTGTTGTGGAGACACCACAAGTTTGAAGAAGTGATGTGGGAATCAGAGGAAGTGATGAAGCATAGTTACCCACTTCTATTTTAGTGTGGGAAAAAGAAATTTCTAGTGAGAAATTTTCTAAAGGGGGCTGATTTTAATGACCCAAAATTTTTATAATGGAAATTCCTATTGATCTAATTAAATGTATTATTATTTGAAATGGTTATATAAAATATTCACTTCTTTGGTTTTATGATTTTGGATTTCTAAAATTCTGTTAAGAATTGGGACCATTTCTAATATAGTCATTGAACAATGATCACATGATTAGAATAAATATAGGACTTTAACAAATCAAATTTACTCAGACAAAGGAAGTGATGGCCTCATCCAGTAGACTTTCCCCATATGAAGCCCATTTGTTTGAGATAAGAAAGGAGGTGGAGACATTGGGATTTTCTCTTTACCAATCCCAAATTGAGCATAATCATTTTAAGCTCGAATGAAACTACCTATGGGAGGAGTGGATGTTGATAGAGTTTACCACACGAGTGATGTTATCCAAGACACCCCAAGAGCCTTTCACCATCACACACAGTACACTTCGGTATTAAGAGGGTGTCATAAGGGGTTATGTACCAAGACTATAACACAATGATTATGTACATTATTTTTATAGATAATATAAATTCATTTTGTTATTATTACCCTGTAAATAGATTTTAATAAAAAATATTATTTTTTAGTTAATTTCCAACTAAGGAATCTATTTTGATAAATTAATGGATTATTGAATTAAATAATATTTGAATAAAATATTATTATTAAATTACTTTTTATTAAGTATAAATGATCACATAATTTTTTTGAATACAATTATAATTTTTATTAAGGTTTGAAAGTTGTTTCTGTCAAAACCCATGAATTTCCGATAAATGTCGGTTTTTTATTTTTGAGGTGAAAATTAAAATATTTATAAAATTATTTAGATAAAATTAATATTATTTTTTGGAATTCGGATTTCAGAATTATCCAAAGGTGAGTTTTTCATAATTTTCTAAGACATCTGATTTTTTGGGTAAAAATTAAATACCATTTAAATATATAAAGTGTTTTATGATATCATAGTGAACCAGTAGTGATGTAATAAAATAATATTGACAATATTTTCTTCTAATATATGTTTTACCATTAAAATAATTTTATTTTATCTTTGATTTATTTATTTTACAAATCCTTAGTCGACCATCCAAGACTTAGAAAACATTTTATCTTTTTAAATTGACTTCCTTGAGAGTATGATTCACCTCCACATTTGCAACCCTATTATTTTATGATGTTCATCTATTGTCCTTATAAATTATTGTTTTACATTCCCCTTTGGTAATATCCTTTGGATGTTTTGTGGTTTTGATTTTATTAATGTGTTCTATCCCAAACCTAAATAATAAATAATTCCCTCTCATTTCTTATATAAACCCACCCAATCTCCCACTTCCTCTTTACTCAAAGCCTTTGGAGTTTGTTGAACCTCTGCCTCATCTCTATATAATCTTCAAAAAGTTACCCATGCTCCCAGGAAGCATCTCTCAAGCCTCTCCCAAGCCTTTGGCATCACACTTCCATGTAAGGGATTCCTTTCTTTCTCATTTTATCCATGTTTCTTAATATTGTTTTTCCCTTTTATTTTCAATTATAAATGTTGGGGTATGATTTTGAATCTCCCACATAGTTTTTTCTTTGTGTTTGAATGATGAGATACCCATTTCTCTCCCATTAATGCCTCCCATGTACACCTGTTACCATGCTTAAATTCCGTAAGGAATTTCTCTCTCCTCAATTACATTCAAGAAATTCTTTTGTATTAGGAATCAAAATACAATTACATATGTTGGTAAATGTATATATATGACCCCATTACTGTCAATTTCATGAATATATGATGATAAATAACCTTTTCTTTTATCACCCATTTTTATGAATTCTTTTGCCACGCTGTTATGCTGCCGAAATTGCAGTGTGTTTTTTTAATCCAAATCCATTGTGTATTGAATACCATGCCCATTTCTCTATCAATGGTATTCACTTTTATTAAAAAAATGGGTAATTATATAGTTTCATGTAGGAACTATACATTCCTTTATTGTAGAATAAATGATCGTGAATCCATTTTTTATTAACCCTGTGGCACATTTGTGCATGAAATGAAATGTTTAAGAAGGGTGCGCCCTGATAGCATTCCAATGCATTGGGTAAAGATTATTATCATGATAAATCAAGTGAAATGAGGATTTAATCATGATAATTCAAGTGTAATGATAATTTACTCATGATAATTCATGTGCAATGAGGTTTTACTCATTCTACACTTTCAATGAGCCTTGGCTCATGCTAATTCCTTCTGAAGTGTTGCTGACACATCTCCATGTTATGATAATCATGCTATATCATGCCTTTATGTACATGTTCTTTTATGCTCCGTTAATATTCATATTTTGTGACATGTATTGTATTCTTCATCATGTGCCTTGTTTACTAGCATATAGTGATATATCTCAACCTTTTCACATGTATGTCCTCAGGTTATCCCATGCAATGCTATGTACGAGGTAATGTCGTGGTTATGTAAAGTAAGTCTTCAATAAAGATGTTATGTGTTTTATGTTTTAAGTTGTTATGTAATGTTCTATTCTCCCCAAAGTGACCAGACCTCTCAATATTCCATGTTGTATCAAGTGAAGAGTTTATGTTAAAAATAAGGTTTTATTGTGTAATAAAAAGTAGGGTTGTTATACACGGGGATGCTTGAGGGCAGGATGTTCCTCTAAATCCGAGGATGAGGATTTGAGGAGGCATAGGTGGAAGATTAATGTTGGGATCATTTTTCATGCTGCATAAAGGAAGGGGTGGGGAAAACAAGGGAATGGGAGTTCATGGTTTGAGTGGGTTGGTTGAGGGAGGGGTGTGCAGCTGGTGTACATGATGAGGGAGAGGGCATGATAGGAGGGGGTTAGGAGTGGTGTGTGTTTGAAGGTGAATGAGAGGAAGAGAAGGAGATGAGTGGAACATAGGGTATGAATCGGGGTTGTGGGTGTTGAACCACAGGTCTGTGACATATTTTTTTTAAAAACATACATGACCTAGTACATAATATGTATTGATGGTTTCTGTCATGTATGGGTTAATTAATGTGAATTTTGGATGAAATAGGTACACATTGTGAACCATATATTCACGACGTGTACTGAACAATTTGTTCTCAACTTTTGTGACCCTTTCGTGCCTTTACCTCATTCCAGCCTGACACTCTTATAAGACACTCCCACCTTAACCTAGTCTATGATTTCCAACCCTGGATTTCCACCCAGTCAACACTTCCTTTTTTGTCGGGATCTTGACTCCAATTATGATTAATGGAATTTAAGGCTAATGACATAACCTTCCAGAAGGGTTCTTGAAAAATCTTCATCCTTTGATCATTTACTATAAATGGAGTCCCACCTTCTCTATGAACATAAATAGTTCCATAAGGGGAGACATGAACTTATTCAAATAGGATTGACCAATTAGACTTTATCTTTCCTGGGAATAGTTTCAATCTTGAGTTGAATAACAGAACCTTATTCCCATGTACAAATGTACACCTTGCAATATGTTGATCATGAAAATTCTTCATCTTTATTTTCATATACATTCACACATTGTCATTTTAATCTCTTCTTATCTATTTCAAACCTATTAATTAAAATAACTCAACATCTCCATATTTATATGAATCCAAACACATTTTGTTGATTTCAAAAATTGACCAATGATCGACCTCTACAAGAAGATTAGATGGTTTTCCAGAAACTAATTTGAATAGGGTGGTGCCTATGGGTTTCTTCCAAGCAGTTATGTATTCCCATAGTGCATCATCTAGCTTGAGATTCTAGTAACTTTTTCATATATTCACAGAATTTCCATGATTTTTTTTACCTCCCTATTAGATAGCATTACTTTCCTACATGTTTGTGGGTTTTAGGGAGTTCCAGTATTGTATCTAATTACATACCTCTCTATAAATCCTCTCACTGCTCAATTTTTGAACTGTTTTTACAAATCAATAATGAGTAATATCGAGAATCCAAATTGCGAAAACACATTTTCCCTTACATTGTTTATGAAAACTATTCCCATGTCATGTGTCGTAGCATCAACATCAACCCATTTTCATACATAGTCAATCGTAAGCAGAATGTAGGTTTTACTGTATGAAGTAGGAAACTATTACATGAATTTGATGCCTCTAACGTCTAATAATTTGACATTTATAATGGGGTTTTGTGGCATATCATACATTTTACTTTTACTTATGGGCTACTAGAATCTATCACATCTTTAAGAAAAAAACCCCTCACGTCTTGGTATAGTGTGGTCTCGAAAAATCCTTTTTATAGGATATTTTCCGATGTGTGCTCGGGTCCATGACGTCAAAAATTGGGAAATGTGTGAAAAATCTAAATTACCATAGGGTTTTCCTCTTTTGTGATATAGCATCTCAATAATCTATTAGAACAATTCTTAAATAACATAGGCTCATCCCATTAGTAATAAATTGCATCTAACAAAAATCTTTTTCAATTTTGGTATGAGAGGTCTTGATGTATAAATCATGTGGAAAGATAATTATCCATTTATAATAAATAATGTTGAGCCTTGATACTAAATATGGTTTATTTAGGAAAATCTACATCCATGTCATTCTCCTTATCTTCTTTAATGATTGGTAGAGGAAGACTAGATAAATTATTTGTAATTAAATTTTCTATCCCTTTTGTATCGTTCATCAAGATATCAAATTCTTTTTGCAGGAAGATACAATGTATATGTCTAGGTTTGACATCCTTTTATCTCATTAAGTACCCAAAGGAAGCAGGATCAGTGTGTACAATTTCTTTGGATCGAACAAGATATGACCCAAATTTCACAAAAGCACATACAATGACTAAGAGCACATTATCAATAGTCTTGTAGTTAACTTGAGATTCATTCAATGTGTGTATTTCATAATAAATTGGATAGAATATGTATCCAATTAATTTTACTAGAGCAACACCTATAGTAAGGTCCCTGAAATCGCACATTAACTCAAATAAATTCTCCTAATTAAGTGAAATGATAACTCATGACACTATCATACTTCTCTTCGGTGTATTAAAATCTAATATGCAGTCCTTAGAAAATACAGAAGGAACATCCTTGGAAAATTGATGTTTCAATATATTGAATAATTTAGAAAAATCCTTCAAAAATCATCTATAAAATACAGCATGGCCCAGAAAACATTAGATCCCCTTGACATTTTAGTGTTTTGGTAGATCCTTGATGAAATTTATTTTAACTGAATAATATTATATTCCCTCCTTTTAAATTTCATGACCTTGGACTATTCTTACTTTTACTATAAATTTGAATTTCTCTAAATTAAGGACCAAGAATTTATCATCCCAATTTTGGAGAACTAATTCAAGATTTCTTAGATAGACGTCAAATGATCTCTCATAGGCTAGGAAGTCATCCAAGAATATTTCAAAAAATTATTTAGCCATCTCATAGAAGATGTGTGAAATAATTCTCTAAAATGTTGCTGGAACATTGCACATTCCAAATGACATTATTTTATAAGAAAAAGGTACTGAATGATAATGTGAAGGTGGTCATTGTCCAATCAGCATAGTGAATTGCAATATGATTGTATCATGAATATCAATCTGAGAAATAGTACAACTCATTTCCCTCCTTTCTTTCTAGAATATGATCCATGAAGGGTAAGGGAAAATGATCCTATTTGGTTGCTGAATTGAGGCATCTTTAATCTAAGCATGCTCTCCATTCGGTGATGGTGCGTGTGGAAATTAGTTAGTTTTCATCATTTCATTCCATTATGATTCCTCCTTTTATTGGAAAAACATAGAGGGGAATCACCCATTCAATATCTGAAATATTGAAAATTATTCTTGTATCCATGAGCTTCAGCACTTCCTATTTAATTACTTCCTTCATTGGTTGTGTAATCCATATTTGAGGTTGTCTCTTTTTCTCTATGTTCTCTATGATTTTTGGAGTTCATTCAGAAGGTTTAATCCCTTTAATGTCTTCCAATCCTAGGAAATTGATTTTTTATATCTTTTCAGAACATAAACTCATTTCTCTTCTTGTTTGTGACATATTTCAAAGTCAATAATTATTGTAAAAAAATAATACACTCATAGGTATGAGTAATTTAGTGTACTGGGCATAGGATTTAATTATATCTAGGGTTGAATAATGATGGAGGGAATGAAAGGTTGAATGGTGTCTCTTGTGAGTCATTCATTGAATCTTACTTATTCAAAATCATACACATTTTACTTCTATGAGAGTAATCCTTTTATTTCATCCTCAATGGAAATTTACTCATCTCATTTTTTGGTGATAGAGATGGAATTTTAGTCCATAATATCATCTATGTTTTGAGATGCTTTAATCAAGTTGAATACTACCTATTATTCTCCCACAATGAATATAAGATGTATTTTATTTTTGTATATCAAATGTTTTCCTATGGATAGGAATGTTTTTCTATGTATGATGGGGGTGTCGCCTTCTTCTTCCATGTCAAGTAACGAAATTTCTGAGGGAAAGATAAATTTCCTGACCTTGACCAAATAATATTCAATAATGACTATGGGGAACATTATTGATTAGTTGACTAGATGTAGTTCTACTCTAGTTTCCTTAAGATCTTGGAGTAAGTTCTAGTGGAGAGTTATCATCAGCATTAAATTTATGTTGGCTCTAAGATCAAACATGGCTCATATAAACTAGAATTCTCTTGTAGCACAAGGAAATGAGAAGCTTCCAGGATCTCTCATATTTGGGTCAATTTTCTACTACATGAAATCAGTGCAATCCACATTTAATGAGATGATAGAATGATCTTCTATTATCCGTTTTATGGGTAGCATATCCTTGAGAAAATTCGCACAAAATGTCATCTGCGCAATGGATCCTACCAATGGTATGTTTATTTAAAATTTCTTGAAGATCTACCAGAACATCTTATATTGTGACTCTTTTCTACCTTGTCTTATTATCTGCATATTTGGAAGATGTGGTTTGAATATATGTGGAGAAACATAAATAGGTTCTTTTGTCTATTTATGAGTGTGTTTCTTCTCAGCTGGTGACTTTTCTTGAGGTGAGAGGGGGAATGGTTGTATCAAACTATATATCTTTTGTTTGTTTCTTTTTAGGATCTTCCTATTGTTTTTATTCTTTCCCGCTGGGTTGTTAAAATTAAATAACATTCCCAATTCTCATCACTACAACATTCAATTCATCTATTGTGAACGTCTCAGTGTTACTAGGTAGAGTACCTGGTAATATATCTGACAAGGTCTTTGAGATTTGACCCATTTGAATCTCAGGATTCCATAAAGTATCTTTGTGGATCAATATTTTAGTTTCATGAGTTGTTATTATTAGTTTTAATTTTGAAAAAAATTATCGATGAGATTCTCCAGGATACTTTGAGGTGATGGAGGAGGTTGGTGAGGTCTTGGCTGAGGTGGCTGAAATTATTGCTGAGTTATTGGTTGGAAGGGAAGTTGTTGGAAATTATATTGTTTCACATGTTGTTGTGTTTTGTGTACATGTTTCATCGGTGGATACCATGGTGTTCCATGATTTCTGAATTGTTCCAGACCACTTCATGGCTGAAAATTTCCTTGATTGTTCGGACATTGCTGTTGACATGCCTCAACTGATAATATTGTTGTTGTTGTTCAAACAACTAGTTCTATTGATTATAATTGACATAATTACAACACTACTATTCTTCATATCTATCCTTGAAATCATGATTGTGTTTTGGGTCACCACATATCTCGTAAGTTTTAATTTTCATGACACGGGTTAGAGGGGGTTGATTTTGAGGTTTTGTTACCTGCATATGAAAATATTCAATCTTTTATGTGAGTTCTTCCACTTTCACAACTAATATGGTGCTCTCATACACCTAGAAGATACCATGGTGTGGGAGTCCAAGATCACTTTTCCATAGGATGGAATTGTGTTACCCTTCATCTAGTATTTCCCATTCATCTTATGGGGTTTTGAACATTAATCCTCCATCAGCAGCAACATCGACTGCATTTCATGCCGCTAGCTAGAGTCCTCGGTAATACATATGCAATTGAATCCATGTGTCTTTTCCATGATGTGGAAATTTTTTCATAAGTTCCATAAATAGGTCTCATTCTTTCCATGAAGATTATCTATCTTCTTGAGAAAAGTTTTGAATATCATTCCAGAGCTCCCATGTCTATATTAGTGGGAAACACTTATCTAATTGTTTTTGGAAAGATCATCCCATGTCATGTATAACTTGGGAGCTTGAGTTTTAAGACAGTCTATAGCTCTATATCTCAACATGAATGGTAATACAAACAATCATATAGAATATGATGATACTCCTTGGTTGTGAAAGGTGACTCAAACTTCCATGAAGTTGTCAATGTGTTCATGCGGGTCTTCGATTTGGAGACCACTAAATTTTCTTAGATTCTAGATCATGTGAAGGAGTCCATGAAATATCTCTAAGATATGGGATTTAATTGGAGGATGAACAATGCATAGGTTTTCACCATGGATTAATGGAAAGGAATAATCCATTATTGTATTTTCGGGATGCATCGATTGCTCCTGCGGAATTATCTGATGGCAGTTTGGCATGTTGTTTCCCGCATGATGATGTTGCTCAGCCATTGGGGACTAGGGATGGTTAAATAAATACCTTTCAATCATTATATCTAATTCCAATGGTTCTTTTTACTTATGATTTCTTTAATGAGTCAAGGGACCGTGTTACATAAACTAATATGGAAAACAGGGATGCAGGGGAATATTTTTAAAGAGAATAAAAAAGGGGTGAGGGAAAGGTAATAATTGATCTTGGACAAGATTTCCTCAAAAATAAAAAGAATTTCTCCCTAGCAATGACAAAAAAATTAGATCACACTTTCATGGATAGTTTGGTTCATACAAGAAGCACTCAGATTATAATGATGTATCCAAAACATTACTAAATATATGGGATTGGCATAGTAGAAGTGTGGGGTCGATCCCATGAGAATGAAGATTCTCTTACAAAGGATCAATGGCTTGAGACACTTACAAGAGTCCTTTAAAGAAACTTTTTCATTTGGGAATTTTTACTAAATATCTAATTAGGAATAAAATAAAGTATTTAATGATGATTTGGGACTAATTTCATGTATCTGGAGAATGGATGGCCTTAATTCCAATCTTGGCAGGGTATTAAATCTTAGGCTGTGAAGAAAATGGTGGATGCTAGTTAACATTAGTCAAGCCACCTAGTTAAACCTAGGAAGTGACTATTCCATAATTAAGATAAAGTAACTGTCTAAGTGCATTTTTTTTCTTCCTGGGAAGATAGTATCATGGCCTAGTGATCATATCCTAATTTACTTTAATCAGGATAGGGTATATTGCATGAATATCCTTTGGTTAGGTACATTCACACAAATGGGGTAGAATTTGGTTGTTTATCCTAATTAATAATTCATTAGGGCTTCCAAAATTGTATTTAAGGATTAGTTATTCATTAAAATACATATACTCATAATCCCAACGCCAAATAATATTATCTATACATAGTTGATGGAGATGTAATTAAATAAATTAGGAAAATCATGCCTGGCATGATGTTTGAATTTATGTGAACGACAATCCTAAAAGGGTTAAAAATTAAAAAGGTAGTGAAAAAGAGCATGAAATTTAATTTTCCAAATATAAATCACAATTATAATAAATCACTTACATGAAATAATAAATGGAAATTAATCTCACATGTGATGTTGGAAATTGATGATGAATGTCGACAAATGATGCAACAAAAATTTGAAATCATTCAAGGAAGCAGATCCACAACACTGGAATTGATTTAAAATGTAAAATAATTATGAAATTTGAGTTTTTCGGAGAAAAGGGGTAACATAACATGAATGGGATAAAAAATAGAGAAGAATCATGTTTGGAAATTGTTTTCAAATACTATACTGCAACTCTGTTTTTATAAGAGAATTTGTTTACGATGTGTACTGGTGGTACACATCATGTACTATTTATCCGCATATATTTTTATATATTTTAGATATCTTGCATGACTCATGCATATCCAGTGGATCTATGAAGTTTTATTGACTACATGTCATGTTCTAAGTGTTCACGATGTGTATTATCCTTCAGATATTCCACCATGCGGATTTGTCGTAGATTTTTTGCACAATTATTTTAACTGGCGTCACAGTCTGTACTGGTTGTTTCCACTACTGGCTACAAATCATGGTCACAACATGGATCACAACTTGGGCATAATATGAACTACTATTACAGGACATGTATAGACTGGACACAATGTGTACTGGCTATAATACACATTTTTTTCATTTCGTCTACAGAATCCAATGAATCCTTATTATTGAAAAATTAAGAATATAACTATTGATTTATTGAGAAAAATCAATGAAAATCCTTCAACAAATGATATAAAATAGTGTATATAAATTTGGATTATCTCTCACCGTTAAAGGTCCCATGTCCTTTACTAGATATCTATCAATGAAATCTACAATTTCACCAAAATTATCAAGTAGTTTGTTAGTACAAGACTCACTAGGACACCAAAAATGTTTCCTAAACATAATGAGGTCAAAAAAAGTATATTCCAAAAAAAATAATTTGATGTAAATACATTATCCAAAACCATGTGGTTGAGTGCTAACCAAAATTCTACAACCCCCAATAGTACCTACTTCGGCTCTATACCAGAATGGGATACCGTGGTGTTAGATGAATCAACAATTGGACATTTTTTCAAGGAATCATGTTTATCGGCAACGGTTTGCGACAATATTGATGCCCTGTAGTAATATATGTTTCTCTATATTTCTAAAGGAAATTATATTTGATCATATTCTATTAATTGTCTATGTGACATACTGAGGACCGAGAGCTAATCGTGTCCCTTTGTCATTCATGCACACCATCGAAAAGACATACAAGTGAATGAGAGCTAATAAGTCCGCTCTATATTGAGTGCATCCCAAGGAATCATTGTATTCCCTTCTCGTGCATTGAACCCTCATCATCAGTATTGTGAATCCATCCTCCAAAAGATAACAGACATCGCGATAATTCGCTACACGATACTCCAAGGCATCATCATATCCTTCATTATCAGACAGGTTCACCCTAAGGCATCATATGTGACTTCATCATTTATTGGACCCATATAATTAGTCATGCTCATCTCCCCTATAGATTATAATACAATTCCCAATGGTGCACAACATGGCTTCCCCTAGGAATCATCATGTGCCTACCCCATGCATTGGACCCTCGTCAACAGTCATGCGCTTCCATCCTACAAAGGATAATGCAATTCGATAGTCAACATGTCTTGGTTAAAAAACCATGACGTATAAATATCATCGAAGGATACATATATATAAATATATATGTAGGAATAATCACATCATAATTAGTAAGTAGCACACATTGTACAGTTAATCACACAACAATGTGAATAAATAGCTAAATACTACTCATGTAATACCCACATGCATTCAATATATAAACATGTATGTGAACCATCTTATGAGTGAAAATAATTTCTAAATAATCCCAAGATATTAAGGAACATCTTACCTCAAAATTTGGGAAAAACCTATCGTAGTTTTTCTTAACGATAGAGTGACACATCAATGTCTCAAGCTGTCATCATGTCCATCATTGTGTTTTAGAAGAGGTTTTCCTAGAATCATAATATTTATTTTTATTCAAAGGAATAAAATATCACTTGTGATAGTTATTTATATCACTTGAATAATTCTAAAATTATCATTAAATTTATCACATGCACTGATAAATTTTCACTTTTCACTTTTCTCTTTTAAAAGTCACAAAAAATTATAAATCATGACAGTTAATTTAATTTTGTCACATGCGCTAACAAATTATATAATTGTTTTATCATTTATAAAATGTCACATGAAATGATAAATCTTGACATTTAATTTAATTTTATCACATGAATAAATAAATTAAATAATTATTTTATCATTTCTAAAATGTCAGATGAAATGATAAATCATAACTTTTAATTTTATCATATGCGCTGATAAATTAAATTATTACTTTTTCATTTTTCTAAAAAAAATATATGTTATGATAATTATCTCTCTTGGATAATTAAAAGGTGATAATTCTGATTTCCAAATTTTATATTTATCGCATACACTGATAAATTAAATTTATTAAATCATTTAATTTATCCATTGATATAGAACCATACCCATAACATGATTATTTTATTACTATTATAGTAGAGAATTTAATGTAATTATCTTCCATAATTTTCATCTCATAATTTCGTAAAATTCATTGTTAGAAAATTATTTATACATTTCTCAAAAAATTCAATTTTTTATCACCATAATAGTTTTATTAATTTATTATTCTACAAAACATTGCAATTATCATTTAATAATTTTATCAGTAACCTTTTATAAAAAAATTTGATCAAATTTAGATAATTTATTTAAAATTATCTTTTTATAAACCAAAAAAATACCTTTTGTTAATTTATATAAAATTATTTTTTCAAAAACACATAAATAATTTTATTTAACGAGAAAATTTAACCTTTTAGGTGATTTCCAATACACACACACACACACACACACATATATATATATACACCATAGTAAATATTTTATTATTATCATTATTATTTTATTCTTCTTATTAAATACCATTATTATATAAAACCAATACCCAAAAATAGAAGAAATAAAATAAAATAAAAAAATTGAGCACCATGGAAGAAGTCAAGGCATGGTGATGCACTTAAGGGAGGTAAAGGATCTCTACTACTGCACGTCGGTTGATTGATTAATCACATGGGAGTAGGTATATCCAATTTTTGGTAGAAATCCATAGATCTATTGGTTTATATACCCGCAAGAAACATGTTTTTGTTTAATTGTAAAAGAATAATTAATCACATGTTTCCATCCATTAAAATCCAAATTGATGATTGTAGAGTCATTTAATATCAACCATTAATGTGTTTTAATTTTTTAACATGGTCGAAACTGCACAATTTTAAGATTTAGGGAAGATTCCTACAACTCCCATGGTTAAATGGTGTGTGCAGCATAGCGTGGGGGGGGAGATGCATGAATAGTCCACCCCCCTTTTTTCATTTTATTAATTTATTTTTTTAATTAATTATTTTTTTAACAAAAATTTAATAAATTTTAAATTGATTAATGGAGTCCAATGTGGGTAAAAATTATACCCCTAGGGTAAAACCAAAGTTCAAGAAACAATGGCGATGTTATAATTACCACGCAATGTGTTGTTTGTGAGATATAAATTATTTTGAATAATTTAATATTTTAACCATTTTATTTTAAAAAAAATTAACATGTGAGAGGGGCATCCGAATACCCCATTCATTTGAATGTTAAACCCTTCCTAGGATAAACACTTCACTCCATACCTATACATTCTCTCCAATTTGTTATATGACACACCATTTGTGTGTTATTAAATATTTAATATTTAAAAATCGGTTTAAAAATTAATTATATATAAAAATGGTTATTTTCTCGAGTGAGGCATCCAAACATCTGACGATTAAAAAAGATACACCCTGGTTAGGGTAAACACAACAACCCACAGATATCAGTGGTCTCCGATTTATCATACGATGAACCATTTTGGAGTTATTCCATTATTTTAAATAACTTTTCTATGATTAAAATAATATATTTAATTTTTTCTGTGTTTTCTGAGGCTTTGTGGACTTTTGAATCTTTCACAAACTCCACGTCTAACTCTAAAAATATTCGAATGGAAATTGCTGAGTGTTAACATGGACTTTTACTCTACCACAATGCATTTATAATAAATGATATTTTTCACCGATAAAACATTTTTTAACTTAATAATTCATCATAAGAGTTATTTATTATTATTATAATAATCAGAAGGATACACGTGTCACGTAATCAATGTAGTTTTCCATGATACAAAAATACGCACTTCAATCTAGGTGTAATTGGAAAATAACTCAACAATTTAATAGGAAACATTTAGAATATCCATTTAGAAACTCAATATGTCTTGATTGACCACATGTTATCCAATTAACTAATGAATCATATAGGCCATAATAAAAGATATAATCAATTTAAAATGAATATATTGTAAAATAATTATTTCCCAAATTATGGACCAACTACTTTCATTCATTTAAATTCATATGTAGTTTATTTCCCTCGAGAAAAAAATATCTAACCAAATATAATATTTTATCAAATAACAATTTGAAATTATAAAATATAATTTAATTACTAGAAATGTATAACTTAAATTCAAAATAATTTATCTAATATTTTTATATCCTTTTATTATTGTTTGTTATAGATATTTTTATAATATTTTTATATAATAAATACTAATTATTTATTAGTTATTTTATTTTTAATTAAATTGTTTTATTTAATTTTATAAATTTTAATTAGTTATAATAATTAGAAATACGTTATTATTTATTATTGTCACTTATGTTAAAATCATATTAAATTTTATTTAATTTTTTCTTATCTATATTAAATATCATTTTAGTACTATTTCTAATATATTATTAATTTAATTAATTGTATTAAATTATAGAAAATTTACCTTAAAAAAATTATGTAGTTTCTATTATATTTATTATGTTCTATGTTTTTTTATTATTTTTCTATTATTTTTATGCAATATTTTTATTTTGGAGATTTTAATTACTTTACAAATTTAAATTTACTTATTTTACATTATTATTCATTATAGTTCTATAATAATTTTTTTTTGTCATTAGAAATATTTTTAAAAAATTATTATTTTAAAATAATAATTTTTTTGTATAAATATATTATGAAATAGTAAAAAAAACAAATTTTAATAATTTCTATCAATATAATTTCTTTCAATAATTTTTAATAATATTATAATTTATTAAATAAACTAAAATTAATAATAACAAATAATTATATTTTTATAATTTTTAAACTAATTTATTATTATTACACTATAATATACTTGTATTTTAGATTATATATTTTTAATTAATGTTATTTCATAATAACTAATGACAAATCATTTGTTAATTATTATTATTTATAATAAATTGTTCATAAGTTTATTAATTTTCACAACTTATACCTAAAATTTATTATTTTAGATTTATTATACTAATTTATTTTAATTTATTATATCTAATAACTAGTTAATTATTTTATAATATTATTAATGTTAAAAAATTATGTTTTTTCTTTTTTCTGAAACTTATCATACATTTATTATTTTAGATTAATTTTCATTATATACACAAATTTATAATAATTAAAAAATATTCATATTCATTTATTATTTTTTATATTAAATAATTTATAAATTTTTTATTTTCTATATTTGTAACTAATATTTTTTATTAAGATTAATTTTATAATTTATACTAACCTATAATTATTCATAGGCATCCATCATTTATTTATTATTTATTTATTTTGATAGAAACATGTTCACAAATGAGAAAGGTGCCCATTCTTATTCAATAATTGAAAATAGTGCATAGAAATAGAGGCGGTATACATGATGTTAGTATAGAAATCACCACCCATGTTCTAGAGATGATGATGTATAAATACATCATATATATGATA
The DNA here is from genome assembly GCA_963277665.1 of Viscum album. Classification (NCBI taxonomy): domain Eukaryota; kingdom Viridiplantae; phylum Streptophyta; class Magnoliopsida; order Santalales; family Viscaceae; genus Viscum; species Viscum album. The sequence goes on from OY728122.1 coordinate 739,988,860, forward strand.
ACTCCCTACAAAATCCTAGAGATCCACTCAGTTCTTCAAAAGCGTGTAAATAGTCATATTGACCTCCTTGTAATAGGGAGTTCAAGCGACATGAATTTATTATATCTTGTCAAGGATGGTATTCCTAGAAGAGTAAATCATTCATGGAACAATATGAGGACTTTGTTTAATTATGATGAAATAAATTGAAGAATCACTCTTGATCCAACAATCCTACCATTTTAGTTCTCATGCATGCTTGAAAATATATACAACCACCACTATCTTTGACTTTAACACAATGATGGAATCTAGAATGTAGTAACACATATCCTTAATAAAACAATTATGCTTTTAGAATATGCCACCATAAACGAAAAGTCTAGATGAACCCAATGCAGCACCATCCACAATCACTTTTAGATAATTTTGAACTTCCCGTAACAACCTAACATAATTAGATTGAATTGGTTTTCATGGATGCTAGGAAACACCAAGATTCCCCAAAATATGAGGTTCATTGATATCACTATTCAAAAAACAATTCTATATTTTCTAGAAATCTAAATTTCTCTGTAAATATTAGTAAAAATTCCCCTATAGTGATGGTGATGACCACTAAACTCGATGGAATTCAGAGCATTCCATTTATCGAAGAATTAAGTCACCACAAAACCATAAGAATGTTAAGCATCTATGAGATATGGTTGAGATCTGAAATGGATTTACAAAGAGTTGAAAACCATTCATGACTACCCATGTTACACAAATATTTATTGAAAATGAATCTTTAGGCCTGATTAACAATGTCACAATATAGAATGATGTGATCAGATTTAATGTTTAGATTATATTATTTATATTATTTATTAATTTTTCCTAACTAAAAATTATTGTAACCATAAATTATTATGTTACATTTATCTTAATAATTTATAATAATTAGTGACTATTTATTTTTTTTATTTTTTTTATTTGAATTTGTTATATTCATATTATATTTTAAAATTAAAAATAATATTAGTTTTTTATAATATATTTTTATTACTAAATTTTATTTTTTGAGTTATTATAAAATATTAATTATTATAATATTATAAGTTTTTAAAATAATATTTATAATAATCTTACTTTTACTTACCTAATATAATTAATTAATATTTAGTACTAAAAAATTATTAAAATATAATATCTTTTTTATTTTACAAAATCTAAATGAATTAAAAAATAGGAAACATATTAATAAAATAAAAAAAATTAATAACCTTATATGAAAAAAATAATAAAACAATATAAAATTAAATTAACAATTAATTTATTTTACCTTAAATCCAAATAAATATATCAAATTAATAAATATTAAAATGACATTACATTAAATCTTAAAGCTAATTTTTCAAACCAAAAATAGTTGATCTTTAGTGAAATAATCAATTTCACAAATAAAGAGAGGGAATAGTGATAGAATGAATGAAAATAGAAAATTTAGAACGAGGTAGTGGGAAAGGCACATACATATTTCTATTTTAATTTACAGTAGATTTTTTATACACTAATGTTACAAATATTTTGAAGTTTGAACTATTTTTTATGGTTATTTTTGATGTAATTGTGTGATAGAGTTAAAGTCCATCACCAAAATTAACCATCATTAATAACATATCTTCTTATCAAAAAATCCTTCTTAATGGAAATTGTTTGTTGAAAATTATACTCTAGAATAGGATTTTTGATGGAATGGATCTTCCATCCAAAATAATTCATTCAGAAAATTCTATTTTTGAAGTTAATATTCATTCCTTTGTGAATAAATATTCACAAAATATTATTTTTAATGGAATGTATTTGTTAATAAAAATAATTATTTCATGAAGATACTATTTTCCAAAGAGTGTATCTTTTTCCCTTAAAAAATCATTTTGGACGAGTATTTTTGCAATATAAATATGAATTTTCTCAGAAATAAATAATTATCTCCTAAAAAAATATATTTATTCTAATTTTATATATGCTGGACAATTTTTCTATAGAAAATATTCATCACTAAATATATTATTCATGATGAAATAATATTTTCATTTTAAAAAAATGGTTTATCTTTATAATTTATATGAAGAATAATTCCATCATAAATATATCATTACAAAAATGATGATTTTTTAGGGACACTTAAATACTTTCAAATTGATTGAGGTGATCAAAAATTAAGATCATTTATGTACATAATAAAAGGTATTATCTACAATATTATTCTCAAATTAAGATTTAAAAAAAATATTCACACTCATTTGATAAGGAACATACAGTTATTATCAATTGATCAACATCACTAATAACATTATTAAGAGAATAATCCCTCAATAATATACTTATTCTATGTAATTAGTTAATTCTTTCACTTTTTTTAGAAATTTATCATATGGTACATTATTTTTTGATTTTGGAGGCTCGTCCCTTAGGATTTTAAAAATAGATTTAGTCATTGAAAAAAAAAATTATCCTTATAATCATATAGTTTTTTATAAATTTCTTTTTCAAAAGTTTTTATTTCATAACAGTTAACTTGTTTCAGTTCTTTCTTGGTATGTGATATTTTTTTATAAGCCAAGTGGGACATACATATTATGGATTATCCATGAAATTTTACTTCATTGTATTATTTGGTCAATCTTTGAAAATATATATTTTCAATTAGAGAAAAAATTCAATAAATAGTCCTAAATTTCATATATATTGAATTTTAATTATTACACATATCATATGGTGTTATTTTATAAAAACAAAGAGGGTAAATCGTAGTTTACATCATACCAGTAAGAATTTAAATTATTGAAAAAAAAAATATTTTTCGAATATTGATATTCATAAAACATTGCTTGTTGTATATATGGAATGGTTACACTACTATATTAAAATAAATCATATTTACGGTGTTTTTGGAATCAAACATGTTTATTCAATATAAACCTCACTTTTAATATACTCAAAAAACTATTTAAAAATTCATCATAATGGTCACTTCCCAATAATAAATTTTAATATCTATTTTTATTTTTAATTAATAAAAAAAATCATAAAAAACATGAGGGCTTTAAATTTGTGGAAGTGATTGAAAACACTATGGAAATGAATATAGTCATATGATAACACATAAAATTGGTGTTTTCCTCTATAAATTTAATCTTTAGTATGTCTGAAAATATCCATATATACTAACTTATGATTTTGGGATGTTAATGCACCACTAACTATTTTAATAATTTCCTTATATTATTTTCTATATTAGTGGGGTAAAATAATATTTAGAAATTAGAAAATAAAATTAGTGGGTAATTTAAAATATTATTTATAGAGAGATTAGTTATTTTGTGTAGGTAATACTATTTTGACTACAATGTCAAGGTTTTGGTTTATCTCCCACCCCACCATGGAGGGGAATATTCTTGTTAGCCATATATTCTAAATTTATGTAATAGACATTATCATACTAGTTTTTTGGAAAAATCTATTCTTTATATGAATTGGTTATGGAAAATTTGTTATATTAGAAATTGATGAATTATTTATTATCAAATAAGTATTTCATACTAGTGAAATTTACATTAATTTTAGTGAATAATATAGTTTTGAAACTAAACACTAACACTGAATAGATATTTCACCTATTTTGTTGATCCATTTTAGCAAGATATTTTTTAAAATTAAATTTCTATTGCCATTATTAATCATTTTCTTTACATTAATATTTTATTCACTGTCATGTTTCTTGAGAATAATACATATATTTTCCAATTATTCTAGTCAATAGTTCTCAACATTTTTCCTAGAAAATTTTCTACTATGTTCTTTCATAACTAAATATTCATAGGTTCAAAAATAGTCACAAGTTAAACAATATGACATTATAATTTATTAACTATATGATGATTTATATCATATAAGGTTCAAAAATAAGTTAACTTATCACATTAGGTAATTATTTCTTATTTAGAAGACATATATCATATTAATTCAATTTATTTTTACAATAGGTCTAAAAAGTCTTTCAAAAGGTATTTCTAGTAAATTGTTCATAAAAAATAATGATATAATTTATACCTTGTATAATATTAATATACATGTTTAGATTTTTAAATTAAATGGATTTTAATTTATGGAAAATTTTATAGTTTTTTCTAAAACTTATAAGATTTGGTAATTTATTCTTTAAATTATTATTTTCAATGTTTATTAAAATCACATAAGTGTGGTAAGAAGAAGAAACCAAAATTATAAACCCAACAGATAAGTAAAATTAAATTCAATAAAATTATTAATTGGTTTTGGTATGATCTTACTTATCCTACTAATATTATTTATAAAGAAACAAAGATATTTCCCCAAAATGATCTACATACTCGATTAGTTCAACAGAAGATATAGGGTTATCACATAGTTTAGCCAAAACTAAATTAGAATAAAAATTAAAGCTTTGATAATGACTAACAATGGTCATAAAATATATGCAATTTTTTTTATAAATCTTTGGGAAAATTTAAAACATCTCTCAATTATCATCACTTTTTTTAAAAAAAATTATAAGATAAATCTTCACATACACTCCAACTATCAATCACCTTAAATATCATCTCTCTTTATCATATCTTATGTATTTTATTTTCCTCCCATAATTTAAATCTAGTTATAATTTAGTTTGATAAGTCATAAATTCATCCATTAACAAAGAAAGAACATCATTGGAATCAATTTTAATATCTCTCTTTCCAAATATATCCTTTTATTCCTGTTATTCTATGATCATTCCTTCAAAATCAATTTTTCCACAAGTTTCTCTAATTGAGAAAACACATCACCACCGAGTAAAGAATCACTTTCGTATATTTGTGGTATAGAATTTTTAAATTTAATAGAAACTCAATTATTCTTATGATTATGTTTCTCATGACCTGTCTAGATAAATAATTATATTACATTAGTATTTTCATCAATTATTCAAATTTATGATCCTTGGTTTTTGGAGAATCCATATATAACAATATTTTAGACTCTTATTCATTAAAAAGTAAATAAATTAAATTTTCAACCATATTTTCATCCAAAATATCAATTTAATCCAGTATATTCATTTCATATATGATATTTATGAATATTTTAATTTTTTTACATTTTCACCATAAAGGAAATCTATACCTTGATAATTTGGACAGAGCATCACCCTCTTGGTCTATTGTACTTATGATGTTCCAAAACGATAAGCTTATAACTCTTTACCAATACCATTTTATTTTTCATGATGATACAAAATATTAAATATTTAATGATATATCACAAAAAATAGATTTCCAATCTTTGTGAGGTAAAAATAATTCATATCTATGAATATTTTTTAAACATTCGAGTGGATTTTATGGAATTGTGTAATATTTTTAAAAGATGATATAATGATAAATTATAATATTATTATTTAATGAATCCAAAATTTACATCGGGTGCCTATAGTCTGTTTTATCTATCATAAGAGGGCTATTTTGATTTAAACCATCAATAATACCCATCTTAATGTAAGAATTAATAGAGTTTTATATCTAACATGTGTAATTATAAGGAAAAGGTAGAGATTATATGTAATACCAAATTTTTCCCATTAAAATCATATTCAAGAGTGAGTGAATAAATTTTTTTAGACATTGATGAATCAAAAAATAAAAAAAAATGTATAATTATGTATATAAAACAAAAATTTCTTGAACATTGAGTATGAAATATAGAAAAATGTTTAAAATAATTTAAAATCCCTTAATAAATAATATAGATATTTTATATTAATTTCTAATTATTATATAAATTTATAATATTTGAAGTATAGTATGGAATGAAAATTATAAAATTTAATGATTTTATAAAAAATGGAATAACATATATTTTTTTAAAGAGGTTTGGGATAAAAAATCTGTAGTCCCATATTTAGAAAAATAATTGAGATAATATAATGTCCAAAAGACTTGAATCATGTTTTACATTAACATAGAAGGATATTTTTCATGATTAATATGGTCCAACAACGAGTTTAATAAGTTCCAAAAATTTCTAAATAAAAATAATTATTTGAAAATGAGAAAAATATATGAGGAAATAGATTATAATGTTAAATACTTGATTTCAATTTTGAATTGAAATTAAAATGTTTATCAGAAAGGGAAAAAACTAATGATCCAAAGCAAGGAAAATCAATGGAATTAAATGATATCCATATTGAGATATTAAATGATTTATAAATGTAATTCTTGTAATTTTTTTACATCATCTTGATCCACCATATCAATATCTATATGTATAGATATTGAAATTGAGGTATTCCACAATAATATTCCTATATTTTAAATATATTCAATCACCCTATAATGTCTCCAAGATTCTATGAATATTCCAATTATTTTCTCATTTGAATTAGTCATTGGGATAATGATTACATAAATATAAATTATTGAATAAAAAATTATTTGATAGAAGATTATAAGGATTGTAATCATCCTTATCTAGTCATTTGATTTTCAAAACCAATAAGTTACTCCTTCTGAAATTTCTTTTATCATATTTCTAAAATTACATAATTTTTTCAACATATAAAATATTTGAGTACCTTTAGATAAGAATATATTCTTTTATATATGGTTCATAATTGAATAAATTATTTTCATTAGGTATAACACATTGTAACATTTCCACTCTACATAAAATACTAAAATATTATTCTTTTGAAATTATTTTTTAATAAATATATATTTGTTGTGATTAATAGAAATTAAAAACTTCTAGGGTTTTAAAGGAATAATAACCCTTCACTTTTATGATGTTGGTGAATAATCCAAATTATGGTTGGGTAATGTGGTGATAGCGGGCAGAATGTGACATATTAGGTGGTTCACGGAACACACAGAATGACGAAGAGGAATCACAATAGGTGAAGCTAGAAGGAAACCATTGGGATAATTAGAGGAATGAGATGAAATATTAGTGGATGTATATTTTTGAGAAATAGTTCATGTTATAATGGGATATAATTCACACTAGGACTATTAGACATGTAATTTGTTCCCCGTTACCTAGAAGAAAGGAGATTTCATTGGTTCAATAATGGTTCTTCCCACATCTTTTTTTTAATATATATATAATGTAAAATACTTCAATAGTTGAGTGTAATTTTTTTAACCAATTATACTATAACGAAATGTTTTTATTTCAAACCAACAAAACTTTTCATGTAGATGTGAGACCAATTTCTTTTCTTAACTTCACAAATATCCTCAAGGTTTTTTATCACATAATTTTGAATCCACTTTTCTATATTATTCCACCAAATTATTTTCAAAAAATAATTATTAAGCTCATAATTCAAATAGAACACATAATAAGAACATCGACCGACTAGTTTTAGTCAATGTATATATTCATGGTTTTTATAATTAAATCTCACTGAAAGTAAAATGGATTCTAGTGTTTTTTTCTTCAATTCATGGTAGTTTAAATGAAATTATTAGTGTAAAATACTTTGTTTTATGTATATACTATCTTTTAAATGATTATGATATTTTTTGGGTTGGGACTAATCATGGGACGATTATATGATATTGTGGATAGTTTCGGAATGAGTTTATATGTCAAGTTATTGCGACACTTTTAGGGGAAAAAATAAAAATTACAAATGTAATTATGCAAGAGGATAAGGAAGCCTATGAGGATTCTCACTGTTATGTTAAACAATATATATTTCTCTATAACCTATCAAATATAGGATATATTCATTTCACATGGTCATAAAAAATTCTACATAATATTCTTCCAAACTAGGAAACCTATGGGTTTTGATATAGTGGTGCATGTAATGTTGCTACACAATTTTGTAAATTTTCTAGTTCACCCATGTGACTTAACAAATTTAATTTGAAAATTGTATATTTTTGGCCTAAAAAGTATATTAAAAAACTTTTTTCTCCTCATCATTCCTAGTTTCTCAAACTAGAGAACTCAACAAGGATTTCTAAAAATTTTATTCCCTCTTGACCCTATCTTCAGTGAACCATTCTGTGATAGATCTAGAGAATTACGGTTTATCACATGATTATCTATCTCTATATAGATATTTTTTTCTTCACATTAATAACCATATATAAAAATATTAATTCCTAGATCTGTTGATTATTAATTTTTTTGATATTGTTTTTTTGTAATTATTGATCGAAATGAAGGATGAACCTCAATTTACTTGGATCATGGTGAGTTTAATTAATAATTGGTTCCTCAATGATTTAGATTTATTATCAATTTCTTTTAGTTACTCTAGAACATGAAGTATTTCCATTTCAAAAAAATTGGTTTTTTAGGTTAATGATCTAATAAAAATTTTATTTTTACCCCTCACTGTCATATGGATATAAAACTATGGTTTTAGAAACATGAAAAAAATGGGTTGTTTTAATTTAAAAAGTTAAATTAATTTAATGAAATATATTTTTAGGTATAATTTTGCACGCATAGGTTTGAATTGTTTATATTTTTATTATGAGGGACCTTATTTGATTTGTACTTCAATCCATGTTCTAATTGGGGAGCACATGTGCAAGACCAATTGAAAAAATGGAATAAAAGTTTAGTTATCAATCATGAGTATTTTTAATTTAATATTGTATGAATGGATTTGTGTGTAAGTGTTTTGATTGGGAATTATAAGAGGAAAGAATGAAAACTATCATCATAGAAAATTAATTGTTTTATAATCCATTTTGATCAGAGAAAAAATTTAAATTAGGGTATATATATTTTATTATATGCCTCTTCACTTTGTTTATATAAAATTATTTTGATGACTAATTTAATACTCATTTTTAAAGAAATTGTACAGACATTCCCATTTTTTATCGACATGCCTAGGAAGCTTATATTGTATTCCTAACATAATTGATATACTCTCCCCCTATATATACAACTTTGTGAACATGAAAAGCCTCATTTTCTTGAAATAGGTAATGGATAAGTTACATTATTTTCTAGTAAAGTATTATGATGTTATAAGCTTGGTGATAGAAGGTGAATCATATATTTCATTATTTTTTATGTTTTAAATGATTTTATATTCACTTCATTACATCAGGATGAATTTTTAGTTTTTATATAAATTTTATCATACTTTATTGTGCTTCCCTAATTTCTATTATTCTCTTAGTTTTTCAGTGTTCATGTTTACTCTCATTAATCATATAGTATCATATATTTTTTAAAATTATTTACCACATCATTTTTTGTATTATAAATTCAAAATCCTATGTTAATAATATTGCAAGTTCTTAGAATTTAATGCTTAACTTTGAAGTATGGGGGATGTAACCTAATGTCATAAACACCCCTACCTGTTCCTAGGAAATTGGGTTAGGGATGATATTTTAAAAATTATAGCATATTATTCTAGATTATCTATATTGTTAGTATATTTGGATATAATATTTTTTAGATGATACATTTTATGATGATAAATTGGCTATCAAATTAATTAATAATATTTGAACATTTTAATTTGAAAATGATTTTTAAATATATAACAAGATTATAATCAAATGGATGATAAAAAATTTCAGGTATTTCAGAATCAATAATATCATTAAATTATGTTAATAAAAACACATTATAATTTCAACATGAGGGAAAATAATTTCTGAAAGGAAACCTTTTATTATTTTGTACTCTAAAATTATCTTTCTTTTACCATTTTATTTTTACAATGTGGAATTTTTGTATGTTATTTTAAAATGTACCATTATGAAATTTAAAAAAATATGTTTAGAATTTATTGAATTATATTATGAATTTTAAAAGTTTATTTAATTGATTTTTTGTAAAATATATTTTTTTTTGGAACCACATCATTGTTTTGGGAATTTGAAAAAAATTCATATGCTATTTGGGAAAATTATAACGTAGTTAATGGATAGATGGAAACAATATGGTTTCATTCAATGATTATAATTACATAGGTAAACTTCCTTGAAAATATTTTTCTAGATACTACCTTGGTAGATCTGTGGTTATTGTTGTATTTGTGGTGATAACTATTCTTTTTGTCATTGTCACATTGGTTGTGTTTTCGTGCTGCTATAATTTTTGTATTTGTTGCCAGATTATTCATGCCTAATGTTTTTGATTGTTAGGTTTTATATATTGGTTAACTTATTTTGATATAAATCATACATGGTTGTGAAATAGATGTTTCTGGGAAGGACATCACATGGGATTAGTATCAATACCTCATGTGAGGAGTGGGATATTCTTGAATCTAAATGGAAAAACATGGTCAATTACCATTGAAATTGTTTAGATTGGGTGGAATTAACAACCATAAAAATGTATTTGATATAATTTTGGTAATTTCATGGTCCCTATAATTCAATTTCATATTTTTTATTAAACATGGTGAGACATTATGACCTATTTTGAAGGAGTATTTCATATTTTCAATGGAGTTGTGACATGGACAGTGTAGCAGATCCTGCAACATGTTGGAACCATATCATTTTTTGTTAGCTATAATTTTTTTTAAACAGTTTGGGTTAGATGTGGGTATTTTTGACTAGATATATATGTGTAAGATCCATTAATGTTTTCTTGTGTGTGGGGGGGGGGGTATATGCATGTTTGTGTTCTATGTTTCCAAGGAGCGATTTTTTTAACATATATTCATCAAGGATTATAAGGACCTTGTCATTTTAAAAATATTATTATATGATTTTATGAATTACTAGCCTTAAAATAAAACATATGTATCATAAATTATAGTGTCTATGCATGATTATGTACATAAAACTAAAAACAAGATACCAAAATAAAAAAATATTTTGTGTAAACTCCATAATGAGATACTAATATCCTTTCAGCTCTTGGATATATATAGTGTCACAAACCAAATTGGGTCACCATACAACTGATGCCTGACCTAGTGTGAGGAATGTCTTGAAGGTTCTTCTAGATCCCCATGGGCCAGCACATGTGCATGGGTATCGACGATAGATTTTGGGAACAATTTACATGAATAAATAAATATAAAATTACCATAAAAATAAACCGAACCAAATATAGAAGACATAACCAAACACACCATTAACCAAAATAGAAAGTGAGTTAAATATGTAAACTAAAAACCCCAAAAGAAACATCCACTATGTAGGGTGAGAAAACCCCAACTCAAAATAACCAGCTAGTAAGAAGGAACCACCCTCAAGCCATATCCACAACACCACACAATAAAGTCAACTATCAACTTAACCCACCACTCCCAGAAGCATTACCTTTACCTGTATTAGATATAACCAAATATACATACACCAAAAGGTGTAAGTAAGGTGTGATATAACTCCCAATATGATGACACCAATAATAGATTACATTCATAAATATTAAATGTCAATTACAGTTGCTAGTTTATCAGACAAAAAGAAATCAATGCTTAATTTAAAAAACACAGCTTTAAGGATAACTACTTTAAAGAAACCAAATTAAATAAAAAAAACAAACATACTTGTATGATAAACCCAAATCCACACCATGTGTTGATGGTGAGATTATGGTAATCAAGTAGAACACAAATATGGGAGAGGACCTACAGACACTAGCGAGTATTGGGACGCAAGAAAATCGCGTCTCGAAGAAAATTGGTGTAGAAACCACAAAAAAATGTGTTCTCTTGCATGAGACACTAGTAGGGAACGCGAACATAAGATAGAGGTCTCCAATTATCATATAATGTTTAGTTATTATTGTAGTCGTCAATCTAGGTAAGTGAAACCAGGTCGATGCCACATCAATGTCACTAGCGCACCAGTCCAAGTCCTTCCACCTAGTACCCAGGAATCCCATTTGTGATCAAGAGGTTCAGATTCCATATCGCATGTCAAATTTAAATAATAAAAACGAACTAGTCACTACCTCTATTCACAATAAACTCATAAACCCAAATTTTTATTTGAAATAGTTTTCACAACAAAAACCCTTACACAATCCAATTAAAATAATTTTTCTTATATAATAATTATTTAATAAAACATTTTAAATATTATCTTTTTTTTAAAGAATGGCACGAGTTTACACACAAGACCAACCAAATGTTCTTCTATAACCAAACATACACAATGCCACAACAAAAACACAATATTCACCAGTTACACAATTTAATTGGGTAATTGCATAATTTAACAAAACACAATCACTTGACCAGATATAATGTATTCAACAGAAACACATTCACACAAAATAAAATGCTACCAGACAAATAAAAAACAAATTAAATTATTTAATAACATATTTCACACCAAACATATTAAATTAGGAACATTAAAAAGTAATCAATCATTAAAAAATACTTTTCAATTAATAATTATACATGGTACCACCTATCTTAGTGTGGGAAACCTCAAAATCTTGACATGAATCTTTCTCCGCATGACAATTGCACCACAAGGGATCTAAAACAAACCCTAAAACTATGTATCGACACTATTTCTTCAAAATCACACCAACCAAAACCTAAAACCCTAACCGCAAAACAAAAAATGGAATATATTAACCAATTAGAGAGAATCACGCCTATAGTGAATATATTGGAGGAAAACAGACCAAGGGGGAGGGCTCTTGGGGGTGTGTTGCACAAGGAAATCTAGCTATATGGGAAAGTAAAATTAGTTATAGGTGTTGTGAGGTCGTGGGGAAGTAGGGGTTTGGGGAGAGGCAGATAGGGTGGTGTGTCGTGGCTTATAGGATGAGAAGAGGGGAACTGGCTAGTTGTGTCGTCAGAGGGAAGCAATGGAGCTAGGATAGGGTTTGGAGAGGGTGTGTGTGGCATGAACTATGGGGGAGGGAGAAGCCATTGCGCTATTAAAGAAATATAGGGGGAGACAGAAGAGAGAAAAAAAGAAAATGAAATAAAATTAAATCCTAAAAACAAAAATTCAATAATAATTATTATAATAATACTAAGATTAGTAATATTAGAGTTAAAAAAATAAGTGTTAAAAATTTTATAACAACTTAATAATAATCATAATCTATTTAAAATCATAAAAAAATTATTAATAATAATAATGATAATGTAAATAATAACATGTTAATAATTTTATAACCATGCCAATAATTTTATATTATCAAACTAATTAAAATATTAATTCAAATAATTATTATAATAATAAATATATTATTAATATTTGTACAATTATTATTATTATTATAACAACTATGAAATAATTTTATTTTGTGCTTACATAACTTGTTCAATTAGTAAATTAACCAACCATGCACCGGGTAGGCTGCATGTCGATCTGGCGAGGCCACATAGCTTAGTCATGCCCTGCCCGCACAGTTGACATTGGGAAGCCAAAATGCTCATTTATCAACAAAAGTGCAAAACTTTCATTGGGCCTGGACTGCACCTCGATAGAAAAAATTAAATCTAGATAAGATTATAAGATAAAAATAAAATTAAAAACTGTACTGAAGTGCGACGTATGGGTGTCACAAATCTCCCCACTATAAAATCTATCTACCCTCCGAAAGTTAACTCATAGCCTGAATAGAAAAAATGGTTACTCCAACTCAATCCCTGACATATGCTACCATGTCTCATGCTTGTCATTCCCTTGTTTCCAAAGGATAAGAACCAAGGGAATGGACTTCCCACGAAGAACCTTCTCTTTGTAATCCTCTATCCGCATTGGTTGCTCAAACACTGATAAATCATGTTCTATCTCAATATCTTCATAGTTAAGCACATGTGATGGGTCCATAATATACATTTTAAATTTGGAGACATGAAATACATCATGAATCGAAATCAACTAAAATGAAAAATCTAACCTCTATGCCACCTTTCCAATCTTCCCTGTCATCTCAAAAGGCCTGTCATACCATGTTGTTAGCTTTCTCTTCTTTCCCAAGAGACAGTGACCCAAGTGAGGGGCCACCATCAAGAACTCCTGATCACACATAGAAAGAAAAATATCCTGATGCCTCCAGTATTCATAAGACTTGTGGTGACTCTAACCTAACAATAACCGCTGCCTAATCAACTTGACTTTCTCAAACAACTCCAGCACAATCCTCGGTCCCAAAATTGAGGTCTCACCAACCTCTACCCAGTATAATGGAGACCCACAATGATGAATATAGAATGACTAAAAGGGTTCCATTCTAATATATTATTGATAAATTTTATTACAAGATAACTCAACCAATCTCAAATGTCCCTCCCACGATCCCCAGGAATCCAACACACATATACAAAGCATGTCCTAGAGAATCTGATATTCCGAATCTGTCTGGACATCCATTTATAGATGGTGTGTTATGTTTATTTTGATATGTGTTCCCAAAGACCTTTTTAGACCTTTCCAAAACTAAGAGGAATATAAGTGATCTATATCAGAATCAATTTCTGATGGCACACCCTGATGTCTGACCACGTCTTGAATATATAATCAGCCTAGCTTATCCACTTCACCTTTATATTTTATCAGAATAAAGTAGGAAGATTTGGTATAATGGTCAATCACTACCCAAATAGCATTCATTCCTGGAGGTTTAGGAGTAAAGATAATAATTAGGTCCATGGAGAATATGTCCCACATTAAGGTAGGAATGGTTAACGACTAGAGAAAACTAGAGGGTCCCTAATACTCTGTTTTCACCTACTGACAAGTATAGTATCTCAAAAAGAATTCACATATGACTCATCTCATTGTAGGCCAGCAGAACTAGAAATAAACATTGTAATACATCTTGGTGGTTCTAGGATGAAAAACCTTCTGAGACTAGTGGCTATCCTACATCACCCCCTTCTGCAAAGACAGTGGCAACATCGCGCGAGTCTTGAATCACAAGATCCCTTCAGGAGAGAAAGACCAATTGGAAGATATATACCCACTATGATGAAACTGTATAGACCGCTAACATAGATCATCACCATGATGATCCCACTGAATCAATTCTAGAAGTGAAGGAGTGAACTGAATACTAGCCAAGCATGTACCTTCTCTATGCTCCTTAGTCTCCATGTGCATCTAGGAAAAGATACTCATAAAAGACCACTCAACACTAGACTTTATCAAAGCATGGATTAGTATGTTCCGGCTCAAGGTGTCAGCCACCACTTTACCTTTACTCACGGAATAGGCAATTTCAAATCCAAACCCCTATAAATACTTGATCTAACAGTGCTTCCTCATATTAAGATCCTTCTCAGGGAAAATTCAGGCTAAGATATTATGGTTAGATAGACCACAAATTTCTCCCCATAAAGGTGTTGATGACATGTATTTAGGGCATGCATCATTGCTTCCAAGTCCTTTTCATGAGTTAGGTAATTCTTCTCATGTTGTCAGAGTTGGTGAGAACCATAAGCCACTACATGATTATCCTGTATGAGTACACACCCAAGGACTATACCTCACATATCACAATAAACCACATAGTCCTTCCCATAGTCTGGAATAACCAACACAGTTGCAGTAGTCAACAACCATGTCAGCTCCTCATTGGATTCCTGACACTATGGGATCCATTCACACTTCCCCGCTTTCTAGGTGAGTGTTTTCATAGAAGAATCAAGCTGTGAGAAATCCAGATCAAAATTCCAAGAACAGACTTCCAGGACAAGAAATCTCCAGATCTCGAACACATTCCTAGGTTGTTCCCGTGAAATGACTGCACTAATCTTCCAAGGATATACTAAAACCCATTTCTATGAAATGAAATGTCCTAGAAACATCACTTCTCTAATCGAGGAGGTGAACTATGAAATCTTGGAATATAGGTTGTGATCTCGTATTGTTCCTAACACAATCCAAAAATGATGCTTATGCTCTTCCTCAAATCCTTAGTATACCAGGTTTTCATCCACAAAGACCATGTAATTGGATTGGTGATACTGGAAGAACACCCTATTCATGATGACCATAAAAAATGTTGGAGCATTTTCCAATCCTCAAGGAACGACCAAATACTCAAATTAGCCATACCTACTTTGGAAAGCCGTCTTCGGAAGGTCCACTTATCTCACCCTGATTTGGTTGCAACCTGAATGCAATTATATTTTAGAGAACCAGTTTTCCACCTTAAAATGTTTGAACAAATTTTCAATTCAAGGTAAATAGTATTTATTTTTTATTGTTAACTAACTTAAACTCTAGTAGTTGATGCACAACCGGAGAGATCCAGCATCCTTCCTCACAAATAAGATTAGGGAGGAAAGTGGAGAGACACTTGGGAAAATGATCCCATTTGATTCCAAATTTTCTATCAGTATTTTCAATTCCCTCAATTAGGTAGGGTCCATGTGTTATGAGGGATGAGATATAGGCTTTGTTCCCAGCACAAAATGAATCGATATCTCCATATCCCGCTCTTGGGGTAAGTCTGAAAAATAATCTAGAAATAACTTTGGAAACTCATCCACTATAGGAGGTAATCCACCTTGAGGAGCACCACCACCATCTTCCAGATTGAGTGATGATAACTGATATGTGAGGTTTCCCAACTACAGAAGTGGAGGTCCCTTTCTACATGACCAAGGATCCCATTCCTGAAGAAATACCTATGAACTCCCATCAGGTTCCATAGAACTCACTCACCACCTATATCAATCTATATGCGCTTCAAAGCACACAAGCCATTCCATGATTAGGATCACATAAAACATGTCAATTTCCATGACCATGAAATCCGATTCCATCTCAACTCCTAACCTGGAAAAGTCACACGCCATACACCTCAGGCCTTTCCCCTTATTCTTACCATCAATGTTACCAACTCCATTGAAAATCATAACAACTCGTTTGGTAGGTTCATTAGATTCCAAAGACAAGAAAATATAAAAGGGAGTGATTCTCCAGTATCAAATAAATCAATAACTACAGATGTTGCAATTATAATGGTACCTTGAAAAGTCGAAGGTCCCACATCAGATCTCGCTGGTGCATAATCCACAGCATGCAGATGCAGTGATCCCTATATGAGAACGACCGCTCGCCCATGGCTCTGCCATGATCTGGATCTTCCCAGAAGATGATCTGGTCTTACTAACACTCCAAACAAACAAAGATCCCATAATCCTAGTCAGCTCTAACTAGACTGACCCCCTAGAAGACATAGATCCTACTCCACTCTGATAAGGGTGTGTCACCCAGTAGAATAAATTCACATGTCCCATATCTCCACATCGATAATAAGTCCAGGGAGGGGATGAACATTTAGGTCATATGTGGCCTACCTTCCTGCACTGAGGGAACACCACATACCCGGCACCAAAATCCAGTGATAAATTATGCATGGAAGGATGGCCTAAGCTAACACCGCCTTTATTCATGTGCTCATCATGCTTCCTGTTCATCTAAAATGTACTACCACTGCCAAACACTAACATAGCTCAAAGGAGCTAGAACTACCCTTTCAGTAAATATCCCCCATACAAGATCATTCAACCACCTCAAAAAAAGTCTTTACATTAAACAACAATATCTGAAAATAAATCATTATTCGCAAACCCTTTTAGATCTTCTGAGCCACTATATGCTTGTTGGAAACTATTTCATGTTCATATAGGACTATCTCAGTGAAGTTGATGGCATACTCCATTACTGACTGGTCCCCCTGAACAATATCCATGAATTCGAAGGATCTAGAATACGCCAAGACTTCAGGGCGGTATTGGTCATTGCAGACCACCGTAATGTCCTTCTAGCTCATATTTTCGTGCTTCCTAGCGTGGATCGCCTTGTCCCACCACCTTCGACTGGGACCCTCTGGCAGTAACAAACCTCCTTTCACTATGACCTCTTCAAGAGTTTCCATGAAATCAAACATGTGCTCTATCTTCTCAATCCATTCTTTCACTTCCTTGAGGCTTCATGCAAGCTCACAATTAAAGGGGTTTGTTCATGAATAATTCATAGGTTTTTTCCTTTTTTGGAACAGATTCCACTTATTTAATTGTAGATGTATCAGGAATAGGAGTCGATCCTTCTCCTAAAGCCTAAATAGCCTAAACTATAGCTTCAACGAACCTCTGATCAAGCGACGAGGGAGAACTCTCCCCAGCATCATCCCATAGCTGTAAGGGGTATCTTTGTGGGGAGGGGGGGTTAAGTTGTTTCCAAAAGAAACAATAGAAAAATGAACACCATTTTTACAGAAGGTAAAAAAATTAGAAATAACAATAAACATCAGTAAACCAAACATGCAGAAGACTCACAATTACCAAACCACTTTTACCCTACCTGGGGTCCACACTTATTCTGCAGCCTGCACGTCCCACCTAGTGTGGAGGTCAAACAAGAATACCTACATCCCATGGACACCTGATATCTATTACGAGGTGTGCGGGCCAGGAACCCTACTCACAAATAGATCTCTGAGTCCTGACAATCCTAGCTCAGGTCAAACTAGACTCATCCCAAAAAAAACAATGAGAAAAAAATTCCTTTGATACTATTTTGTTATGAACCAAATTAGTTATTCATCCAACTGATGCCCAACTAGTCCCCAGTATGGCCTAAAGGTTGTTCTTGATCCCCATAGGCTATCCAGTGTTCTAGGGTGTCGAAAATAGAATTTTGGAATGATTTACCAGAATAAATAATTATTAAACAACCATAAAAATAAACCAAACCCAAACTAGGAGTCACAAAAAAAATCCTTTAACCAAACTATAAATTGTGTTACATATGTAATATAAAGACCCAAAATGGAACTACCACTTGGTGGGGTGACCAAAACCCAACTCAAACCCCACCACCTAGTGAGAGGACACCACTTTCATGACGTCTCCACAACACCATGCCAAGAAGTTAGCTAAAATCCTAATACAGCACTCCCAAAATCCTTACCTTTACCTATATCTGACAAACCAAATCTATTTACACCAAATAGTATGCTACCGGGAATAGATTCAATTCATAAATATTAAATGGAAAATACAGTTTCATGTTTAATACAAACAAATAAATCAATGCTTAAATAGATAATATCTTATTTAAAATAGTTATAAGGATAACTACTTTAAATAAAGAAAATTAAATTAAAACAAACACACTTACCTTTATGATAACCCCAATTCCACATCATGTGCCAATAGTGAGCCTGTGGTAAACATGAAGAAAAAATATAGGAGAGGCCTTATAGATACTAGTGTGATGTGGGACCCAAAAACATTGCTTCTCGGTGAAAAGTGGTGAAATAACCCCCAATAACATGTGTTCATGTGAATGATGCACTAGTAGGGAATGCCCCCATAACCTAGAGGTCTCCAATCATCATCCAAAAGTTATTTAGTGTTGTAGTCTCCAATCCATATAAGTGAGACCACCCATAATCCACCTCTGAGTCACTATAGCAGTAGTACTAGTCTTCTAGCCTAGTATCCAGGATTCCCATTTGTGCTCAAGAGGTTTAGAGTTCATGTCACATGTCAAATTTAAATAATAATAAAAATGATACACTACCTCTATCCCCACCACACTCACACAACCAAATTTCCTTTTGAAAAAGTACACACACCAAAAACATTTTCACAATCCAATTAAAACTAATTTTTATCCTTAATAATTATTTAAGATATCATTTAAAATTTTCCCAATTGTTTAAAGAGCATGACACAACATTAAACAAAAAACAAACCCAACCTCCTTCTATAACCAAATGCACACAACACCAAACCAGAAACACAATCTGAACCGCATATAAAATTTAATATGCTAACTGCATAAATTTACTGAACACCAGGACTTGACCAGATATAATGTCTTAAGAAAACACATTCACACATAATAAAATGCTACCAAACCAACCAAACACAAGTTAAATTATTTAAAAAAAGGTTTTCACCAAATATATTAATTAAGGAACATGAGAAAATAATAAAAATGAATACTAACTCATAAATTAACAAATATACATGGAACCACCTACCTTGGTGTTGGAAACCTCAACATTCTGGAGTGAAACTTCCACCGACTGACAATTGCACAGAAGGGGATCTAAAAACAACCCTAAAAACAATTTATCGAAAAAATTACATCAAAATAGGACCAACCACAACCCTAAACCCCAACAATAAAACTTCCAACAGAATATATTAACCAATTAGAGAGAATAACACCAGTGGCGAAGGTGTGAGAGGCTAATGAAGCATGGGGGAGGGCTGTCGGGGGTGTATCGCGTCAAAAAATCCCACCGAAAGGGAAGGGTGGTGTTGTTCATAGTTTTGTGAGGCATTAGGGCCACACATGTTCAGGCGAGGCATATAGGGTGGTGCGATGTGGATCCCTAGATGAGAAGAGGGGTTCCAACTAGTTGTGTCATCGAAGGGAAGTAAGGGCGCTAGGCTAGGGTTTGGAGAGGGGGTGTGTGGCGTGAACCAGGGGGAAGTGACAAGCTACTGTGAGACAGAAGAAAGAGAGGGGGAGGAAAAAGAGATAAAAAGGAAAAAAATAAAATGAAATAAAATAAAACCTAAAAAACATAAATTCAATAATAATAATAATAACAATAATATTATTATTATTATTATTGGTAAAAAAATAAGTTTTAAAAATTTTATTGTAACCGCATAAAAATAATTATAACCTAATTATAATCATAGTGAAATTATTTATAATAATAATAATATTAATAATAAAATGTTAATAATTTTATAACCATCAAAACAATTTAATACTATCAACTGAATTAAAATATTAACTGAAAAAAAATAATAACAATCCCATTATTATTATTATTATAACAACACATAAAATAATTTTATTTCGTGATTTCATATAAACTTCATTTAGTTAATTAACTAAATACTCACCAGGCATGTCACACATTGATCTGGAGAGGAAACATGGATTCGTTCATTCCCTACCTGCATGTGAGACATTGTGATGTCAAAATACCCATTTATCAGCAAAATCAAAAAACTAAGGTCAGGCTCGGCCCACACCTCGATAAAAAAAATTTAAAGACAAATAAAATTACAAGATAAAAGTAATATTAAAAACATTACCAATGTGAATAGTCCGAGTGTAACACGTAGGTTAAACTGGGGAATACATGAATAAAGGGACAATATAAAAGTCCTATTAAGGGTATATACATATAAATAAATCATAGTTTATGAATTAGATGGAATGACATGATGACATAAAATGGCATAGAACATGAATAAATATAAGGAAGCATAACATTTATATCATGAGATCATGTAATAATGGAATCATATGAATGTGGAAATAACATAAAACATGTCATAATCCTGATTTAAGGATAACATCAAAGACCATTTCATATGGACTATCATAATTCAAGGCCTACTGCCAAGACAATTGGACATGGCTGGACCATCATGAGACTAAACGTTAACCAATGAATTTTACTTTTATCTCAGTTCACCCATCATTATATGTTCAATAATATTTGTTCCACATGAAAAAAAACATTTATAAAAGGGTTACAAATGGAAAGAAATGGGAATCGTAATCATCCCATAGAGAATAACAAATGGGCGTATCATGAAAGTGTCCATGAAATAATTGATTTAAATAAAACATGGAAATTCATAGGGAAAATTAGTCACAGATCATGATAAATTATGTTCATCTAAAGTGATAATATATAAAAATATTTTTTATGAAAATTTAAAAATGATTCCCTTTAGTACAGTTTAAGGGAAAATATTAATGCGTTGTTAAAGTAGGTAAAGGTATAATTTTTTGAAAAAAATAGATGAAAATAGATAGATTTTCTTGATAGAAAGAGAGTTTTTATAAAAAATATTTGTTGATTAAAATAGATTATGTAGTGTGCTTGAAAATAGGTAATAAACTAGTAATTTCCCGATAATCAGGTATGCTTATCACGAGGAATTTTGAAGGGAAACATATAAACCATGTATTTACCCATAAAATAAAGAATAATTTAGATATTTTCATATGTTTGGAACATAAAACCATAATTTAAGAATATTAAATAAGAATAAATAATAATCGAATTTGGGTAAAAATAGAGAAAGTGTAACCTGAAGGGAAAATGGAGGTTCGGTGACAATCTCTTACCTTATTTTTGAAAGTTTTCTGCACTTGTATTTACTTTATTTGATACTAAAATTAGATTGATTAATAATTTAATTCAAAACAAATTAAACATTTATTTGATTTTTTATAATTTTTTTAATTTCATTTATAGCCTTTTTGATGAGTTATAATATTTAATTATGTCATTGGAGAGTGTTTATTTCCATGGTTTTTATAATTAGTTCACTTATATAAATATGTGATAGATCTTGTAAAATGGTAATAGTATTCCAAAATAGAAATTTTACATTATTTATGAAATTATAAAATATTAAATGTTTTTATATCATGTTGTTTCCATATTTAGGATGATTTAATAGATAAAATGTTAATGATGACTCTTAAGATCATTTTGGTGTTTTCTCAATCATCACACTCTAGATTTTTTTTATTAAATAATGTTATATATATACTCCTTATATAACACTAAATAAGTTGTAATATACATTTTAAAATATTTTTTATCCATTATAATGATTTTATGATCATTTTGAGGGTGTTATTATAGATCTAAACAGTAGTATCCCCAAAGTCTATGAATTGACACCTCACATATGATGTTTACCATTTTAGAACAAAATGGGGGCAAAAGAGAATCGATGGTTGATATTCCAATTACATAATAATATTCTAGTACATAATATATATTTGATATATCATGAAAATTTTGGATAAGGTAAAATAATATTACAATCTTAAAATAAATTAAAAGAAAACATAATAGGATTTTACCTCCTAAACTTATTCTCCTTGAGAACATCCTTAGGAAATTGGGTTTGGCCTTTCATGATACAAAATAATTCTAGGTGTGTGGGTAGATTCTTGGGACAAGAATATGTGGAATAGGGAAAATATTAATGGCTTTTGTTCTATCAGGAGAAGGGGTAGTGAGTGGTGGTATTTATAGTGGGAGGTGATGGGTATTTTTCATTATTTTATTCATTTTTTTATTATTTTAGATCAATATATTGAATAGTGTTTTATTTGGGGACAAAATGAAGTTAATAGTGGAAGTGATTTTGTACTAATGGTGGATACATCATCCATTCACCATCCATGACTCATTAATTCATGTATTTACCCTATACCATAAATTACCATATTTTAATATTCACAAAAATTCAAATATTTTAGAAAAATCACAAAAAATCACCCAATTTTTTTTAAAAAATTTAGAATTAAAAAATTTACTCCATGTTTTTAAAATAATATTCTAAATATTATTAATTTAAATTTTAAATAAAATCATCATTTAATCGAAAAATATTGATTTCAGTATTATAACAGATTGTATGACACGTTCAAAATTTAAATAGAGTCTTGTTAAATTATCTTATAATCATATGAAAAGAAAATATTTATTTATGATTCTATTTTATGAAAATAAAATCACTTTTAAATATTTATATTAATTATAAAATTTCTAATAAAAATTTACGTTTCATAAAAATACCAAAATTTAATTTATCATTTTTAAAACTTATATTTACTTATTCCAAGATATAAATAAATCATATTTTCATTTATAAGATACCCAATTTTTATTTATACATTCATAGGTGAGGCTACTATTCAATTGGCTTGTTTTCTATTCCTCATGGTCATATTACTTTTCCAATGGTAATTTTACTATTCCATTAGTATAGGTTTTTTAATTTCTAGGAATACCTCTTATTTCATTCATTCTTCATTTATAATGTTTGTATTTTTTTATCTATGTGATTTTATGTTATTTATACTATATTAAATAATTATAATAATTTAATTTCCATTTATAAAATTTTGGGCCACAAAATTCTTCCCCCTTATGAAATTTCTCCAATGAATTTTCATTTTTAAATATAAGTGGAAAATTGATGAGGGTATATCTACTTCATTTCATCCTCTGGTTCCTATGTTTCCTCTTATTACATATGGTTCTTCATATTTCTTTCAATTGTTGGGTAGTCTTGTGGAATATAACTCTATCTATATAGTCTAATATATTCACTAGATGCTCCTCAGAAAATAGATAATTTTACAACTATACCACATCTGAATTCAGCACATGTGGGGGATTTGTTATGGAATTCCTCAAGAGCGATATCTGAATTATATCAAGTATATGAGACATGGTAGTTGGAAGTTCTATTCTATAAGCCTCATATCCAACATGATCAAGAATCCTGAAGGGGATGATATACCTGGGACTCAACTTTCCTTTCATTCCAAATCTCACGATCCTTTTCCCTAGAATATGATGAGGAATACCATGTCTCCAACCATAAACTCTAAGTCTCCCAGACAATTTTTTACCAAGATATTTTTTCATCTTTGGGATCCCTTGATGTATTTTTGATTTTTTTTTCTCCTTTAATACCATTACATTCACCATTTATGGTCCTATAAGATTATGTTCACTGACTTCATCACCCCATGCCGGTGTAATGAATAATTCTCTATAAAGGATCTCATATGGATCAATTTTGATGATTGTGTGGAAAATATGGTTTTAGGAGAACTCAAACAGAGGAAGATGTTTCTCCCATCCTCACTTGATTTCCATAGAACATTCCCTCAACATTTATTTTAGTTCATATATTTTTCACTCAGATTGGCCAGTAGTTTGAGGATGGAAAGTCGTACTGATGTTCAAATTGGTGTTCGGAGCATGTTGGAGACTTTTTAATAACTTGGAGGTGAATCTTGGAACCCAATTTAATATAATGGATAGTGGTACTCCATGTAGCATTACCACTTCTCTGATGTATATCTGTGAAAGTTCACCCAGTGATAATTCTTCTCTAAATTTGATAAAGAGAGATGTCTTTATAAGATGATCCAAAACAACCAATATATGATTGTTTCTTTTGAATGTATTTAGAAGTATGATGACAAATTCCATGGTGATGTTTTCCAATTACTGTGTTTGTATGGGTAATGGTAGCATCATCCCATTATAATTTTTCCTTTCAGCCATAACATTCTAACATAACAGGGAAATTGGTGTATATTTTCTGATCTCCTTCTTCAAATTATCCCACCAATATCCCTCTCAGAAATATTGAAACATATTTATGCTTCTTGGTTGAATACAAAAATTTGATCTATGTGTGTCATTCAAAAGTACTTTCATTATCATTAGATTGGATGGCACAAATAGTCATATACCAAATATTATGACTTCGGCCTCTTCAATCATGAACTATAAAGAATTCTATTTTCTGATAGCTTCAACCTTTTTCAGAATCTCCTCATCATTTCTTTTAGAAAGATTTATTTTCTCCATGAGGGATGGTTGAGAAAACATTTGAGAAATGATTCATGATGTTCCCCCATTAATGATTCCCCTGTCCATTATTTTCAAATCTATGAATATTGGATCCTTCTCAATTCTCATCATTGATAATGTTGAAAGATCCTTTATACATAGAGAATATTCCACTCTTTTCCTTATAATAATGGTAGTTGATTGAGTAGTCATAATCTATGATGATCTCTAACCATCTTCTCTAGAAGAATTGTTTTAACAAGAGAATGAAAAACATATTAATCAAAAAGGTCATGTGTAACAAGATCTAACATACGTAATGGAATGAAATAAAGCCAAAGGTGGTTTTCTCCAGACACACAATGAGAGGCCAGATGATGAGTTGCTTCATTTCCATGTCTTTTGGTGAATTCGAAGGAGCAAATGGAAAAGCTGCGACTAAAAGATGGAATGTTTCTGATAGGGAAGCCAAAGGATTGGTGGAAAAAATAATTTTTGTTTACAGAATTGATAATGTTGAGACAATGAGACTCAATGTGATTATAATTCAAACCATAATCTTTTTCTATGGTCTGGCTATAAATGAATGCAGGTTCTTAGGTAATAGTGGGGTCCCATGAAGCGAGGGTCAACTCTTGTTTGACCGTGATGATCATACCACCATGTTCATGAACTATCATAACGATTACAAAAAAACCACTCTTAGGTAGTGTGGCATCGAAAATAATCTTAAAAACCCATTCTGGAGGGTGATCCATCTTTCTTCAGCCGATCAAGAGTTAGAGAACACATTTTTTTCTAGGTTCTGATTCCATCCTTCAATCTAGGAAACTGCTAGTTTAATCCAAAACCCACAGTGTATTGAGTTGTGATTAAAGGGGAACTAATTTCATCTAATGAATATGATCCAAGAAAAAACAAATAGGGATTCAACCTTATTATAATACAATGTGGAGTTCCATGTCATTATAAATGAATGAAGATCTTGCGCTGCATCAAACAAAATCATCGTAGATGATCCCCAAGCCATCCAAAACTCCATTACCCTAGAAAACAGAAGAAATCCTGTATAGGGGATTCTCTATAATTAGAGAAAAGGGGGAAAATATTTATGTCCATGACATGATGAATACCCTTATAGATCTGCCACCAATAGTAACAGATCTTTGGTGGATCATTCAGATGCAAAATTGTTTTCTAGAGACCCCCTCTATCATTAATGTGGGAATCAAGAACAATTCTCTATCCTGATGTCACTGAATATGAGTCTGAGATATCATTTATCCAAAAGAAATTGTCGATACCTACATCCATCACATAGAGAATGATAATAATGATCCTTATATCCCTTTAATTAAAACGACAATTAATTTTATTCAAAAACCTACCAAAACCAAGATTATCAAATAGGCAGCGTACAATGGCCTCCTTAGATCCTAGAAATATTGGGGAAGTAGTGAGCATACTATTCTTATAAATTAACCATGGATCCTTCCAAATTTTTACTTCTCTTCCATCCCCAATTAACCAACCAATACCCTTATCAAGAAGTTTTTGTGATCACTATATTCTTCTCCAGAGGAAGCAAGGTTGTCGACCCAAAGAGGTCCAGAAGTCAGAGTGAGCAAAATATTTTTCTCAAAGAACCCAATCACAAAGAGATTAAGGTTAATTCAGGATGTTCCATCCCTGCTTAGCTAGGAGGGAATAATTAAAAAGTTTGAGGTCCCAGAAAACCATATCACCACTCTATTTAGGGGAGAAATGTTACTTCCATTCCAACCAATGAAAATTGTTTGATCCATTCAAATGGACCCACCAAAATTTGGAATCACATGAGTGAATCTGGTCAAAAATATCAATAAGAATTTTGAGTAGAGACATGAAATAGCTTAGGATAGAATTAATGAAAGCCTTTATAAGTGTTTCTTTTCCCGCTTTATTAATTCTCTTTGGAGACCAACCATGAATTTTTTTCACCACTCTATCCACAATGGATAAGAAAATTTCGTTTTATGACCAGATGACCATCATGGGGAGCCCAAGGAATTTGTTGTGTTTATTGACTATCTAGATTCTAGTAGTGGGATAGAGCTCTGTTCTTTGGTTTGGTGGGACACCTGAACTGAAGGAAATTTCGGTTTTATCCTGATTAATCACCTGTCCAGAAGACCTCTCGTGGAGATGGATCATGTTTCATATGGAGAGTCATTCATCATGAGTGGAACTTGAGAAGAGGCGGACGTCATCCAAAAAACAACAATGAGAAATAGGTGGACTATTCTAGAATAACTTTTCCCCAATAATTTTTTTGGATGAAGATTCCCAGGACACGACATTCGAAAAAACATGAACCACCAAAATGAAGAGGAAGGGCGGAGGGAGTCTCCCTTGAGAAGGCCCTAGGTGGGAGAGAAACCTTGAGAGAGTCCACCATTGATGTTGATTCTAAATAAAAAAGAGGAAACATAGTGTATGATCATATCAATCTCTTTTAAACAAATCCCCATTTGGGTCATAAAAAACCAGAGGAAATTCAATTCAACCCTATCACATTCCTTAGTCATATACAATTTCTAGGGAATAATTCCTCTTTTCATAGAAAACCATGTCTTAATTGAATGGAAGACCTCGTGTGCCATAATAGATTTTTCCTTAATATGACTTTCCGAAACAAAAGCACATTGATTTTCCGCTATTATAGAGGGAATTCACATACAAAGTTGGTTGACTATAATCATTATGAAAATTTTATAGGAAACGTTTCATAGGCTAATTATCCTGAAGTCTGAGTCCATGTAGGGTTTCTTATCCTTTGTAATGAGGGTAACAATTGCCTCATTAAGTGAGAACATATTGATTTTCCCCTCCCAGATGTGTTTCATAATGGTAGAAATGTCATTGCCAATGATGTGCCAATATTTATTAAAGATGAGAGAATAGTAGTCGTTGGGACCTGGGGCTTTTGCAGAATGGATCTAATGAAGGGACCATAAGATTTCATCATCTGAAAGATCTTTTGTGAGTTGATAGTTCATTGAATTAGTGATCACAATTTTAATTCATGCTTCCACCTTGGTCGATATGGTGGGATTCACTATAGTATAATGCTTCTGGAAATAACAGGAGATAAGATCATGGATTCCTTTGATATTGGACTTATTTCTTCCATTAGTGTACGAGAAGCATCAAATAGTGTTTTTTGGCACCTGATGGAAGCCTTATGATGGAAATAACAGGTGTTGGTGTCCCCTTCTTTTATGTAAACTTCATGCGCGTGCAAAGACCAAAATCTCTCCTCAATACGGAGGGTCACATCTAATTCTCCTTGGAGAGAGGTAATTCTATAATGAATAGAGCCAGTCGATGGTCAAGAAAAAAAGGAATTTTAATATCTCTAAATTGAGTCCTAATGCTTATCTGGTAGACAAAATAATGTATTGTTCCAAGAGTTTGTATTATCTTCCAACTGCTGGAGGATTGAATGAATGTCTGAGTTTCCACCTGTCCAGGATGAGTGGAAATTCTCTTCGCAATCATGATATTTTTACCAGAAGATTTCTAATATAAAAGGTTTTTGTTTCTTTGACTGTGTGTTATATGGGATAAATCAATGATGATATGGAAGTGGTCTGAATGATTCGGTGAGAGGTGAGAGATATGATACATTCTGAAAATATTTGTCCATTCTATTGAGCCCAAAAATCTATCCATATGCTCTGTAATACATGTGTTTTCCAAATTCCCTCAAAACCTGGTGAATGGGATGCATGTGTACCCAAGGATAGACAACTCCACCCTAGAGATTGTATCTCGAAATACAGTCATCGTAGTTGTGGACCAATAAACTCCCCTGTTTTTTTCATTATGATACATAATTTCATTGAAGTCACCACCAAATAGGATTGGGCCATGCATTATATGTCGTATAGACAAAAGAAGATCCCATGATTTTGATTTCTCATTATGAGATGTACACCCATAAAAGCCAACATAATTCCATAGAGATGATGGGTCATCATGGATCAAAGAATCCACATGATTTTATGAGGAAAATAACATTCTTACGCCAATCATATTCTTCCATAGAAGACACAACACCCCTAAGTGGCCTTGGAGGGGGACCATGAAGAATCCATATAAGCCACTTTTGTGTGTAATACCAATGTTGTCCTTATTTTAAAACATGGTTCTGGATAGGAAAACCATATCAGGGTGACCCATTGCGTAGTGGCACTGGAGCATCTGAACTATTCGTGGGTTGCCAAGCCCAAGACTGTTCCATCATAGTACGATCATT